>CAWUFW010010662.1:0-676183 GCA_963921515.1 Calotriton arnoldi
ATGCATTTGATGTTAAATAAAACCAAATGGAACACAGTCACTGATATTGTATTTGCAGCATGATGCCTAATGTTCTCACATCCCAGTCCAAAGCTCACGTCCCCAGAACGATTGGTGCAGGAGGTCATCCTCACCAAATCCCTTCCAGCGCTGCCGTTTATTTTCGCCAATTAGCATTACCTTAGTAGGTTTCAAACAGCAGCGAGTGGGTCATGCTCCTTCATTTATATCCAGAACAAACCTCCGAGCGAGGAGCCCCCGACCCTTCAGGGCGGCCTCTTTCCAAGACGGGCACGGAGAAGCCCGTTACTTCATCATCACATGAGCAAACACACAGAGGCCCATTTCTAGGGACAATTGCTTTATTCCAGGAGTATGCAGCACCCATGCTTCCTTGAATCCAACATGTTTCGGCGTCTGCCTTGATCACGGAAGGGAAGCAAAACGCAAAGTGCTTACGTGCCTGCATTTAAAGGAATCTTAAATCACGTGACTGAAGAAGCATACAAATCCCACAATGCACCCGGGAATATATGTAAGTGCTGGTTTATTTGAAACAGTTCTCCTTATTTTGGCAAAGTTAATACATTGCTCTCTGCAACTTTCCCATGCCTTTGATGTTAAATAAAACCAAATGGAACACAGTCACTGATATTGTATTTGCAGCATGATGTCAAATGTTCTCACATCCCAGTCCAAAGCTCACGTCCCCAGAACGATTGGTGCAGGAGGTCATCCTCACCAAACCCCTTCCAGCGCTGCCGTTTATTTTCGCCAATTAGCTTTACCTTAGTAGGTTTCAAACAGCAGCGAGTGGGTCATGCTCCTTCATTTATATCCAGAACAAACCTCCGAGTGAGGAGCCCCCGACCCTTCAGGGCGGCCTCTTTCCAAGACGGGCACGGAGAAGCCCGTTACTTCATCATCACATGAGCAAACACACAGAGGCCCATTTCTAGGGACAATTGCTTTATTCCAGGAGTATGCAGCACCCATGCTTCCTTGAATCCAACATGTTTCAGCGTCTGCCTTGATCACGGAAGGGAAGCAAAACGCAAAGTGCTTACGTGCCTGCATTTAAAGGAATCTTAAATCACGTGACTGAAGAAGCATACAAATCCCACAATGCACCCGGGAATATATGTAAGTGCTGGTTTATTTGAAACAGTTCTCCTTATTTTGGCAAAGTTAATACATTGCTCTCTGCAACTTTCCCATGCATTTGATGTTAAATAAAACCAAATGGAACACAGTCACTGATATTGTATTTGCAGCATGATGCCAAATGTTCTCACATCCCAGTCCAAAGCTCACGTCCCCAGAACGATTGGTGCAGGAGGTCATCCTCACCAAATCCCTTCCAGCGCTGCCGTTTATTTTCGCCAATTAGCATTACCTTAGTAGGTTTCAAACAGCAGCGAGGGGGTCATGCTCCTTCATTTATATCCAGAACAAACCTCCGAGCGAGGAGCCCCCGACCCTTCAGGGCGGCCTCTTTCCAAGACGGGCACGGAGAAGCCCGTTACTTCATCATCACATGAGCAAACACACAGAGGCCCATTTCTAGGGACAATTGCTTTATTCCAGGAGTATGCAGCACCCATGCTTCCTTGAATCCAACATGTTTCGGCGTCTGCCTTGATCACGGAAGGGAAGCAAAACGCAAAGTGCTTACGTGCCTGCATTTAAAGGAATCTTAAATCACGTGACTGAAGAAGCATACAAATCCCACAATGCACCCGGGAATATATGTAAGTGCTGGTTTATTTGAAACAGTTCTCCTTATTTTGGCAAAGTTAATACATTGCTCTCTGCAACTTTCCCATGCATTTGATGTTAAATAAAACCAAATGGAACACAGTCACTGATATTGTATTTGCAGCATGATGCCAAATGTTCTCACATCCCAGTCCAAAGCTCACGTCCCCAGAACGATTGGTGCAGGAGGTCATCCTCACCAAATCCCTTCCAGCGCTGCCGTTTATTTTCGCCAATTAGCATTACCTTAGTAGGTTTCAAACAGCAGCGAGTGGGTCATGCTCCTTCATTTATATCCAGAACAAACCTCCGAGCGAGGAGCCCCGACCCTTCAGGGCGGCCTCTTTCCAAGACGGGCACGGAGAAGCCCGTTACTTCATCATCACATGAGCAAACACACAGAGGCCCATTTCTAGGGACAATTGCTTTATTCCAGGAGTATGCAGCACCCATGCTTCCTTGAATCCAACATGTTTCGGCGTCTGCCTTGATCACGGAAGGGAAGCAAAACGCAAAGTGCTTACGTGCCTGCATTTAAAGGAATCTTAAATCACGTGACTGAAGAAGCATACAAATCCCACAATGCACCCGGGAATATATGTAAGTGCTGGTTTATTTGAAACAGTTCTCCTTATTTTGGCAAAGTTAATACATTGCTCTCTGCAACTTTCCCATGCATTTGATGTTAAATAAAACCAAATGGAACACAGTCACTGATATTGTATTTGCAGCATGATGTCAAATGTTCTCACATCCCAGTCCAAAGCTCACGTCCCCAGAACGATTGGTGCAGGAGGTCATCCTCACCAAATCCCTTCCAGCGCTGCCGTTTATTTTCGCCAATTAGCTTTACCTTAGTAGGTTTCAAACAGCAGCGAGTGGGTCATGCTCCTTCATTTATATCCAGAACAAACCTCCGAGTGAGGAGCCCCGACCCTTCAGGGCGGCCTCTTTCCAAGACGGGCACGGAGAAGCCCGTTACTTCATCATCACATGAGCAAACACACAGAGGCCCATTTCTAGGGACAATTGCTTTATTCCAGGAGTATGCAGCACCCATGCTTCCTTGAATCCAACATGTTTCGGCGTCTGCCTTGATCACGGAAGGGAAGCAAAACGCAAAGTGCTTACGTGCCTGCATTTAAAGGAATCTTAAATCACGTGACTGAAGAAGCATACAAATCCCACAATGCACCCGGGAATATATGTAAGTGCTGGTTTATTTGAAACAGTTCTCCTTATTTTGGCAAAGTTAATACATTGCTCTCTGCAACTTTCCCATGCATTTGATGTTAAATAAAACCAAATGGAACACAGTCACTGATATTGTATTTGCAGCATGATGCCAAATGTTCTCACATCCCAGTCCAAATCTCACGTCCCCAGAACGATTGGTGCAGGAGGTCATCCTCACCAAATCCCTTCCAGCGCTGCCGTTTATTTTCGCCAATTAGCATTACCTTAGTAGGTTTCAAACAGCAGCGAGTGGGTCATGCTCCTTCATTTATATCCAGAACAAACCTCCGAGCGAGGAGCCCCCGACCCTTCAGGGCGGCCTCTTTCCAAGACGGGCACGGAGAAGCCCGTTACTTCATCAACACATGAGCAAACACACAGAGGCCCATTTCTATATATATATATATTCATTGAAAAAACCATAGGTTTCAGGGGCGTTATAGTTAGTTGGACATTTCACTCGTACAAAACCATAGAAATTCCCCCGTTATAGTTAGTTCAGCTAACTATAACTTGCGCGCCCGCAATGCACTGCTGATGACGTCACATATTACATCACTCATGACATGGTCAGTGACATCACTCATGACATCACTGATGACATCTCAAATGACATCACTGATGACATCACTGATGACATCATCCTTGTGATAGAGTGGCAGACCTCCTCTCACCCTAATATAACCTTTGATACACACACTCAAAAATACAAACTAACATTTTCAAAACAATGGACATACCAATACCAGTTACAACACACCTATTCAGTAATTCCAAGATCTACACACACATCCACTCATTCACCAACAGTCCCTATACAGTCAGTCATACATGTACTCACTCATCATATGTACTCATACACCTATACATCCTGTTACACACCGCCACTCATCCATAGAGTTACTCACACACATAGTCACAAATGCAAACAAAGTATCAAACATCCATTTACTTGCATATACAGTTATACACACACTACCACACTTACTTCTACAGAAACTTACACATACTTACTCTCTTAAACAATCACTTATAGAAACACCTACTTATTTGTACAGGAACTCTTCCAATCTCTCACTCTCACATATACTCACTTATATACACCAATACTCACATATACTAGTTTAAAATATATGTAGTTACTCATAAAGACACTATTGAGACAGTCATTCACTCACTAACACACCCATACACATACTCATCCACCTATACAGTCCTGCACACATGCTGTCTTCAACACATACAAACAGTGAGTCACTCATTCATGCATCTATGCACTAAGTAATACCCCCACCGAACCATACAGACACTCAAAAAACCAACTAATAACCCATATGGACACTCATGTAGCTACTCACCAACCCATGCAGCCACTTATACACAAAGTGAGAGACTGATACAGATATTTTCATATTTAAACATTACTCACTAACCCATGTATTCACTAAGATACACTTAGTCAGTTATACAATCAATTTTACAAAAAAAATCATCCATTTAGACACTTATATACCCATTTATTCTTCCATCGACCTTGAGATATACATATATAAAACATATTTAATTTTCAGAAAAACACACATTCACTGGATGATGTCATCAGTGATGTCATTTGAGATGTCATCAGTGATGTCATGAGTGATGTCACTGACCATGTCATGAGTGATGTAATATGTGACGTCATCAGCAGTGCATTGCGGGCACGCGAGTTATAGTTAGCCGAACTAACTATAACGGGGGAATTTCTATGGTTTTGTACGAGTGAAATGTCCAACTAACTATAACGCCCCTGAAACCTATGGTTTTTTCAGTGAATTTCTAAGGTTTTTAAATGCTAATTTCTAACTATAACGTGCCTGAAACCTATGGTTTTTTCAGTGAATATATATATATTTATTATACTATGTATACATGTGAAAATGTCTCGGTCCCCTGTTTGCCTCGGTGGCACGAAAAAATAGGTGGAACTGACGTCAGCACGCCGACGAGGTCCTCTTATGGCTCCGATGACGTCATATGGTGTCGCGAGCGGAGCCGTGCTCGTTGACGTGGGAGAGCTAGGAAAGAATTTCCGTGGAATGCTGGTGCAGGGGATATTCACCTAAGTGTTCAGGCTAGTCCTTTGGGAGCAACTGTTTATGTTGCCACTCCAGAAACCGAAACCAGTGATCCGAGGGCAGAGGCCCTGCAGATGGCACATGAGGTGGGGTGCCCAGTCGTGTGCACCGGTGGGGCAGCGAAGTGACAAGCACCACAACCCACAAAAAGGTAACGAGGGCACTGAATAACACAGGATCTTCTCTTTGTATCTGGCAGGAACAACGAAGTTAAAATGCCCTAGTACCAAAATGTAGAATTAGTGCTACAACGGTCTTCAAGAGGACCTGCAATGCCGCTTCTGCCTCCCGTACCCTGGAGGTGGACATGGGTCACGCGGTACGGTCATACTGCGGTGGGACGCACACTCGTTGACCTCTCATGGCACTGCTCCACACTTCAGGGAGGACGCTTTCCATTAGCTATGTTTTCTGATGACATGTCGCGCCGGCCCCATCCAACAACAGAACTCCTTTAGATCCAAACAGACTCTTCCACTCCCTCACCGGAAGTGAAACCAGGCCACGCGGACACTTTCACAATACAACAGCCGGGAATGCACTTTTCGGTAAAAAAATCACATTCCTTCCTCCTAATTAATCAAATAAACGTCTCACTGAAGAACAGGGGCCAGCTTTGATCACTAAACAGCCGTTACAACGACTTTTTTACTTTGCGATACCATTACAACGCATGCATTACCACGCATGCGTTGTACATCATGGAGTCATTACTATGCATTTTTTTAGAACGCATGGTCATTTACCATGCATTAAATTACACGAAAGGTGAGCTGTTCCCCAATAAAAAGGTGTGGACAACATGTATCCGGCTTTCCAGCTCTGCGGCGGGTAGATTACCGGCATATGTCCTCCTTGGGCAGGACACCACCACATTGGTGTCTGGAGCTGACAAGACCGAATGGAGTGAGTGTTTCCCTCCAGATAGGTTACAACTAGGATTGGCGGGACTCCGTGCTCGTCTCCACGAAGAGTGGTAGGTAGGAACTCCTCCACCCACCACCAAGTGTAGATAGTTTTACACCTAGGTCCTGATGAAATTCAATGGATCAGTATTGACCGCAATGCATGAAACATGTTGACCACTTTGTAAGAGTTGAGCTCTGCTCCGCTGGACCATTGTGCCAGAGAGCAGCCACTCCATTTCTCTTTTAATAAGGTGGATAGCCACCCTAATAAATAGTTTATTTGGATTATCCAACCTTTTTTATAATCACCCACTCACATCACATCTACACTGTTCTCTAGGGACCTCACACCCACAGCACCATACGGCAAGGAACTGAAGATCTCCGCCAAAGAGCCCCTTTATGGGTGCCCGTCGGGTATTGCAGCGCCGACCCGACGAGGAGCAAGTCCATATGATGAAGCATGACACCTAGCTTGCTGGGTGTGTGAGGACTCTAGTTCCGAAAAGGAGTATTCCCCTCATCCCCCACCTCTCTCACATGTTGTCCACACCTTTTTATTGGGGAACAGCTCACCTTTCGTGTAATTTATTGTTTGGGCATGTGTGCTGGACCCCGTTAACAAGCCCTAATAGTCCCCCTTCTTGTTTAAGGCATTTACCATGCATGCCTTTACAACGAATTTTGTTGTAAAGGTATGTATGGTAAATGACCATGCGTTCTAAAAAACATGTAGACGATCCATGTCGTTGTAAGGAAACAGAGGCTGTTCCATTTCCTCACAACGACGTGCACCGCCCCTCAGAGATGATGTGAAGCAGGAACCACGAGGAGAGAGGAACCATGAGGAGTGAGAGGTAAGGGGGATTGGGCATGGGGTGGGGGTTTCTTTCTAGGGTTTAGGGTAGTGCAGTGGTGTTTGGGTGGTGTAGGGGGTCGTGCTGGGGGTAGTGTTTTAGGGTTTAGGGTAGTGCAGTGGTGTTTGGGTAGTGTAGGGGGTCGTGCTGGGGGTAGTGTTTTAGGGTTTAGGGTAGTGCAGTAGTGTAGGGGGTCATGCTGGGGGTAGTGTTTTAGGGTTTAGGCTAGTGCAGTGGTGTATGGGTAGTGTAGGGGGTCGTGCTGGGGTAGTGTTTTAGGGTTTAGGGTAGTGCAGTGGTGTTTGAGTAGTGTAGGTGGGCATGCTGGTGGTAGTGTTTTAGGGTTTAGGGTAGTGCAGTGGTGTTTGTGTAGTGTAGGGGGTCATGCTGGGGGTAGTGTTTTATGGTTTAGGGTAGTGCAGTGGTGTTTGGGTAGTGTAGGGGGTCGTGCTGGGGGTAGATTTAGAGTTTAGGGTAGTGCAGTGGTGTTTGGGTAGTGTAGGGAGTCGTGCTGGGGATAGTGTTTTAGGGTTTAGGGTAGTGCAGTGGTGTTTGTGTAGTGTAGGGGGTTGTGCTGGGGGTAGTGTTTTAGGGTTTATGTTAGTGCAGTGGTGTTTGGGTAGTGTAGGGGGTAGTGCTGGGGTAGTGTTTTAGGGTTTAGGGCAGTGCAGTGGTGTTTGTGTAGTGAAGGGGGTCATGCTGTGGGTAGTGTTTTAGGGTTTAGGGTAGTGCAGTCATGTTTGTGTAGTGTAGGGGGTCGTGTTTTAGGGTTTAGGGTAGTGCAGTGGTGTTTGTGTAGTGTGGGAGGTCATGCTGGGGGTATATTTAGGGTTTAGTGTAGTGCAGTGGTGTTTGGGTAGTGTAGGGAGTCGTGCTGGTGGTAGTGTTTTAGGGTTTAGGGTAGGGCAGTTATGTTTGGGTAGTGTAGGGTGTCGTGCTGGGGGTAGTGTTTTAGGGTTTAGGGTAGTGCAGTGGTGTTTGGGTAGTGGAGGGGGTAGGGTTTTAGGGTTTAGGGTAGTGCGCCCAACCAGCCACAATATCCGTGGACAAAGGGGATCCTGACTCTTTGGAACGCTCCGTCAATTGAATAATTTGGGTCAAGGGCCCTACCACGTCCAAGACCTATCAAATACTTTCTTGGGATCCCTCATATACTTGGAGAAAAGGGTACATAGTTTCTCATCAATTTCAGGCGTGTGTGCCATCTTCCCCTTCAGTGAGGGCCTGGGGCATTCTCCCCTCATCCTATTCCTGACCTCCCTTTCAAGGGGTTGATGGATTTTCCCCACCACATACTCTGCCACTTTGGCGTCAGGTGTCCACTCTGCCGACCTAGGATGGTAAATTTGGGTAGGCTCGAACATGTCCAAGTGGACCCCGTCCCCAACCGGGGACTGAGAGGAGTGGGACTCTGGACGCCAGGGACGCCCCGAGTCCTTATCCTCATCGGAGGAGAAATCGTCCTCCGATACACCCTCTCCCTCTAAGGGAAACCCGCCGTCGGGGTCTACAATAGTGGTGACAGTGTCGCAATTTTCTCCGGGACCCTCCTCCTCCCGGCAGGGTGCATGTTTTAGCATTCGCGGACTCTTGAGGAAGGTCTCCGTAAGTTTATCAATTCCTTCCAAGTGCCCGCGTTATGCTTAACGGCCCTTTTATTCCCCATCTGGGAGCTACTTGGACCCGCCACCACCAGATCTGGGTCACTGAACACCCCAGGGATGCTTTTCGCCAGCTTATCAACCTGATCCCTAAGAGGAGCCAGTGCCCTAGAAATAGCCAGAGAGAGGGCTTGGTCCACTGCTGGAGGGAGAAGTTGGGGGGCCATTCCTCCTCCACTTCCTGGTAGGAGGAGTAAAAATGGTCTTCTGGAGAAGACATGATAGCAGAGGGTGTGAGCACAGAACAAATGCCCTTAAAATCCTTAAGACAGCCCCCTCGCCAGTGCTCCAACAGCTAGGCTTTCCCCGAAGCTGTTATAAGAATAGGCTGAAGCGCAATACCAATTACCACCACCAGGTGGCGCTGGTCACTAACATGGCCGTGTGGGGAAATCACCGCGTAGCGGTGTCAAAATTAGGCGAGGGTTGGTCGGGAATCAAACGGACACTAAAGGAGTGACCGGATTCCCAAACGCGCGTAAAGACCAGCGGGAGCGCTCGACGGAGCTGCCTCGCTCGGACCAGACGCGCCTGACAGGATCTAACCGCGCGCAGAGCACACAGCGGATGAAACTGCGAGGGGGAGAACGCGCTCGGGCAAGAGCCTGCTGCGCAGGGAATATGAAACAATACCAAGGCAATAATGCTAATAACGTGCACAAGAAACCTCTATACAAACAGCAACAACGTCAGATTAAGCCAAGAATGTAAGGAATGCACTTAACTGACGAGCAGTGAAGAAAGAGGAAGCGGAAGGGACGTCACGATATTATATACGATGGACTGTGATATGATTGGGCTATAGTTGCCTTGGAGACTACCCCCCTAATGGTTCATGGGTTGTGTAGTCTTTTGTTTAATGATTGTTGTGTTTTTGTTTTCTTTGAACTGCTATGCAAATAAAGTGAGGAAAGATATGCATAATCCTCGCCTCCGTCCTGCCATAGAATTCATTAAACTTTATTTGATCTGATTTAGAAACATAGATCATAAAAGTGTACATAAAAACAGTAAATCCTCTTTCCTAATACAATACAGTGAGAATTAATTAAAACCAGTAGGTAAAAACGGGTGTTACAAAGCCCGGTTCAGAGCAACTTCAGGTTAACAGAATCGTAAAGTTCAATGTTTCGCAAGATCAATCTCATGTACTTTGTGCAAAATACGCAATAAGGGGTCCAAGTAAGATGTAACGCTCCAATACCTGACCAGTTTGCACTATATAAAACTGCAGAAAAAATAAAAATAAAAAGTGTTTTGCACACTTCTGTCATTGGGCTATATGTGGGATATTTGTGCTACATTTGGGCTCTTTTTTCTCTGGTGGCCTCTTGGGAGACTTATTTGTTATGAAGTTTCCTAATTTCGTCATTTACTGCAGTCTCCTCAGTAGGAAATGCTTTCAGTTTTTACTTTGATTCCATCAAGAAGGCATTCAGATGTGTCACACATTTGCCATAAATTCAGAATGTTAGCACTCTAGTTGTTCATTAGATCACTGTAGTAAAGCTACTGCTCACCAGGGAGTTAACTGGAAGTCTACTGCTGGTATTGAAAGTGATTGTTTCAGTCTGCATGTCAGAATTTTCTAATGAAATAGAAGAGGATTTGAGATCTCACTTAAAACATGCCCTAAATTTTCTTTCTGCAGCACTAACCATAATTTCTATGGCAAAATGAACCCCCTCATTTTGTTCCTTTTTAAATTAAATGTTTTAAGTGTTACCAGTTTATTCCAATCAAGATGGCTTCAGGTGTGCCATACTTTTGTCATAAATAAGACTGTTAGCGCTCTAGTTGTTCTTTAGAACACTCTGGGAAGCTGCAGTAGAACACAAAGGCATCAACTGACAGGCTGCTCCTGTTGAAATATAACAGGAAGATATTTGAGATCTCACTTAAAACATGTCCTAATTTTTCTTTCTACAGCACTAACCATAATTTCTATGACAAAATGAACCCCATCATTTTGTTCCTTTTTAAATTAAATGTTTTAAGAGTTACCAGTTTATTCCAATCAAGATGGCTTCAGGTGTGCCATAACTTTGTCATAAGTAAGACTGTTAGCGCTCTAGTTGTTCTTTAGAACACTCTGGGAAGCTGCAGTAGAACACAAAGGCATCCACTGACAGGCTGCTCCTGTTGAAATATAACAGGAAGATATTTGAGATCACACTTTAAACATGTCCTAATTTTTCTTTCTACAGCACTAACCATAATTTCTATGACAAAATGAACCCCATCATTTTGTTCCTTTTTAAATTAAATGTTTTAAGTGTTACCAGTTTATTCCAATCAAGATGGCTTCAGGTGTGCCATAATTTTGTCATAAGTAAGACTGTTAGCGCTCTAGTTGTTCTTTAGAACACTCTGGGAAGCTGCAGTAGAACACAAAGGCATCAACTGACAGGCTGCTCCTGTTGAAATATAACAGGAAGATATTTGAGATCACACTTGAAACGTCCTAATTTTTCTTTCTACAGCACTAACCATAATTTCTATGACATAATGAACCCCATCATTTTGTTCCTTTATAAATTAAATGTTTTAAGTGTTACCAGTTTATTCCAATCAAGATGGCTTCAGGTGTGCCATACTTTTGTCATAAGTAAGGCTGTTAGCACTCTAGTTGTTCTTTAGAACACTCTGGGAAGCTGCAGTAGAACACAAAGGAATCAACTGACAGTCTCTGCCCTTGTTGGATGTACATGTTTTACTGAGAATGTTAGACTTCATTCTCACATGACCGAGAAAGATAATGTGAATTTACAGAAAATATGCTCTAATTTTAGCTTCTGGAGCACCTTCCAAAACTGTATGGGACAAGCATGTGAAAATAGTTTTCTCTCAAACATGATTCATGATATCCCAGCAGAAGGTTTTTCACAGGGTAAAATCACCTTAGAACACACCACAATTCCTGAAATTAGTATGGTACCATCAACAAATGAATTCTAATATAACTAAAGTCTGTTATCACCCTTTATAGTTCTCCTTTTGGTAACCCTCAAAATCTTTGATTCACTACAATGCATTTCAATGGGGTACTATCATTTATATTGGTCCCAAGATGGCTGCTAGCAATTCCAGGATGAAGTGCTGACAGCCAATCAGATCTCACGATGACATGTGTGGTTAGGCTCCGCCCAGATATATATGTGTTTTCTTTTCCAAATTTCTCAGGAACTACTGAACGGATTTACACCATTTAACCAAAAGGCAAGACTCTGAACCAAGGGCTACCTTTGGTGTAATTCCGTTCAGCAGTTCGGGCTGTAGCTGTGACTAAAGGTTCCTATGGAAAATTGCATGGGAAAAACACGGGCCATAAGTTTTGAGAATTTCGCGAAGATTCGTCAACCGCCGCCAAAGGTATTGGAAATAGAATGTTGCGAATTTCCTATGGAAAATAGGTCCTAACTATAACTATCTACTGGCGACCGCCAGTAGATAATATACACACACATATATATATGGTTAGGTGGCGCGAAATGCCGGTAGAGCTGAACCGGTGTCACTATTCCCAACCTGATTCCAATAAATCGCGCTCTCAGGATTCGAAGAAAGGATAATTTATTGCTCAAAGTTACGCGTTTCAAAAGAAAACTTCCTTGATCAAGCGCGATTTATTAGAATCTGGTTGGGAATATATATATATATTACCTACTGGCGGTCGCCAGTAGGTAGTTATAGTTAGGACCTTGTTTCTATTCAAAAAGCGTTTTTTCTTTTCCCAATAACTTTGGCGCTGGTTGACGAATCATCGCGAAATTTTCAAAACTAGTGGGGCGCTCCGGTCAGCTCCTGTTTTGAAAGTTTGGCAAATGGGGGCCGAGAAAAAAGGGGGGTCCCAAAACATGTTTTCTCTATGTTAATTCCCATAGGAAACTTTAGACACGGCTACAGCCCGAACTGCTGAACGGAATTGCACCAAATTTGGCAAAAAGGTAGCCCTTGTTTCAGAAAGAACTCTTTTTGTTAAATGGTATTAATCCGTTCAGTAGTTCCTGAGAAATTAAAAAAAAAGAGGGTGAAAAATGAATTTCCCATAGGAAACTTTAGACACGGCTACAGCTCGAACTGCTGAACGGACTTACACCAAATTTGGCAAAAAGGTAGTGCTTGGTTCAGAAAGCACCCTTTTTTTTAAATGGTGTAAATCCGTTCAGTAGTTGCTGAGAAAATCAAAAAATAAAAGTTTCGATATATAGAGGCACGGAGGATCCGCGGACCCTCCCGATCACGAGCTTTATTCTAATTGGCTGTCAACACTCCAAACCAGGAAGTGTTGGCAGCCATCTTGTGACTCGGTAGAACCGAGTCACAAGAAAACAGAAAAACAAAGGTGAAAAAAAAGAAAAGGGGGCAGGGTAGAAACACCCTGACCCCCTAGGCCTGCTCTGGGGGTCCCACAAGGACCCCCAAGGCCCAAAAAAGCATTTTTTTGTTTTTTAAATCGGCCGAATTCGCGCTGGGTGCGCGAATCCGGCCAAAAATAAAAAAAACGAAGCGTGGCCTCCCACGCTTTGTTATTATTTAGCCCCAGGGCTTCTTTTTTTAATGTTTGGCGGTCCCCGGGGCTTTTATCAAATATTTGCGGGGGCACAAGGCCCCCCGCAGCCCCGGGGACCGCCACCCCCCAGGGCTTGATTTTTAAAAAAGAAATAAACCTGTGTGGGGGGCTCGAGCCCCCCCACATGCCCCGGGGACTGCCACCTCCCTGGGGCAGTAAAATGCTAATTTGGGGGTCCGTTACGGACCCCACCACCTCCCCGGGGCTGTGCATGTATTGGGAGGGGGGCCGCGCGGCCCCCTCCTGGAGCCTGTGATGGCCCTGGGGACCGCCACCCCCCAGGGCCGGCTCCTGCAGTGTCCCGGGGTGCCCACCCCTGGGACACTGCTGTTTGCTATGGCAGGGCGGGAATTTCTAAGGTTTTTTAAATGCTAATTTCTAACTATAACTTTCCCTAAAACCTATGATTTTTTCAGTGAATTTCTAAGGTTTTTTAAATGCTAATTTCTAACTATAACGTGCCTGAAACCTATGGTTTTTTCACTGAATATATATATATATATATATATGTATATATATATATATATGTTTCTTTACTTTTAAAAAAAAGTTGATTTTTTATATTTGTTGACATACATTAAATTTATTTTATTAAATTAATGTTACTATTTTAATATGATATATTTAGGCCCTGATTGCGATGTCGGGCACACTTGCTTCCAACCACAGTATTACGATGGGACCGCCCATAGGCGATTTCAGAATAGAAGAATAGAAGCTTCTGCAGTGGGTGGAATATACCGGCAGCACAAGCTTCCATTTTGAAATGGAAGTTTGTAAAAAGAACAATCGATGGACAGAATCCAGAACAATGTCATACATTCACCCCAGTACAAAGATCTGGGCCTAAATCCATCGTTTATTTGCTTCCCATGCCATTCCAGTTTGAACCCAGCCATATGTAAATCAGTCTTGACCCTACACCCATTGGGAACAGTCCAGCCAGAACTGCCAGGGACAGGGTAGTATGCGGAGAATGCAGAGGCTGCGGAGGGATGGGGGCCCTGCTAGGGGCCCCCAAAGACACTTTCCAACAGCAGTTCCATGTTTGAAAGGCAGACATGAAACTGCTTTCAGAAAGTGGCATCATAATTGTGACTGTGTAAATGCCGTCTTTAAGGGATTATGATGCCTTTCCGACTGACCGACGGGCTCAATGAGCCTATCGGAACCATGTTGGATTCCCCGTCATCCTAATACGGCAGTCGGACTTTAAACCTACCATGTTGGGCAGAAAGCCTCCTACTGCTGGTCAGAGGCTTTCTGCCCGACAACGTAATCGGTCTCTTCATATTTAAATCCCTATAGATTTAAGAAACAATATTTAAAACAACAATATTAATGACAATTATATTTTTCTTTTGATATTTTTGTACTTACCATTAAAAGTATTGGATGACGATATTTTTGACATAGATATTTTGGTCATAATATTTTGGTATAGTAATATTTTCATAGGCAATATTTTGTCCGTGAACCCCGTAATTTAATTAGGTTATACAGACAATAAATAAGATACGTTCTTACCCTCCCTTGTGAGAAAGCTGTCTGATAAAAAAATCCTCATGTATACACAATATAATATATGAAGGTCAGATGTAGAAGCCTAATAAGAGTTTTAAACACCTGAAATGAGAGTAACAGTTTCTTGGTCAGGTAACAAGTGGAAAACCAAAGAATTGAGTTTAGGAGATAGTTAGTGAAATACAGTTTGTCCGTAGTGATTATTAACTCAAACAAGCGCAGTTGTATCACTATTTGGGTCCATGGATAGCCTAGCACCAGAATCTTACAAATCCAAAATAATACTCAAGGAGCAAAGTCAATGTATGCACTTCTAAGCCCTACAGGATTGTAGAAGGTCAAAAAGAATGCCATATTTAACAGTCAGTAACATAGCTAATATGTCTGAACTTGGTAAGCTGGTGTGAAGGGGTAAAAATAGAAAGAATAAAAACTAATAAATCATTGTGCCACAGCCATATGCTTGCAATAAGAAGTTTTCAATTAATTAAAACAGGTATAGTACACTTTTAACAGAACAGTACTAGTATTTTCTAGGAGGCAAGTGTACTTATAACAGGTATAGAAACCTTTTTTTTTATTTTAATGCACATAACTGCACCATATTATTTTATTGGTGCACAGACAAGTTACTACTGGCTTTAAATTACTGTAACCAGAAAACATAGTATAAACAGTTGATGATGCCTAAAAAATAAAGAATGGAAAGAAAAAAAATTGGCAAAGTAATATACTGACCCAGAGCCATGGCAGTGAAGCGCTGCTTTATAGGTGGTTGTGCACATGAGATCAGGAAAAATGCTTTCACTCATTTTGCAAGAAAACCAATAACTGAAGGGAGCTGACCTATTTCCTTATGCTGTATGTGGTAGAGAGTAGAAGCAAAAGATGAATGAGAGTCGAACAGATCAATTAAAGAGAGAGGTGACTCAAAGCCCCTTGATGTAGGTATTTTTATATTGTTTTTATTGTATCAAAAGATCTAAAACATTTTCTCTAAGCTTGAATATTGAGCCTCAAATATTACATCTCTTTACTTTTTGGACTGCAGGCAAACATTAAATAAGGATTTTGACCAAGCTCAAAGTAAGGGGCCGATTAAGATGCTGTCGGCATCGTTGCGGTTAAGGGACCGGCCGACAGGTAGTCAGTAGTCCCGACTGCCAAATTAGGATACAACTGCCCAGAAAAGGGTCGCAGCACAAGCCCCAATGCCAAAAGGCATGTTTTTAAACATCCCTGCACCCTGTGGCAGACACTATGTGGTGCCTGCCACACCATGCAGGGAGGTTTAGGGCCCATCGTGGAGGGCCATGGGCGACATGGGCCCTACTAGGGGCCCCAATAAAGCCTTTCTGCCAGCCTTTTCACGTCGGAAGAACTGACGTGAAATGGCTGGTGGAAAGGTGGAACATAATCCCCACGGTGGTGCCTGAGAAGGCACCGCCTCCATTGTGGGGAATGCAATCCGACCAACCACCCGGAGGGGTTCTTGAGCCCGTCAGAAGCTGTTGGTCGGTCTCTGGGGCAATGTGGGCCAACCAGCCACATCGTAATGTAGTGGTCTGACCACCAGTCCTACTGACATCGTGATCGGCCCCTAAGTGTGTTCAAAGCTGTATTAATATGAAAAGAGCAGTCCACCATCTTCAATTGCCCTTAGATTTGAGTTTTATGCATTTCTCTTATTTGGCAGCATATTTGTTATATATATTTAAAGTGAGTGAAAAATTGCAATTTGCACTGAAGGCATCATTTCAATAGACATCAATATAAGGTAGAATACATATATCAACCGTGGGGCTTGTACTGGAGTTTAAGGGCCTGATTGTGGGTTTGCAGGACGATTGTATGTCCATTAGTGCAATGAAGTGAATCACTCTATTGCCCTGATGGACATCCCAATCACCAAAATTCCCCCATGGACATCTCATAACATTGGTTTGAACCACTTTCATGGTAATTCCTATCAATTTCGCAAACGCTTGACGGACTGCTTTACCAAAAAGCACAGCTGTCTGTCAAACTTTTACTTCATTTTACAAAGTTTTGACACTTTCAAGACAAACTCCCAAAGCATGAGTTTGTTTTTTGAATTGGTGTGAATGAGGTGTGAAATGCATTCCAGTAGCAAACAATATGCTGACTTGAATAGGCAGTGATGACTCCTTTGAATTCCATAGAACATTCAGAGTGGGAGCTGTGGGCATCCTGTGACACCAGACTGTCAAATTCTGCTTGACAAGTCTGTTCAGTGACATGCAGCATTCAGAGTGCACTTGAAAGGGAAAGAACAGGATACCAAGGTAATCCTCGTGTATCGCCTTCTGTTTGCTGAAGGAGTCTGCTCTTGGCCTACCGGACCTCTGTCTCTGGGTTTGTTGTGGATAAAGTGCTTTCTTCAAACTTGGATTTAGTATTAGATGTGGGAGGACACTGGTGATTTCCCTATGCCACTACCACCCCCCCATCCCTCAGATCCTAAGTTTAGTATGACTGAAGTCTTTTGCCAACTTTTGCCAGACTTTTGGGTCTGTTTGCAGTAAGGCAAACAGGAACTACTGGGAGCTTTTACCCCATTGGTTAAGGAGTGACCAAGAGTCGCTGGTGCCAAGCATCAATGTGACACCAAACACACAAAAGGTGATAGGTGGAATGCTTGCAATAAGTCTAACCATTGACAATCGCTCAGAATAGCATTTCAACTCATCGATCCTTTGCCCACAAGGCCACATCAGTTTGAACTAAGCCATGGGCAAATCAGTCTTGACCCTGCTCAAATTGGAACAATGTAGTCTGAACTGCAACGCCTGGTCCTACTTGAACCAGAACACAAGCAACCCAAGACCAGTTTTGCCTTCAGGTTCTGAGAATAGATACCCTATGTTATGAAGACTATTGCTATTGACCTGGGTAATTTTTGCCTCGCCTGTCTTCCACTTTGCCAATCCTTATTCAATTATCATTTGCCCAAGCAAACTCTCTCTTGACCACAGTCAGTACCAAAATACAATCCTGAATGAAGTGCAGTACCAATTAAAACAAAAACAAGATATTGGAGTATAGTGAATAAGACATTTGCATTAAAAACTGTTTGGTGGCAATTAATTTGCCACACTGCAAATATCACAGAGGGACTCATTATTAAAAACTGTCCAGGTTTCAGAAAATCCCCTAGTAGAATTACTAAGGAGGATTTGTTTAAGCATAAGGGGTCCTGTTTTCTTGTAGGTTGAGAAAATGGAGTAAAATACTCTCCATTGAAGGAATGTCACTGAGGATCTCTTTTCCTTTTGAGCTGACTCAAAGGCAACAAGAAGTGTTTTCCCCTCCTGAAGACAACTGTACATGCTAAATAGATTGTTAAGTCCTTTGGGCAATCCAAACAATCAAAAGAGACTCTGACCAGGATGTAAGGAACTCATTAGAAAACTGGCAAAGCTGCATCTTCTTCCAAGTGAAAGAGGATTGGAGTTTTAGGAATAACCCTTACACCAGGGAGGAAGACAATTCAAAACCTGACACAAAAGAAACCCAATTTCAATTAGCTTGCATCCTCAAATGGCATGGTTGATTGCAAGAAGCTGAAAGGATCCTTATGCAATTGGTTATTGAAGTGGCTTGAAAAACTTGGACTATGACAAACAAGTTTCAAGATGGCAGCATCTAGAAACCACAGTTTCCATTTGAAAAATGAGCCATTTGGCTCTGTCAGTAGAAAACAATGTTCCAAAAGAAAACCAAGACAGAGTGAATGATATTAGGCCTGTTGAATACAAATAACTAGTTATTGGCAATATTTATTAGGTTAGAGTTCTATCCTCTCAAACTACAGAAACCCAGAGATAGACATAGAAAAGCTGTCACATGTTCAGAGTTGTCATCAAGATCCATGGACTAACTGAAGGTGGTCAGGAGTCATGGAAAGGAGTTGTATCCTTCGGACCACAACATGATCTCAATCAAATTCATGATGTTCTCTGTCTGACTTAAAGTACCAATATGGGGAACTGGTGAAAGGAGGAACTCATAAGTACATCCCTGAGTCACAGGAAGGATGAAGGGCAATGATACCATGGTTTTGGAGATGAGATTATGGAGTAAAATGCTTCAACCATTGCATTCTCTTCTATTACAACATTTCGCCTGAAAATTTGGGAAATGAAACAGAAGGAGACTGATTAAAGAATATTGTTTTTTATAGGTCCACTTACCCATATGATCAGGTGCTGAAGAGGGAAAACAGATGCTATTCTGCCAAGATCCAAATTATAATGCCCATATGTTCAAAAACGATACACCCGCCCTGATACCCAGTATCTGATTTCTGTCTTTTCCCCAATATTTAGTTACAGTTGTCTCACCCGATAGATGATGGGTGAATTCTTACAGGGCTTGTTGACTATCTTCAATTTGAGGAATGGCATGTCAGCTAACCATGCACCATGAGCCAAATGACTCTCCAAGGTCACCATGTACCCCAGCCAAGTGAAACATGTGGTGCCAACAGAAGCTGGAGGAGGTGAAGCGTATACTTTCCCCAGGAGATGATTGGGATTGATCCACGGGACAGGAAGCTATAGGCCTCAGACGATGAAAGAATCATAACTCATACTCTGAGCAAAGGTCCAATGAGTTAGAAGATGGCACACTAATCATATTAGACATTAGCAGGCCAAAGGCACCAAATGGATGCAGGTCTCCTCTGGCACCTGTAATCATTTTGATCTGTTGAACATCTCTCCCTAAAGCCACATTATTCAATTAAGAGAAGATCATTTAAATTTGCCCGTGTGGACTGACTTGCTAAAAGGCATTTTGCAAAGAATGTTCCTGTTACGTCCAAGATGGCTATCGACAATTACTTTTAAAAAATAATCCAAACCTGTGGGCACCATTGTTGACGAACGTATTTAAGGCAGTATTTATTGGCCCAATGCCCGTGACCTGGAAGGAGGCAATAGTGGTCCCTATTTTCAAAAAGGGTAATAGAAGTAACCTGGTCTGTTATAGGCCAATATTGCTCATTGATGCCACGGCCAAGGTATTGTGTAGAGTTCTCCCTGTCCGGCTGGAGACCTGGGCAACAACGACAGGAGCGATATCCAATACGCAATATGGTTTCAGGAAGGGGCTCGGTCCGACTGAACAATGCTAAACCTGTCCTTAATTATTAACAAATACGTGAAGGCCAGGAAGGGGTCGATCCACCTGGCCTTCATGGGTTTGTCTGTTGCCTTTGACACTGTTAACAGAGAGAAACTATGGGATATGCTGGAACGTTTGGGGGTGGAACAAGCCCTGGTGTCGCTTATCCGTAGGCTACATTGTAACACCTCAGTTTCCATAAGATATGGCACTCAAGGGGAATAAACGGAGCAGATAGCTTCAACAGAGGGCGTCCGGCAAGGTTGCATCCTAGCCCCGTTTTTGTTTTTAATTTACACTAATGGTCTGGAGGCTTCCCTATTAAATAGAAATCTGGATTTTCTCAAGATTGGCAGCAAATCTCTCCCCTTGTTATCTTACGCTGATGACACAGTGCTAATGGCCACGACAGCGAATGGCCTTCAGAATGCCCTGGACACTTTTATCGATTTTATGTCGTCACTTGATATTAAAGTTAATTTTATTAAATCATATTTCATGGTCTGCGGCCCAAAGAGCACGAAGACCAAGATCTTTGTAGCACGGGACAAGAAAATAGAAAAGGTTGAGAATTTTATGTACTGGTGCAACTTATTAAACAATAAATTAAGCTGGGATCCACTTGTGACAGCAAGAGCTCACCATACAACTAGGGCGGTGGATGTGCTTTTTCGTTTTGCCTGCAAATTAGGCCATAAGCCTGTGAGGGAAATTCTTACTCTTTATAAAGCCAAATGCCTTTCGATAGCAACATATGGCGCAGGGGTGTGGGGGCATCGTAATACACGACAGTTACAAGTAGTGGAAAATAAATTCACTAAAAGGCTTATGATGATGCCTAATAGTGCCCCTAACCACCTATGTCATGATGAATTGGGTCTAGAACAGTTAGAAGACCGTATATCTGGTGCCCCTCTACTATTATGGGCAAAAATGTGGCTTTCTGAAGAACTAATGTTCTCATGAGAAATAATAAAAGACTGCCAAAACCTGGCCAATTCTTTGAAAATACCATGGCTTTGCTTCCTGAAAGACAAATATCATGAAATAGGACTGGGGCATTTTTATGATAGCCCTGAAAGTATTCCATTGAACGCCAACGTTATCATCAAAAAGGCATTGCATTCAAGGGGAAACATGCTTTATCTTCATCAAGATGTAATCGGTCCGATGCATTTGTCCCCTGCCCCACTGCAATATTATTTAACATTCGCCACCAACTCGCAGATTAGATTTTACCTAACCAGATTTCGGTTAGGTATTGTGCATTTTTTGCTGGCGTTTCCATGCCAGTGTGGTTGGGCGAAGGATCTCTCTCTTTGTCCATGTGATAACATCACAAGCCAAAGCACTTTGCACTTTATTCTATTTTGCACTTTATATAAAACGGCAAGGAGTAGATTTATAATTCTACTGTTAAAGAAAATCCGCCCTTGTACATATATTGATGGTTTTAAACATTTGCAATCATTGGCCACCCGCGACATTTGCAGTGCAATAGCCAGTTACATAAAAGTATCTTTGGCCATTAGGAAAAGATATGAATTAGAACACATTGAGTTGTCACAGTGAAAATGTCGTAGGTAAAGAGTCGTATGACCCTATTTTTTTAGGATTTGTTTTTAACACATTGTTTAGATGGCTTATATACTGTGTTATGGTCTTTGTAAATCTGAATTGGTGTTATGAATTGTCACCAGATGCTGAATTTTATGAATTGTGCTCATTTGAAGGCTATGGTTTTTAATTAACCTGGAAACTATGGAGGGCTACTCAGTTGCTGTAAAGCCCACTAGAAATGCACTTTATCCTATGTTCTGACTAGACTCATGGATACCTTATGTGATGTTTTCAATGTACTGAATGTTTTTCTTATTTGTACTCTTTTATGGCTGCTTAAGCCGAATAAAGATGTATTGATAATGATGATGATACTTTTAGGGTTGTTCTGGTCGCCTTGATTGTATAACAATATAATTTTACTCCCAATTCAGGAATCTGGAATTGAGTCAGAATTTAAAAAAAATCAAATAATTGTTTAATATATATTGCCCAGAAATTGGAACAAGATTTCAATATGCCAACACAGATTTCATCTGGGCCTATTGCTCTTGATATGTCCATCTTGATAATTACTTTACTAATTTTTTCTATTGATAAATCTTCCCGTACAACAGTGCTGAATGATGGGTTTATTATTTCTAATGATTAAAAACATACTGTACTTACTGTGTACAACTTCTCTATATGAGCCTGCTAATGCTTTTCATCTAGTGGAGATGGTTTGGTTTTTTTCAAGTAATCTTTGCCCAGACACTTTGCAATAATACACCAGAATTTGCTGGTATTTATTGTTCGTAGGGGTCTTTGAATTGACCACCATAGTTTTGCAATTTTAGATTCTTTTGTTGCTGTTTTATCACTTCAATAAACAAAATTCCTTTTGGGGCTTTTATTAGGTATAGATGATGACTGTAATATACTCTTTGCTCACATTAATAGATTTTGAGGAAGGCTTTCAAATGCAAATATATTTATGCCCCCCAATTAAGAACTCTAGAGCAAGTTGTATTAGCATCCTTGTCACCTCATTAAAATGCTACCCCTTAGTATAAAGTGTCTTTATGCGAGATCTTAAAGCCCCATTACTGTTGGTATCAACTTTTAATGGTTTATCTTGTGAGTGAAAAACTAAAATGAACTGACGATGATCACTCCATAAGTTGGTACTTAGCACCATACTATACATTAATTGTTAATCACAGTAATGAATAAAGGCATAATCCAATAACAATTTTGACTTTCCTCATTGCCATGAGTAGCTATCTTAACAATGGTCTGGTCATTAAATATGATATTGATTAATTTCAAATTTAGTTCCAATGCTTATTTTTATAGTAGGGAGAGCTCTTGTCATTCCTTTTATTTGGGAGAATAGGGTCTGCTAAGTCCCATAATATGTCTACCTCATTAAAGCCACTCTTCATATAGATACTTGAAGAAAGCTGAGTATTAAAATCACCAACCACTAATAAAATACTGCTTGATAATACATTTTCTCCATTTAAAATAACTTTCTGAAGTCCTAAAGAAGCGTTAGCAAAATTACAGTAGGGTGATAAATAGACATGGCAAACAAGATATTCTAGTAGCCTTCCATGCTAATAGATTGAACAACAAACCATTAAAGCTAAATTTGCAGAAAATATCAATCAAGTGGAGGCCACCCCATTTTCAGATTTCACCAGAGTACATAAACCCAGTGAAGAGTTCCACTTATTTGAGGGAATGATTGAAGCTACAAAAACCTTAATATCATCAATTTCGAAATCCCCACATATCATGACTTGCTACAAGCAAATAATCAAAGATAAATCAAGAAAGGATACAACATGTTGATAAGCAAACACAAACAAGTTCTTCAAGACTTTATGTTTCTGCTGCACAATGACCAACTATCTTTGATGGCATCAGGCAGAATTTAAAACTCTGGGAAGCTACAACCAGAGAGCATAATTCTGATCTTCCTTATGGACAGGAATCAACAATTTTTTTATAACCACTCTGCACCCATGTTGCTGAGAGACAGTAAAAGTTCCTGCCTAGGTTTTTAAATATGATAGCAAGGCATATTGAGATGTGGGGCTTTGCTCAGAGTCTTTTACTAAACTCTTTGAACCATACAGGATTAAAGATATATCAACACCCATTATATAAAAGGATCGCTTGAACTTTAGAATTTGTGCAGGTATGGCATTTGAGAAGAAAAGCACAGTTGTCTTATGATAAACTTGGGCATAAATACATTTAGAGTAGGTCAGTCGTGCTCTATTTTATGTCTCAGCTCATATATGTGGTAAAACAATTTTAAGATGCTATGGCAGTTCAGGAATTAATCCTCCTCATGGATAGGAAAAAGATCCAGGAGCAGTAGTGATTAGAAGTAGATAAACTGCTGAGAATTCACCTTGTACACCAAAGTAGGTGCCTGGGATCCTCCCCATCCCCCAGTACTTCAGATTGGCCTGAGATGGTCCAGCGTCGGGAAGGACAGACACAAAGGCACACATAGCAGACAACGATGGACAGATATGTGTCCACCCCTTCAGATGGGGGAGGGGAAACTTTGGCTGGAAAGGGCCCGGAAGCACAGGGAGTGGGCAGCCCCAGTGGAGCACAGATCTTGGTTGCAATAGAGGCCTGCAGGCTGACTCTGGAGACCATGATAGACACTATGTCCCAGGATGTAAACCTACTCAGGGTGGGCCTGTGTAAGGCTGCAGACAAGACCCTGACCATGGAATAGGATGTAACATTCTACAGCAATAGGTTAAGGCCCACAAGACAACTCTGGGTTTATTCTCTGAACACACTAGTCAAATGGAATGTAAAGTCGAAGACACAGAGGGCTGGCCGCACATGGCATTGCAACCAAAGCCTTGTGGGAATCCTGGAGTGAGTGGAAGGGGCTTCTCCAGAATTGTTCCTAGAGCGATGAATCAAGATGGCGCTGACCTCTGTGCTGCTTTCTGACATCTTTTGGAGGGAAATGGCCCATAGAGCATTGACTCTGCCCCCCCCCCACCTGGTACCCTGCTGCAGACATTAATTGCAGAAATACTCAAATACTGGGATGTGATACTGCAAGAAGTCCGCAGGGCAGGTGACCCAACTTTTGATAATCACGCAACTAGAATATTCCCGGTTCATACCCAGAGAGTGCTACTTCCCAGGCAGTACTTTACGGCAGTCAAATGCAAACTGAAGGAAATTGACATACGATATTGCTGTTACTCCCTTCAAAAGTGAAGGTCCTACATAGTGGTATTACTTTCTTATCAGCCCAGATGAGGCCTGGGAGTGGATATAGGCCCACGGCACGAACAAACCTCGGGCCTCGGCAAACAGTGATTTGTGGCCCTGGACTTTGAGATGACACCAAGCTCAGATGTCACTGCAGCAGCTACAGGTATAGCAGTGGAGCCCCACAGTCTGGGTCCAGAGTGGAGGTCTGATGGGATAAAATATTGGCCATTGAGAGCTCGCAGAAAAGAAGGTAGGAGGCTAGGGTACTGGTGGATATGGTCAAGGCTGTGAGCGGGACTAGAAGACTGACTAACTTGCCCACTGAAACCCCTGACTCTCCCGAAACGGATGACGACGAACAACCACAGTTGAGAGGGGAGGGGAATTGAACACTGCACACAGGCGATCTCAGTTGACTGCAGCGCAAAACAGCTGGATGCATACGTGGCCTGGGGTTACGCAGCGTGTGGAACAGTGATGACACAGTCCCCTGAGGGGCAACCAGCCCCTCACTCTGGAAAAAGAGGAAGATCCATTGGAGCGACAAACTGATCAAACCCTTCCTTGTTTGTTATTCTTTATTTGTCTCATTCTCTGTGTTGCAGCTGAATGCTACCTTTGTCGGAGGGTTGGGAATAGATCGTAGTGGGTACTGGGGCTGCTACACTCACTGGTATTGACAGTCACAAAGGCTGGACAGTACCGGTGAGCTGGAAAGGACCCCTGTGATAGAGCTTCTCAGGTACTAGCGGAGAGAAATTGAACTTACTATACTCTGCATGTTCTAAAGTGGGGTGGGTTTGTAGTGCTTCAGGGAGCATTATCCATGGGGCAGTGCAGTTGGTTGATTTAAGTGTTTACCTGGGGTATTGGGGAGAGGGTTAGGAAATGTTCATGTTGCTCAGCACTGGTACAGTTACATTATGTGCACCAATGGCTACTACCAAATACAGGTTATGGTGAAGCAAACCTCGAATGTGAGGGGGGCACACCCAACTGAAGGGAACAGGAGATGCATCCAGAGTGATCCACCTGAGTTGCAATGGCTACCAAGCATAGGATAATCTCTCACACCTTCTATGAGAGAAGCCACAATAATAATGATCCCCAAATCCAGTAAAGGACCCAGAGTCCTGGATTCATACAGACCACATTCTATGATAAATGTTGACAGTAAGATATTTTCTAAGACCATTGCGACACACCTCCATTTTCTGGTGGCATCTCTGACTTACAAGGAACAGTGTGGTTTTATTCCTGGCAGAGGTATGCATATGAACCTCCTCAGACTCTCCCACATCCTCAGCATGACCCAGAGAACAGAGGTGGAGGGTGCCTTGTTGATGCTCTGCATGGGAAAAGCATTCAACACACTAAATTAGGACTACCTATGGTTAGTATTGCAGCAGCTAGGATTTGGCTCTTGCTTCCTAAAGTGAGTTAAACTGCTCTACATCAACTCTGCAACGTGGATCCACACTGGAGGAAGTGTCTTTGATAACACTGATATTGAGAGGATCACAAGGCAAAGGTGCTCCCCGACCCCCTTGCTCTTTGCCTTGCAATGGAACGTCTGGTGGTACATCTGCGTACCATCCTAGCGGACTGGGGCATATGGGTTGGTAACACCATGCACATAGTGTCCATGAATGCGGATTACACCCTCATATTCTTGAAGCAGCCGGATTAATCAATAACCATACTGCTTGGGTCTCTTGCACTCTTTGCCGCTGCCTTGGGTCTCTGAAGTGAACAAGGCTAAGCTGGTGATGTTCCCACTGTTGAGGGGAGGGGAAAAGAAGGGTGCAATAGCCATCCCTAACCTCACCTGGGAGACACGCAGGTTCCTCTATCTCAGATTAGAAATAGCCCATGCTCCTGCAGATCAATATGAGTACAATATGGGCAGAGTACTACAGGGCCTCCAAGACTCTATAAAGTTGTGGAACACCCTCCCAATCACAGTAACAGGATAGATAGTGCTCACTAAGATGGCATTCCTGCCATGCTGCCTTTATGTACTCCAGAACTCCTCTGTGTCATCCCAAGAAAGACATTACAGGAACTAAACAGCCTCCTGATATCCCTGGTGTGGGTGTGAAAGAGTAGTAGGTACAAACTTGCCATGTTGAAATTAGACAGAGAGCAGAGAGACCTGGGGCTCGCTGACCTCCAGATGTATTACATAGCTGGGCTCTTACAACCTGCAGTGCAATGGTGCGATGAAGACCAAAATATAGAAATTAAATTGCTGAGTGGAGTGACAGAGGAAATGGAACTCCGACGGCTACTCATGAGTGGGTCAGGATTACCAATGGACTGTCCCTTCATATTGCTCCAAGTGGCAGAAGCTTGGGAAATAGCAGTGAAATAAAATATTTGCAGCCCCCCCATATACATAGATGCTGCATTTATGGTGTCTGAAACCCTTCCAGCAGATAAAAATAGATATGGACATTCAGTCATTGCCAGTGAGGGGTTGCAGCATCCTTGCACTACTATGTTCAGGGGGCGAATTCATAGATTTCCTGAGAGCTCGGAGGAAGTTTAATTTAGGCCTAAGATACTTCCTTCATACTGCCACAATGTTCGGAACAGTTCGGGAGAAATGGCAAATTTCCCAAATGAACCATCAGAGTCACAAAACCTTACATTGATACTAGATTAGGGAATGAGCCGAGGCCTGATATCACAGATATATTCAGCACTAAAAGGGGACAGAAATCCCATGCCATTAGCGGCGCATGGGCAATGAGACTAGGCATTGAAGGGACCACTGGCCAAAGGGGACTGAGCAAAAGCATGTACGCAGGTACAGGAAGTAGCCAGCAATGATACCACAGCATGGTGGAAATGACCTTGGAAAAGGGAGAGCGAGGTCATAAGGCACAAATGTGAGATAGATGCCCACCCCATGTAGGGAACATACGACAGATGTTATGAAGAAGAGAGCCCTGGCGAGATGGACCCCATGGCAAGAAGGTCTATTTCTCCCCCCCCCCCCAAGTGGGTATGGCCCAGGACTCCTTCCCTCCACATAAAAAACTATATAACCATGTCTGAACTGTGGATTAGGAGGTATATTGTACAAGATTACTATGTTTTGTTTATTTTTTGTATTATGTTACAGTTACTGAAAAAGATAATAAATAAAACCTTTAAAAAAAAAACCTCACAAAGAAAACTCCTCAGTGCTCCAGGAATAAAAATTGCTGCCATTATGTGCTGTGAAGGAACATGACTATTACCTTTTCCTGATCTGAGCTAATAAACTGTTACGAGGAGTGGTCTAGCAGCCTCAGTTAGCTTTTCAGCCATGCTGAGAGCTGAAAATCAAGGGGAGAGACAGCTACTTTCCCATTCAGCAAAGACCTTCCTGAACAGCCTAGGACAACCATGAGGCTGAATGTCCTTGTGGCACATAGTATTAATGGATTGTGAGGTACCCTCTGGGTGGGGAGCTGGGATTCATCTGTGAAGGAGTGAACTGTATCACGGGGGTAGGCAGTGGCGCTCTCGTGATACTTCACTGCTACACTGTATCCAGGTGAGTGGTGATGTGTCAAAATGGCACTGACATGATCAGCGAATGTCGTTCTTCACTGCACCAGCTCCTTTTGAGTCCCGCCGACATCAATCTATTGCCCGAAAAAGCCTTCAATCTCGGCTCATGTGGTCCCCTTTGAGGCTTCAACCTTGCACCACCCATACGCAGGTTGCCTCTCCAGACCGTCTCGTGGAGCAGAGGCACTGATGTCTGTCTTGCTCTCTCCCTACTCCTGACTGTCGACGTGCACAGAGTGAGGTGGGCAAGCATTGGTAGAGCGAAGAACAACTCAGCAGATCGTGCAACCAGCTTGAGACATTCAGGAGAGTTCTCTCAGTGGTATGTATGGTGGCTGCTGCAGGGGGGCATAACCAACATGAACTGAGCACTGTGCTAAGCAACCATTTCTGTACCCTTATACAGTTGCTAAGGAGCATGGTGCGGAGTATGTCTTACTTAAGGTCCAAAGCTAGCAGGCACAGTGGCAGTGAGACTGCATGGAAGTAATAGAGCCTGAATTATAGAAAACACCAAGAAGTGGGGTCGGGATAACCTAGAGAGAATTTGGAAGGCTTACGAAGTGCATAACCTACTATAATAGCAACAGTGTTGCACTCTACCAGTGGATAGCAGTGTCCTTTGATTTCTAAGACTGCTGTATGAGTTTATAGTGGGGTACATTAGGTGCCCCCGCAAGAGCGAGGGATCTTCAGAGAGTTGCAGAGTTGATCCACGTAGCAGCGGATGCGGCTAGTGACTTCTGAGATATCCTCAGCACATTCTCTACACCTACAAAACATTATTGGGATCCTTGCAACCAAATGAAGAGACTTTCCTGTGAACTCTCGGGGAAAGCCCAAGTCCCAGGCAAAGCCGCAAAAGGAGTCAAGCACTGGGCCGATATAGCGACCGCCTCGATGCCAGGGACTAAAGCCTCAGAGCAGGCTACCCTCGCAAATAAGCAGCTTCTAAATGAGAATTTCAACAAGACAGTGGCTTCGGGGCACAGAGCAGTACTTATGGAAGGCAATTATTAAATCAATCCTGCCAGTCTATCGATGTCTGATTCATCTCCTGATAGAGTTGGGTCGAGAGAATGATGGCAAGAGGTGGCTGCAACTAATATCCTGGTGGACCAACTAGAAAGAGATGCAACATTGTCATCCCAGAGTTCCATCTTCTAGCCCTCCTCCGCGCTCATGACCTTGGACTTAGGTAATACTTCCTTTGAGCCTGTTCCTGAATTCGCTGCTTCAGCAAAAATAGTATCAACCTACTCTATGTTCTCCTCTTCAGCTTCCAAAGGGATGGTGAGGGTGGAGAAAGATCAGCCATCTGGTCAGAATAAGACAGAGGACCTGCGTGGGGGCGTGGCCAGCCTGGGTAGTATATGTTCTATCAATCAATCAATCAATCACAGAATTTGTAGAGCGCACTACTTACCCGCGAGGGTCTCAAGGCGCTGGGGAAAAAAAAGAGGGGGGGGTGCTGCTACTGGTCGAACAGCCAGGTCTTGAGTAGCCTCCTGAAGGTCAGCAGGTCTTGGGTCTGTCGTAGGCTTAGTGGAAGGGTGTTCCAGGTCTTGGCGGCGAGGTGGGAGAAGGATCTGCTGCCGGTGGTTGTTCTTCGAATGCGAGATGCGAGGGACGGTGGCGAGGGAGAGGTCGGCGGAGCGGAGCTGGCGGTTGGGGACGTAGAAGAAGAGTCGTCTGTTGAGGTAGGCTGGGCCAGTCTTGTGGAGTGCCTTGTGTGCGTGGATGAGGAGTTTGAAGGAGATTGTCCTGTCGACGGGGAGCCAGTGCAGGTTCCTCAGGTGGGGGGTGATGTGGCTGTGGCGTGGTACGTCGAGGATCAGGCGTGCGGAGGCGTTTTGTATGCGTCGCAGTCGCTTGATGAGCTTGGCCGGGGCTCCCGCGTAGAGGGCGTTCCCATAGTCAAGTCTGCTACTGACGAGGTCCTGGGTGACTGTTCTTCTTGTATCTTTCGGGATCCACCTGTAGATCTTGCGAAGCATGCGGAGGGTGTTGAAGCAGGAGGAGGAGACTGCGTTGACTTGCTTGGCCATGGAGAGCGTTGAGTCGAGGATGACTCCCAGGTTGCGTGCGTGGTCGGTGGGTGTCGGGGCTGCTCCCAGTGTCGTTGGCCACCAGGAGTCGTCCCAGGCTGAGGGGTTGGAGCCGAGGATGAGGACCTCTGTCTTGTCCGTGTTCAGCTTTAGTCGGCTGATCTTCATCCAATCGGCGACGGCCTTCATTCCTTCATGGAGGTTGGATTTGGCGGCGAGGGGGTCCTTGGTGAGGGAGAGGATCAGTTGAGTGTCGTCGGCGTAGGAGATTATGTTGAGGTCATTTGCTGTCTGGCGATGCGTGCGAGCGGGGCCATGTAGATGTTGAACAGTGTTGGGCTGAGGGATGATCCCTGGGGTACGCCGCAAATGATCTCGGAGGCTTCGGATCGGAATGGTGGGAGGCGGACTCATATGCTCGATGAACCTCACTGGAGAGGATGACCCTACTGAAGACAGCAGAATATCCATGCAGATGAAGCGAATCCTCATCTACCCTCTCCAGGCCAATCCCTCTACAGGCCCATCAGACGCCATTGAATCAATCACTATTGTCACCCCTGGCCCGGCCCCTTCAGTGCAGGAGATCTGGCAGCAAATATTAGGCAAAATCAGGAATATTAAAGTTTTGCAAGAGAAGGTTCATAGCAAAGACAAACGACTTCCTTGGTCAGATTAACTTAAACATGCAGGTGCTCAGCTCATGCGTCGAACAAGTGAAGCAAAGAGTTTTTGATCTAGCAGACTGCAAAAATAAACAAGACGCTACAACCTTGAAACTTCAGTCAGAATTAGCCAAACTACGGTTAAAACTTGAAGACATCGAAAAGAAATCTCGTCTTTTTAATCTGCCCTTTGTCGGGATCCCCAAACTAGCAACAAAGGATATGGATATCACAATCACATGGGCACACGGCGTCCCTGCTTTTCTGCTCTCTAAATAAAAATGTCTGTGAACTAATCTGGTGAATTTTGGTGACTTTCATATAAAAGAGTGGATTTTGATCTGTACTATAAGGGATGAAACATATCAAAATTCATAAGACCATTCTTTCTAAAAAGATTTCTTCAAGAGACAAGGGTCGCCAGTTGGATTGTTCAGCAATCCAAACTGAAAGTTCTCTATAAAGTACAATCACAGATTTTCATCTCAGTTGAACAGGCCAAAGATTTTTTGCAAACTATCCATAAGTCTGATGTGGAGGGGGAGGAGGAGGAGGAGGAGAAAGCAAGTAGTATGGGCAGGAGTGCCTCAAACAGGATGTCAAGGCATGCTGTTTCTATTTATGCTTTGTTTTTCAATTACGTCAGTCACTGTCTGTATGTTTTATATGCTTTAAATGACGTGTAGCAGTCTAGATCGCCCCATATCACTTGAGGATGCAGGTTTGAGTGCATTGCTAGGGCACTCATCTTTGGGAAAGGACGTAGGTGGGAGACAGGGTGTGCACTCAAGGGTTGGAGGGGGAAGTTCCCATGCGAGCCTGTGATGGGTGGGTCTCAAGGGGCAGGAGGGGATGGGTGGGGAATGAGGGTCACAGGAGGGAAGAAAAATTCAAGTAGAAAAATTCAGAAGTACTGTGCTCTTCAAAAAGTAGCTCATGACAAGTCAATTCATTATTATTTTTGATCTTCGAGATTACAGAAAGATGGGGTACAAATAACCTGGATCAATGAGATTAGCACAACCTCTGGGTATCAAGGAGAATTTTAATTTTTCCCTAGTCAGTTAAGCGGTTATGAATGTTAAACATTTAAGGTTCACATCCTGTAATTTCAATCGGATCAATGATAAGACCAAATGTAGGTCTATACTGGCATGGTTGAAAGTATCTAAAGCACAGGCTATTCTCCTCCAAGAGACCCATCTCGAATCAGCAGCAAAGCAGCCTAGTATTCCAGGATTCATCTTGCATGCATATTTTGCATCTACTAGTGCAGCAGTTAGAGTGGTGGCAGTATCGATCTTGTGTGATCTTTCATGCAAAGTCCTCAACAGGTGATATGGGATCCCAGGGCTGGATGGATTTTGGTGAGCATCATGATTCATCAACAGCTCATTCACTTCATATGCTACTATGGTTCTATAGAGAATGATGTTTCCTCACTCAATGAAGTATATAAGCTTATGATGCAATTAAGGGGGCTGATGGTCTTGGGGTGGATTGCAATATAATTCAGGATGTCAGATTGGACTGTTCGCAAACAAATAAATAGCAAAATAAGCCAACATCATCCCCGTTTTAGCAAAACTGAGATGCGATTTTGCACTAATCATTCTTTGGCTGGCTGACCACCTGCAGAGGGAGAAATATGCCTGTTTTTAAAACAATAGAATTCCACCTCCAGGATTGACTTTTTTTGAGTGTCTTATAATTGGCATAGAAGTAAAATAGTTATATTAGCTAACCCCTTTTCCAACCATTCAACCCCATTCATAGATTTATTGTTGAAGGATCAAAGGGCTGAGCAGCTAGATGGTGTTTCGATAAGTCACTACTAGCTGACGGAAACTGGGTTACAAGGATGGGTTTCTCCATAGATTAATTCCTGGCACTAAATATCGGTACAGTTCCATCTTTTGCCATTTGGAGGACATTAAAAGCCATTTTTCGGGTTTACCCAATCTCATTCAGGGCACAAATGAATAAGCAAAGGAGGGAGTCCATGCCGTACTGGAACTTTTTGCTGTTCCCATTGCGGTGCCTGTTTTCCAGGCACCGCCATGGGAATAGCAAAGAACTGCGGACCGTATTACGAGTTGCACTTTTGCAAATCGTAATATGGTCAGCGGTGCTTGCACGGCTTTGGCGCAGAGGAGACGGCATTGGGCCAACGCCGCTGTGCCAAAGTCGTAATCAGGCCCTAAGTGTGTCCACAGATCACTAATCTGTTTTACAGAAGTAGACGCCTCGTAGTTTTCTCAGAAATTAACTTAGTACAGAGCTTATTTTAATCATGTAACACAGACTAACTCATTGCATGTGAATGTGTGTCTTTTTCACTAAGTCATACCTAAGATATTAAGGGGCATATTCACAAGGAGCTATTGCCGAATTAACAGCACTTCATCGCAGCCAAAGTCGTGATAAATTTACCTCCCCATTCACAAGCCGGTGTTAACAGTCTACATCACCAGTTTACCCGCGATAGCAGCCGCAAAAAACATCGCCACAGAGGACCCCCGCAAATATCGCTAATGAGATGCAGAGTGGGCGTTCCCGTGCCAAAAGTCGAGACAATATCACACCTCAACATTCACAACAACCAGCCACATCGGCGATAAGAACACAAAACAGGCGATAAGGTGCGGTAGCCGCAGGTATTTAACACCTGCCTCAAGCAGGTGTAAAAACGGACGTCTACCTGCAGTAGGCAACGGAGTCTGCACACAGCCATACCCGAAGAACAAACAATGCCATGGAGCTACTCTACATGCAGCTCGGAGCCCCAACAGGCCACAACACCCACCGCCACCACCCCCAGGACCGCCACCACCCCCAGGACCCGGACCCACCCCCCCCCGGACCACCACAGGGGCAGCGTAGAGTAAGACAGCGGTCCTACCGAAAACGCACCACTCTCACAGACCTAACGCCCGCGGAAGTCATTGCCCACTACAGGCTCAAAAGGACAACCATCCATCGCATCCTAACCCACATCGCCCACAGGCTGACGATCCCAACACAGCGGAGAACAAACATCCCTCCGCAGACAAAGCTGCTGGCAGTGCTGCACCTGTTGGCCTCTGGGACCTTCCAACCAACAACTTCCAGAGTCAGAGGGGTCTCACAGCCAGCCCTATCAAAGTTCATCACACCTGTCCTGGATGCCATCATCAGCTTCATACCCCAGTACCTTCACTTCCCCAACACTGCGCAGGAACAGCTGGAGACTAAGCAAGGCTTCTACGCCATAGCCGGATTCCCGGCCGTGTTGGGGGCAATCGACCGCACACATGTCCCACTTGTGCCGCTGCGGATACTGCACACCACTACTGCAACAGGAAGCACACGCATTCCATCAATGTGCAGGCAATAGTGGACCACCTGGGAATGTTCACCAATGTCGTCGTCAACTACCCAGGCAGTGTGCATGATTCCTTCATCTTCCGACAGTCCATCATCAACCAGCGCTTCTAGGATGGCACATATGGAACGGGACTGCTCGTTGGTAAGTACCAAATCAAAACACCACACATCCCACAGCCACCAACGCACAAAGCACAACTGTGGGGATGCACACGTGACCTAACCACATCCGACATGTCAAACTACACGACCACTTACCAGACACGACTACACCACTCCATGGTCATCCTGGGCTACCCCTGCACCCAATACAGACTTCACATGGCACCACAGCCTCACAACAGCTGAACGTGTGGAGATGCGGAATGCAGCCATGACACATGTGAGGCACTGCTCTGCCCTCATGACCCTACCCCAGTCTCCCTCAGGTCAGCGTCCCGTGGTGGTGGGCCCGTGTCGGCCGCTGTGCATCCGGGGCGACTAGCCCTGTGCGACTCGAGTCATCCCCCCTTGTAGTTCTGACATTGCATGTCTGTGTGCCTGATGACTGTTGGTGTAGTTGCCAGCACATGCTACTCCCTGAGGGCTGGCTTACACTCACCCCACACACAGCCAGCACAGGCATCACTGAATTGGTGGGCCTGCCATCACATCCTGCCGAACCAAGTATTGACTCTTTTCTCCCTGCACTGTCACAGGTGATCAAGGATATGCACTCTGCCCTTGGATGATTACACCCCTCCGAGACCTGAACACACCTGCCCAGAGGCAGTACAATGCGCCCACATAGCACCAGGGGCATCGTTGAACGCACATTTGGCGTGTTGAAGTCACGTTTCAGGTGCCTGGATGGCACTGGTGGGAAGCTCCTGTACAGCCCGGACGTCGTGTGCAAGATGATAGTTGCATGTTGTGTGTTGCACAACATCTGTGTTCGCACCAGGGCCCCATGGATCCCAGTTCCAGAGGTACCGGACGATGATGGTGGTGATGGAGCAGGTGGCCCACATCCCACTGCAGCTGCGGCAGGAATGGCCCGTAGGGACTCCATCATTGACACTTACTTCTCATGAGCACGTCACATTGTGACCGTCCATGGCATTCATGGGACAGTAGTAGATGTCCAATTGCACTGCATGTGTGAATAAAACATATTTGCAGGTCACAGGTTGGAATTGTACATTGTCATGTTACATGTCCCTGGGGTTTCAGACGTGATTTGCCATGTTGTGCACATTTTCCGAACCAGTTGTGTCCTGTGTTCAGTTGTGGAGGTGTTGCTGTTTGTACCGGGATGTTGTCACTGTCCGGGTGCACTTCTGCTTATGTGCGTATGCTGCACGGTGGGTGTGTCGCTCCTGCGTCTCTGATTTGTCTGCCACTGGTCTCTTTCATGAGGTGTGCCTGTAGGTTCTGTTCTTCCATGGTGCGTGGATGTTGTGGTGTGCATGTTGTCCTCTGCAGTTGGCCAGGGTGCATCCGTGGTACTCCGCTGTTGATGTATTTTATTCTGTGGCATTTTCCGTATGCTGTTCTTGTGCTTTTTCCCGCATTGCGTGTGAGTATTGCTGCCCTCGCGCTGGTTGTCACTGTTTTCTTATCGCGCTTTGGCCCATCGCAGCTTTTTTCGCATTGTGGTTTGTGTTTTTATCTCCGTCGAGGTGGTTGTATCACGAGCATTGGCCGCTGTGTCGGCCAACTATCGCATGCTACCGCCGTGTTGTGAATTCCACGTTGTCACGGGGTTATTTTCCCGCGATAGGCTGCGATGCTGAAAGTTGCGTTGCGCTACTCTTGCTGTAATTATCACACGTTCTTGTGAATATACCCCTGAGATGTGCGTATGGTACATACGGGCGAGCAGTGTATTGCTAACTTTTGATATCCCTTATTAACTCCGGGGACGTTTTGAAATATATATTACCTGCGGGGGCTCCTTCCAATGGTGCCAGGTCTAACATCGCCTATGATGTTTTTTTTCTTGTTCACAGTGATTATCAATTAAATGGCCACATCTGTAGAAAATCTCACTGCAATATCCTCAGCTTTGTAAATTTATTGTAAGTTTCGATCTAATTGTGAGATATCCAACTGCTTTAAAGACTTGTCGGAATAATTCCCTTTTCGATAAGAAGCCCGCCTTCTCTTTTTAAATCTGTATGCTCCCAGCTTCCAGCACAGGGTAAGTGATGTTCTGAGATTTTGTATGAGCCAATTTGTCAAACACTGTTGAAATGACACATAAAACAAGAAGGAACAGAACAAACTGAGCCAAACCGCATCCCCTGTACACTGCATTAAAACAAGAAAAAAAAGTTCAAATGCTTTTCTTCTCCTTAAGAATTTTTATAATGGATGCAAATTGTTCTTAAGTACACAGAAATTATTTTCAGTCACTGCACGCACAAATCCCAGATTGGCCGCAGTTAGTGTAGAAAGAAAGCAGAACAGCATTGATTTTCCTTAAAACTGTCAATTTCATTTTTGGATTCTACCGCAGACCGCAGCAAAGTGTTTTCGCGGGTTCACTGTCGTCACTTTGCTCTCCTAAGCCCTAAGCCTGCCATGAAACAGGGATAGATAGTCCTGTGCTCCAAGTAATAACATTCTCATTTGTGCTCAAGAAAAGCATAAAACACAACTCACTGTTCAGCTTTGTTCTGGAATATTCAAAGTCATGTGGCTGCTTTTTCAGAAATATATTCTGAATAAAATACATAATTGCGCAAGGTGCCTTTTGTCAGCCTTCGTTCAAATCATTGTCTTCGGATGTGATTTACCTCACAACTGCTGCAGTTCACAACTTTAATTGAATTCTCGCAGGTTGCATTGAAGGCAACTCAGAGCAGTGCCCGAGGCTATGTTTGCCTTTCCAAACACCACATTTGTGACTATACTATGTGGCATATTCACAAGGAGCTATCGCCGAATTCACAGCACTTTATCGCAGCCAATTCGTGATAAATTTACCTCCCCATTCACAAGCCGGTGTTAACAGCCCACAGCACCAGTTTACCCGCGATAGCAGCCGCAAAAAACATTGCCACAGAGGACCCCCGCAAATATCGCTAATGAGATGCAGAGTAGGCGTTCACGTGCCAAAAGCCGAGACAACAGCACACCTCAACATTCTCAACGACCAGCCACAACGGCGATAAAAACACACAACAGGCGATAAGGCGCATTAGCACCAGGAAATCTACACCTGCTCTGACCTGGTGTAAAGTCGGACGGTAGCCTGCAAACCAAAAGGGAGCACAGCCCAGGGCTACATCGGAAGGGCAACAGATGCCATGGAGCCACCCATCATGCGGCCCGGACACCCAAGAGGGCCACAACAACCCACCGCCACCACCCCCAGGACCACCCCTCCCTGGCACCCCCCAACCAAAGACATGCCACATCAGCCACACCTAAACATGTACAAAATATTCCGCTTGATGTCGCACAATCACAACTGGTGACATGCATGTGTCGTCACAGAAATGAGCAGCACACATTCACTTTCGAAGCAACAAATGAAACTTTATTAAAATGATCACCGAAATGAAATGAAGACACATGGCCGCTCCCCTCGGGACAATACGTAGGTCACAGCCTGTAAGACAAAAAAAAATGATAAGAAGGTGTGTCCTGCACACATCAGAGGACAGAGAGAGAGCGAAGGAGAGAGAGAGGAAGAGAGGGAGGGAGAGAGAGAGGAAGAGAGGGAGAGAGAGAGAGATAGAGAAGAGAAGAGAGAGAGGAAGAGAGGGAGAGAGAGAGAGAGGAAGAGAGGGAGAGAGAGAAGAGGAGAGAGAGAGGAAGAGAGGGAGAGAGAGAGAGAGGAAAAGAGGGAGAGAGAGAGAGAAGAGGAGAGAGAGAGGAAGAGAGGGAGAGAGAGAGAGAGTGCCGCCCCTGCGCACCCAGGCCACACTGCTCACCTGCTGCCACCGGGGTGTCTCCAACCACGTGCCGGTATGTACAGCAGGAAACCAGGTCACACATCTGAGTCAGAGCCGTCAGCTGAAACAGAGACCAGATACATGACTGGCACAGTACATACACTTGCACAAGACAACATCGCCTGCCTGCCCATGCACACCCAGGCAGAGGCACCACAACCCCTCCCGCCACCCATCGGAGCATGCCCGCCCATGCACACCCAGGCCTCAATGCTCACCTTCCGCCACCGGCGCATAGACAGGAGGTCCCACCACGTGCCGCTGCAAGCCACAAGCCCGGGGCCCGCGGACATGGCACCCTCCACATCATGCTGCCCCGCTCCGCAGGCCACCAGGTCTCACGTTTGGTGCTGGGTCTTGATTACTCCATGGCATAGGACATACCAGTGCACCCTGCACCATCGCAGGCTGCACACATGCTCAGCCCAATGGGTGCCACCAACTCTGGGATCCCGGAAGCGATGCCACGTGGCGGTAGGCCTGCGCTGCCCGCTGGCTCTGGCCTACACTGCGGTCCAGCAGGGCACACAAAACCTGAGCTGTCCGGACCGCCGGGACAGGGCATCATCGCAGGCTGCACACCCACTCAGCAGCTTAAGGTGCCACTGACTCAGTGCACCCAAAGTCACCGTCCCATGGCGGGGTGCCTGTGCCGTCCGCAAGGCCCTGTGTGCCACTAACCCTGTGCAACCCCAGCCTGCGCCACATGGTGGTAGGCCCGTGCCATCCACAAGGCCCTGTGTGCCACTAACCCTGTGCAACCCCAGTCTGCGCCACGTGGTGGTAGGCCCGTGCTGTCCACAAGGCCCCATGTGCCACTAACCCTGTGCGCAAAAACTCATGGGCCCTATATGAGTGAGATCCGTGGAGCGTCTGTCATCCAGTCACCACCGGAAGAGGGGAATGTGACGTCGTCGGCCCCTTATGTTGGCGGAGTCACATGGCCTGTGACGCCTGTGCCGGATGGGTGTGGTGTGTGTGAAAACCTGCCCTCAGGGAGTGGCTGTGACATGCTGACAACTAGACCAGTGACCTGCACACCACCAGCGAGTACGGCTGCGACGGGTAGCAATGAGGGCCCCCCCTCGGGGCGTTAGCGGAGTGGTCTGGCCTGCTGTACGCCGGACCAACGCAGGGCTTGCAACAATGACTCGTGGGCTCTGGGCGTGGTCCGGTCCATGTCCGGACAAGGAAGTGACTGATGCGTGTGTCCCTGTTGTAGTGTTCACGGGACCCGGTACACAAAATGCAATGTCGCACCCTCTGACTGGCATCCCACAGGATGAACATCATTGACGTAAGGGAAGGCACTGTCCCCACATTCATCCACACAGCCATACATGAATGACGTAAGACATTACACAGCAGTGCGTCACTGGATGTTTATTTGCACATCCAGTGCAGTCATGCAGCTGGAGCGGTACAGGGCAATGCCGAGCACACTACACAATATGGGCCCGTGGAGGGCCAGCCAGTGTCCATCCGGGGATGACCTATACTGCGGAAGAGGAAGGGTACAGTCCGCAGTCTGTCCGCCGTGTCATTGGTCGTTAAACAGGATGTGGCAGTCCATGTCGCTGTCCAAGGTGAGTGCATCGGAGTGTATCGGGGGTCAGTGGTAGGTCTTGAGGCCATGTGCGGCACCAAGCAGAAACAGGCAAGGTGGCGGAAATGAATGCTAGTGCCTCCTTCTGATCTCAATCCCATCCACGTCCTCGTCCCCGGATGTGTGCTCTGCCCCACCTGTGGGTGTTGCAGTACCGGCTGCGGCACTGTGTTCCACTGACACATCAGGGGCCGGAGGAGGATTGTCGGCCGCACTGTGTGGCAGTGACACATCAGGGGCCTGAGTGGATACGCCTGCCACACTGGGAGGCACTGACACACCAGGGGGCGGAGATGTGGATGGTGTGGGGGCAGCCGCATTCATCAGCGACACGCCTTGTGGCAGCAATGCCATGATGAAGTATTGCATGGCCTGGTAGATCCCTGCTACATTTCGATGGTGTGCAGCAGTGGTTGCCATCCTTTCTGCCTCCATCCGCACCATGTCCTCCATGAGCCTCCGCATGTGTGCCAGCTCACGGCTGGCATCGCTGGAGCCACTCTGAGCAGACAGGTGTTCTTCTCTCCGCGTCATGACTCCAGCGATGTCAGTCAGGGCTGGTTGGAGACCATGGGGCGGACATAGACACCCATGGATGGCGTCCAGTTTGGTAGCCATGAGCTCGAACCCCACCCGCACCTGCTCAGCCGTCTCCCTATGGCCCTCCAGCACACGGCGTTGGAAGGCCATGTGTTGTTCCTGGGGGTCTTGGGAGAGTGCCGGGGCTGTGGGTGCCTCCTGCTGGGTGGTTTGGGTGTGGGTGGGGTCTCATCGATGTGGCTGGGCTGCCCTGATCCTGGAGGTGAGTGGCGGATGAGGTCAATGATGTCTTGGATGGTTTGGGTGTCGATGCTGGTGTTGTCCTCCTCGTCATCAGTGAAGAGTGGCTGGGACTGCTCTGCAGGAGGTGTTGGGGGTGGCCCTGCAATGTGAAGGGGAGATGGTGTATTACAATGTGTCCGCATGTAAGTAGCCGCATGGTACAGGATCACATTCAGACGCATTCAGCATGGCATTGTACATTGTGACAGTCTGTGGATCAGGGCCATGATCCAGAGTCATTGTGGGTGTGCACTGTGCTCTGCTTGATTGTGCATTTGTGCCATTGTGGCCATCTCCCCCCATCCCCCCCGTACCTGGTGGTCACTCACCCTGTTGCGGTTGTGTTGTGTCTTGTCGAGCAGTGTCCGGTCCCCCGACTCCAGCCACATTCTCCACACTGATGACTGTCGACACCAGCTCCTCCATGTCATCCAGCTCCAGCTGTGGCACTGGGCCCCCACCTCCAGTCTGCGTTGCTGCCTCCTGGTTGGCGGTGAGTTTCTCCTTGGTCTTCCGCTTGATGTCATTCCATCGCCTCTTGACCTCGTCCATTGTCCGCTTGTGCTCTCCGACGGCATTCACCTTGTCGACGATGTCCCGCCATATTCCATTTTTGGTGCTCAATGACACGTTGGAGGTGATGAAGAGTTGTTGATGGTGTTCCATCACCTCCGTGACTATGATCCTGTTCGCCTGCGGACTGAACTTGGTCTTCCTCATCTTCTTGTCCTTGCCCTTCCCTGTCCCCGAGGTCCCAGGCTGGTCGTCCGGGGTGCTTGTGGGGTTGCGCTCGTCCTCTGCACCTGCTCCGGCTGCCTCCATGGTGCTTGGGTGTTGGTCAGTTTGTGTGTGGGTGTTTTTTCTACTTTTATGGTGATTTTTGACGCCTGCCAGGTGTGTGTTGCAGGCCTGTCGCTGCTTGTCGCTGATTTCCTCATCGCGCTTTGGCCCATCGTGTTTTTTGATGTTGTGGTTTGTGTTTTTATCTCCATCGTGGTGGTTGTATCGCGGACATTGTCCGCGGTTTCGGCAGACTATCGCTTGCTACCGCCTTGTTGTGAATTCCATGTTGACACAGGGTTATTTTCCCGCGATAGGCTGCGATATTGAAAGTTGCGTTACGCTAATCTTGCGGTAGTTATCGCACGTTCTTGTGAATATACCCCTATAATGGGCAAAATATACTGTATTTATGAAGCAATGCTGCAATTTAATACAGAGAAATGCAACAATTGCTGAGTTTATGGCAATCCTCTTCATCAGTGCCACTTCTGAGGGAATGTTGCATCCTGTAGAGTGGAGCGAAGTGCAGCCCGCCATCTCATTCTGGGAGAAAAATGTCAGTAACATTTAACACCGTAACAAAGTAAGTGGTGCAATATCGGCCTCTATATTGTCAAGAGACACCTCTAGATAATTTCAGGTGATGCAATAATCTGCCACCAAACTCCTCTCCTCTGATGGTCTCTGCGATAACCTGTAGCTGAAAATGAAGATCTTTCATTGGCCATTAGTCCTAAAAATTGTCAATTCAAGCTCCAATGTTTGCATTGTAAAGCCCTTCGGAGTAAGGCTGCAATGTACACTTTGGAATTAATTATGCCTCCAAAGACCTCGAAGCTACTCTATTCTTCCAGGATGAAACTGGATGACCTCCCATTGTCTGATCTCCCTTCCTTTGATGGTGATGTTGCATATTTAATAAGGAGAGACTCCCTGGAAATCTCTACTCTGGGACTTGAAAGACGCCACCAACATCCTCGCATTTTATAAGCACCAAAAACATATTTCTTCCCCAAAGATTTTGAACAACCACAATGGTAAGAATGTCAACCACTCTGGAGAGAGGCTTTCATCCATACAGTCACAACAACACTAACCATCTCAAGTCAAGTACATTTTATTGTTAGATTAATTAAAATCATTACAATCTAAAATGCAGTAAAGGGTAAACTTAATTAAAACAGTAAAACTTCTTGGCATATAACAACACTAACCATCTAAATGTGAAACATTTGCCAATAATGGATCCTATTTGATGGAGTCCGTTACATGTTTGAAATGACCAATGTGAACATCATATGCTTATGTTGAGCTAGTAAAATATGCTGTTCCTTTTGTCCATAAGTTGAATATATATAGCGAGGGAGGGTTGCCTGGTGCTGGCAAGAGCCGCACACACCCGTCCACCACAAACAACTAAGTACTAGTTACTCCCCTGACACTGATCAATGAGTTTGCTACCACTCTTAGGTGATGAAAGCACGTTTTAAAGGTCTTACCTTAAGGGGCTCCTTTCTCTGGAAATCAGTTAATGCTGATACGTAATTTAGGCCCAGATTTTGAAAACTGTCACAGAGGGCAGCGCTGCCCCAAAAAAGGCTGTGCTGCATTGCATGACAGGGAGATTCACAGAGATATGGCACTCTCCTCCTCTCTCCCCACCACCGGCGCTGATTTCAGCTGCCGTGCGCCTGGCACACAACTTAGTGCCATAGTGCTAGGGTGGGTGCCTGAGTCTAGCATAGGTTTTGTACAGGAAGGGTAGCATTCCTGTACAAAATACTGTGCCTAGACACTCTTCAAAGCTTTTCCTACTTTGTATGTGTGCTGTACAGTGTAGCATGCATGCTAAGTAGGAAATAAAGAAGAAATGAAATCATTTTTCCTTTTAACGCCTGCTTTACAGCGACGTTAATTTTTGGAGCTAAATCCTGTCTACTAATGTTCGTACATAGGGTTTAGCTTCAAAAAGCATGGGTGGTTGCATGGGAACGCCCATGTGCCACCCATGTAATGCCTCCTTGACCCACAGTAATGCAAAGCAGCGTTTCGCGCTGGTTTGCGTTACTTTTCCATACACACCAACGTAAATAACAATTTGCCTTGGTTTGTTAATCCCCAAAAAGGTTTAGTGTCTGGTTAGCATTAGAAAAGTAACGCTAACCCAACACTAAATAAACCTTTGTGAATTCGAGCCTAAGAGTTGGGAAAGAAATATGTATGTCTAGACGCATGCAACTGACAGGCAGGGGAATGGCATATGTTAAAACTGTTGTTTTTGCACATCCTCTGTCAAGGCTTGTAGGGAAAAAGGGTGCATGTTAACTTATCTGTGCACGTGTCTCTCAATGGATTTGGCATCAGACCTCAAATCTTCTTGCCTCACCAACTGACCTCCTCACTTTCTGCCATGAGGAGCAAGGAGGCATAACGCCAGTGCATCAGAATGTACGCAGAGTCAAGTGCCCTTGACACTAGACTATGCTTATTTTCCAGCCATTCTGTTGACTTGAGAATATACAAAGCACAGACAAATCAACGCACGTTTTGTGACCTGCCCTTATAATCTATAGGTGTAAATTGATTAGAGGGACTCCTCAGAATATTGTGAATACATGGGGGCAGATTTACAAGAAAGTGACGCATCTCTATAGATGCGTCACTTTCCCTGCGCCACCCTGAGACACCCTTGAGCCACCATGGATGCTCCGTATAATACGGCGCACCATGGCGCTAGGATTGACAGATGCGTCAGAAATTCTGACGCATCTGTTGGTGCAAAAGTCACGCATTGCTGGAGTCGTGTCGCAAGCGCGACGCAACTCCAGCAATGCATGTTGAGGCCTATACTTACTACACTGCGTCACTCCTTGCGCCTGCTTCAAGCAGGCATAAGGTTTTGACGCAGTGGCGTCCTAAAAGTGACGCAGTGAAATCTTGTAGATTTCACTGCGTCACTTTTACGAGGTCTTCCTGCGTGGGAACGCCCACCCTGCATACATTATACCTGATGCAGGTATAATGTGACGCAGGGCTTTACAACGTGACGCATCTCCTTAGATGCGTCACGTTGTAAATAGGTCGCATTTTCTGTGCCGCCGTTGCGTCACAAAAGTGATGCAACTGTGGCGCAAAAGTCACGCAAGGGGCTTGTAAATCTGCCCCATGATGTTTGTAATATTTGAATTCAGCCACAGTCATACTCGGGGGCAGATTTACAAGCCCCTTGCGCCACTTTTGCGTCACTTTTCCCATGTTCAAAATGACGCAAAAGTGGCGCAAGGGGCTTGTAAATCTGCCCCTCGGTGTTTAGCAAAGCTTGCAGAAGGTTCTTTAAGTTAAACACATACCGCATCCAAATGTCTTTTAGACCAACAAAGTTTCCTGATTGCATCTTTCAGTGCGTGAACTCTGGCACAATCTACATAAACTGTGGCAGCTCTAAGCTTGGCGTGCATTTCATATCATACGGATGAATGGCTGCTCTGAATTCTGCCACCCAAAGAGGTTCAACCTCATTGGTCGCACGGTGCACTTTCTTATCGTTTCATCAGGGGCGTAGCTAGGCCTTAGGCTGCCCATGGCGGCCCCTGCGTTTGCCGCCCTCGGCAAAATGATTGAAGAGCGGGGGGTGGTAGCAGCCGATTCTTGCGGCCGCAACGGCCGCAGGTAAGAGCGGGGGAAAGGGGGCCGGCTGCCGCCCCAAAACTCGTGCCGCCTGGGGCGGTCCGCCCCCATCGCCCCCCCCTAGCTACGCCACTGTGTTTCATTCTGTGGGGCATATTTACAAGCCCCTTGCGCCACTTTTGCGCCGCCGTTGCGTCACGCATGTGACGCTGCGGCGACGCAAACCATGCGCCGCGTTGCGCTATATTTACAACGTGACGCATCTAGGGAGATGCGTCACGTAGTAAACCCCTGCGCCACATGAAACCTGCGTCAGGTTTCATGTGGGCGTACCGGCGCAGGGGGGGGGGCGTTCCGGCGCAGGAACGCCTCGGAAAAGTGACGTAGTGAAATCTACAAGATTTCACGCAGTCACTTATCCGACGCTGGTGCGGCAAATCCTTACGCCTGCTTCAAGCAGGCATAAGGATTGACGCACCATGTTAGGGATAGGGAAGGTTGGAACAGTGCTGGAGTTGCGTCGCGCTTGCGACACAACTTCAGCACTGCGCAAACCTTCCGCCGGCAGATGCGTCACGCATCTGCTTATCCTTGCGCCACGATGCGCCGCATTGTAAATGCGTCGCATCGGACGTGGCGCAAGAGTAAACTTGCGTGACGCATTTTCCATGGCGTATCCCTGCTGATATGCAGGGTTGCGCCAGGGAATGTAAATATGCCCCTGTGTTTTCAGACTGATTTCTGAGCATGCTGTGCCCAGCAGTGCGTTTCCTTTGTGCTGTCAGTGTTGTTAGAAGCAGAACGTCCATGATTGTCGAATGGCAGTAGTTTGTGATCTTACCGAGCTAACAATGCTCCGCATCTAAGAACAATAGCAGTCAAGTACGCCAACACACAGGAATCAATGAATATATATTTTATTGCTACATTAATTAAAATCACTGTAATGCGATCACATTAACAGTCGAAATTTCCACCCTGGAACTCTACAGAAACGAAAATACTATTAATCAGGTAAAACCAGCACAATACGGGGTAAAATAGAACTTCCACCTTAAGTAAAAGCACATTTTACATTTCAATTCAACATTGTTGTTCCTTCGAGGTACTTTCCTTTCCTTAATCATATTTGCATTCTCTGAATCTTCTCTCTGCTCCATGGAAAAATCGAACGACACTAGAAAGTACGCAGAGTGCTTCACAATAATTGCAAACTTGTACTGCTTCACAGAAGGACCTAGCCTTCATACGTAAAAATAAAAGCCAGAGCCAATATCTTCACTCTGGAATAAAATACTTACAATAACCCATTGTGTTTAAAATGGTCCTCTTGATGTCCCATCACAGCATAATTTACACATGATTTCCCCCATAATGGAGTTTGTGTAGTTGCAAAATCTATGATCTGAATCAGGAGAAAGCTTAGGGCCTGATTTACATCTTGGCAGTACTACCACTCTCTCACGGTGGTCCAAAGTACTCCAAAGTACTCCGTCAAGTTGACAGCAGGTTCCGCTCGCCATATTTAGATGTTGGGGCAATAGACAGGAGACAGTTGCAGCAGCGTTCTTCTCTGCTGGCTAACAGTACTCCATCGCTGTCATGCAGGCAGGTTTGTGCCGAGCTGATTTAGATGTTCCCGTTGTGCTGGTAGTGCCCTGGCAGTGATGTCCTGATGGAGTGAGGCCATGGTGGTGTGGAGACAGGTAAGTACTATTTTTTATCAGCTCAATAGACATATATGTTGTGCATCTTTCAATTTGTATATGTAGGTAAGGTGTACTTCATATATTTTTACATATAGCATTCCACATCAACCACAAGCACTCACTATTGAATGTACAAACATTCACACCACAAAAGCCAACCTCTGATCCCGGCAACAATGGGGTGGCTGAGCATCTTCATCAAGTAGCAGCAGCACAGGATGGACCTGGACAATGGAGTTCAAGACGGAATTCGTGGTGGGACCCTGAAAAAAGGTGGGTTTTCACCTCTTTTTCTTCCATTCCGCCAACTCGTGCTTGAAGGTGTCCCCGCCACAGTTGCCTTGACAGAGGGCATCATGGCGGGACTACCTCTGACAGCAGATTCTGCCTCTGACGCCGTTGATGTGGGACAAAGTTTCTGGCAGAAGCGGTAGGACTGCTGCGGTCTTCCCTCCAGTGGCCAGCCAACATCTAAAGCGAGCGGGCAGACTGCCAAGGTGGCGGGCTGGAAGACTGCTGAAAAGGCGACGGCAGGACCAAGCCCGCCAAGATTTAAATCAGGCCCTTAGTCTAGGAATCTTATGTTTCCTCCTAAGATTCAATGGATCTGATTTAGAGTTTGGCGCAGAGGATTATTTAGAGGCGGCTAGACCGACAGTATGTTGAAAAAAAGCCTGCCCCGGAGGCTAGCAATTATACCGTCTGCCCAATTTAAAGTGGGTGGTTAGGTGACTTTTTGTTTGCTGTTTTCCATCTTGGCAGAATTTCAAAAATGACTTCCACACGATTGGACAAATCTCCCATGGTTTGGGGGTCATTAGTTTTACTGTTTTTCAAAAACAAACTCCCAATTTAGTTTCTTTTTGAAAAAAAGTAAAACTACATAAAGGTTTGATGGACGGCCATCCTGTTTGACAGAGCCATCAATCAAACTTTTACAACATTGCCAAGAACTGTCATAACGTTAGTTCCTGACAATGTAAAGAGATGTCCTCAAGGCCAGTAGGCATCTCTAGATTTGGGGAACAGGATGTCTCTCAGAGCAAAAGAGTGGTTTACTTCATCTCCCTGGTGACATTACTCCATCCTCCATTCTCTATATCAGGCCGGGTGGCTCCTACTTTTATCCTTGCCTCATTCTTACTTGGAATTACATAAGGTGGGAATTACATAAGGTGCCACTTTCTTGATAATAAATTATTCGTAAACTGTGGGAAATACATAAGGTGGCCCTTTCTTGATATTTAATTATTCGTAAACCAGTCACCTTGATTTGATGATCTCCTCATACTGCCTTGACTTTATGGGGAGATTCATATTCTCACCCATATCAATTATTTCAAGTTATGTGAACAATTTTTTAAAATATTTTCCTCATGGGTAATCAGTTAAAGCAAACTTACTTTACACACATTTCCAGCCTGAGGGCATGATCTAGACCCTGGTACCCAGCCCATCATTAGGCAGAACAGCTGAGGTCATTTAGTCCGCCACTGCGGCTGGACTGCCACCCTTCTTATTAAAAGATCACTGCTGGCCCTGTGGTGATCCTTGCAACACCAAAAGTTTAGTGCACAGCCATTGTCTTTTAAATGGCAGTTTACCAGACATTTTTGTTTGGTTTTCAGAAATAAACTCTCAAAGTGGGAAAAGTTTCATGGTGTGATGTGCTTACTCCATCAGCCCCAACCCCGCCAGACTGAAGGAATCAATTTTATGATAGCAAAGCCAGCAGGAGCTCTGTGGTCGGAAATCTCACTCATAATTTAGCTGACTCCTGAGGGTTTGGCGGACAGAATACTCCATCACCATGTCTGCAAAACTCTAAATCAGGCTGTATGTTCTTTAGTGAACCCTCATATGTCACCCTTAAGCAACAGCAGAGTTTTATATAAGATGCTAAATGTCTTGCCATATAATCCCAAACTCCAGCCTTAAACGACATTCAAGGAATCTTGAGTGATCTCAAATCTTTCACTAACCCGAAGGCTTGTAACAATGAAATTCCTCCATCTCAAGAACTTTTTGATGAGATTGCCAATCATTTTGAACATAAAATCAATCTCATCTCTGACAAATTCACTGAAGGTAGGAGCGCCTCGAATGAAACTTTAAACCTTTGTCCTCTTACCTCAACCAATGGTCATCTCTTGGATAGTTTTACTCCACTCACAGTACATACAGTTGAGACAGCCAAATCCAGATCACCTATGGACGTAATTCCATCTAGAATCTCTTCCCTACTGCACAAACAGCTGGCTCCCTCTATCTGTTCAATACTTAATCTCTCTATGAGGGAGGGTCAGCTTCCACCAGAGTGGAGGGCCGCACAAATAATCCCCATCCGAAAGAAGGTTAATGCCCCTAGTAGCGGACCTATCTAACTACTGCCCAATCTCTCTCTTACCTCTTCTGTTTAAACTTTTAGAAAAACACATCAGCAAACTACTCTCAGAATATATTGAATCCACTGGATGCCTCGACCCCTAAAAGTCTGGGTTCAGAGCAATGTACAGCACGGAGTCAGCACTGATTGCTGTCACACACAATATAAGGCACTCCCTTGACAACGGCCAGGCAGTACTGTTGGTGCTACTGTATCTGTCGGCAGCTTTTGACATGGTATCCCATTCTATTCTGCTCAGGTGTCATGATCCCACTACGGGCTCTGCGACATCTGTCCAATTCTAGTATTGTAAGGGTCCTTTATAGACCCAAGACACGTAGCACCCAATAAAAAACCCACCCCTGTCCTGTGCAGCCAGCACTACCGAGTAATGTGTGATTGATATACTGTAAAGAAATTCATGTTATGAGGAATCGATGTATAGTTACTACAGAATTCATGTTATGAGGAAGTCACTGTGAACAAATAATGATATGAACACGTTTGCACCTTATATCACTCAGACTGTGTTAAAAACGAAGGATACAGTAGAAAACAAGCTTACTGTGCTCGGACTCCATGTGCCTTGTGCTTTGTGTATACTGTGGGGAATTACGGAATGACGTAACGGGGCGCGTATGTCCATACGTTTATACGTGGCGGCCATCTTGGGTGTGGCATGAGTATTTAATGCCACACCCGTTTCCAGAAGGTGCTTAGCCTTCTGGACTTTCGACAGTTGCCATCCAATAACTAGGGACGTGGTGTTCCTTCTTCGACTTCCTGAGCAACGGAGCAGCGCATCATCTTCATGGACACTGGAACCTGTGGAAACAAAAGAAGAAGGTAAGTTTATTGCAAGAAAAAGGCGCCCACTTCAAGTAAGATGTTCTAGCTTATAAAACAGTTTGGGACAATCTTAATCTTATTGGACAATTTTGCACAATTTTTGGAACTCTTTGGTACAAGATAACGCTACCCGAAGAAATTATAATTCATTTGATATTAGAATTAGACAATCCGTTTATGCACACTGTTACAGTGTTTCTTGTGTCTGTGCAGAATTTTGTTTTTTAGTTCAAGCTTGTAAGGAGTCATCACCTGGGAAGTTACATGGTGTAAGTACTTTGTATAGTTCTGCATGAGTCCAAAGTGATATTTATAGAAATGAACAACATATTAAGACTGTGTCACTATTTTTATATCATAGTGTACACCCATCCAGTTCTGCAAGTTTAGTGATAAGAATCACGCCATCTTCATACAAATCCCGACCGTTTAAAATCTACATCTACAAGCTCCACGGATGCTTACCCGATATGCCCTTGAATCGCAGGTAGGAATACTGTAAATAAAAAATAGGCATTTAGTTAATCATTAGGGAGATAAATAAGAGGAGAGAAAGTTGTATAAAGTAAAATGTGTCACAAAGTGTTCTTGTTGCCTCGCAGGTCGACAACAAGGATCCTCCAAGCGTCCATCATCCGGCCCTCCTCCTTGAACCCTACTAGTGTTCCTAGTGATATGCATACAACACAGGTCATAAGGTAGAGTACTGGGAAGTTTGGTCACAAAACGTCTCTGCGAAACACAACTTTGCGGACGTAAGGTAAGAACGCATTCTTACTTTGACATCAGGAGTCTTAAAGAAATTGGGATTTGTGGTCAAGCCCTTCTATGGTTCTCGTGTTTCCTAACCCATTGGACACAGACCATCAATCTTGGCTCCTTCCACTCTCGAACTATGGTGCTTACCAAAGGAGTACCTCAAGGATCTTGCCTCGGTCCCACCCTATTCAATATCTATGTGCACCCCTGGCGAAACTACTCAGAAAACTTGGCTTTACCCTGATTTCATATGCTGATGACACCCAGCTCTTACTATTGTTTGATAAAAAATTTAAGAATACTAGGCCTCTTTCTCAGAAGCTATGACAGCAATTGCTTCTTGGATGACGGATAACTTTCTCCAGTTAAATAGTGGAAAAACTGAGATCATGCTCTTCGGTGACGCTTCTTTGCTTGTGCAAAGTATTCCCTTTTCTTCCTCTCTGTGTGCATAAAACACTTGTTCAGACACTAGTGGTAAGCTGCCTAGAATACAGTAATGTCCTCCTGATTGCGGCAAGTGATTCTTCACTAAACAGACTTCAGGTAGTTCAAAACACCGCTGCCTGTCTAATTAAGAACTCACCAGCCAGAACAGCCTCCCCCCATCTTACAACATCTGCACTGGCTACCGATATGTAAGAGGGTTAGGTGTAAGATATGTTGCATTGTGCACAAAGCTTTGAACGGTAAAGGACCTGGTTACCCAGCTGAAAAACTCATCCGATATCAGCCAAATTGTTCCCTTCGATCAGGAGAAAAACCTCTGCTCCTCATTCCCCGCATTAAGATATCGTGCATGGTTGGGAAAGCTTTCTTCTACTTAGCCCCATACTACTAGAATCGACTTCAGATTCATCTTCAAAAATGCTCTGAATATCTCTCGTTTAGAAAACTTCTTAAGACTGAGCTCTTCTGAGTTGTCCACACCCGGTCTGTGCTGACAGCTGTACCTCCTACAGCGTGGAGATACCTCTTTAGGGAGTGATTCTAGCACTTTATAAGTAAATAAAATAAAATAAAGAAATAAATAAAATCTTAAGTAGTTGTCTACAAAGATTTCATTGAGTTTTATCTAGCCAGGAAACGCTGCAGGGGCGTAAATAAATGAAGGAAGAAACTTTGCTTTATTGAAATTAACAGGTGGGGTTAATGATGGGTTTGGAAATCTCATATAGGGCATATGTTAGTGAGGTTCATCTTGTCTGTAGCTTTGATCGCTGATACATTGGTGTCTTGAGGTCAGAAATACAAACAAACCAAACTAGCTATAAATGCAAGTAAAATGTATCCACTCATGCCAAATTTTCCCAATTGCTGTGCTTTTTAGGTAAAAAAACAAACTTTTTGTGTTACTGCTAGTCAGCATTATTTTATTGTCACAGTTTTAAGTATCTAATGGATGTAAAGCTCTTTGCAGGCTAATCCTGGTGTATTCAAAGATTGCAATGTCAGCTGCATATTGCGGAGCCTTAATCTGTCTTCCTTCCTTATTAATTATGTGGGGAAAGACTTTGCTTTTACTATGATGGCTTCCAGTGCTTAATTTGAGCTGTTGGTTTCTGGTGCTCGTCATTGCACTTAATTGTCAACACCGGCACTTATGACAGTCTGCCACATGGTGGTGCTGTTTGCCTATTTTAGAAATGAGCACAACAACAGTTGTTTGTTCATTCAAAATACTTTAAGAAATACTAATACCGACTGCCCAAGCCATTTTTGTAGCTTTGGGGTCTTGGAATAGTCTGAATTGCCACACTTGTAGGAATGTGATGGTTAGTAGTTGTATTCGTATCGTAATTGCCAGTGCCTGCAAGGGCAATGGCTGTTGCAAGCTGCAGTGGCCTCCTGACGAGGGCCCCGGCAGTGCGTTTTTTACAAATAAAACACTAGTGGCTCCCACAACCCGCAGGAAAAATTTGCCATCAAGGCATGCTCAAAAATAGAAGTTGTAAAATGGTTGAAAAATTACTCGGTTCATTGTTTAGACAGATCCTCTTTGAGCCTTCATTCTATTAAATGTAGATGAAAACAACACCAATCATGGCGAGACCCAGCCAACAAACACAGTTAAATGACACAACCATATGTCACAAAACGTTAATTTATTTCAGAACAGCAAACAACATATCCATGCCATGAAGTTAAAAGAGGCAAGAAGTGTTTTTTGGGACACTGATAGCTTAAAATACTATAGCCAGGTGAGGCAAAAGAGCAAATGCATACTCATTACATAAAATCATGCAAAATGTTGCAAACATGTTAACACCACACAGATCGATACACTGGCCTAAAGTTACTAGGCTAGACCACTGCCTTTGTCAAAAATAAAACTAAATGGCCCTCTCTACAGCAAACATCTTACCAGCAACCCAAGTACTACTATGCACAACCCACCCTTGGATTGGTCCCTCCTAATAAATACCGGTAGAGGGTATTCAAGGATGGATTAGCAAACTGAAAATGACACAACCTCAAACATAGTGGTGAAAACCTGCTTTCTTTCTGGTTACCATTGCTACCTTTTGTATTCTATAGAAAATTACAGGCTTAAATTTCCTGTTCTATATTAACCATGTAGTTGTCCCTCACTCTGCTCATCCTACTATGCTATTGACCTATGCCCTACCTGGACCTTCATTACCCATCAGATCTGTCAGATGCCTAAGAAAGCATCTGCCTCCCTCGCAGTTAATATATGATCCTTCTGATTCATTGCACCAACACTATTCACAGCAACTGCAACCAGTTGGAGCAGTGCCAAAATCTTGGAGGATAGTGGGTGCCCTGCTCTTTCCACATTCCATTACTGTATTAAACCCTCTGTGACTCCCAGAGAGCTTTGAAAAGGCCCCACTTAACTGCATGCTTCCTTTTAGAAATATAAAAAAAGAATGGTAAATCTCTAATAAGATTAATTGGTGTAATAGGTTCAAAGTTCTTCTCACCTGCAGCATTGGTAGAAGAGCGTATCTTCTAGAGCGTGCAAGGTTGTCAAACAAAATTATACACCTCAGAGCAGGTAACCTCATTAGTTTGCAAACAGAGCAAACACCACAGTTAATGCTCATTGTATTGAATGGCAAACATCACATGTTCAGCTGGTTCAAATGCAAAAGTCTGCCTTGGTATCTACTAAAGCAGCCACTTATCCAACGCCCTGTCAGAACATTATGGAGAGCATCCCTATTGATGCAGGTGCGTTGAAAGTAAGCATTCCTCATTCCACTAAAAAGCCCTCTGAATTTTATGTATTAGAAATATTCCCCAGTAACAAAAGTATAAATTATTCCTGAAAGGAGTGTGCTATTCAACAGAACTTCATTGGTTAACATGTAAGATGTCATGACATTTCAATATGTGAGAGCAAGATGAGTTGACATTCGTTTATGATGGATTTCTTTAAAGTGTGCCTAATAATATTGAAAAGAAGCTTTAATGTACCCAAACAAAGATGGCTTGACTAAATGGTCAGTGGGCTTAAAAGAAGCTCAATTTGAAGAGAGTTGCTTTGTGAGGAGCGATAGTTCAATAGTGTTTCAGATGGTTGTATGTAAATTCATAGAAAAACGATTTTATGGAATACTATTACTGAGAAATTATTTCATGTAAACTGTTTAATGGAAAATTTCGGAATAAATGGCATTTACCTATTAGTAGAAACCAATTCATAGAACGTCTTTTTGGTTGAAATTGGCTTTTGAATGCTTATTTTTTAATACTAGATGCAGTGGTTACAGGTCTTACTTTCAGAAACAATTTGTTCGGAGATATTTATTTCAGAGCTTTACTTCAGGGGACATTATTTCATATTTATATCATTTACATTGTCAGAAAATTACTGCAGATGCTTTTAATTCTCTGACCTATCACCCCCAGTAACCACCATTCATTGCTGACCCCTGACAACCCCTAAACATCATCAATCCCTGCCTCCTACAACCGCTCACCACACCTAAACTACACTCATCCCTGAAGCCTAAAAGCCCTTGCTACCCCAAACATCCACCATCCCTGAGCCATAAAACAACTCACTACCCCTCCCTCCACCCATTCCTGAATCCTACAACCCCTTTCTATGCCTAAACCCCACTCATCCCATACCTCTTAAAACACCTAAGCATATCCAAACTCCACCCACCCCTGAACCCCTAGAAACCCTCACCGCCCTTAAACACCAGCCATCCATGACCTATAAGAACTCAACACCCTAAACTACTCATCCCTGAACCCTAAAAACCCCTTTCTACATATAAACTCTACCTATCCCATAATCCTTAAAAATCCTTACCAACCTAAACTCCACCCTATCCTGAACCCTAAAAACTCTTCACGTCCCCAGTCGCTACCCATAATTGAACCTTAAAAACCCTCACCAGTTCTAAATTTTGCTCATCTATGAATCCTAAAACCCTGAACACCCTTACATTCCATCCATCTCTGAAACCTAAAAGCACCTAATGCACCTAAAAACCACTGATCCATGAACCCTAACAACCCCTCACCACCCCTGCACTCCACCCATCTCTGAGCCCTAAACATCCCTTTCCATTCCGAAACACCAATTATTCCTGACCTCTAAGACCCCCTCATCACCATAAACACTACCCATCCCTGAGCCCAAAAAACCCACAGTAGTCCTAGCCTTCACCCAAGTTTATTGTCATTTTGGATTGTCTTTAAAATTATCTTTCCTTTAAAATGTTTCCTTTCATTTTTGCTTTTTTTGTATTTCCTTAAAATTGTATTCCCTTAAAATGGTTTTCCATGGTTTGGTTTCCTCCAGTGTGGTTTCTCAGTTTTCGTTTTCCATTAATTCACACACATCAGTCTCTCAGATATGTTGAGGCCGTGAATTCTACATGATTGCTCCATGATTACAAGTCAGTGTCTATCCATGATGGGGCATGTTGAACATATGGCTGATTTGATCATTATTGAAACAGTGTGGGTGTCTAGCAGATTATTTTGGCATCTTGAATTGTCAGTTCTCTTTCCCTAAAATTCAGTTTAGGAAATTCAATGTTGTTGTCATTGATGATGGGTGCACAGGGTTGGAGGACATATATTTTCTTAAGAAATATATTTATATCCCTTTACAATAGTACTGGTTAATGTTTCTGATGCTGAAGTTTGAGAGGTAAGATTTAATACTCAAAATTAGTCTTAAATAGAAATTGCTGGGAAATTAAGAGAGATAATCTGTGGCTCAGATGATAAAATAGAGTACCGAACAGACATGTGTCTTTGGGATTAGAAACATATTATGGTCAAATAAAAAAATTGGGGGCCGGACAACATTATTAGTGGGGACGTTTGAGTTAAGAATGCAACTTTTATCATTGTGAGAATCTGGTTCATTAAAAATTTTATTAACCCAGTTATTAAAAGTAAAAAGCATATTTAAATGAGGAATCCAAGGAATGCACCTTGTAATTGGATTTCAAAGTGATAGGACTCTTTCATAGAAAATAATTGTAAAATATTTTAGCAGTACCAAAACAACATTGTTAGAGCAAATATTATTAGCAAACAAAAGTGTATTTATTATAAACTTGCAAAACCTACATTTAAATGGCATATATACTAAATGCAAGCATTTGTAGTAGGTATTCATTCTTAAAGGTTGTAGGCCTGCAAGTAACAATAAGTGCAGATTTAAGTTAGCCAAACTGCTGATGCCATCTTAACTGAAAATAATGCATTAACACAGAAAGGGCTATTTTTCACATTGATTAGTTGTTTGTGTGCAATTTATGTTCTCTTTGTTGCAGATGCTGTAATTTTCCATAAGCCTTCTGTTAGCTAGTGAAAAGGCACTTGTATTGTATTAGACAACTGATAGTCAGGTTCTCACAGGGAGGAGAGGGGGCAAAGGAAAGCATGATTCATGAAAAGAACAGTCTGCATCACAGAATGCAAAAGATGTAACTTTTCAAGGTCTAATGTCTAAAGAGTATTGTACAAGTGTGAGAAAAAAGGGAGGTTGCCTAGTCACAGGAGTATACTGAAATTCTATTGGAGGATGTAGAAGATGAAAGAAAATAATGTAGCAACATAGAATATTGTGTGTTTTTATTAGTGTGTATTCCTAGAGTAAGATAGGATTCCTTTCCCGACTCTCTGGCTGGGGACTCATCTCTGAGTTTCTTTTACTTCTCTACATGAGAAGTTACTTAGCTTATTTCTTTGTTATCTGCTGATTTATGGCTGTAAATACTTTCCAGCCTGATATGCAAAAGCTTTATGCTTATGCATCGATTCTCTCATCAGAACGCCTTATTGGGTATCTGAACTGACAACTTGCTCTGTACTATTTCAATTAAATTTAGATTAGGGAATTTCCTTTATGGAACACACTCATTGTATTATTACCATATTACCTATTAATATAACAAATATCATATACTATTTTATAATCAAATACCGATTGCTGGATTACATTAACTTTGAATGCTGAGATCTAAAAATTTATATTTAATGAATAAACCGTGAAAAACTAACAGAATTGAAAATAAAACCTTTCAATTCACAATAATTCTCTTTACTGACTGTACTAAAATTCATTTTTTTTTTTTACTTTTATTTATTTGCATTTTCATATTATTGACATTATCAGGATACTGCACATAATCCCTTTTACAAAGTTGGGTTGCACAAAAACACAACAAGTAACAAAAAGAACTTTAGGACAGCCATTTACCACAATCATAGAAATTCTATACTGGACAGTGATAGTTCTTATAGCAGATACAGCCATCTGATTCCCGGGATTGGTCACCTGTTGCAATATCAAGTATCTTGACCTAGCACAATCTGATATTGGTACATTTCTACCTTGGGGGACGTAAATTAGTAGTGCCAGTGGACTGCATATCTAAATTTGTATCGGCATTATCTTGTGCACGTAACCACTCCAACATAGGATTCCTGATAACTTTGGGTCTGGACGCTGCGGGCTAGAGTTCCCAGAACAACGAGAGTTGGGTTTGACAGTATGTAATATCTCGAAGCCAATCCTTCACTACAGGGGCTTGCAATTTCCTCCAATGAATAGCCACTCTGCTTTTGGCAAGCAGTAGCAGCATCGCATGTAGTTTCCGGAGGCCCGCTGGAGTATTTTTAACGAATCCCAACAGACCTAACAGCGGGGTGGGAATGGTTGGTGTGTGTAGGATTTGCCCGATGATACAAAAGACCTCTATCCAGTACTTAGCTATTGTGGGGCATTCCCATGCAACATGCAGAAACGTTGCAGAGACGACATTACACCTCCAGCAGTTATTTGTGGGTCTCAAACCCATACGGTATAGCTGGAAGGGGGTACGATAAAACCTGTGGAGATATTTAAAGTGAATTAAGCGCAGTTTATAATTAGGGGATAGCATCTTTAATTGGGCACAGCAATATTTCCATTGTTCTGGTGTGATTTGGGGGTCTAGTTCAGAATTCCAGAGCTCTAGTGCCTTAGGCTCCATTACTTTAGCGGTGTTTTTCATATTGCTATAAAGCCTCGTGATTAATCTGCATGGTGACGGGTTAGTTATAATTTGTTCTAGGGCCTGCAGACTGGGAGGCTGGTTAGGAAAAGAGTTGTGCAGCTGACGGCAAGTAGCTCTTATTCGGTAATATAAAAAAGGCCAGAAAAAGTGGGTTTCAAAGGGCTTTCTGCATCAGGAGGCGGCAAAAATGTATCTCCCGGGTATAAGTCTGCAAATTTTGTTATCCCCAACTCAGCAGCTAATTTAACATTACCTTTCTCCTCCAGTGGTAGCATCTGAGGGTTTTGCGCCAGCGGCATCGAGAGGGCATATAGGGCCGCCAAACCAGCTCTCCTTCGCAGTTCCTCCCAACTCCACCTTAATGTCTCAACTGGGTCAATTTCATCACGAGGGCGTTTATATGGCTTAAACTGTGCCACCAAAAGTGGAACTGGGGCCGTTCTGTCCAGTTTGGCCGCCACGTGCGGCTGGAAAGGTGTGGGGTGGAACCAGTAATGTAAATATTGAGCCTGTGCACAGTAAGCATAAAGAGGGAAGTCTGGCGCGCCCAGACCCCCTGGGCCAAGGGGAGAGTTAGGAGCTCCCACGAAACCCTGGCTTGCTTTCCCGCCCACACCAGGGATATCATCAATGAAGATATAGTTTTAAAAAAGGCGCTTGTGAGCGGGAGAGGGATATTAATAAATAGATATAAAAATTTGGAGAGGACAATCATTTTGGCGATGGCAATACGCCCCGCCAGCGAAATCGGGAGACGGGACCAAGTCTTGACTTTGTTTTCCAACCAGGACACTGCTCTACCATAATTTTCACTCCAGAGTTCCTGTGTGTTTTGGCATAACCAGATCCCTAAGTAGCGGGTCGGGCCGGAAGCCCATTGAAGTGGATAGTATAGTGGATAGGGCTTAGTGCTTGAGGGTAACGGGAACAAGACCGACTTAGTCCAATGGATTTGAATGCCTGACAATCCACCAAATTTAAGGATTTCACGTATTAAAGAGGGTTAAGATTTGTCTCTGGATTATTGATATATAAAGTAATATCGTCCGCATATAGTGAAACAATGATGCCACGCGTAGTAAAGCCCAACCCCCTAGCTGCATGATGTTGTCTAAGTGCTGCCGCCAGCGGTTCCATAGCTATCGCAAATAATAATGGGGATAGGGGGCACCCTTGTCTCGTGTCTCGGGTAATGGATAATGGAGGTGAGACCAGGCCGTTTATTGTAAGTATGGCTGTGGGAGCGGTGTATAGTATTTTTAACTGGTCAATGAAGGTAGGGCTTATTCCCAGTCTTGTAAGTATCGCGAATAAATATTGCCATTCGAGTGAATCAAAGGCCTTTGTTGCGTCTAAAAGAGCTGCTAGTGCTGGCAGCTGCGGGTGCAAATAGTGAAGTATCGCAAAAAATGTACGTAGGTTATGTGAAGTTGACCTACCCGGAACAAAACCGGGTTGGTCTGGTCTGGCTATCAAAGGCAACAAAGGTTGTAACCGATTAGTCAACAATTTAGCATGAATTTTTGTATCAAGATTTAATAGGGAGAGAGGGCGATATGAGTCCCTATCTTCGGGGGGTTTCCCAGGTTTTAACAAAGATAATATTATAGCCTCTCTTATTGTGGGCGGGAACATCCCCTATTCCTGTGCCTCCTCATATAGATGTACTAATTGCGGTGCTAACAGGACAGCGTATGCCTTGTAGAATGCCGCTGTTAGCCCATCTGAACCCGGCGCTTTACCTGAGGGGAGGCTGTTTATCACCTGCATAATATCTTCCACCGTGATGGGCTCGTCTAAGTAGGCCCAGTGTCCATCACCCAGCCACAATAATTCAAGAGTGTCTAAATAGTCCTTTAATTCTTCAGGAGCAGACTGGGATGAGGATTTGTACAGTGCAGAGTAGTGATGTGTGAATTGTTCCAGTATGCCCTGGGGGTCCCTAACTGTGTAGCGGTTGTCATCAAGGATTTCGGTTATAAATAGATCAGTATTGTGAGAGCGTAAGGTGTTTTCTAGAGTTCTGCCCGGCCTATCACCCTCCCCGTACCTGCGAGCTTGAGTGTATTTCCCTAGGAATTTCACCTCCCTGTCTGCTTCCTCTTCGTATTCTATTATTTTTGCTTTGATGTCTCTCAACCTTTGTATGTTCCCAGTAGTGTAGTATTGTAACTCCAGGTCTCGAATATTCATCTCTAGCTTGTGAATTGTTTGCCTGATAGATTTTAAAACCCCAGCTTGCCTTGAAATACATTTCCCACATATAACCAATTTGAATGCTTCCCACAGTGAGGCCTGTGTCTGCACTGAACCCGTATTGATAGAGAAATACTCCGTAATGTCCTCTCTTATCTCCTCTTTGAATAGTGTATCTGTAAGGGCCTGTGGTGATAGTCTCCAGCAGAATGATTTAGGTGGGCCGTCTGGGATCGCCAGTGTTAGCAGGACCGGGGCGTGGTCAGAGAGTGTCCTGGGTAATGGTCTTACAGCTGTTGTCCAGGTAGTCGCATCTGGTGTTAACAGACAGAAATCCAGCCGAGACCATGAGTTGTGGTGAGCTGTAATGCAGGTCTCCTCATATGTTGACGGATTCCATTTCCTCCATACATCTATTAGCCCAGCCTCAGTTATGATATCAGTAAGACCTGCATAGTTTATGGGAACTACCCTTCCTGTCTAGGGAGTCATTTATTATCGCATTAAAGTCCCCTCCCCATATTATGGTGTTATAACCCACTGTTAGTATTTTGGCCCAGACTTCGTGGGTGGAAGAAGTCAGGTTTGTCCACATTTGGACCGTATACCGCTGATAGTGTGACGCATAACTCACCAAGTTTCCCCCCCCAGGATCACAAACCTCCCATCTGGGTCCACCTGTGACACAGTGGTTTTCCAATTCACCCCCGCCTAATCAGGATAGATACAACTCTGGCATAATTTGAATAAACGGAGGAGTAGATGGTGCCCCAGCGACTACTGTGTAGTTTGTTGTGGGAAGTGTTGTGGAGATGTGTTTCTTGCATGAAACAGATATCTATATTGTGTTGAACTAAGTAAGACTGGACAAGCCGGGCCTTTCGGAAATTATTTACCCCCCTAACATTCCATGTGAGAAATTTGTATTCTGTCATCTTGAGATGTTACTTTCTACAATTAGCGTGCAGAAATGGCCTATATAGGTTCATACTGTATACCACTGTGTCTGACCGGGCTATCCATACCACTAATATAACCAGTTCTGGCTAGATAAAGCTGACTTTGACTCATGTACCATTCCTCATAGCTGTCCATTGGGTGACATAACTTTGAGCTGTCCTGTCTAACTACCCCAACTACCCAATACCACCCACCACCCACACCAACCCCCCAATTAGGTTGAGCATATACCCTCCCCCCGAATAACAAACTGAAAATCAAGTCCCGGACATGTGCCTGCGGACTAGTGTTGGGAGATCTCCCTAGGGGCATGGACGAACCTGCAATATCCACGCGTGTTGGCAGGGTGGCCACATTCGATAAGCGAGAGCGGCGTAGACGCACCTAACAAGCGTAGGCTATGCGGAGGGGATTTGACATAATAACATTATTACTTGTCCCTTACTGTCCTCTTTTTCTCGTTCTCACTCATTGTCGCTGAGTCTGGTTCCAGGCGCTTCTTTAGAGGGTGATTTCGTAGCGTTCGTGGATTTCCCAATGTGTTTGGCGAACTTCAGTGCTGATTTAGCGTCTGTGAAGTGGTGCGCCGACCCCTCATAGCTGATCTTCAACTTGATAGAGTAATGCATAAGGTATCTCTGCCTGTCTCAGGAGCCTTTTCACAGGCACAAATTCACGTCTGGCCACCTGAACAGCAGGGGTAAAGTCTGGAAAAATAGAGATGTTGTTACCTTTGTGATTAATGTTCCCTTTCGCTCTGGCCAAGCGAAGAATAGCATCACAGTCCCGATAATTTAATATGCGTGCTATAATTGGACGTGGCGTGGAGCCCACTGGAGGCCTCGGCCCTAGAGTGCGGTGTGCTCTCTCTACAATAAAAAGTGACGAGAGATCCGGGTCAAACAACTCATGCATCAGGTCCTCCACGTATGTTTCCATCTTCCCTGTCGCTGTTGTCTCAGGAATTCCCGTGATGCGTAGGTTATTTCTGCGAGAGCGGGCCTCTAAATCTTCATTCTTAGCCTTAATAATGTTCAGCACTCTCTCCATGTTTAACAATTGCTCCTTTGTTTCGACCTGAAACTCATGATGCTCCGTAGTTCGATTATCCAGAGCATCCAGTCATTCCTCATGCAAGTCCACCTGCCTCTTTATCTGGTCCATCCTGGTTTTAATCAAGTCCAATTTCTGATCTTTTGTCTTTAAGCTAGCTTTCATATCAAGTAGGAGGGTACGGACATCATCGCTATTGCCGTCAGCTCCCTCTTTCTCGGCAGATTCATTGTCAGTGTCTACATCATCATCCTTATGCCTTGCCAGTCTCTTGTGTTCAAAAGAGAGCTTAGACTGCTTAGTGTCGTATTTGCCCATGTTTTGGGTGACCACCCACCAGACCATTCATGTTTAATATCTTTGGAATGGTAATCTTTTTTCTGCTCACCATACCACTCCAGTTTGGACCCAGCCATATGCAAATGCGTCTTGACCCTGCTCCCCAAGGAAACAATCCAGCCCAAACTGCCAGGCCAGGTCCTCTCTGGACCAAAAATAAGCACCCTGGGACTGGTTTCGGTGTATCATCTCTCATCAGCCAGGCTAGCTTGAACCCAGTGTCACAGTGAGCATGGGACCCACATCTGGGCATACCCTTCCCACTTCAGTTGTCTGAGTACCAATCTACATACAGCTGCATTCTGATGGCCCTGCCTGGGCAGGATGGAAGGGAAGGATTAACACTTCACTGAATAGGTAGTGTCCTGTCCCCACACAAAGGGCTGATTTACCCCTACAGATAGCCTGGCAGACATGGCTGGATTGAAAGGATACTTGTGCACTTCAAAGACCACTATCTGAAGTCACCCCTACTTCAAAGGCACTTTTGGGTATATGTACTGGGTCTCTGACCACCTAAAATCAGACACTACTGGACTTGTAACTGAAGCTCTGTCAGAAGAACTGCTATGCAGCTTAAATGACTCAATTGGAATGCTGTTTGTTTCCCTGCTGCCTGCTGCTCTCAGACTTTGCTGAAGGAGAGCTGTACGTTTCCTTTTCTCCAAGTGTGCTCCAAGGGCTTGTTGGCTTGCCTCCTGTTACTTGAAACTCAGGGATATCAAAGTCTCTATCCCTGCTCCTCTGTCTGGTGCACTGAAAATGGACCCAGATACTTGGAACACAGACATTGATGTACCTCCTGTCTGTGTAGCAGAACCTGTGCATCGACCCGGTTACGGGAGTAAAATCGATGCTTCACTCTTGGAACCAACGCAGCGCCTCAAGAGCCCAACGCATTGGAGCCGTGCATCGCCGTTGCAGCAGCTGGAAGAGATCGATGCATCCCTCAAATGCATAGAGAAACCCGGCACATTGCTCTATGTAACCAACGCATCTCGGTCCAGCGTCTTGCCTTCAGAGCCGACCCATCACTGCATGGAGAAGAATCGATGCATCCTGGACCTGCAGGATCGACATCGACGCATCTCCTAATGCATCTTGCATTAGCGACCAGGAAAGGTACTTTGTTCACCGGGGCCTGTGTGGGTCCTGTAGTTGGAAAGCGCTCCATCACGGTCGTCCCAAACTTTGACTTTGCCCCAGCTTAGCACAACCTCAAGTAACCCCTAAAGCGCTATTTGCTACTAAGTGCCATTTTTCACTTATTCTTTTAAAATTCATATCTCAACTTCTACACACTGGATTTTTGTCATTTTGGTCTTGATTTGTTCAGAATATAATATTAGATTTTCCTAAACCTTTGTGGGGTCTTTTTGTGGTGTATTCATGGTGTTACTGTGTGTGTGTGTGTTGCACAAACACTTTACACATTGCCTCTTTAGATAAGCCTGACTGCTCTGTGCAAAGCTACCAGAGGGTGAGCACAGGCTATCTTTTAGTGTGTTCTTTCCCTGACTAGAGTGGTGGGTCCTGCCTGACGTGAAATGCAGGACAGCTGAGTAAAGCGAGATTAAACTGTAACATAGCGTGATCACCTGCTTGTGTGTTTGTTCCTTCTATATGTGCAAATATCACTGTGAGGCATGATTTCACCTTCAGCATGTTTTTACTCTGGTCTAATGCCTACTTGATGTCATGAGGGAGGCATCACCCCAGTTTCCCCATTGTTGATACCATTTATAAGTTGTCTTTATTCTTACAGGTCAGATTATTTGTGTTCTGTACCGAATAAGGTATAGTTGACACAATATAGATATTTTGGTTGGGTACCTCCAGTAACACTCATCTCAATTTCCAATCAGGTGTAGGTTAGGTTTTACATCCTGGTCCTGAGGGACTGCCTAAGATTCAGTTGGACCATCTAAGACAAGAAACATGTTCACCCTAATCACATTATTGCTTGAGCTGTCAAGGATCATAGTTCCCAGGACAGCCACCGTTTGTTTTTATTCACGTAAAGGGGGATTCCGCCATCGGGATTATGATGTCTGTTTCTGACAGCCTTTCCATGTGGGCCTTTCCAACATGGGAAGGCTGTCAGGAAGCGACTTTGGGGGCCCCTAACAGGGCCCCCTGGCCCTCCGTATATGGCCTTGTGGAGGCCTGCCACATGGTGCAGGGATTTTCACAAACTCCCATTTCTCAATGGGAGCTTGTGTTGCAGGGGGTTTCTGCCCACCGCACAAGCTCCCATAGAGAAATGCAGTCACGTGGTAATGAGGTGTATGGAACCGACGACCTATGGTCGGGTGGTTCAAACACCAAAACGGTGTTGGTCGGAGGCAACTCTGACCGACATCAAAATCAGTCCCTTTATGTTTAGATTTCATGAATGTCCAGTTACCTGTCAAAGCATAAAGTGTCGGTTATACAGGGATGTTGCAGAGGTGTGCCACTTCAAAAGTTCTGTTATGCTCAGTGTTCCAATGACAAGTTACTTAGGGCATCTCTTTGCCTTGTAAAGACCTGCAGACCTCTTTGAGCCCAGATGGGATGAGGTAGAGTGTGGAGTCCTGTGTCTCCGTTTTCCCTCTTATCTCATTCCCCTTTCCCAGCTACTACCACAGTTCTTATGTTTTACTATATAACGAGTCATTGGTGAAGACAGTGAGAGATGGAAAAGAAAACAAAATCTGTTTTTATCATGTGCACAAGATTAGTGCAAACCCAACATCAGCGTATGGAAAAACTTGCCTAAAAATAACTAAAACGCATGATCACGTTGGCAATTTCCACAGGCTCTGAAATACTGCTAACACAGCATTTGAGTTTATATGGAGTTTGGTGTAAATAAGATCCCAACTTTGTGCTTTGCAGCTGCATTAGAAATCAGCTTGAAATTTACATTGTCATGTGGGTTTATGCACACACTATATAGATCTGTGATTAATGTGCATCTTACTAGTTGCAGTACCAATAAGCTAGCTCAGAGGGAAATGTACTTGCTGTGGATAACTTTGTGCACCCTGCAGTTTACAGTTTCCTATATCAGTAATGCACGTAGATGGGTTGATGTGCATATGAAATCACAGGTTAGAATCCCAGTAAGTCAGAGCAGTGTGATAGTGCTGGCTGAAAAGATCTGTGCATTGTTTGCAACTCAGATGTTCCCATGGCAGTGAGGCAATGACGTTTAATAGAGATATATTTATCATTTTGGACTCCGGTGTGATGGTTAAGTGAGGAACTCAACATTCTGTTGAGATTTGCGGTTACCTTAAATGTCAAAAACTTCAAAGTGAATCCTTATTGGATAATCTCATCCGCCGCTTCTGTACAATCAAGCTTGTATTTCATCAAAGAAAGGAAATAGCTATGGATGTTGTCTTTGATAACCTCTTCCACCCTGTAAATACCAAAATGTACTTTTCCTACTAAATTTGTTTGCAGGGATTTACCTACTGAGCCACACACCCCACCTCCTGTAGATGGTACCCAATCAGAACATCCAATAGTTCATGACTTATCTACAAATTCACACTGTTCAAGTTGCCCTGGGAAACCTTTAACCTCTGCACCTATGTTCAACTATAGCGCTGATTCACCTTTTGCAGACTCTCATGGTCTGGCATGCGGTCCTTTGGTGGTCCCACTGCGATGCTCTGATAAGGATCATATGTGTGCCTTAGCAAGGCAGAGCTGTGGGAGCACCAAAGCCCATTCCTGCACGGCATAGACAGTGAAGTCCATGTTTGTGCAGGAACAGGGAGTGCATGCACACAGGAGGGCACACCATGTGCTCTCCTGCATGCATTCTCAGGCTTTGAGGCAACAGGGGGCCCTTGTTTCCTCACTGACACATTTTTCATGGCAGAAGCACCTTCATGAAAACTATGGCAGTGAGGAAACTCGTAATATGCTTGGCGGTGCTGCAGGGGCACCACCAGCATATTGCAAGCCTCTGAATGCCATGCAACCACTTAGGGATCACAGATTCCCTGCCGGTTCTGGTGGTCCAATGGCGGTCCAACAGCCAAACTTGTAATAGGGTGGTCGGACCTCCGGTGCGGCTACCATGGGTTTGGTGGTTCATTAGACTGCCAAACTCAAAATCAGGCCCTTACACATTTTTTGGCCTTTGGAGAATCTGTATGAAGTGCTGAAGCCACGCAACATAAACATAACCTGTACATGCAAGATTTCCTAGTTTGTTCACTTAGAGATTTTTGCCTTAGGATACAAAGTTTCAACTGGACTACACACAGAAGGTATTTAACCTAGGACAGCTCCACCTAGCCATTTCTGCCAGCCTTGTCTGAAGAAGGGATTTCGAGGTGTAAAAAGGTTTTTTTTTCTGAATGTAAATTCCAACAGTGGGAAAAGGTGACAAAGTGAGCCTGGCAGTGAGAGGGCTTTGGCGTTAGCTTTCATGTTCATCCCTTTGGAGAAATGACTATGTCAGAACATAAATCTATTGATTGGGGTAAACCACTAGGCTTATCTTGACCCATGTCACATTGTGGTCAGTCTGAAAAGGTACCTAGGACTCAGTCACCTGTGACCCATAGTCTAACAGTGACATATTTTCTCTAGACACTTTTCTTTAAAAATTAATAACCACTCCCCTTAACCATTTTTTTTTATCATTTTGGTGTCATTTTAATAATTAAATAACATTTCTTTTTACTAAATTGGTTTTGATATTGTTTACTTTCCTGACTATGATGTTGAGGGAGCAGGGATTTCTATATCTCAATCTCCAGGTATAATCATTAAATAGTCCCCACCACTGGTTGTATGGACTTTTGTCGGTCACAAAGGAGAAATATAAAGTAACAATCATCTATATTAGTAACAAAGCAGTAAATCATTAATGAATTTTAGTACAGGGTGGCTTGCCGAGCAGCGGAATGGCCGCTCGCTGAGAGGGCTCCGCGGGCCGCATCATTATCCTAAAGAATCCTGCCTAGAGAGCAGTCGCAGTCGATAAGACACACTGCGCCGGGTGTAGTGAGCGGTGTAGGCTGCAGCTGGGGACAAAAAGAAATAGCGTAAATGCCCTCTGTGCCGAGAAATCTACACTTCAATTGGTGAGACCGGGGTTTCTGCTACGCGGCCTGCCGTGTTTGCCGGAGCGGCCTAGACGTTCATTGCGAGACTCTGCGGTGGTCTGAGAGGCTGGCGCATAACTACTAGCATAGAGGGTCCCCCCACGCTACGCAAATAATAAAGATCTCTCATGGCAACGGCGGACCTACCACACATCTAGATCGGGAAAGCCAGAGCCTACCTGATGATACCTCCATGCGGCCTGCCTGCCCGGCCTGTTGAGAAGCGGACCCGGAACACGTAACTGCCGCAGGCGCCCGTTGATGCAATCCGGCGGGTCCCAAGGCTGCTCGCATGGTGCAGCAGGAGACTGAGCTGCAGAGGCCGGGCCCAGGACAACGCTGCAGTGAGTTGCACTCCCGATCCCAACTGTGCAGCGGGGGACGGGCGGGGCACCTAAGACAGAGCGATTGTGCGTGCTGAGCGGGCCGCGTGAAGACCCCTACAGGGAGCAGAATTATATCGGAGTTCCACGGCACACACTGAATTGCCTTGGGAACGAAGCCCCAGGGCTCTATAATTAGAAACTCCGGCTGGCAAGACACGGGGGCCCGGGTCACATCCTGCATGAGTGACGATAAGAGGTACCTCCCGACCCTGGCCGTAATGAAATAGCTTGAAAGACCAGTGGCAGCTCAAAATATAAGTCGCTGAGCACAGACGCTCTGGAACAAGATCCCAACACAGTACACACTGATAACTGGTGGAGTTCGGTTGGTGCGCCCTGTAGATTTCATTGTCTAGCAACTTTGAGCCCGTGTTTGCCCATTGATTACACTGAGAGTTATTCCAAGACCTGGACACAGATAGCTGTTGTGCATGTGTTAAACTGACTGAGCTATATTGGTGGTACAGTTCAGGATCTGGTGGGTCCGACGGATAGATGATTTATGATGGGGCAGGATGATTAATGATGAGATAATGAAGGGGAGTACGCAGGTAAATTTGGCACTGAGGGTATTGTTTTTATTGTAAATGCATTAATCAAAGTGGGAGGATGAAAGTGTTGTAATCAATGAGAGAATGGGTTGGCTTTCAGCATTGTTTGGAGGTAGAATTTACATTTTAAGGGAAGCACTAATTTTGTTTTATGTTTGATGAAAGACTAAGTAGTAATGGTGGTTTTTTAACTTAAACTTGCAGTTACCCCTGAGGAAGGGCTAATTAAGCCCGAAATGCATTGGGTTGGAATATGGAACATCGTGTATGATGAATCATGCGTTTTCGTCGTGCTCTCGAAAGAGGCCAGGATGGGCACATCCAGAGCATTTGAAGCTTTGTAAAAACATGCGACCCTACATGTGGTCTCGAACAGTAAAAGTATCAGAAGAATGAAATAAAACGTTTGAACTGAGAAAAATGGATTATTGTCGTGAATTGAAGCATCATGGAACATTCATGTTAAAACTGCTGTGCGACTGGGATCGGAGTGATACTTCGCTGCAGCATTTTGAAGTTGTTTTAAATGCCAGGTCTAAGTTGCAGTAAACTGCACACACAGGAATACCAGTGGCAGGCCTGAGATAGGTTTGAAAGGCTACCTCTGTGGGTGGCACAAGCAGTGATGCAAGCCCTCTAGTAGCATTTAACTTACAGGCCCTGGGTATATGATACACCACTTTACAAGGGACTTTCAGGTAAATTAAATATGTCAATCATGTATACACCAATTATACACTTGTTTAGGGAAGAAGCAAATGCACTGTAGCACTGGTCAGCAGTGGTAAAGTGCTCAGAGTCCTAAGGCCAACAAAAGATTCAACAAAACGTGGAGGCAAAAAGCAAAATGTTTGGGGGAAGACCACCCCAAGGATGACAGGTCTAACAAGGAGCATATGTGCTGGACCTGATGATTTGCTCCTTGTCCCTCCTTATTGTCCTTGACTTATGAACGACAGCTCAGCCGTGGAACATTTATTAAACTCTTTCTTTGAGCTTGCATAGTTAGCACTCTCACCTGTGTTTGAAGGCTCCCTCACACAGGAGAATAGAACCCCCTTTTGTTACTTTCCTGGGCAGATTCACATGTGTCTGACACCATGCATTACAGTCCCTGACATGGGCGACAACCAGGATCTCAGCTACTGTGATGATATTGTAGCCAAAATCATCAGAACCCCCTCCTTGCTAGGAACAGATAGCAGCACCCCATCAAGCAGGCTTAATGATGATTGGAACTCAATTGTAGCCCTCAAAAACAATAGGTTAAGATTGCTCTTCATAGAGCAATGATGACATAGAATCTCAGAGCCATTATTTCGCCCAGCGGCTTATTTAGGATGAATCCACCCTGTATTTTTCTAGAGGTTATGATCTTCAGATGTGAATAGTCCCAGGTTTATTGGAACTGTACCCACGATTGTTTGATTCTTATAATTAGCACAACCAAACACCTCTATGAAGCATTGATTGTCAGAATCACCATTGCTGAGACTGCTCTCAAAGCAGGTATTCAGATCACGGCATTTGAATCCAGACTAGCCAAGATGAGTGAACACAGGGATGTTCTTATGCAACAGTAAATATTCAAACTTCAGAAGGACATAAAGAAATTAGACAAAGAGAAGATTTACCCTTACACAAAATAGGACTTCCAGGTTATGAGTTGGTACACTTTATCTGAGGAGGGTAATACAACACAACAAAAGAAACAGACCTCCTTCAGCCGCTCATCAAGTGCAGATAGCTGGGATAGCAATGATAGCTGACATTGCGCATACCCACCATCGAGGTATGGCTACCTATGACTCCCTACCCTGGACACCAACCAATGGGGCCTCCTAACTTTCACATGTTCCCCCAGGTCCCCCACCCACACTTCCCACAACACTTTAACCACCCCCCTTTTTTAGACAGAGGCTGGGCAGAGGAAGAAGAAGAGGGTGACACAAACGGGTCTAGTGGCAACAACCGGATCCTCAAATGCAGAATATGAGCCAAACCAAAAAAACTAGTGGCCAAATTATCCCCGAGAATACTAATGTGAGAAGAAAACAATGTTCTCCAAAACAGTTTAGGGTTTTGTCCCTACTCCAAGAGAGGACAAGTTCCAAATAGCAAGTGAACTTCATAACTTTTTTCGCAAGTGCTGACTCTGAGCCTTCTTCCAGGATGAACCTACTCAGACGCATGTGACACAGGGTTACGACACCCCTCCAGGTTCACTCCCTCAGATGGGATGACCCCCCCCAGGAGATACTTAGCTTTAAGCAAACTGTTCTCAAGGAGGTAGAAGAGTCTACCTTGACACCTTTTTATAACATGTCAAACAAGGAATTGGGGGTGGTTAAGACAAGGGTGGTGCCATTCTGATCATGTCCACATCTGACTATAACAATGAGTGCCTACGTCAGCTAGCTGACAACAGATATTACTGTCCCATCAATTTTGACCCCACCAAAAGACTCTCCACTAGAATTCAGTCTTTGGTCATGACAGATGAAACTCAAGGGTGGGCCACGAAGAATGAGACTGATTTCCTGGTCAATTCATCACCTAAAACATTATACTTTTACATTCTTCCGCAAATACATATGGGGGTAACCCCTTCTCCTGGAAGACCCATACTGTCAGGGATTGGGTTTCTCTTTGAACCACTATCTAAGTTCTGTGACTATTTCCTCCGACGGTTTATCACTAAAACCCCTTCCTTTCTAAAAGACACCAGAGATGTCCTAGACCTCATCGAGGAAGCCAACCAGATAGGTGATATTGACCTCCTGGTAACACTTGATGTTGTGGCACTATACAGTAATATTCCTCAGGATGCAACCCTCAAGGTTGTGGATAATTGCCTCATGTCTGAAGCTTGGTCCTCACCCACACCTGTGAGTTTCATCACAGAGTGTGTGACCATCGCATTTAAAGAGAATTTCTTTCTGTTCGTGGACCAGCTCTATCATCAGATACAAGGTGCTTCCATGGAAAGTACCTTTGCGCCAAGCTTAGCATGCCTGTACATGGCCAGTTTTGAGAGAGAGCATATCTTTGGCAATGCCAACACCTACACCACGAACATTCATGGCGATGGTCATCTTACTTCATGTTAAAAGAATTCACTGAAAAAACAAAGGTGGCGTTATAGTTAGGAATTGAAATAATATGTTAGTGTACATTAAAACAATCTTATAAATTCAATAAAAAAACTAATGGTTAAAGAGATGTTATAGTTGAATGTGTGAATGTCAGTTAAAAGATACTATTTCAAACAAACAAAACCACTGACATTCACCAGTTATAGTTATTTCAAGTAACTATAACTGGTTCCCTTGCCATGCACTGCAGATTACATCACATCTTACATCACTCATAACATGTTCTATGACATCTTTGATAACATCACTGCAACATCTGAAATGGCATCATTGATAACAACAATGTGCATGGGGAGGGTGCGGGGTACAGTTACTTTAGGGCTTGAGTTATAGTTACTTGAGATAACTTTAACTGGTAAATTTCAATGGCTTTGTTCAGTTAAAATAATATGTTTTAACTGACATTATCAACAAACTATAACGTCCCTTTAATGATTATTTTCTGTACTAAATAAATATATATGCCCCCAGTCCTGGAACAAGCAAGGAAGGGGCACATAAGAGGGCAGGATCAGCACATCCTGCCCTCCTGGTCCATGTGTGGGGTCTGAAAGACCGCTACCTTGATAAAACATTTTTCAAAAATCTTAATTTATTTGCGGAATACACAGATCCCAAATGGGATCTTCTGATCCCAAAATTACTTTAAAAAAAGAAAGGAGGGCCCAGTCAGAAGCCAGACCCTGTGGACAAACCCTCTTGTGCAAGGCCAAAGGCTGTGTGCAACAGAGTCCGGCTGTCTGTGACAAGATTGCGGAAGTTATATGATATTACCAGGAATAGCCTGTCTGTGTAGTGAGTTTGCCTAACGCTGGTTGCAGCTCTTCGTTGATGTCTAAGATGACTTGCCTCCAGTGGCGACAGGCACAGGTAAGTGCGGTGGGCGGGGTGGGGGTGGGGAGGGCTGGGAGGGGGGAAGTCGACAGACGACGGAATAGGTATAATTAAATAAAAAAATAACACCTATTCCGTCGTCTGTCGCCTTCCCCCCTGCCGCACCCTGCTGCGCCCTGCCCTGCCCACTGCCCAACCGCGCTTACCTGTGCCGACGGCTGCTGGTTGCCTCCTTACTTTGTACCTGTCCAAACTGTTTCACCTGTATAGATGGGGAGTATGACTGCCTGAAAATTTTCATCCTTCTCTTCTGGGTTTCCAGAATATCCATACCTTTTACCACAGCATTCAGGAAGTGAATTTGAACTTTTGTGGTGCATTTTTGTTTCCATGTGACTGTAAATTGTGAGTGGTATTTCCTGTTTTAGAGGTTATTATTTGCAACAATTTTATAAAATGCAGATTGGCGTTTCCTATACGGTATTTACTATTCCCTGCCACATTATTCTGACACCTTTTCATTAAATATGTTTTTTAAAATTTTAGATAATATTCCGATTTTCAATATTTTGTTAATCACTTTGGCAGTTTTTGCTGTAGCATATCAATTGATGACCGATTTGCAACTTGCAATCTACTGTTCTTTGAAGTACACTACATGTTCAGAGCCCCAAAAATACAGTCAAAATTGTGGCAGTGCCCCTGCAGTTATGCTTGACACACTGCACACTTGGTGGCCAGGCTTATCAAATGATTGTATTGCCCTTGAATCACAGAAGGTGACGCGAGGGCAACACAATCCTTAAGTTAGATTTACCAAGCCATGCAAAGACACCATGCATTGCCCTACGTGGCTTGATAAATCTAGACTAATGTAAGGTAGTGACACTGCCTTGTGTTACTCTGCACCAGGAAGGCATTACATGGGTGGAGAGTTGCAGCTTCTATGCATCCACCCATGCTTTTTGGCGCATTCCTAGATTTACCGTGAGTAGTTACATTGTTCCCTGTAAGGTGCGCGATCATGTGTGCTCGCACCCATGATGCCCGTGGCGTGCAGTCTCTTCTCTGAACTGCGCACACACCATGATACAGCACGGAGAGACCATTTAAAAAACAGATGACAGGTTTTTTTGCGTCGCTTGTGTTTTAAAAGCAGTGGCTCGAAAAAACTGTTGTTTGTTTATTGGCAAAAGGTCACAAGTTGCGCAGCAAGTCGCTCTTGCAAAGCCACTTCCTTAGTTCGTTTCAGAATAAAGACACTGCAAAGGCCCCAGCAGCTGCTCAAAAGGAACTCCATTTAAAATCACCTGTGTTAATTTTTAACATGACTTTTGTGCTTTTCTTTACTTATCGGTCCGGGATCAATACAGAAGCTGCAGTACACGTTTTAAAGTGTTCTCTGCTTATATTTAGTGTCGGAAATTCGTACTGAGAAGGAAAAAAAATAGCTGCCTTCTGTGACTTTGTCTATTTTTTGTAGCTGCCAGCATATTAAAATACACTCATGCCAGTAGAAAACCGGCTAGGTGGCAACAGGCCCGGTTCTAGAGGGAGAGCCAGGTGGGCCAGTCCCTCCCAAGGTAGCCTTGTGGCCCTCCCAAAGCCGATTTACAGGTAAAGAACACATTGCTTGTTCTTTTTCTTAATGATTCTATTGGGCCATCAGCCTCACTTTCTCAGCCTAGTTTCTTAATTTCCTTGAATAGGACGAATGCCTTGGGCTACTTGAAGTGCCTGGGGACAGGTGTGACATCAGTGGGGATGGCTATTATCATGCACATGTGAAAAGGAGGGAAACCTGTACCTCTCCTACCACATCAAAAGAGACACGAAAAATCTCATCACACAGTGAATAAGAGATGACATAGGGCAGAAATATTCTGATAGTATTTTGCGTCCCATGGAAAGTAATTGAAAATGTGCAATTAGTATTTATATCTTAGTGTTTTTTTTACTTTCTTCTAGCTTTATTCCTAACTTGCAGCACTATATACCACCAGTGCCACATCTTTTGACTTTTTTGAAGTGAAGACTTTTCAGAAGTTTCAATAAGACAACACAGACACAGCATCAGCAGGAGCAGTAAAGTTCCCACTAAATGAAAAACAAAACTGGCGGCTCTCCCATGGCAGCACTGCCTGCTCTTAGTTTACGGAGGTACTCGGTAATTCTGCCATAATTAGAAGGAAAATAAGGCACAAACACCACACTTTGTGGGCAACAGTGACTGTGCATTAACTTTGTCCCAATAAATTATCTTTGTTTGTCATATAAGTAGATAACAAATGGACTACAGCACTGTTGTAGCCCCTCAGATCCTAAAGAGATAAGATAATCAAGTGGGCTAATGCACTAGCTGGCAAGGTGTTACTATAATCTGTGACTTGATAAGTTAAAATCTTCTCATCCTTTTATTTCTGACACAAGAGTGGTGTTGGACTTGGCTCTTTTTGCAGGGTCATCCCAGAACTTGTTGCCTTCCTCCTGTATTTTTCTGACCTGTCGTTGGTGGTTTTAGGACTCAGGGCACTTTATCACTGCTGATCAGTGCTAAAGTGCATGTGATCTCTATTGTAAGCTTGGTAAGACTGGTCTACACCTGTTTGGCATATTTAATTTACCTATCAGCTCCTTGTACAGTGGTATCTCATATACCCAGGGCCAGTAAATTAAATGCTACTGATGGGCTTGCAGCGCTGCTTGCGCCACCCACCAGAGTAGCCTTTCAAACCTGTCTCAGGCCTGTGCCACTGCAGGGCCTGCGCGGGCAGCTTACTGCCGTTGTGACGCGGCACATAAAGTGGTTGCCACGTCTGTGACTCCCCTTTTACTACATATCAATCACCCCTACGGAAGGCCCTAGCTAGCCCTATGGGCAGGGTGCGTGTAGGTAAAAGGTAGGACATGTGCCTTAACTGTGTGGCATGTACTGGTAGTGACAAACAATCTATTTGGTTTCTCACTGCTGTGAGGCTGCCCTCTCATAGGGATGCATTTTGGATTTCCTGATATGTGCTTCCGTGGTAATTCCTGACATGAGAGGGGTAGCGTGATCAAGTTTGGAATGTTTGGAATAGTGGTGATAAATGCTGCGTATTGATGTTCGCGGATTTATTATCACTATTTTAGAAATGTCACTTTTAGAAGTAAGCATTTCTGTGTGCTATGTGTCTATGTGCCTGCCTGTTGTGTATTGACTGTCTGGCCTCGGAGTGATAGGGGCTGGGGAGGTGCAGTGGCTCCAGAGAGTCTGGATGAGTCAGCGCTAGGCTGAATAGGCCTGTTCTGCATTTGGAGTGGTGGGAGAAGTAGCACCTTCACCTGAATAGGGCTGTGCCTGCCTTCCACAATGATGGCTCCGCCCCCCTGTAGTGTGTCTGGGGCCAGGACCTACACTTACAATGGGGAGTGTTGTGCACTTGCCAAGTGCACCCCAGAACTGGTTTGGACTGGGCTCAGAGCCCTGGGCCAGGGGAGAGCAAAGACATATGCCCTATAAGTACTGGGGCTGTGACCCCATGTTTTTTGAGCTTACTGAACTTTGGAACAGAAGACACTGCGTGGACTGCAGTGTGCCAGGAGGAACCGCCACTTGGGACTGATCTGCTGCCTGCTGCATGGCTGAAAGGACTTCCACTCTGCTGAGTGACCCTGTGTACTGGCCTGCCTGTGCCCAGCTCTGCCCTGTGTGATTTTCTCACCCTGCTATCTCACAGTGCGTATGGAGCACTGCGCAGGGTCTCAAGAGCTCTTTCCCCTCTCCCGTCTTTTGCTTAAGGGAGAGAGCGTGAAGAGCATCCTGTGGTGCCTTAAAGGGAGCGCATGGTGAGGGCTAAAACCATTGCCAGAGCCCGAGACCCGGGCTCACTCTCCCGATGTGCGGCAGGAGACACCGCGGGTCCAAGGTTTGGGCGGGAGCCTACCCCGCATTTCTTTGGTCAGGAGGTCACGGCCGGAAAGCAGGATTCGAGAAAGGAAACAGGAAACCAGGCATGGCTGAGCCTGGTTGTGGGCGGGGCCCGACAGCACAAGGAAACAGAGCCTCACAGGCTCCCATCCACTGTGAGCCGCCGGAGGCGTGGTGCGGGCGTGGTGCAGGCACCGGAGCCTCACGGGCCCTGTGAAACCGCCCTCTGGTGAAGAGCACCTGGCAAGTAAAAGGGAGTCCTGCCAGCGGAGCGGGCAACCCGGAGAAGTGCCTCCACCTTCGTTGGCCATGTGGTAGGACGGGCAGCCTAAGAGGGCTTGGGGCAGATGACAGTCCCCGGTATCGCGTGCCGATGCACCTCCTGAAGGTGGGCCGCGGCTCCTTTCCTCATTGTTGGGGGGGCCTGATGCAGTTTGTGTTGTGGAGAGAAAGCCCCACAGAGGCCCTGATCTCGAAAACGCTGCGTGGATGGCAGCAGCTGCTCGTGTCATCTCGCACCTTGGGGGTATGGTTTGTCTTTAGCCGCTAATGAGGAGGAGCGGCAGTTAACCACAGCAGCTCTGCGTGCTCACCGGCTGCCGCACCCCATTGTATGACACACGGGAGACCCAGTGAGGTCTCCCCGCAGGAGAAGGCGGTGTATGCCTCCCCACTCTCATGTGCCCACACGTGGGGACTATGCATTAGGCCTCACGCTAAGTCTGCCTGACGCTGTATATACTTATAATGCTATGCCTAATGCCTGATGCATTTGTAATGTGTGCTCTCCGCCAGTGTTATGTGCAGTAATTATGTTTTTGCCGAAAAGGGGCATGATATGTTATGGAATGTGCGCTGATGCAGATGTTTAGGCATAATGTGCTGTGCTAAATGCAGTCCTAGCCAGTAGTTACTGGTTATCCTTACTGTAATGTGTTTTTACAGTGGCCCGATTGGACAGGTGATTTATGTAATCCCTGTGAAGTCATGACAAGTGCAAGTGGCACAGTGTAATATATGTGATTGTGTTCTAATGTGTTTTTATGGATAATACAAAAGCTATTTTTATATAACCTTGTGAGGAGTTTCTTTTGTGGTGTGCCGACTGTGTCACTGCTGCGTGAGTGTGTTGCGCAAACGCTTTGAACATTGCCTCTGGGATAAGCCTGACTGCTCTGCCAAGCTACCAAGGGGGTGAGCAGGGGTTATCTTTAGTGTGCAACTCCCTTGCCCTGACTAGAGTGATGGTTTCTGCCTGGCTTAGGCGCATGCCCTAGCCAACTAGAAAGCCCATTTCTAACAAGTGGGGTAACTTTTTTTTTTTTAGAGTTTTCTATAGCTCGAACTAGACTTGAGGTTATCAGGTATCAGAGCGCTTTACATGAGCACCAGTTTCATTACAGATTGACACATTCATTTTTGTTAAGCATGGGGAGATTAAGTGATTTGCCCAGAATCACAGGATGTTGAGCGTCGTTGCCGAGACTCGAACCCGCTTCCCCAGTTTCGAGGTCGACCGCTCTAGCCGTAAGACTACATCCTCTCTCCTTGCATGTCGTGTCATCAATATAAAAGATCTGAGCTTCTCGGAATCTCATATCTGGATTAACAACACAGTGTTTTGATCCTGTAAATAAATGTGGTCTTTTGGGGCATTTTGAAAGGCAGAGCACATACCTTACTAATGTTATTAGCTATTGATTAATTAGTAGCAGGGGTGGTGTTCTTTCATCAGTAGTCCAGAAAAGCCCAGGTGAACAGTTTTCATACATGTGGCTCTATAGGTCAGCAAACATGATCAATAATGGTAGAATCTTGATGAGGACATGGTGATGAGGTGCTGAGATGGGAAATGGAGGAGGGTGATTAGAGGATGGAGTGAGGATAGAAAAAATGAAGGTAAGGAACAAGAAGGATAAGATAAAAGAAAGGTAAAGAAAGAGGTGGATGAAGTAAGAGCAACATAGTGAGCAGAAGGCAAGAGAAGAAATTTAATAGATGTTGATTCGAGAGGAGCATGAGGAGGATGAATGTTAAACTAAAGAAGGTGATGAAGATGGTGTTAGAGGTGGACTCTACAATGAAGCATGTCTCTGGGATGCTGTATATGTGCAAATGCATCTTCTTTGCACTTTTTTAAACTAACGTTGGAAGTGGTATTTGCCACCAAAAATCACTGATATTTGTCTATGCGCTCGCATGGTCGGTTTCTTGGTGCACATAGACCTTACACTGCCGCACACAGAAGAAAAAAATTGGAGGGAACATTGGTAGTGAGCCTGGGAATGCGTCAAAATGGCATGTCTTCCTAATAGAGGTGAAACGAGGTGAAATATCTTTATTTCTCCTTCTAGTTTCCTCTTTCTATGTGTGCTGCATTCTGCAGCACACATGAAGAGAGGAAAAAGCCTCTAAGGATTATTTTTGTGCAGGAAGGTGTCCACTCCTACACAGAAACAATCCTACCTGCAATGCAGGCACACTTACACCATGGTGCAAGGGTGCCCACGTTAGTGCTAGGTAGCACACAGCGTACCAGTGCAGTGAGAAAGCAGAAATGTGCCACATCTTGGTAAATATGGCACATTCATGCCCTCTCCATATGAAGCAGCGCAACAAGTTGTCAAGCAATCGCACTTCATCAAAATCAGTCCGTTGATATGTTGTGATACAAATATAATACTTTAAAGAGCCATGAATCCAACCAGTCATATGTACAATAATCCGAGAACATTGTAAAGAATCGGTTTTATCACTATTTCCAAGCACACACCAGAACGTGGCTGGCTCAATTACTATTTTGTTATTGAGCTGCTGAATTATTATCCTTTCTGAAACTTAAACAGGTTTCACCATCATTTTATTACTTGTCCTCAATTTATTTTGCTGATCATAATAATAAAGAGGTGACTATGCTAATTATCATTAAAGCGATCGATTTTAGAATTTTTAAAGTGATTTCCCACCTGAGTTGAAATCACAGTTGTACAGACTTTTTACCACAAGTGCCCAGGCTGCAGAAAGATATTTTGACATTAATGGTTAAGAATCCTTCACCAGTAAATCCCGTTGATGCATGAATGCTGTCCCTTGGCTTCCTGTATTCAAGCCCATCTGTCAAAGTGGCAATATGACAAAGAGGTGTGCCAGTTTCAACCGAGATCTAGTGCCAAACTATGACGGGTTGATAGGAAGATAATCTCCGCAACTAGACCTGACATCCACTCGTGGAGCATTTGTCTCTGGAGATTAAAAGGCATGACTCTGCCCGGAAGGTGATTTACAATAACGCTCACTTTGCAAAACACAGCTGCTGAATACGGAAATGAATTCACCTTGGCAATGAGTTTTGACTGACAAAAGGAAAGTTAGTTTTAACAACAGTGGCGACGAAAGACAACTCTTGAAATTAGTCAAATTAATCGCTGTAAATTGTATTCGCCTCAAAGAAAGCATCCGCAATATCCTAACAGTTTAGCCGTTGTTTGGCCGTTTACTTGGAAAAAATGGAGACTTATCTTTATTTGAGTGATGTTTATATGCATCAATATTTTCAAAACATTGTTATGAAGAAAAATAGTGTAAAATCCTCTCAATCTGCTCTCCATTTTTCCTACTATCTCCCATACAAATGCTCGATTGGCTTATTTTTGACTGCATCAACCTTTGTTTTGTTATGTTTCTTTTTTTGGAATAAGTGTATTGCTTTTAGTGTTTGGCATTTCCAAAAGAAAAAAACCAGAAACAAATAATAAAGTAACAAGGCCTGGCTAGATACCACACCAGCAAGAAGGGTACATCTTACCAGCGGACTACAAATGGCCCAGGGCCTTCCTGGATGTCAGATACAAAAATCAGTGAGTCACTTCATCCCTCAGCCGTATTTCCGATAAAAAAAAAAACATAGCCACTGCTATCTTAGTACCTTAGAAATATAAACATATCGTTAGGCCATAATAGGACATTCATTTTCTGCATATCTTAGTAAATTTGCCTGGAAGACTGTGGATGTGCATATAGCTTGTTCTGATATTAAACACCAATCTATGCCAGCGCACATTTACACTAGTTCTGGTTGCTTAACTACTTCCTCAGTTACGTGCAAAATCTCTGTGCGTCCAAATCACACAGAACCCTAGATGGGGTAACCTCTCCCCATATACCCAGCATCATATGCTTAGGTGTTAGAGATATCCAGATCTCGTTTTCAGTAGTGGCCCATCCCCTGCCAAAGTGGTGGGGCGGGTGGGGCTGGAGGAGGGAGGTGGGGTGGATTGAGGGGACAAAAAAATAAAAAAAATAACTTACCTTAACGCCTCCGCCACCGTCTCCCACTGCATCACGCTCTTCCTGCTTTTGGGCACAGGCTCCCAGACTGCACTGCAGTCAATTCTGATGCTGCATGAAAGCAGGCTCGGGTTTGGCCTGAGTACTGGCAATTTGCGCTCCCAGGCAGACTGGGAGCATATGCCTGCTATATCCAGCCCCAGCAACGCAGCTGGGGCTGGAGAGAGCTTTACTGCGCATGAGGGTTTGGCCAGCCTGAGACAGCCGGCCAAACCCTCATGCGCAGTGAAGGGAGTGCCCATCACTTCCCCGCCAGCAGAGTCATCCCTTGGACCCGCCACAAGACTCGTCAGAGCCTTGGGGGCCGGTCCAGAGGATTAAAATGAAAGGATAATTAAATGGGTGTAAAACCCGTTTTATTATCGTTTTATTTGCTGGTGGTGGCAGGGGGGCGGCATTTCTCCGCTCTAATGGAGCGGCCGCCACTCCTCATTTTTCTCCTAAAATCTATGTTGTACCTTAGTCCACAAAGACTGAATTACTTGGCCTGACTGTATCATAAGGAAAAGGTGCTTGGCTTCATACAGCCCTGAAGGCACTGTCATTATTTGTGTTCCCAAACTTCACTAGTTGGATGCGTCTGTAGTAAGCTTGATGCAAGACCTCAGTTTATACAAAGTTAAAACGGGATCTAATGGCCACCTCTCTAGGTCAGCCTTAGGCCTCATCACAGTCAGGGTCGTCCAAAGCACATAAATCGGACTCCCACCTAGTTGTAAGTTTTGCAGAGTGTGTAGAGTGCTGGCGATTAAAGATCAGTAAACCTAGGAGGCCATTTTTACTCTGATCAGGTGCTTCTAGCTTATTATAGACCAGGAAAAAGCATCCAGAATGTCTGAAGTTAGAATCATATATTTCCTTAGGAGATGTGTACATTGGTGGTATATGTTGGTGGTATCTTTCGGAAGTGCTTGGTAGGCACCAATGTTGCCCTGACTGCAACTATTTAAAAGTCAGTACATTTGAGCTCTCCCAGATGTCATCCTAAAATGATATCCTAATTTTTTCACAAGTTTCAACTCCATTACAGCATTAAAATCCTGCAATAGTGCACTACACCAAAACAGAGTTTTCTTAATAAGAAGTTCCTCTTAATTGATATACCACAATGCCTTTTTCTACAGCTGAATTATCGTTGCTGAAGGCAGTCCCCCCTAAAGATATCTTACTATATAGCACCCCAAACATTACCTTACAACCCAAGGCATGTCTATTGATATTCAAAGGAGGGTCGTCCAGTGGGGTAAATGCAAATTGTTGCTGATACGTATCAAATTTGAGGCCCAATAGTGCCGCCTAATAGTGGGGAGAACTATTTCACCATCATACACATTCCTCTGTAGTATTGTCCGTGAGGTACATGCTCTTTGGTCATCCCAGACTAATTTGTGCAGTTGCTAATCATCCTGCAGAAGAATACTACTCTATCTCATATGGAGTTCTGTGGATGACATATTGCACTCCCAGGAATGTAATCACAATAATTGGGTAGCAGGTCCCATCCCTGAGAGAGGGAGCTTACAGGATGTTCCATATAGGAGGCAAACTGATCTAGGACCTTACCGAAATTCTCTGACGTGATCCTTATCCTGTTCTTCATGACACACTTTGCCAAATATGGAATCCCTTGCATTCTCATGGGGTTCTCTCCTAAACCTTTGCCGTGCTTCATGGTTCGAAACAGGGATTCTGAGTAAACCACTATGCAGGGTGAAGGTGCTGCAAAGTAACCCATAAACTCTACTAATGGTCATTGGTTGCTCATTTGAGAGCTTAATCCATGACCATAATCTTGGGTCCAGACCCATTCCATTTATAACTCTCATCATGAAGAGCAATTCCACTGAGATGAATGCGCGTTCCACATCCAGGGATAGAATCACTATCATCTCTGAGACCAAAGTGTTGAATGTCTGCTGATGTTAAGCATGGTTTTCCTCTGTGGCATGAAATTCCACCAATATGAATGGACTAAATTGGCCACAAATCTTTAAAGCCTATAAGTCAAAAATATATGGTGTTTATCCCGCAATATAAAGAACAATACCATGGGTATATTATTTAACGAGTGCGATAAATATCACCTATTACGAGTTGATGGGAATAACATGAGGATTTTGGTGTTTAACGCACCAAAATCTGCATGATACAGTAAATACCGTATAGTTTTCCCCCATCACATTTTGGCAGGTTTGACCTGCTATAATTTAATGAAGATTGAGGTATTTAACGCATCCGATAATTATCGGATGCATTAATTACCGAACAACTCATAATTCCAACCTATGCGCAAACAGGGGTTAACGCACAAGATGTGATTTAACAAGCAGCTCGTAATCAGGCCCTGTGTGTCTATTTTAGGGACATTATTGCTCTTTAAGAGAAGAACAGCTCGCCTGGCTTACAAAGCTTTCCTATGAGTAATATAATTGCAGATCTCAGATCTTTGGAGAGAAAAACCTTAGCTTCTGCATTGAAAAAACATGCTGAGCATGTGACTTCTGACTGTTGAGAATATTCTGGTAAAATATTCTTGTGTCTAACCAGTTTGAAGTTGGACAATAGCCACCCCTATTTCTTCCTCTATCAGAACGATGTATAAACATTCCATTTCCTCCCAATCCAGAAAGGTGACACATAGCTCTGATAGGAAGGCACACAAGTCCTCCTCTTCACTCAGAAGCCTTGATTCATATAGGGTACTGAAGTATATTATGATGCATTTGTCCTAGTTGAACAACGCTATATCACCATCCTTGGTCTTCATGCTCCCTACCACGTTTTTCTTCATCTCTCTGGGCCAATTGGGCTATCAACCTACCTGCCTTATTACCCACCTGATCTAAATGCATCTGAGGATTTATATATCGCGTTCATGCATTAACATTTACTAGTGACCTCAGTTCTTCCTGAATTACCATGCTTTCTACTTCGCTTCCTCTGTGAAATGCAATTCACTTTCTAGACCTGTCTGGGTCTCTACAAATGGCATCACTTTAACCCTATACCCCCTACATTTACCAGCAACTGCTAAGATCAACATGTCTCATAGCACAGTCTTATACAGCACCCCAATAGAGGCTATTGTACGACTGTTTACTGGAAATAAGGTTTCTCAGCTTCACAGACAGTTTCTTGTACTTTAATTCCCCAGATGTTCAATTTTCAATTCCCTGTTACACACCCCTTATATGTGGAGATCATCATTTGGAAAGGGGACTGGTTGGATATGCCTATCACTAAGTAGGAAACGTTTCTAAACCTATATCTAAATAGGTAATACATACAAAAGGGAGTGCCTTAAGAATCCAACAATTGTATTGTAGAGTTAGTTCTCCTTGTTTCTTCTCTCCTTCTTTCATGACGTACACATAGTTCAATGGTGTCAATATCAATGCACTCTTCTCCAATATCAAAATAACATGAGAGCTGTGGTATGAAGTCTCAAAACAATTCTCTTTATAATTCTTCAATACATCAAAGAAAAAGCCAGTTCAACGAGCTTCATCCTCTGAGAGAACTTCATTAGGGTTAATGTACTTCTTTACAGCAATGTCACATCGAAGTCTAAGTGTAAAATGGATCAGTTCTCCACAAAATTCTAGGAACACTAGTACTGCTCCTTTATTCTTGTAGGAAAATACCAGATGGCCATATATAAATATCACAGCTTAATATCCACACCCCATTGGGTTCTTTAAGCTCAGACCGAATATTACTACATGCCACTACTGTCACTGACCTTCTTCTGGAGGTCACTGACGGGTTACATGATGCGTAGGGAGTAGTGCGTTTCTGGTTGGGCCTCTCCCCCTGGATCCCTTGTGCAAATGTGAAATTATTATCATTTCTACCCCTTCCAGGTGAATTTTTCAGCTCTTCTTAAATTCACTGGTCAGGATTAATTTATGAATCATTAATTAAGCAGTGGTGGTACTTTTCCTCTCTCAAATCTGTAACTGTAATGTAGATACATCTAAATAGACCCATGCATTCGCATTTTAAGGGTCCAAAACCTCTGTATAAATTGGATCAAGGATCTGGTTTAGAGGGTGGCAAACAGGGTTCTCCGTCCAACGCGGCGGAGTACTTTGTCTGCCAAAATCTGTGTCCGGCCACTGATTGAACTGTTGATTTATTATGGTTTTCCCATTCTCCCAAACTGAAAATGAACCCCCTGAACTTGTACTAAAGGTAGGAAATTTTGAATCACTGACAACCTGCTGTGTCAGATCCGGTGCAGATGGCAACACAGGTATCTCAAAAGCAATGGATTTGGTTGCAGGTGGCATAGAGGTTATCAACACATTGCATGGAAAGGAGCAAATCATATGATTGGGTGACGTGGCTGAGGTCTATTCAGTAAAACGTTCACTATATAGTCAGCAAATACATAAAGGACACATTAAGAAACAGGGTTTATTAGTTGTGAAGGATATGAGTCCTTCACAAGTAACAAAACTGCAATTCCCTATACTGGGAACCAAGTACACCTTTGTAGCACTTGACTATTGCACCCAGGGTAGGTTGTGTGGACTAGTACCACAGTCCTTCGGCACACAACAAAATACACCCAATAAGTTATAGTCCAGACAGTATATTTACTTTTAAAATGAAATGTTCTTTATTATGCACACACTACCTAATACTATGTATTAATGTAATAAATATATATAAGTTGGCAGGTGGAAATACCTATGGTGACACCCACTGCTATGGGCCTCCCTGGGACAGCTCTCCTCCCCAGCAAGTAACCTATGGGGACCTAAGCAACTACTACTTTATTTTTGCACCCCCACCATGGGAATATGTTTGGGGAAATCACCTTACCCTTCTGGCAGGAACTCCTAGGGGTACCAGTGCACGTCCTTGTACTTGTCCTCCCCATTGTACCAGTGGCTTGTCTGTGCCAATGGCAGGAAAATCTCTGCAAGAGATTTACTCAGTGTAAATTCCTGAACTTGAAATTTGCATTATCCATGACAAGTGCAAACATCTCCCAAAACCTCCCAATTATCTCCTAAATCCCAAGAAGTATTTTTCAGCCCCTCTTCCCAATATCTTTGGTGAGGTTACTTCTCACAGCCTCTATAGACAAATGCCTCCTTATGCAGGCATAGTGTGTCTAGTGCTGTGTTTCAAAGGACACTGTGGTCTGGAAGCCCTTTAATTGAAGCAAACTATGAAAGCCTGCCCCGTCTTCAGATCATGTTAAAATGAAAACAGATCACATCCAACACAGTTAATGCATATTAATGTTTTTATCCGGAAAATATGGTGCAGGGGCTTTGTCTTTCCTATCTTGAGTTAACTCAACCAAAATCTTTTAACCCCTCTGGGAGCCTTGCACCCTGATATTTTCAGCTTTGTGCATCCAAACTGAACTTATTAAATGATATTAGTACGTCCCAGAACTGGATACTACTGACCCCAGTGTTGGCAACCAATGTAACAAATCAGCATATTAGTTTTGAAAAATCTGAGTCCTTGGCAAGCAACCAAACTGCAATTTCCCTCTACTAAGAACCACATTTTCTCTCTCAGGGTGGCAATTCATAGCAGACCAGACAGTGTTTTTATTACTGAAAAGAAAAAACACTTTATTTCGAAACACTCTACTTAATACTATGCATTAGTTTACAAATACAAGTTGGCAGGCACACACACCTATGGTGACATCCACTAATTGTGTACGCTCCAGCGAACCATGAACTCTAAAACTCTAATTGCCTCCCACATATGCTGTCACAAGATAAAGATGATTAGCCATTGAAAATCAGACCTACTGACTTTGGCAGGGTTTCACCACAACAATCTCTCACATTAAGGAGCCACAGAGGGAAAAATGATCAGGTTGCCCTCCACTCAAAGCAACCGACAAAAAATCAAACCTGATCATACACGGGCACTCAATTCAATCAACTTCCTGAGTGTGAATGGGAATTTATTTTATATACCCCACCAACAACCCTTCATATTTCACAGGTATTGCCCCTACTCAGTCTGGCCCTATTTTTTAAACAAAGGAGACAACCTTCAAATTGTACGTCACTGTGTTAGAAACAGATACCCTCCACTTAGGCTGGTGTATATAAAGCAAATATTTGTGAAAAAACGAGATAGCACCTCACGTGCGCAACACCATTGGAGCTTACTGGTTGGTTCTCACCAGTTGTGCCCACGTTTCTCATCATCGGTAGCTATCTCGCTCAAAAAAATATATATATGTGTATTGGTCTCCAGAAAACCAGTGAGAAATATGTGTTGCACTAACAACAAAAAGACCCCGTGAATTTAAAATTGAGATAGGCCACACATCCACCAAGTGTCAATTTTATTCACAACTTGTGGGCCTATTCAAAATAAAAACAAACTGAATGCTTGCAGACTATTTAATGATGGGCGGACATGTTTCATTGCCTATATCGCTTAGTTGCAATTTTGTCAAGGCATGAAGTCTCAATCCACCTTTCTGGACCCTTGTTTTCTTAAATAACACAGTGACTGTTGAACAAAAAAAGGTTTCATTAAAAGGACGTCCAACCAATCAGATCTCCACATTACCTCTTTACACATGCACATCTCGTGTGCCTGTATATTATCAATTAATATTTACCGGGAAGCAGCCAAGGCCCCTCGTACCAGCTATCCACCTCGTCACATAGGTACTCAATTGTACTGTGAGACCTATTTTATAAGACACTTGTGTTGTCCCAATTCTATGTGAGAAGACAAACAAAGATTAATATTTGCATATCTTCAAACGTTACCACACATATATTCGTACTGCGCATGCCGCAGCATTTTCTCAATCTTTTACATTTACATATGTCCAATGTTGTGCATGTATTCAACTATGCGTTTTATATAACCACACCCATAAGCTAGCATTACTGCTCAGGGTTAAAAATGTCCGACTGACTGCCCCTTGAAAACCCGGAGTCTAACCCCTTGTTGTTTCTGCATTAACTCGTTCTCAAAGCGCATGCCACAACTAACTGAACAGAAGCGCACACTTCACCAAGTATTTTAATCACTCCCTTGTCACAGCCACTGCCTGCCCTCCGTTCTCCTTACCGCATTCTCATCCGGACGAGCGTTTTCTCGTTCCTCTGTGAGTCGCGGTCGGGGCTTCAATTTAAAAAGGGGCGGACCACGTACCGGAAAACAGCCTGTTTCCGTGTCACGTGACCATTCCTATTTCATGGTCGCCATCTTGGAGTGGGTAACTTCTATAGTCAACCACTCATAATGGTATTGTACCGATGGCAAATACAATTTTCGATAATTTGAAAGGGATTATTTCCAATAAAATTTGGGCACCAGTTTTTTACAACACAGTAAGATTATGTTATGCAACCTGCACAACGGTGTCACTAAAATGTCTCTACTACTCACTCATCAGTATCTCAACCTGAATTTCTGCGAGAAAATGAATGCTCATAAATTTAAAAAAACAAAGTCTATTCGAAAAGATTGAGCGCAAGTTTATTATTACAAAGACACAAGGGGAAATAATTCTAAACCTCCACTATTATATTCTACACCGTGTACAAAGATGTCACTAGACTGCCTCTAACACTATCTCGTGGGCATCTCAACTAGGCCTGGGCGGTAAATTCCGTTCCGCTCGTGGAATTTGCGGAATTTGGGTAATTTCGTGTTCCGCGGAGAACGCGGAATTGCCAAAAATTCCGCTATCCGCAGCTTCGTGGAATTTTTTGCCTGTTCGCGCTTTCAAAGTGCGTGTTCGCAAGATATCTCCCCCCGAGCATGCAAACAGTGTTCGCGAACAGGAAAAAAGCATCGCGAACGGGCGGAACAAGCAATTCCGCATGTTCGCGGAACTTTTGCGTGCTCGCGGAGATTTTTTTCCGTTTCGCGGAGCTTTGCGTAGAGCGACTACGCAAATTCCGCCCACCCCTAATCTCAACCTGTATCTATCCAAGTAGAAGATTGCTCGTGATTATTAAAAAGACACAAGAGAATTATCAGGAGATATTTTGAGGGGTACCATCTCAGATTCAAAAGAGCAGTTATATATCCCAAATCAGAGCCCTGATCTGGTTATTCACACGCTAACCTTGTTCCACTCAATACAATCATTTAAACCAGGCTGGTCTGCCTTCTCCAAAAAAATCCAACGTGCCTCCCTTTTAGTCAATTTTCTTTCAATGTTATGGGCATCCCCTACCACTTTCTCAAGGACCACCCAGGTCAGTGATCTGGCATCATGGTTCTTCTCTTTAAAGTGTTGCACCAGCCTCGTGGTGAGTTTGCCTGCTCGAATCGTGCTCAGGTGCTCCTGAATACGGATCTTAACCTTTCATGACGTAGGACCTATATAGTGCCGCCCACATAAACAAGTCAATCGGTAGATCACATTTACCGTGTTACAATTGCTGAATTTCGTTAAATACCACGTGTTCCCATTCAACAGCTGTATACTGTTTGTCTTCTGCATCGGATCACACACTGAACAAGACCCGCAGGGGTAATGTCCAGGGGGAATCGCTGACTCTTTGGGGCATGTTTTTGGGCGGGTATGCACCAGTTTGTCCTTTAGATTACTGGCCCGTCTGAAAGCGAACCTTGGTTGTGGCATTTTAAAATCTGTTGTCGATAGTAACGCCCAATGATTTCGGATAGCCTGGCGGATCTTAGTTGCCAAGGGATCAAAGGTCATGACTACCGGCAGACAATCACTTTTGGTTCTCAAATTTTTCTCAAGCAGGGCACTCCGTGGAGTATTCAAAGCCCTTTTCCTGGCATGATTCACTGTTTTCCTGGGATACTGCCTTTGCACCAATTTTTCACATAGCACCTCCGACTGCTGTATATAGTCACTTGAAGCGGAACAGTTCCTGCGGTACCGCAGGAATTGGCCCACGGGCAAATTATCTCGTAATGCCCTCGGGTGAAATGACTGATAGTGCAGGAGAGAGTTCCTATCAGTTGCTTTATGATGGACTGTGGTACACAACTTGTCATTATTCACCACTATATCCAAATCTAAGTACACTGCATTTTGATTACTGAATGACCAGGTGAACCTGAGGCTGGTATCAAGACTATTCAGCCAGTTTAAAAATTCAAGCAGCCCCTTCTCAGTTCCAGACCAGATGCATAACACATCGTCTATATACCCCTTCCAGAGGCGGATGTTCCTCTGGAAGGGGTTAGATGGGTGGTAAATGCAGTTCTCCTCAAACTGGCCCACATAGATGCAGGCTAGACTGGGAGCAAAAGTTGCGCCCATTGAAGTCCCCGATACTTGTAGGAACAAATCATTTTTGTAACTAAAATAGTTCCTTGTTAAGGCTATTTCGATGTACTGTAACACGAAAGTCTGGGGGGTATCATAAAACCACTCTTGCTCCCCAAGTGCCCGCGCTGCTGCCACCAGCGTGGCATCTTGGGGTATACACGTATACAGTGACTCAATGTCAATCGTGACAAGGAACTCACATGTAGAGTCAAACTGTATGTCCTCCAAAATATTGAGGATATCCATGGTATCCTGGACATATGATGGTTGTTTTATTACCGATTCCCTTAAGAAGAAATCGGCAAACTGTGACAATGGTTCGAGAACTGATTGAACACCCGAAACTATCGGGCGCCCCGGCGGTGGCCTTTGGGCCTTGTGTATTTTTGGCAGTTTGTAGAATGCCGGGGTTCTCAGTTTTGGATTCACTAAAAACTCTGCCTCTTTAACAGTGATCCACGTCCTCTCCTTTGCCGCTCCAATCATCTCTTTTATGATCTCCTGTAGCTCACCAACTGGGTCACGGGGTAGCGGACGATAATTCTCACGCACACCCAACAATCTCATTACTTCAGTCTCATAATCTGTAGTGTTCATAACAACTACTGCGCCACCTTTATCCGCTGATTTTATAGTAATCAATTGATTGTTTTGTAAGCTCCTAATTGCCTGCCAGTCATCACGACTCATGTTATTAAAGGACTGGTGCTGCACAGTTTGTTCTAAAACCTTAATTTCTTCCAGTACTTTTTGTTCAAAGACTTGCACCTCCGGGCCAAGTGCGGAATTAGGAGGGCAAAACTGTAAGGGTCTATGCAGATTAGTGCTAAATAATGAAGGGTGATCCTGGATCTTGTTGGCAAAAAACTTTTTCAGCTTGAATTTCACCATAATTTCTTGGAATTCAATTCTGCACTTGAAAGGATCATGTGTAGGAGTGGGCACATATCCTAACCCCTTATTCAAAACCTGTAATTTACTAGGAATAAGCATGTGGTCAGACAAATTGACCACTATGCTATTCATGATTGGTTCTTCCCCCGACTGCGGGTTATTCGTGGTGAATATGTTTGCCATGTTTGGTCCTGGTTCTGTCGTGTGCGTACTCTGCCTCTCTGGCCTCCCCCTCTGTTGCCCTTCTGATTTTGTCCTAAACAAGAGCGTAACAGTGCTCCCAGATCTTCGTTAGATTTCTCCTGATGATTAAATCTAACTCTATTGGTCTTGTCTGTTTGTGCCACTCCCTCGTCTTCTTCACTGGAAGTATTATCGAATGTCCAGTTGTGTGGTGTGCGTCTGGCTGGTTGGTTAATTTATTACACTTAATTAGATTAGGAGCAATTAGAAAAATTATATTTACCCTAAAATTAATTTAAATTTAAATTCTTCTTTAGTAGTAACGTTGGATTTTACGTTACTATTCTGAAAACGTCCCTTTTAGAAAGTAGGCATTTTCCTGCCTAACATTTCTGTGGCCTTTCTAGGAGTTTCCAGCTGTTTGGGACTGTTAATGGTTCCATCATCAAGAATGTGTATTGTACTCAAACAGAGAAAAATAGAATGATGGTGCAGCTGGGAGAGGGTCTTCCTGGCAGATGGCTGGGGAGGAGCCGTACCTTGCCCTGATTAAATTTCAAAGGACCTCACCCACAACACACACAAAGGAACCTGACGCCAAACCTGTCCTGCCTTTTGTCATGGTATGCAGTCTGGAGCCAAACCCAGGGGAAGGGGAAGAACTGACCAGAACCAGTTTTGGGGGTAGGTCAGGGAATACCCACACACAAAAGCTGGCATCAGGTATAAAAAGAATACCTTCAGAAGATATCATCCGAATACTCCTGGATTTGTGGAAGATTCAGAATAAGGACTGCCTTACGACTAGAAGGACTGCCCTGCTGCTGGAAGGAATGCCCTGTTTTCTGAAGATGGAAGACTTGACCCGCTTGTCTTGAATCCAGGATCAGCAGTTGGCTGACCTCCTGTGTGGGCTACAGGGACACAACAAGCTTCCAGAGGCCTCCATACAACTGCCCAGCTGACCAACACCAACTGGACCTGCCGGGACCTGCCTGAGCCCTGCTGTAGGCCTCTGCCAAAATGAGTCCTTACCACCCAAGAGGTGCATCCATGTCCTGGATCCTTGGCTGACATCAGTGGGAGCTCCTTGTGAAGAAAAAGGTGAAACTCCTGAAATTTGGGTTTTCAAGACCCTGCTGCTCATGTCAATTGCCAATGCGAAGCTCCAGCAACCGTCCACTATGATCCACCAGTGCAAAGCTCCAGCCTTGACCGGCTCGTCGACCTACAGCAATGACCATTCGCAATACTCGACCTCCTCCACGCGCCAAATGCATCCTACTTACAGCTCCTTCTAATGTAAACAGAACTCTTTGCACCAGATTCAAGAAAGTAACTTCACTGGGACTAACCTAACCTGATCCATGTACAAAGCCCATGCCTCATCATGGTCGGCCTAATCTTGTGACTTTCCCCCGAGTGGCACTTTTTGCTTCTTGGCACTATTTCACTAAAACATGTAAAATTAAATATCTCTAGTTCTACTGATTGGATTTTGGTTGTTCTGATCTCATTTTATTTATTGAAATGTGCTCTATTGTTGTAAACTGTTTTGGGATTTTTTTGTGTTGTGTTTTTACTGTATTATTGTTTGTGTGCTGCATAAATACTTTATGCATTTCCCTTATGTTAAGCCTGACTGCTATGTTTCAAGCTACAACAGGGTTAAGCAGATTAATTTAGTTACTTTTGTAGTTAACCCTGACAAAGTTTGTGGTCGATTCTTGAGTGGGGTCCAATCCTGCTCAACCCAGTTTCCTACATTCTCCTTCTGAAGGAGCCTATCCTCCTGTCCTTTTGCTTCTCACATTCCAATATGGCAATACAAGTGGTCTTTTGGAAAAAATGAACTGGAAACCTAAGCAGTGCTCCTAACTGCCAGAACTGTTTTGTCCCTTCCCTCCAAATTTTCAAATTGGATCCCCTTTTGCTACTGGATCCAGAGATCTAGCTAAACTGTTCCTGTAGGGTTGAGCCTTCCCAGGACAGGTGGAGTGTGAAAAGTGATTAGCACCTGCAGATTCTGTCAAGACCCTTTCCTCTACCAGTGACAAGCCTGATTGCTGTCAAATGATGGTAATGTGTGCAGAAGCCTTTGAGCATCCTGCTGGCTAGCAGGGTAATTAACATGATCCAGCACTGTGATTCAAAAGCCAGCATTTAATTAGGAGCTGAGTCAGAAAAAAATGATAAATCCTAAAGAGCCAGAAGGAGTGAGGACAGTTAAAAAATATTGTCAGATCTGCATTCGGAATCACACTTTATCATGAAATTGGTGCGATAACCTAGTTTCTAAGCCTAACTATGGCAAATCTGTATTTTGAGGCAGGTTTCATCCATAGTATGCAATACAGTGACGCACAAATACTTTGCAGTAAAGCACTACATATGTACATATTCACTCCACTAATTCCCACCCATATTTTATATTATTATAAGGACTGCAGAGGTCAACACCAGTCCATGAAGGATGTCCTTTTCGACAGGCTACATGTGCGCAGATACTGAGCCATTCTAGCGCCTCTTACCCCAGTTGCAAATCATCAGAACATAAAGGCAGACACAGGCGGTTAGTTACCTCAATCCGTATTAGAATGGCTTACAGTGTGTGAGACTCAGTTAGTGAAACTCACTCATGCAGAAGTCTGAAAATCAGGCAGTCCAATAAAGAAAGAAAAACAGTTGGTTAAATGAGGCAGAGCCCATTTCTCACAGATAATTTATGGCAATATTGAGCTATGAAGTATCTTCTAATTGTATGCTAGTAGATGGCTGCCATTTTCCTCAGATTAATCCACCTCAAAGACAAATATCCTCTTTACATTGCCATTCCCAAAAGAATAAAATTCTACCTCATGAGCCCTCTTTATGAGTTCACCATCAGTTCCAGCAAGCCTAGTTCAAAAATTAGGCACGTTGATCAATTTCAGCTTGACTATTGTCCTAAAGATCTTCAAAGTTGCTGCTTCCATCAAATTTGAATGCTTAGAAGGAAGCTTATCTTCATTGATAACAACTTTCATGTCCACGCCCCTGTGATGAATGCTCCTACGCAGTTCAGGTTAGATTATGCCAACTCCATCTACTTGGCCCTACCTGAAAAACATCTTTTCTGCCTACAATTAGTGTAGAACACTGTGGTGCAGCAGAGATATGAAAGCTAAACTCTTTGTTAAGTTTGTTTTTAGAAAAGAACTGACAAAATCCAATACAAGCTAAAACTTACCCATTCTACTACATTTTCTCCTAATCTGACTATATCAATCACTACTGGGTTGTCTTTTTTTCCACTAGCTCTTGACCCACTTACCATGATCATCTCTTCCACAAACCCATGTATTGATTCAGAAGATCCTATACCAATATCTTTAATCAAAATATGTTCTGCAGGCATTGCCCCCTTTTCATCAATATACTCAACCTCTTTCTAGAACAAAGTGTATTCCCAGGAACACTTACATCTGGCTAAATACATTCTTAAAAAAAAAAAAGTCACAAAGAAGGGACAAGGGAATGAGCCTTCTCTGACTCCCCTTCCAAGATTTATAACTCACTCTAGAGAGGACTGACTAAAAAATACATTTAAAAAATCTGAGCTGAGTTAGAGTGCCTAATCTAGCTCCCTATATAATCTATGACTAATTCGTACCACAAGAGACAAGAAGAGAGGGAAAAATTATTTTTCTTAATACTGCCCTCACACACTATGCAGTGTCATGCTTCATCATAGGGCTGCATCAAACGTCCAGGTGCAACCAACACCTTGGACGGAGCACAAGATATTTTTTTAAAGAAGAAGTAAAGTGGTGAGGCAGAAAAGAAAAAGGGAAGTGAAAAAACAAGAGTGAAGGAAGAATATTCCCTCTTCTTGTCTTTTGTGGTACGAATTAGTCATAGATTATATAGGGAGCTAGATTAGACACTAACTCAGCTCAGATTTTTTTAATGTATTTTTTAGTCAGTCCTTCTCTCTAGAGTGAGTTATAAATACATTCTTCCCAAAGAGCAAGACTTGAACCAACCAATCTTGAAAATTTTAGCCCTATCTCCAAGCTACTACTCTTAAGAGAAATCATTGAAAAAGTGGTTGCAAACCAATAGATGGACCACATATCAAACAACAACCCCCTAAACAAGTTTAAATCCAGCTTCAAACTTAAATGTGATACTGAGACATTCACCCTGAAAGTTCTAGATGATATCCTAAAAACGTTAGAGGATGTAAACGCATTCCTATTTATACATTGAGACCTACCTGCAGTGTTCAATAGCATCAACCAAGCATCACTGTTAAAGAGCTTGTCATCCAGAATAGGTGCAAAAGATAAAGTTCTAAACTTGTGCAAATCCTTCCAATCAGCACAAGTACAATTTGTCACTTTAAATTCTTCCCTGTCTTCTTCCCATACAATAAAATTAGGAGTACCTCAGTATGCAATCCTTTTGCCACATCTCTTCAATCTCTACATAGAGCCATTTAGCACAATGGTAAGAAAATCATATTACATCAATAAGCTGATGGCATTCAGCTATACCTCAAAATGTCCTGTCCCTTAGACATCACATACCTTAGTTCTTTCAAGAAAGGTTTTTTTTTAAACACAGTTTTATTGATTTTATTGCAATTCTTACGTAATACAGAAGTCATGGTTGTACAATAGCATATATACATGCGACATTGAGCGTCCGTTACAATGTTATAAATAATTTGTAGTTGTACAGATAAACATTTATGCATAACAGCATCTACCGTCAGAGACATGTAACAAATACCATAAGTAATGACCGCTGTTGTATATAATCAAATATATAGTATATGAAACATTACTACACATTAAGCTACAAACTAACATTTCCTAATCTAAGAATACCCCCCACCCACCCATTATCCTGGCTTCACACCTATGCGTACGTATGTTGAGAGGTTATGTTATCTCACGTATGACTATGTAATTATGGCAATGGTATATATATACTGATTCCTAAGTATTAAAGCATTGTGCAATACATGGTATTATACGGGCTCTGTCATGGTACTGAGCGTGGACGGGGGAAGTGGCATTTCAGTTTGGGAAGATGGGGTTTCAAGGGGATCCATAGCTTTCAAAGATTCTAACATCTGATCCCATTCCAAAGATATGGGTATTTTACGTAAGCCACGGAGTTCTTCCCTTCTTATAATAGCACTCTCTGCACTTCCCCAGCGGATCATCTCTGTGTGCCAGGTGAGTGGTGTGGGGGGAAAGGCTGACTTCCATCTCATGGTGATGGCGCGCTTCGCCATAAGAACAGCCATGTCCGCGAACCTGTAGCGTACCTTCTGCGCTTTCGTACACCAGTGTAAGCCCAGTAGGCAGAACTCTGGTGTTGACCAGACAGTAGTGCCCGTAACTTCTTGGGTCAGATATCCTATTGTGTGCCAGAATCCCCGTAAACGTGGGCAGTCTCACAACATGTGGAGTATATCAGCATCAGCTTCCTGACATCGGGGGCAAGGGAGTTGTGCATCCGGAAACATATTGTTAATACGGTGTGGTGTAAGATAAGCCCTATGCAAAATCATATACTGTATATATTTAAATTTAGCATTTCTGGATACTTTTTTAGGGAATTCCAATATGGACACACATTCTTTATCCGTGAGATCCCAGCCCAGATCTCAGGACCACTTTGTACGTAGGAGAGTGAGTGATATTCCTGAGTGTCCCCTAATGCCTCTATATAACCAGCGAGTAAGATGTCGTCCCTCACCCATTAAGTGTACTGCGCATACTAGTTTGTGAGTTGAAGGCTCCACCCCATCAGGTGACCAGTGACGGTTAATATAATAGGAAATGGCAGCATGCAGGATAAACAATGACTGAGGAACCCCGTGAACTTGGGTGAAATTTTCGTGATCTACCAGTGCGCCCTCTATAAACAGTGCACCAATCGTCGTCACTCCCTCTTGTGTCCATTGTGAATTTTTACGTTTAGTTATCAATCCAGTCGCAGTGGGTAACCCAAGCAAAGGAATATTAGGAGATTATGGGGAAAGTCGTTTAGTATATTGTAGCATCCGCCTCCAATACAGTAAAGCTGTTTTAAGCAAAGGGGGAGCAGTGGGTGGTATCCTAGTATTCTTCAAGAGCAATGTATGGAGTGTACCTTGATTGAGAATTTGTGGTGTGTAGCCAATCTCGTGCACGTTATGCCCAGCCAACCAGTATGAAAGCCATTGTAACTGACTGGCCATACAATATGCTCGAAAGTCCGGGGCACCCAGTCCCCCTTCTTCGGGCCTTAATTGTAATTTTGCCAGACTCACCCTCTTGCGCCCCCTACCCCAAATAAGTTCCGATAGGAGGGTGTCAAGCGTGTGGAAAATTTTGGATGGAATCAATCTCGGTAAATTGGTGAATAAATATAAAAGCCTCGGGAGCATCACCATTTTAGAAATGGCCACTCTGCCCATTACTGACAAAGGCAGTGATGTTCAGAAAGAGATCTGCGATCGCAGGGAATTAATCGTCTTCACTAAGTTGCCGTTAAGCACGTCCTGTGGAGATCTGTATATTTGTATACCTAAATACTTAAAAGTTAGGGGTGCGGTTGATAACGTGAGATCACCAAAATTGAGGGGGTCTGGGTTTTCCCTATATTGCATGAAAAAAGCGTGTGATTTGGAAGCATTAATTGCTAAGCCTGAAATCCGCTCAAATTGTTTAAATATATGTGGGATAGGCTCTACATCCGTGGTTAGATCTTTCATATACAGTATAAGATCATCAGCATATGCTGATACTATGTGTGTTGATTGTCCTATTGAGATCCCTATGACTGCAGCCTCCTTGCGGAGATTAATGAGTAAAGGTTCTAATGATAAAACAAATAATAGTGGCGACAATGGACATCCTTGCTGTGTTCCCCTTGCCACTGGGTAAGGGTGAGATATATGGGAGCCCGTCCTAGCTCGAGCTGTAGGGGCGGTGTATGATAATTCAACCCATCTTAGGTATCCTCTTGGGATGCCAAATCTTTCCAAAGTTGCCAACATATACTTCCAATTAAACATATCAAACGCTTGGCGGAGGTCAAGGGAAATACATCCAGCTGTACAGGAGATTTCGGATGCAGTCTCCATTATGTAATGCAATCTTCTGATGTTTAAGGAGGTATTACGACCAGGCACAAATCCGCATTGATCTATGTGAATTAACTTTGGGAGATAAGGAAGGAGGCGTCCAGCTAATATTTTGCTGAGTATTTTATACTCGGTGGGTAATAGTGAGAGCGGGCGGTAGCCCAACATATCCCGAGGATCCCTGTTAGGCTTGGGGAGAGAAGTGACTAGTGTCTGCATTGTAGTCAGTGGGAGGGTGCGTGCTTCATAAGCTGTCATATATAGATTTTCTAGACATGGAACCAATTTATCAGCGTACGTAGAGTAGAATTCGGCTGGTAAGCCGTCTAACCCCGCGGTCTTATTATTTGGGAGTTCTTTAATTGCAGCCTTAATGTCAGTTCTAGTAATAGGATTTTGTAATTCTTTTTGGGCGTCCGGTGACAGTTTGGGATATGTGAGATCGCCCAAAAAAACCTCCATAAGTTCTGTTGGTGCAGCGTCAGGGGCACTATATAGTGTTTTGTAGTAAGCACTGAATGCAAGATTGATCTCTGCCTGGGTGCGAACAATAGTACTGTCTAGGAGTGCTACTTCTGGTATGGAGACAGGGGGTGTCTCATATGAGGCGTGCCAATAGGGTACCAGATTTATCCGCTTCCGCATGTCTGTGATGGGTATATGCTCTATAATCTATTAGTCGAAGTTGTTCGAGTAGTTCAGCATGTTTAATCCTTGCTTCCTGTAACTGTCCTTGTTTAGTCGGATCGGTATTAGCATCATGTTCCAGGACATTCAGGGAGTCCTCAACCATGGTAAGCTTCTTATGTATTTCTTGTCGGGCCCCTACAGTTGCCCCTATTGCTGTGCCCCGGATGACCATTTTAAAAGCGTCCCATTCAATTAGACGGGACGATGCGGAATTGTCGTTCTCGTTAAAGTAGTTGGTAATGGTCTTGCCCAACTTATCACGGAATACCGTATCTTCCAAGGTCTGTGGCCACAGTCTCCAGGTTGGGACCGGGGTGGGGACCCTCCCCAATCTAAAACAATTTCAAGTGGATTGTGGTCGGAGAGTGTTTTCCCAAGACACGTAGACTGGGAAATCTGTGATACCAAGGGCGTGGAGCAGAATATTCTATCTAGTCTAGTGTGCAATTGATGTGGCAGGGAGTAAAAGGAGTATTCACGGCTAATCGGATTTCGAAGACGCCAAATATCAGTCAATGCCCAACCTGCAGCCCAGGACTGTAGAAATTCTGCTTGTTTAATAGTAGCAGCGCCATGAACCGGGAGATGGGAGCGATCCAATCGGACATCTAGGACTGTATTGTAATCCCCCCTAGAACCCATGGAAAATCAAACCAGTCTGATAGTACTGCATTCAGGTCGGTGAGATAGGCATTTTGTTCATAGTTTGGGGCATATACGCTACCAATAACGAGTGGGATACCATCTAGCCTGCCCTGAAGTAATACATAGCGCCCTGCTATGTCTATACGCTGCTCCTCGAGCACAAATGGTACCCCGTGTCTGATCCAAATGAGCGTCCCTCTTGCAAATGCAGAGTAGGATGTGTGGAATAATTGTCCTTTCCATTTTTTGCGCATTTTGATCACTTCTGAAGTGGTAAGATGAGTTTCTTGAATCAAGGCTATTTGCGCTTTCCGCCTATTTAATTGCGCGTGGATTCTGTGGCGCTTATGAACTGATCCCATTCCTCGTACATTCCATGTTATCAGTTTGTATTTACCTAACACAGCCATTTAACATACGTGTGGATACAATGACATAGCCCAGGAAGTCACAAGAGATAATTTGTACATCATAGGACGGGGTGAGCCAGGAACCCAATACGTCTATACGAACTACTAAGCCCAATACCAGGACCAACAAAGGAACTATGCTGGTCCAAACATTTATACAACAAACGGATTCCAAACGGTTGCATAATGCAGTAACTGCAGGGGGGATGGTTCCTACATCGTACATGACGTTACATTCTTATGCAAAGCTATTCTCGCAGCGGGATCCCTAGTCAAGTAGAAAGTAATAGAAGTCTGGGAAAAAGAAAGAAAAGGAACAAAAATATTCACCCATTGACAGTGTCTTCCTTCCCTTCTGAACTCGGAGTCGGTCTTCAATGGTGGTACCTCTTCGTGCTCTATTCCATTTACATTTAGCCAAATAAGTCCTTTACTATCTGTGGAGTAATCGATGGGAATAGAACATCATTGCTTTTAGTGTCAGAGGGCCGTATGTACGAACACATTTTGCCATAGACACAAAATGGGTAAAACCCTTTGATACATCTGGCCCAGAGTGCATTAAATTGTCGTCTGAGTGTTCCGGTGATGTTATTTGGGTAGGCTCTCGCATGGAAGCGGCCTTTGCCAGTACCGATTCTCGGTCCAGTAAGGTCTGTTCCGGTAGTGGTTTCTTCATGGGAGGTCCGCCGCTTAGATCTGTTCCGGCGAGGTCCAGGGTTAGTTATTCGTGTTGTGGCCCGTTGTAACTGTTGGTCAATGTTGTCTAAAATTTGAGAGGAGAGGGTGGATTCCAGCCAGTCATTTGCCGCTTCAGGACAGTCGAAAAAGTGGGATTTTTGTTTGTGCATAATTTTCAATCCTGCTGGGAACAGCAGAGCTTATTTGAGATTTAATGCTTGTGGTTTTCATTTCAGTTGTTGGTAGGAGGCTCTTTGCTTTTGTACTTCGATGGTATAGTCCGGATAAAGGGAAATTCGAATGTTTTCAAAGTGTATCGGGGCATTTTCTCTGGCGTTCTGAGGCAAAAGGTCTCGATCTCTGAAATTCAGGATACGGGCTATTAGTGGTCGAGGTGGCAGCCTTACGTTGGTCTGCCCGTAGGGATCCGGTGCGCTCTTTCCACACAGAAAAAGGTGGACAATCCCTCCGGCGCGATGTACTCTTTCAGCCACTGTTCCACAAATTGGGTTGCATTGGGGCCCTCCGAGCGCTCTGGCATTCCTATGATTCGGACGATATTACGCCTAGCTCTGCCCTCTACGTCCTCGGCTCTATCCAGGAGAGTAGCCAGTTGTTTTTGCATTTGAGACAATTGTTCGGTATGTTCTTTGTGTTGTGGCACTATCTCTAGTAGCGTTTGCTTATTACATTTAACTGTGTCAGACAGTTTATTATGGTATGCGCATAGGAGAGTAAAGCCAGTGGTAAAAGTGCCAATTTGGTGCTCAATGGATTGGCGTGAGTCTCGTATTTCCTGCAAGATTTGATCCAGTTTATCAGGTGCGGGTGTCATTTTCGTCGGGGAACACAGCTGATGGAGGAAGCCTGAGTGGCCGAGTCAGAGTCTCCTGGATTGATACCTCTGCTGGTTGCACTTCAGACAGTTTCCCTTTTGTACGCCCCATTCCAGCATGTGTGGAAGATATATTGAAGGAAGAGAGCCTTCGAAGTAGCAGCCACAGAGTGTACTCTCTATTCTGATATTTGTGTCAACGACCCCGTTAGTTGCTCTCCAGTGCAGTTACTTGTTATATCACTCTGGTGGGGTGTATATAAGTCCGAGGATAATGTGGGCTTTGGACTGATGAATTCTACTGTAGTACTCTAACGCTTGTTGTGCAAATCGAGTATCCTAGAGTGCATAGATTCACAGCTTATACATTATTGGAAAGCCCTGTAGGTCAGCCACCTCTCAGTCTGCACATATTTCTCAGCTATCCAAATACTTGGACTCCCAGGCCAGTCAGCCGCAATCCGTTATCAATAGGGGCAAGAGGATCGTGTCACCGCTGCACGCAGTGCAATTACTGAGTTATACTCTCTTGATCTGATCCAGTGGCGTAATTACAGGCATGTAAGTTATTAGCTCCGGCGTGATTGGTAGCGTGCACAGCGAAATGGGGTAAAGGATCAGGCCCCGGGCACCACATCAATAGTCATTTAAAGGTTATGATACGTGGTCACACAATGAAGCTACTCAGAGTCCTTAGGAAAGTCACCACCTCACCTCCATGCAAGGGTGGGTATACCCCAGCCCAACGATCGGATGTATTCCAACTTCACCTGGTCTGCGTGGTAGAACCCAGTGTCAGCGTAGGCCCGGTGATTGAATAAAGGCTCGTAGGCAGCGAGGGGGTCGGCCAGTTGCTGCGGCAGGGTCGCACCACTCCTCCCAGGGCCCAGATGGCAGCGCCGTCAGGGGGGAACAGCTGCGATATACTTTCATGCAACGGTGACGCAGTTAGGTCACTGCAGCGCTCCGGTGCGTGGTCAAAGACGGGGCCAGCACCCGCGCCAGATGGTGTGGTCGGAAAATACCCTCCAGGCATGTAGGCTCCCCCTTCAGGGTCTCAGAGCGGTGCTGTGTATCAGGATAGCAGGTGCGCACACAGGGCCTACCTCAATGGAGTCACATCGTCATGCCCTGAATGGCGTAGGCCTTGGAACCATGCGGTCCCGGTGGATGTTCACTGCCGCAATCGCCTCGGTCTGTACCCACTGAGCGATGCGTCTTGGGCCCTGCGACGGTCTTCCTCCCAAAGCAGTGCGGGCAGACAGCATAGGGCCTCCGCTAAATAACTCCTGGATGGCCGCGCCCCTCACTGCCACAGAGCCACGCAGCATGCCGGAGACAGTAGCTGTTGGTTTACCATCAATGGCGGAGCTCCGCGAGTTCGTCACCACCAGCTAGTTGCAACATCGGTGTCTCACTTAGGCAGGGGAGAAGTTATGATGAAGTAGCCCCAGACTTCCTCAGTAAATGAAGGGATTTGTGGGTCCCGCTCCGTCAATGTGTGGCCGCCATGCTCGTGGGTTAGCCACGCCCCCCCCTTCTTTCAAGAGAAGTTAATTACATTGGTGGTGACCATCTCTCTTAAACTAAACCTAAATAAACCGGACTTAATACTACTGTATACAAACAATTCACTATACCAGTCCAAAAGGAGCTTGATTATCTTCTTACATTGGGAACTACACCTCTTTAGTATCATTAGCAAAATTGCTTAGTTTCATCGACTCCAACCTTAGTCTAACCGAACATATCAACAAGCTTCACTATCATACCAATTACACCTTCAAATGAAAAACCCTCTATTTCTCCCATGGATTTCAGGACTACCATTCAATCCTTGTCATCTCGCATTTAGATGGAGGTAACACTCTCCTTCTCAGACAACTGAAATCTTCCACTGCACCGTGCTCACAGAGCAATTTTCCCTGTAGCAGCATAAAATTGACTCCAATACAAAAAAAATCTGAAAATAAGACCATCTCACCCCAGTCCTTAAGCAATTACACTCGCTACCTCTAGAAGCCCACCTAAATGTGAAAATCATCTACATTGACAACAAGGTCATACATATTAATCTTTTATTTTACCTTAAAGACCAAACACAATAGACACAACAGGGGACTAAAGCTCTATTAGGAAAAATAAACCTCCTTCTCAAACTTTCTTGAAAAAGGATAAGCAAGACTGTTAACCAAGCCTTCTTCTGCCTCGTTACTTTGGAGCTCCATCCCCCAATGTTCTCAGAACAAACCCAAAACTGCCATAATTTAAGAGGGAAGTTAAAACGTATCTCTTCCAAAAACATTTTTCAGTGTATCTCTTTTCGATCGATTTCCCATCCCCGTTTTTTTTAAATCCTAAATTGCTCTTCTCTCTGAATCCCTTGGTAACTATTACTTGTTATCTCCAACTTGTACTATGTAAGGCACTATGTTGGCTATGCGACTAGGTACCTACAATAAAAAAAAAAAAAGACATTTTGGGTAGTAAAACCTCTGTGAGTGTATTATGTATTGCAAATGTTTGAATTAGAAACATCTTGGGGCCGATTCACAGAACTAATCTGAGATAAAATCCTAAACTTACTACTTTTGGTATTTAGTAGTAGTAAAGTTAAGACTCCTAACTTTACTACTACTAAACTGAGACAAAATACTAACTTTACGACTTTCGGTATTCACAAAAGTCATTTAGTAGTAGTAAAGTTAGGAGTCCTAACTTTACTACTACTAAATGCCTTCTGTGAATACCAAAAGTAGTAAGTGAGTGATGTTCTATATGTGGTGCTTGACTTACTCCAAAGGCGGAGAGAGTACCTTTAAGCCTGTTTGACGCTTTTGCGAATTACAGTAGTCTTACTGTTTTATGGAGTTTTTGTTTTGCATTAGCATGTCCCTCCCCACTCCTCCTTCAATTTACATAAAACCAACCCATTATTGAGCAATTATTGCCCGTTTTCCCCCAGTACCTCCCACATTTAACACAAAGTAATGTGCTTTCATTTACAGAGATTTCTGCAGCAGAGGTCTCTGCACAGATAACACAAGAGAGGCAGAGGTAGAGGTTTCTCCCTGGAGGTTTTAGAATGGCATTTTTTAGTAAGTAGTACTACTGCAATTCCAATACAAATTGGGCCTCTATATCTAAGCTATATAAAGTAATACAATGACACAAGTAAAGAGACAGAGAATCTTGGAGAAGTAGATGGAGAAAATATGATGCTCAACTTCTTTACTTCTCCTTTGCACCCAAACCAGTGCCATTGGATGTGCCCTAATGATTTATCATTAAATCTGTGTTATTAATTCTTTACCTTGCCCCTCTGTTTCACCTGCTGGTTTGGAAAGCATGGTCCTTTTAAATGCTTGCGGTTACTTTTTAACTTCTGGAGCAAGTAGCATTAGAAGCTGGGTATACTTCATTTGGTACTGGAGATAGTCAGCTGGTGAATGAATACAAACTACTTGAAAATTAACCCCTCAAAACCTCAAATTATCTGACACAAAAGACCACAAAGCAAAGGAGGCCCAGTTTCAAAAGGGTATTGTCACCATTTTCCTTCCACATTAAAATTCTCATGATCTTAATAGATGCCAACCTCTAAATGCTTTCTCAAATTGTTGTGGTCTTTTTTTTCTGCTCCTCAGTTCTGAAACATGTTCTGACTTCACTAAATTTACAACACATAATTATGATTGTGAATACATTTATACACTCAGAAATACACTTTTGCAACTCTGTCCAAGTCTTTCATACTCTTCCCACGCTAGACCATATCCAAAGTGTAACAGTTCAAGATATTTTTGTCCTAAAAGTATTCAACCATGTCTCAGACAAAATAATGGGGCTTCCAAAGTTGTCATGAAAAAGCGCCTTGCCTTTAAATGAGCATGTCATATGCAGTCAGCGTGCTCAAGCCAAATATGCTGGCAAGTCTTTTAAAATTGGGTACCCTAGAGAGCCTGACCACATGATGGCCGCCATTGTGTGAGGCTCTGCTGGTTGGAGTCTTTCACCTGCTTTTTATCCAGCTTAGGCCGAGCATCAGGGGCTGCCTGGGGCTGCCTGGGGCTGCCCATGTGCAGTTTGTGGTACTGCTTCTCGGACAACCTAAATTTCAAGCCGTGTGGCTTCCATTGTGCCATCAGTTGCTGCACGGCAGAGTTCTGAAGCCTGTCCTGGGCCTGCCTTCTGGGAGAGACCTCTGCATGGGCCTCGGATGCGGACAAGCTGTTTAGCAGCTGGAGAAGGCCCATTGGGGGAGAGCATTGGTTTTGCATAGTACTGCCCTACATTAGTGGTGGTGTTCTTGACCATGCCTGTTGAGGACCACTGCATTGCTATGCTGCTCTACCCCCAGCTTGGGATGGAGACGTGAGGCTGGACCTACCAGCTTAACTGCTGTGGGCCATGGACCTCTAGCGTCTGAGATCCGGAGCGGCAGCGGTGATTGGGTGGCTGCCTATTGGCATGCGTATACCAGGTGGGGCTGTCAGTGCATTGCCTCCGGGGTGGGAGGACGCTAATCATCAGAGTCTGCCCTGGGGATGTGATCTAGCATGGCCTGCTAGTCTGGGGTTCTGCCAGGGAGTGACGGCACCCTACGGAGGCAGTGTGCGGTGGTCAGATCTCCATTATTTGTCACATGCATTAGGAGTTCTCTGGGCTGTGAAAGCTGGGCCGCATTAGTGACACCTTGAGAGGGAGAGTGGCTCCCCGAAACCCACTTGGGAATTATGGGTGCTGCTGACATAACTGGGAACTGTTAATGCACGCGTGGGGCCTGATGGCCCGGTGAGAGGACCCAAAGAGTGGAGGCTGACTGGTGTGAACTGAGGGGGGAGGGGATTGCTGCTGCCTTGCTCTCCCTGTGTGCCTCACCTCCACGCTCCCTGGTCCATGGGGGCTGATATTCTACCCCTTGCATGATCGCCTCTCAGGAGGGCTGTGAATGGCTGGATTTAGGCAGTATCGTGACTGTGAGCCTGAGGCCTGCATGGTAACTGGGAGGCCAATATTTGGCCCCGGGCACCTGCCACTTGATGACCGTGGAGTGCTACAGAATTTGGCCGTCACCTGTGACTCTGTCTTGCATGCCAGGAGGTATATAGGCCTGCTTGTGCCCATGCGGTTGTTTGCCAGGGGCAAGGCGGGGCTAAATCTTGACTCCTCTGAGGTCGTCCTTACTGAACCCTGACTTGACTGACAATTCCTGCTTGAGGGATCAGAAGCCCTGCCGGTCAATTTGCATACCATTTTTATATCTACATCAGGTCTTCACTAATCGGGTATGCTTATGCCTCACCATTTGCTACAGGCTGGGGGTGCTGCTGACTACAGAGCAGCCTACTGAGTGTACCCTGGTTCCTTCCTGAACCACGTCGCTTTGTATTGGTGACAGCATGGGGAAGGCAGATGCCAAGCAGTCCAAACTCTCATTCACACATCATAGACAGACAAGAGCAGCGGAACTGCCTCCTGAGGATCTGCCGGCAAATGAGGTGCGATAGCGACATCCTCTCTCAAGACCAGACATTTGTACCATGTTTATTGAGCTTAAACACAGCCTCACAGCATTCGATAACAAAACTGATCTACTGGCTGACAGATTTGATCATCTGAAAGACAAGGTTGATAAGCATGATGAACGACTCAATCACCTTGAGTGCCGTACCTCGGTGGTCAAGGACAACCACCACTCAGTCGGAGAGAAATTGCTCCAGATGGAAAAAGTATTGCAGGTAATTTGGAGCAACAGCAAAGATCTGGAGGTGCGCTTGAGGAGGAATAATTTGCACATCATTGGTGTGCCAGAGTCAACGGAGATGGACCGTACGGAGGACTACGTCGAGACGATGCTCCGTACATTGTTTGATGATACACTCTCAGCCATATTCATTAATGGGTGAGCTCACAGGTCACTTGGATATGCCACTCTGACTGATAATCTCTAGACTGCTAAACTACAGAGACTGGGACACAGTCCTGCGGCTAGCAAGGGATTAGATGCCCCTCCACTATAAGGGTAATGAAATTTGCATCTTTCCAGACTTCACTGTCACAGTGCAGGCTGCCAGGAGGAACATTTTGCTGATCAAACAATCCTTGCAAAAAACTGAAGCCAAATACTCTCTCATTTACCCCGCCAAGCTCCAAATTCAATACCAAAGCAAGACTCACTACTTCACAGACCCAAGGGCTGCCACCATGTATGTCAAACACATGCTCGTGGTATTGGCATACCTGTCCACTGTGGCCCCAGACTTAAAAATTAGACATCTCAGTGACAATGATTAAGAGACTGCACAACATTTGCCTGACCACTCTGGGATCACTGAGAGATGACATGTAATGAAGCCCACAGTATGAGCCAAACACAGTACGACACACTAGGACACTGTATTTCCCCTGTGATGCTAGCAACAGTGGTACTCCTGGTGGCCATGATGGAGCGACCAGGACGGGACCTGGCCATTCGGCTAGTGCAACTCCAGCCACCCAGCTGTTCTTGCCAGGGAGTGATTTGGGCATCTGGTTTCCCCTGCCAGATGATTCCCTGGTTGTTTCCCTAGTTGATGTTTACCTTCGGGTTATCTCATGGGTGGGATAGTACCATTTGGCCTGATTAGGAGGTCAAGTGGAAGGTGGAAAGTATGCAGTCATTTCGCTGCATAATATTTGCATGTCCTTTCCTTCCCTAACCACTCAGCTCTATGCGATAGGCTTTTGTTCCAAATGTCTCCCACACACAGGTGTGCATACGTCCACCTTTTGTTTGCAATGCAGCAGACTAAATGCGTGACCTGGAATATACGTGGCCTTAATGACAGGCCTGAGGCAGGACATGTGCTAGCTTATCTTTAATGACATCAGAGTCATATTTGCATGTTGCAAGAGTTGCACCCAATGGAGGGCACTGGGATGCGCCTACTCGCTTACTGGGTTGGAGAATGCCATGTTGGTTATCATTCCAAATACGGTCATGCAGTAGCTATACTAATCTGCAAGGGTCTACCATAATGCACCCGCTGGGTCCTCTCTGACAAACAGTGTAGATATGTGCTACTCTCATGTGCTACTCTCAGGAACACTGCACGGCTACCCGATCAGACTAATTTCAGTCTAAGGCCCAAATGTAGACAACCTCTGCTTCTTTACAGAGGTATGGAGATTAGTGAGCATGATGGGACCGGAGGTGATACTATGAAAGGGGACTTCAATGTGGTTCTAGATCGCTGGGCTGGTTGTTTCAGTGAATCTAGGCACCCTCATCCAAATGCTGCAGCGCAGCTGCACTTACTAATGACCGACAACCACCTTACTGACCTGTGGAGGGCAGAACATATGGCTAACGTGGAAAGTACATGTATAGCTGCTTTGTATACCACATGGTTGTGCATATATTGCTGGCTGGCAATGTGTGATTTAGATGCATGGACCTCGAAGGTCGAGCACCTACTGAAAATGCTGTCTGATCATGTTCCGATGCTACTGGAGATGCATCCACTGGATTGTGCTACCCGCACTTGGCTTGCCATCTTCCATCTGGAGTCCTGCGAGATCAGGTATTTTGGGAGGATGTCAGATTCACTATAGCAGACTACTTTAAGCCTATTGGAGGGTCAGTGTCATTGCATTCTACACTATGGGAGGCATTTAAAGCTGGTATATGGGAGGGGTCTGCATTGCGGGCACTCCGTGGCGAGCTTGTGTGCCATGAAGGTGAGATTTGCGCTTTAGAGCTTCAATACTTTAAGAATAGTACTTCATCCCTACTGGTGGATATTAGAGGCAAGCTGGGGGAATACGAGGAGGCAGCCCAGAGGAAAATCCTCTGCTTGGGCAGGGAGGCATCCACTTGACATTATGGAGATGTGGACAGGGCTGGTAAGACCTTAGCCAATCTGCTGCGCAAGCCTTGGGCCAGTGGCTAAATATTTGAGATAGAAAACAACCAGCAGAGCGAACATATGGGGACTGAGGCTGTGCATAGGGAAATGGATGATTTTTTCCTCCAAACTTTATACGACTACGCGGGATGTGCTGCCGCTGGACCTCACCCCTTACTTTGATTTGGTGCAGTTGTTGTGGCTAGATGAAGGCCACCGGTGGTACTTGGATGAGCTGTTTACTGCAGAGGAGATTGTTCAGGTCATCAACTCGTTGCCAGATGACAAGGCTCCTGGACTTGATGGCCTCACTGCTGCCTTTTACAAAGAGTGTGCTGGGATCCATGTTTTGCATCTCCTTTATGAGGAATCCCTTGCTGCAGGTATTCTCCAATCCTCCTTGCGTGAAGCATTGATTGTTAACAATACCCAAGTCTGACAAAAATCCCACCCGGTGCGAGCCATACCACCCTCTATCCATGATTAAGGTGGATTATAAAATCCTTGCAAAACTTTTGGCTGTGTGCCTACTTCTACTCCTGCCACTTATAACGTGCCCAAACCAGTCAGGCTTTGTGCCTGGAAAGTCGGCAGTGCATAATTTGAGCATTTTTTTGGCTCTGGTACTGACCATTGATCCTGCCCCCCACACAGCTGCATTATTTCTGGATGCAACTAAGGGGCATATTCACAAGAACGTGTGAAAACGACCGCAAGAGTAACGTAACGCAACTTTCAGTATTGCAGTCCATCGCGGGAAAATAACCCTGTGTCAACGTGGAATTCATAACAAGGCGATACCATGCGATAGTCACCAGATAACGCGTCGAATGTCAGCGTGAAAATCAACGCCAAGCAGAAATAATGCGAAATGCGAACACGAGAAATCATGCAATGAGGCCAATCGCGGTACAAAAAGTAGCGAAAACCAGCCTCAGGCCTGCAAATCCCACGCGTCTGGTGGGAAATTGCACCATAAAAACCACAGACACAACCCACCAGAAACAAGCCAAAGCATGGAGCAACATGGATGCACCCTGACCCAGCGCAGAGGGCAACGCGAACCTCACAACCCCCACAGACCACCAGCAAGGAACAACTGGCTCGGGGAAGGCCAATGAGAAAAGGGAGAGAAAGACGGGGTGCAGACCGCAGGAAAACAAGACCAAGGCCACGGAGGCGACAGAACACTACCAGCAACTGACCCACAAGCAGACCACCTGGAACGCAGTCGGAGTGCCCAGGAGGCCAATTCAGGAGGCCAAGAGGCGCCGGCAGGACGTGAAACCTAAACCAGGCACAAACCCGCTGCCAACAGGAAGGCAGCAACGGCGACAGGAGGTGGCAGTCCAGCACCACAGGAGGAGCTGGAGGAAACCCAGGCCACAGTCATCAGTGTGGAGAGGGTGCAAGGAGTAGGGAGTACAGACACAGCTCGAGAGGACCCGACACAACAACAACAGGGTGAGGATCCAACCGGGACTGGGGGAACGGGGGGTGATGTGCACAATGCCACACATGCACAATGAGGTGTAACACAGTGCACACCCACAATTACCCAGGGACTTGTCCCCCCATCCCCGTGGCACACTGCAGCACACACACATAGCAATCACAGCACATACCTTGACAATGTGGCACAAAGTGCAACACCCACACTGCAGAACAGGGGACACAACTGGGTCCACCCAGGTGCAGAAACAGAACAATCACATTGGACAGAGCAGGGAACTGTGAGATGCACATCTACCCCTACAACCCCACATCAGCCATGTAGGCCAAATGTACACTGTCCCAACTCAAATAGCCACCACCGCCCAAACAGTCACAACGTACATTGTCACACAGTCTGCATGTCGACAAGAACAAGGCGCCAACACAATGTCAACATGCAGCTCCCCTTAACAATGCAGAGGGACAAACAACACCTCCAGCAGGTCAGAACAGACAACCCATCAGTGATGCCCGAGAAGAACACCACACCCTCGACACCGACGCCCTACAACAGCCCATGGACATCCCACACAACCCACCACCAGGACCAGGGCAGACAAGCTACTCAGAGGAGAACCCAGCCCCTGCAACAGACCACACAGCATGTAGCACCCGCAATCATGGCTGCCTCACAACACTTCACCCACCCACACATGGCACCCCAATGCCAGGTGGCAGAACACCAAAAGGAGGTGGCCCAACAGGTGAGGGTGTTGCCGAAACCATGGAATGCAAACTAGAACACATACGTGGGTGTCCAATACCCTTCAGGGACCACCTACACCCCACAAAGGAGACCCACACCCCCACAGAGACACATGCACATATCATGTTGAACTGGCTACGGGCACGTGCTCCCGGCCCCTTTATTGGCAGGGCCACATGTACAGTGATGCCTGTGCTGGATGTGTGTGGGGTGAGTATAAGCCAGCCCGCACGATTGCTTGGTGCTGGCAACAACCTGAACAGTGGACACCAGAGTATTGGAAACAGAAAACACCAGCATAACAGAGTCAAATGCAGAGCAACATGGAGGGATCCGGAGTAAGGACAGAGGTCACCCAATATTCAGTCAGGAGCTTCCGTGAGTCACAGTGCACTGAGGTAGGGGCACTAGAGAAGAGCGCGCTCATGTGAAGAAATTGCTAGGATTGTGTCCCTTCGGGATAGTCCTGACGCAGATGCAGTGGGGTGTGTTACACCTGCATCAACTTCCTCATCAACGTCCCAGGTCTCCCACACTGCCTGAGGTGACAGTTGCGTCCGCAGTCCACAACACAATACCCAGTATTAGATCCGGGTGTGTAGCTTGACTACCGTCACCAGTCTGCATTCCTGCCTTGGGGCTGTTGCCACCTGCCCTCTCATTGTCTGTGCCTTCTCCCGTCCGCACACTTGACACATCCTCCTCATCATGGTCCCAGGTCTTCCCCACTGCATGAGGTGACATTGCTGCGCAACCTCACAACAGCACAATACTCAATCAGTAACGGACAATGGCTTGCCGGGCACTGAGTCACTGGCACCTGGAGTGCTGAGCAGGGTATCAGGCGGATGATGGCATCCACGACAGGTCTGAGCAACTCCGTAGGTCTGTCAGGACCACCCTTTCGACTCTGGCAGATGGCGGTTGGAGGTGGTCCTTGCGGTGGTGGCGTGTGCCTCCTGCAGTGATGCGACGTCCGGGCCGGTCAAGACACGATGCCATGTGTGGGCCCTGTTGGCCCGCAGTTGGGGCCGGAGGAGGGGGACAGCGCAGGGCCACAGACACATGGCATTGATGACCCCAAGACCATCGCTACAGAGGCCATTCAATGTCTCAGAAGAAGGGGTCCCAGGCCTGAGCAGCACAGAGTTAATGGCCCCGTATGCACTGCGGCCGGCACAGGCACCCAGCCACGGGACGGTGATTTGCGGTGCAGTCAGATGGGCCATGCGACCTGAGCGGGTCCCCAACAATGTCCGAGGTGTATATTGCGGAGGGTTTTGGGGGACAGTGGAAGGTGTCCTCCAGGGCATGATGCGGAAGGTCTGATGTTATCTGGAAGCAGCAAATGGAGGAGTGGAAAGCGCAACCCTCGTTTTCACCAACAATTCGGGATCAGCTACATGAGGATGAAAACTAGCCCCTAGTCCATAGACTCAAACGCCACCAATGTACGACCAGTGAGTGTCCATGAATGTCGGGGAACAAACTTAGTGGCACAGGTGCTGTGAGGGGATGCAGTCTGCGATGATGCCGGTACACATATGTGAACTCCAAGAATGCCAAATCAAGGTTCTGTGACCTACTGGACCGCAGTGTAGGCCGGAGGCAGCGGTCAGCAGTGTCCCACAGCCACGGGTCGTTGGCTCGTGAGGCACAAAGTTAGTGACACAGTGGCAGTTGTCGGTAGTGTTCAATCACCTTCGTGACGCTGATCCTGTTCCCTCCGGACTGCAACGTGTCATCCTCTTACGCCCCTCCATGTGTGTGAAGAAATGTATTTTGCCTTTTGAATTACTGATGTTCAGTTCCAAATCTGTGATCCCACTCGTGCGCAGCGTAGGCCGAGGGCAGTGGTCCGTGTAGGCCCACAGACACGTGTGGTTGTGATGCCATGCACAGACTTGTTGCCACCACATCGGAGGGTGTATTGTGAATTCTTCTCTGCCTTAAATGATGTTCACTGCCATGGTGTAATCAAGACTCAGTTCCAAATGTGTGACCTACCTGACCGTGGTGTAGCCTGAGGCAGCGGTCAGCACGGCCCATTCACCGAGTGTCTCCGGCTTGGGTTATATGGCCCCACCGGCCTGCGTAGTTCAGGTTCAGTGGCACCACGTGTTAAGGTCACCTCTGTGTATGTGACCCGGCATTCGTCCGGACTGAGCCGCATCTTCCTCTTACACCTCTCCGTGCGACCACTGGTGTGGACTCCGCCATTCGTGCTTTGCGACTAGGTGCTGGATGTGTGACCTACTGGTCAGCAGGGTAGTCCTGGTCCCTCAACCACGTGTAGCCGGCTGGCGTTGAACAGGGTTAGTGGCACCACGTGTCGCAAGATGCCCATATGGAACTGTGCCTCACTGATCGGGGGGGTCTGGTGCTATGGCCGCTGACCCGGATTTGGGGTCACTGCCATTCATGACTCAGGACACAGTTTCACATATGGGACCTACTCGTCCAAAGAGTAGGCTGGGGCGGCAGTGGAGTACATCAACGAAAAAGGAATAAAGCGAGCCTGTGTCGTGGAGGCCGTGATGGTCTGAGGTGGCTGCCAAGGTCTCGGGCCTCGGGCTTGGGGCTTGCGCCGGCACGTGGTGGTCCCTCCTTGACACATGCCAGTGTCGGAAGGTGTTCAGTGTGGCCTGGCTGCACAGGGGCTGGCCTGACGGGTTTGTGGTTCCGCGTGCCGGGGTCCGGCAGGTGCACAGCATCGCAGGCAACTCCACTCACGAGGATGGCGTCGGCCTCGTGGCGAGGTGGGAGGCGCCGCCCTGGCAGAGACGTGGGTCTTTCCAGAAGAGGACCACGCCCAGGCCTACATGCTTTTTATTCACACCCCTATGCTGGCGTGGCGTACGCCGGGCCATCCCACTCCGCTGACGCTTAGGGGGGGCATAACAGGCAACATTTCCGCGAGGTCCCCCACTGGCTGGGTGACATGGTGGCGTTCACTGTCCACTACACTCCATACGCAAGCGGTGTATGTCGCCATGGATATGGGTGTGTTCTGCATACTGCGAGGTGTCCAGCACATCTCCGGCACTCTTGGCATTGTGTACATTCCCAATCATGGTTCTACTGAATCCTTCACACATGCCTGGTTGCCACCTCTCCCCACATTCGGCTATTATGTGGCTGAGGTGCCATGCCGTTGCTGGCTCATGTTCAGGGCTTGCCCATGTGGACATTGTAAGTTGTTCTGTCGTGTCTGGTGGGTGGGCATATTGTTGTTCCTGTTGCATGTGATTTTGTGACGTGTGCATTGCCAGCGTTGTGAGTTGCATGGTTGTGGAGTTGAGGTGTGTGGGGTGTTCATTTGTATATTGCCAAGGGGCTGTGCATTTCCCTTGTTGGCATCCTGGGAACGCTGGTTGATGATGGACTGTCGGAGAATGAAGGTGTCATGCACACTGGCTGTGTATTTGAAGGCGACATTGTTGGGTGTTTCTCGGTGTTCTGTTGTTGCGTGCACATTGGTGTGAGACGTGTGCTTCCTGTTGCGGTGATTGTGTGCTGTGTCACCAGGGGGCACAGGTAGTATATTTGTGCTGTGTATTGCCCCCAATACGTGCGTGCATCCTGGTTGGGCGTATGGTCGTTGCTTGGTCTCCAGCAGATCCTGCGCATTGTGTTGTATGTATGGGGACTGGGGTACCAGGGTGATGGTGCTGTCCAGGACAGGTGTGGGGGACTTGGATGTGGCTGGCTGTGAGACTCCTCCGACTCTGGCGGGTGTTGGATGGGGGGTTCCCAGGGGCCAACAGGTGCAGACACGCCATCAGCTTTGTGTGGGGTGGGATGTTGGTTGTCCACTGTGTTGTTGCCGTAGGCCTTTTAGGCGATGATGGTCAGGATGCGCAGGTTGGTTGTCCCTTTCAGCCTGTAGTGGATGGTGACATTGTCAGATGTTGGGTCTGTGCGGCTGGTATGTTTCCTGGGGTTCCGCTGTCTTTGTCTGAGCTGCGTCTGTGGTGGTCCGGGGGGGTTCCAGGTGTGGGTTGGGGTCCTGGGGTGGTGGAGGTGGGTGTTGTTGCGCTCTTGGGTGTCCGGGCTGCATGATGGGTGGCTCCATGGCATCTGTTGCCCTTCCGATGTAGCCCTGGGCTGTGCTCCCTTTTGGTTTGCAGGCTGCCGTCGGACTTTACACCAGGTCAGAGCAGGTGTAGATTTCCTGGTGCTAACGCGCCTTATCGCCTGTTTTGTGTTCTTATCGCCGATGTGGCTGGTCGTTGTGAATGTTGAGGTGTGCTGTTGTCTCGGCTTTTGGGCGAGAAAGCAAAAGACACACAATTGATGGACGGAATGCAGAACAAATCAAAACATTCACCCCCAGTCAAGAGAGCTGGGTTAAATCCATCATTCTTTTGCTCACCATGCCACCCCAGTTTAGACCTGGCCATATGCAAATCAGTCTTGACCCTGTGCCTCATGGGAACAGTCCAGCCCGAACTGCCAAGCCAGGTCCTCCCTGGACCGGAAACAAGCATCCTAGGACCGGCTTTTGTCACGGGAACGCCTACTCTGCATCTCATTAGCGATATTTGCGTGGGTCCTCTGTGGCGATGTTTTTTGCGGCTGCTATCGCGGGTAAACTGGTGCTGTGGGCTGTTAACACCGGCTTGTGAATGGGGAGGTAAATTTCTCACGACTTTGGCTGAGATAAAGTGCCGTTAATTCGGTGATGGCTCCTTGTGAATATGCCCCTAAGTTGTTTGATTAATTAGAATAGCCTTATCTGTTTGCATTGCTCTTGCACCTTGGAATGAGTCCCAGATTTATCAGATTAACCAGTCTCCTGTACGCCAAACTTGTTGCCCGCTTACACATCATATCACTATGGAACCCCTTGGGACGCAGCTCCGACAACATCACTCACACCGGGGCATGGCGTTTACACCTCAACAAATTTTGGTGTCAATGTACCCTGACGATGTCATCCTGTATGTTAGAAACCGCGGGCTAACCTGGACTCAGTGATACGTGAATTTGCCAGATTCAGTGGCATATCTGGCATCACTATTAACTGGGCCAAGTCGATTCTGTTCCCTTGATGGCCTATTGAGAGCCAACTATGGGTGCTTAATGGCTTGGCTGGAGGAGAGCATGGAGGGCTGGATGAGGCTTCCATTGTCACTGACTGGGCGGCTAGCCATTGCTAAGATCGTGGTCTTCCCTATATTTCATAATTTGTTTCTTAATCTACCTCTCGTTCTGCCACTGTATTCCTGCAAACAGTTATGCTCACGTACGGTGATTCTTGCATTGGTAGGTGGACAACTTTGCATAAGCAGGGGGGATTGTGAGCCCAAGACATGAACTTGTATTACGTCTGTGCTCAGTTGTCATTTGTGCATTACTGGCTTTTCCCCACGGAATTCATGGCACATACAGTGCCGGAATATAACCAAGTTGCACTGTGCCCCCTGCAGATGGCACAATATTTGACCCTTAGTCAACCGCGGGCACACATAGACACTGTAGCCTGCACAGTATGGCCATGGAATGATCTTAGGCTGCGAGCTTGGGTGGACTCCATTTTTGCTCCATGGGTGCTGCTTATTGGTCATCCTTTCCTCCCAATAACGTTTAGCGCTGACACCCACACCTGACTGCGCTCTTTGCAGCTGATGTCTATAGGAGCTATATACCCAGTTGGTTCTTTTGTCATGCCACAGCAAGCCCTGCAGGTTCCTGATGTGACCTCGTTAGACATATTCACATGTTATCAGCTGAGAGCTGCAATCCGGGTGCTAAACGCCAATAGGTGGATGGCTTTGCAATGCGACCTATTGCCAAGAGCAACTCATGGCATATTGGGAGCTGCTGCCCGTGAGGTCCTGCCCCCAAGATATTTGGTCCCCCTTGGAACTCTATTTGAGTGCACAAGCGGCATAGGGGGGGGGGGAGTGACTCTGATACAAACCCTGCGGCTATGGCTTGGCTGGAGATCCCTTCTTTTGTGACTCAGAGTACATAAGATCCTAGGTGCAATTGCTCTGATTATCCCTGCTGGCTCAAGTCCTGGTGCGCGGAATAGAGATACCTTAATAGCTATATTCTCAAATTCTTTCTTACTGAGTGGTTCTCCCCTCTTTCCCTTCCTTTCCCTTTTCTGTTTTTGTGAGACTCGAGTACTAAAGCTGGTGATGTTATTGTTTTGATCTGCTGTATTGTGCAACTGGCATTCATTTTGAACTGTACTTGTTCTCTTTTTTTACTGTATTCAAACTTCAATAAACAGAATAAAACAAAAAGTATGTTAAAATTATTAGGGCATCTCTTTAAAACTCTCTCCTCTAGGTTCGAAAGAAGACGCTAATTTTCTTACTTTCAGAAAAACCTGAACACCTGGCGATCTGTTGCATAGACATTGTGTACAGAGTGCCACCTGATATGATGCTAAGATGCAAAGAGGCCTTTAATGAGAGTGTATGTCGTGCTCTATAAATATACTTATAGCGGAGAGGGAAGTGAAGAGAGAAAATGCAATACAATCAGGACAGAAGGGCAGTGTATATGATCATTATTGTGAAATGTAAGCAACAATTATTTGCTGCATTGGTTCTAGAGATGTGTGCCACTGCATGATTGAGAGGAAACTCAGATATTGCTCACCAAGCTGAAAAATAGTCCACAGATACTAAAATACTGATAAACGGATAACATAAATTAACCATGATAAATGTTTATCTCAGCCACACTGTACTAAAATAGAGGTGAAATGGATGGTGAAGAGACCAGGATGAGCCACATCTTCGTCTACCACTGACTCTAATCAATTGTCATTGTTGTTGTAACTCTGGGTGTGCGAAAATGGAAGTTGAATGCTTTCATAAAATGCAAAGAAGATGAAATATAATAAATGGATGGATAAAGAAATATGAACCACAGTGGAAAATATTTCTGCTACTACTCACGGTTCTGATCTGGCTTCTGCCACCAATTCATGCCACATCAATTTCCCTATTGATGAAAGTTTCATCTTCATAGTGGTGTTCTTGACAACATAGAATCACACATGCACAGCTATGGAATAAAGAAGCTTAACCTGCTGTCCATTGACTACTATATGTGGCAAAGATTAATAACTTTGCGATGGGATGCCAATGTTATGATTCTTTTTGCCTCACCCTTCCTGAGAAGGCTATCCAGCTGAGGAAGATGTTAGCCAAATGAAGGAAAAATTCACTTTGGGTGAAATGAGGATCATTTGCCAAATATATGAAGTAATGTTTCCCACATACATGAAGGAAGTCTACCAGTATATATAAAGGACAACATTTCTTGACCTTGTGGGTGCAGTTGCAAATGTGCACACCCATTGTATTATCAAAATGTCCTTTCTTTCCTGTGCACTCTTCTGTAACGATCCATTGATGACAGTGTGGGATTAGAGGGATTTAGCACCAGTGTTGTGAACATTCACTGTACCTTTGGAATCAGAGTAAATACATTATTTGCATTACTTTTCTATTGTTTATCTCAGGACTTAAACTTAAACGGTGAACATATACCATGCTCAACTACTATTTTTATTTGATTCAGACCTCACCTGAGGTCAACAAATACATAAAATTTAGTATTGTTAAATTATAATATAATAATAAAACTTTTAAAATGCTTTATAAGATGAATAAGTAGTAATTTTGTCTGATCCACATGTACAACATACACTTAATAAAAATAGTAAGATTGTACGCTTTTCCTTTAAAATAGCTTCAAGAAACTTTTAAAAAACTTATACAAGTTATAACAAACAAATTCATTTGCGGGCGAGATACACAACGTGATTAAATCTTGAGCTAAAATAGCATTATGTCTTAAGCGAATTGGTAATATATATCGTCCTCGGGCCTCTACCAATCTCTGATTAGGACAAATTAATAAAACATGATGCAAATCTTGTTGTACACCTTTGCACAGATCACATATGCCTTTAGAGTTATTTGTGCCATCCCATCTATCTGTAAATGTTGTTAATGTTGTTAATGGGAGAATACCCAGACGTAATAGAAGGATACAACGCCTTACCCCATGCTCTAACTGAAACCATAAGTAAGGAGCAGGGGTTTTAAATGCTATGTTTTCTGCAAAAGTTTTATAGTGCTTTAGTTGGATACAGTATTCTTTATCCCTTTCATAGCTGATTCTCGGGGCCATATGTTTTAGAAAGAGCTTCAAATGCGATGGAGACCAAACCTGTAAAAGTGCTACTGTGCATTGTGATACCTCAAGAGCTTTTAGCAGGTTCCTATTAAAAGTGTACCGAGGCGCTTCCTCTCTAATTGTCTCCAGTTTTAGCATATGTCTTAAAGTATCTGGAGCTGCGTGTAAAAGGTTATACGCCCACCTTATAATGTTGGAAATTACTCGGGCGAATATTCCCGTAAGAGATAACTCTAGATGAAGAGCTTGAACTGGCACGGAATTAGATATTTTTACCAATTTTCGAAGGATAATTCCTTCCTTTATTTTTATTTGTTGCCATGTTTTAATTTGTGTATATTCCATGGCACAAGATAAAATCAGTGAGATTTTCGTACCAAAAACATCCATTAGAGATTTAAAATGTCTATTTCCTGTAGAGCGGTAAAATCTCTGTGAAGCCTTGACATGGGATTCTGCCTTCCGCCCTAGATGTTGGAGATGGGCTGTATCTTGTAAATTTTGCTTAAAGATGCGGCCCAAATAGACATACTCTTTTACTGTCTCGATAGGGTTACCTCCCAATTACCATGTAAAGGATAGAGGTTTCCTTCTATCGCTAAAAGGAAGAGCTTTAGTTTTAGATATATTTGGAACCCAAAAAAATTCTATTGCATATTGATTTAGTTCATTTAAGTTTCTTTGCAGGCCAATTGGGGTACGGTCGAGTATGACAATATCATCAGCATACATTAAACAGTGTATGTCGACTTGTGCTAATTTCGGAGGGTAGTTCTTAATTTGGGAAAAGCGCCCGGTAAATCACTAATATAAATAGAAAAAAGTAAGGGAGTTAATAAGCATCCCTGTTTCAGGCCGTTCTTCGTGGGATTTGGTTTAGTTAAACCCTTTTCTCCCCCCATTTGGACTCTATACCATGTTGCCGTATGTAGGGAGATTATTATTATAAGAAGATCTATAGAAATCCCCATTCCCTCCAATTTTCTCCATAAAGTCGGTCTATCTACGCTATTAAAAGCGGTTGAAAAGTCACTAAAAGCACAATATAGAATTTGGGCATTTAGCGTAACATATTTATCAAGAACTGTCTGAAGAACAGCGATGTTATCCAACGTTGAATGTTTTGGGCAAAAACCGGCCTGTGTCATGGGGATCAGGACTTAAACAATTTCAAATTCCTTTGGAGAAGAAAAGAACTGAAGCACTGGGATATTACACACAATGATTGTTCGGTGCTTTGGTATGTGTCACAAATAAGGTTATGAATTTGGAAGGGGTACCTCTAGCAACTCAATAAACTCATCATAGTTACGTTACAGCACAGCTTTGGGAGAATCACTGGCCTGGTAGCTATGGTACATGCAGCTGGCAATGCCCATAGAAGTGTGTGTTAAATTAAAGTAGTAACAACAGTTTTAAAGTAAAGAACACAAGACAATCAAGGGCCATATGTATGAAGCTGTTTTGCAATCGCAAACACTGCGAATCGCAAAAAACGGTGTTTGTGATCGCAAAACAGAGCCCCGCTATGTATGAGCCACACACCCATCGCAAAATTGCGAATCGCTAAATTAGCGAGTAGCAAATTAGCGAATATCCCCAAATAGCGAATTATTTGCGAATTCGCAAATAGAGACAGAAATTCAGCGACAATCGCAATTGGCGTACTCGCAATTCGCGAATTCGCTAAACGGGATGCATGAAAAATTCGCTAATTGCGAATACACGAAATTCGCAAATTAGAGAATTGCAATTAGCACCAAGTCTGAGCAGGTGGTAACCAGGTGCAACCTATTTAAAGAGACCCACAATGCAACTGACGTTTGCCACAATGTCTGGGCTGTACGTGATAGCCAGGAGGCTGCGACTCAGAGCTGCTGCACAGAGGAGGAGACGCCAGGAAAGAATCTTCAGAGCGTGCATAACCCTGTTCCAGCGGACTGAGGAGGAGATCCATACCAACTACAGGCTGGATGAAGAGAGCATCCTGGAATTAATAGCAGAGCTCCAACCCATACTTGAACACCCCACACGCAGGACACACACAATCCCCACCCACATACAGGTCCTGTGCTCACTTCACCTCTTGGCATCAGGGAGCTTTCAGGGGGTGATAGCCACAGCAGGAGGGGTCTCACAGAGTGCATTGTTGCGCTTCTTCCACGCGTTCCTTGATGCCATGGTACAGAGGCTGCATAACCACATATACTTCCCCAGCACACCACAGGCACTAGTCCAGACCAAGCAGGAGTTCAACCAAATTGCACAATTCCCCCACATCATTGGATGCATAGATGGGACCCATGTCGCCATATCCCCCCCTCCCAGAACGAGTATGTGTACAGGAATCGCAAGTCCTACCATTCCCTGAACATACAGGTGGTGTGTGATGCCAGGCACATCATCACCGACATCGTCGCCAAATACCCAGGCAGCACCCACGACTCATTCATCTTCCGCCACAGTGGGATACACTGCCGACTCACAAGTGGGGAGTTTGGTGAGGGATACCTACTAGGTAATTGCATGTGAAAGAAGGACACACTAGTAATGCACAGCAGTGGCAGGACAGTGTTCAACCATATTTTTCTCGCACCACAGGTGACAGTGCGTATGCGGTCCGGGACTACCTACTCACTCCTCACCTTAACCCTGCCAACGCTGGAGAGCGGAGATACAACAGTGCCCACATAGCGACCAGGTGTACCATCGAGAGGACCTTCGGGATACTCAAGAGCCGGTTCCGATGCTTACACAAGAGTGGAGGGTCACTTCAATACAGCCCCCAGACCTGTTGCAAGATAGTGGTAGTGCGTGCCATGCTGCACAACATCGCCACCAGGAAGGGCACACCAGTGGAGCTCACTGAATCGGAATCATCGGATGAGGAGGGGCCAGCTCCTGGACGCATGCCAGCCGGTGTAATTGGTGCAGCTGCTGGCCGCCAGAGGCGAGATGAGATCACACGCAACTATTTCTAGGTAAAAAAGATGACACAATGCCAAAGATCTAATACGAGACTGTGTTTAATTTCCTTTAGTACAGGATATATATTGGCACACAGCCTGTGTGGCACACAATGTATTGTTAAGAGTCCCGCACATGTGTGATTCACAGTGCAAATTGACTATCCTGAGCAAGTGTCCGTGTGCACTGGGTTGGTGCACCCATATCCATGTCTATGTCTGGGCGCCTCAACTGCGGCGCTGTCGGCCTGTAGCCCCTTGCTGTGGCTGCACAGTGCCCTCTTCACCTGTCTCAGCAGGCCTGCCGTGACGCACACTACGGTGCCTGTCCGGTGGGGGCGGTGGGGTAATGCTGCTCCTGCTGGATTGGGCATCCTCATCTGTTGGAGTGAGGACTCCTGGGCCAGAAGTGGCAGCTGCACGCAGCTGATCCACAGCACATGTCACCTGTACCAGACCCCTGGCCACGTCCTGGCTGCAGTGTGCCACCTCGTGCTGCATACTGATGCTGCGCCTTGACAGCACAGAGGTCGCTGAGGAAAGGCGGTTGACCGCCCTGGTGTAGAGGTCTAGGCGGGTGTGTAGGCGCTGCCTCTCCCTGCGCCTAGCAGCACGGTCTGCCCTTAGTTCAGCACAGAGTGCCTCCAGGGCACCCCTCAGGCACATGAAGCCAACCCTGATTTGCCTCTGTATTGACCGTATGTTTTTTGCCTGGAGGCGCTGGACCTCCAACATGTGGCCCTCCAGCCCTTGGAAGACTGTGTCGTTTCCTGTGACTGCTGCACTGGTGGATGCCCGTGGTGCCCTGCGCCTGGATGGGATTGGTGGTATTGGTGCTGCACGTGCTCGGGCATGGGGTTGTGGCTCTGGCTGTCCCTGGACTGTTTGGACATTGGAATCGGTGTCCTGGGATTCCTCCTCCAGTGGGGGCAATGGTGGCACTGCAATCCGCCTGCGGCGTGTTGGCGGGATAACTGGGCTGCCCTCGTCTTCCTCTTCCTCCTCCTCCTCTTGCCCTGTTGCCTCTGGGCTGGGGGATTCATCCTCCCCTCCACTGATTGTTCCCTGTGTTTCTGTTGGTGCTGTGGACATAAATGCACACATTAATTGACTGTCTTGCCTTGCATTTGTCATGCATTAAATTTCACTGTTTGGAGTTACATGGGCCCTATCTGTCTGTATTTTGACTTTCATGATGCACACATACTGTCTGAGCCTGGCTGGGTGTCATTGCTCCACTGTTAGGTGCATGTGACTACATCTCCCATAATGCATTGCTGTGTGCGCTTGTGCACCTGCACTGGAATTATACTTTGGTTGTGCCCCTGGGTCTCTCCTGGGTGTGTGGGGGATGTAGGGAGGTATCAGGGGTGTGATGGCATGCTTCTTACCTTGTCCTGGTTGTGGGTGGTCGGAGCTGTCCAGGTCTGACACGCCCATTACACTCTCCGGAAGCAGGGTCCCCTCAACCATTTCCTCGAGTGGTGTTGAAGCGGTGGCAGTGGAGGTCCCACCACCGTTCTTGTTGGCCTCCTCCAACCTGGCAGCGACCTTCTCCTTTGAGCGCGCGCGCATGTCATACCAGCGCTTCTGTAGGTCTTTGACGCTACGATGTGTGACGCCAATTGCATTGACTTTGCGCTGGATGTCTGCCCATATCCTTCTCTTGCGTGTCTCTGGCACACGCAGGGACTTCTTGCCAAACAGGAGCTCATGGCTCACAACCATCTCCTGTATCAGGGCCTCCTGCTCACTTTCTGTGAACTTCTGTTTCCTCATTCTGGGGGTCTCCCCCTGCTGCTTGTCCTTGCTGGCCATGTCTCCACTCTCTCCAATGTGTGTAGCACTATAGTGATGCCTCAGCCTCCACTCCTACTCTCTCACTCTGCTCCTGGGACTCAGGTGCAGCATGGGTAGTCACACTTCCTGGTTGTGATGTCATCCACCTGCACCTGATTCCCCGATTCGCACTTAGCGACTTCGCTATTTTGCGAATTCGCTATTTTGCGAATTCGCAATATATAGATTTCGCTAATAAGGAATCGCTATTTAGCTACTCGCTAATCATTTTGCGATTTATAACGATTCTCTATGTTTTTGCGAATTTTTGTTTACATACCGTTTTGCGAATCTCTAACAGCGATTCGCTAAGATTCGCTATTAGAGATTCGCAAAAGGGGTGTTTGATACATATGGCCCCAAATTCCTAAACCAACTTAGAACAATAGAGAAAAATGTGAAAGACACCAATATCATTAAAATTGATTAAAGGGAACTGGAGATATGAGTTTTAAAGTTTTAGGGCAAATAGTGCAAGAAAAAGCTAGGCTCCAATCAAAAACAACTGTATGTGACCGGGAGCTAGGTGCAATTTTCAGCTGGCTGTGAGGGAGCAAGGCTGAATATGTTCATGCTGAAGCTGTTGGTTTTAGCACCAAAAGGTCAGAGTGGGATAAACCTAGATTTAGTAGCCACATGTGCCACTTCGTGGATCAGATAGATTTGCACCCCTCCTCTCCCAAAGTCCAAACATTTACCTTCTGATCGAGTCACATTTTTGGAAGTGAAAATCCTCCAGCGGTGCAAGGTTGGAAGAAATGGTGGGCTTTCCCATGAGGTCCTGCTGAACCAGTTTTTATCACCCCAAAAAATCACTGTAACTGTTTTCTTGGCCACCTTGTGTCCAACATCCTCGGGTAGGCCTCAGCATATTGTTTTGGTAGTCCAAGATTTTAAAAAAATTACTAAGTCCCAAACTCTCTCACAAGTGTTAGGAAAGTTAGTCCTGGTCAGTCCTGCAGCCCCTCTCTCCTCAAGGAGGACTTGTACAACCCATGTCTCTTTAAATCTGGATCTTCTGTGGGGTCCAATATTCTGTGGTCAGCTGGGCCTTCTTGGAATTAGGAGTCCTTCTGCTTTCCCTGCAACCCTGAAGCAGGCAAAGTGGAGGCAACCTACTTGATCCTTGGAGAGACATTCCTGTCCCTCAGTTTCAGCAGGGAGTAGGAGTCCTTGAGTTCTTAAATGAAATGTCTTCTTCCAGGAGGAGTCCTTAGTGTTCTGCCAGCTGGGTCTTCTTCAGATAGAGTCCTACACCCAGGAATGATCTGAGAAGGCTGTGATGGAGGTGTCTAATGTATGCTTTGCAATAACTAATGATTAGAGAGATGTCACCACCTAATCCTCACTTTTTTCACAGCCCCTTCACCTTCTTTTGCTGTACTTCCTCTTTGCCATTCTATAAAATTACTATAAAATTAGACAGAAGCTCCTGTTTTAATATAACTGAACCCATCTGCCAGCAGCCAGTGCTGTCTTCTTCAGCTCCTTAGGCACTGCCCTAATTAGAAGAGCTCTCCTCCCCATCTGGCATGCTGAAAATAGGTTCTCTCCCCAACTGTGATAGGAACCAGGGTGTCTGTGGCGGTCCTATGAATGAATATGCCTAAATCAAAAGAGATCGTTCAGAACCTGCCCTTTGTGCTGCGAACTGTTCCTGTCCACTCCCAGATAACAAATCCCTGATTAATGGTCAGTAGTTAACACCCAATTGCTCTTCTTGAGCTCTGAGGCAAACTATTGTGTTCTGAGCCAGAGTTATTAACGTTGCCACCAAGGATGTGATTTCCAGCTCTGGATTTGTGATCAGTGGCAGAACTTGGTTTAAGCCATTTTTGGCTCATGTCCTAAAGTTCATTTTTCCTAAGTTACTTTTCTAAATCACTCAGGATAATCTGAATTCACCATTAAATCAGATTTGAAAATAATTAAAAATTACATTTGAAAAACTTTTCTAGCATTTTCAACAGCAGGGAAGAACGTAACAAATAACTTTTGGGTTTTATTTCACTGTGAGAGCACACTAACCTCAATATGTAGTATATGCTATTTTTATATGTCAGCACCTTAACCTAGTGCTCCTAACAGACATATATTTTTGTCTTATATGTGGGGGGGGTGAAAACACACTGCAGCTCATGTCCGACATTTAACTTCCATGCCACAGGTGCATTTTCTGCACCATCTACAATGGTCTTACAGGACTGGTAAATAGACAAATTTTAACACTTCCATTTTAGGACCCGAGAACATGCTCAGTGGCACTTGGTAGCAGTGTCACAGGACAGAGTTCTAGTACCAGCAAACATAGTGTCCATGAAAAGACAAAAATATGAGGGGGCAGATTTACAAGCCCCTTGCGTGACTTTTGCGCTGTAGTTGCGTCACTTTTTTGACGCAACAGCGGCGCAAACAATGCGGCCTATTTACAACGTGACGCATCTAGGGAGATGCGTCACGTTGTAAAGCCCTGCGTCACATTATACCTACGTCAGGTATAATGTATGCAGGGTGGGCGTCCCCACGCAGGAAGGCCTCGTAAAAGTGACGCAGTGAAATCTACAAGATTTCACTGCGTCACTTTTAGGACGCCACTGCGTCAAAACCTTACGCCATACTATGTGTGTTGATTGTCCTATTGAGATCCCTATGACTGCAGCCTCCTTGCGGAGATTAATGAGTAAAGGTTCTAATGATAAAACAAATAATAGTGGCGACAATGGACATCCTTGCTGTGTTCCCCTTGCCACTGGGTAAGGGTGCGATATATGGGAGCCCGTCCTAGCTCGAGCTGTAGGGGCGGTGTATGATAATTCAACCCATCTTAGGTATCCTCTTGGGATGCCAAATCTTTCCAAAGTTGCCAACATATACTTCCAATTAAACATATCAAACGCTTGGCGGAGGTCAAGGGAAATACATCCAGCTGTACAGGAGATTTCGGATGCAGTCTCCATTATGTAATGCAATCTTCTGATGTTTAAGGAGGTATTACGACCAGGCACAAATCCGCATTGATCTATGTGAATTAACTTTGGGAGATAAGGAAGGAGGCGTCCAGCTAATATTTTGCTGAGTATTTTATACTCGGTGGGTAATAGTGAGAGCGGGCGGTAGCCCGACATATCCCGAGAATCCCTGTTAGGCTTGGGGAGAGAAGTGACTAGTGTCTGCATTGTAGTCAGTGGGAGGGTGCGTGCTTCATAAGCTGTCATATATAGATTTTCTAGACATGGAACCAATTTATCAGCGTACGTAGAGTAGAATTCGGCTGGTAAGCCGTCTAACCCCGCGGTCTTATTATTTGGGAGTTCTTTAATTGCAGCCTTAATGTCAGTTCTAGTAATAGGATTTTGTAATTCTTTTGGGCGTCCGGTGACAGTTTGGGATATGTGAGATCGCCCAAAAAAACCTCCATAAGTTCTGTTGGTGCAGCGTCAGGGGCACTATATAGTGTTTTGTAGTAAGCACTGAATGCAAGATTGATCTCTGCCTGGGTGCGAACAATAGTACTGTCTAGGAGTGCTACTTCTGGTATGGAGACAGGGGGGGGGGTGTCTCATATGAGGCGTGCCAATAGGGTACCAGATTTATCCGCTTCCGCATGTCTGTGATGGGTATATGCTCTATAATCTATTAGTCGAAGTTGTTCGAGTAGTTCAGCATGTTTAATCCTTGCTTCCTGTAACTGTCCTTGTTTAGTCGGATCGGTATTAGCATCATGTTCCAGGACATTCAGGGAGTCCTCAACCATGGTAAGCTTCTTATGTATTTCTTGTCGGGCCCCTACAGTTGCCCCTATTGCTGTGCCCCGGATGACCATTTTAAAAGCGTCCCATTCAATTAGACGGGACGATGCGGAATTGTCGTTCTCGTTAAAGTAGTTGGTAATGGTCTTGCCCAACTTATCACGGAATACCATATCTTCCAAGGTCTGTGGCCACAGTCTCCAGGTTGGGACCGGGGTGGGGACCCTCCCCCAATCTAAAACAATTTCAAGTGGATTGTGGTCGGAGAGTGTTTTCCCAAGACACGTAGACTGGGAAATCTGTGATACCAAGGGCGTGGAGCAGAATATTCTATCTAGTCTAGTGTGCAATTGATGTGGCAGGGAGTAAAAGGAGTATTCACGGCTAATCGGATTTCGAAGACGCCAAATATCAGTCAATGCCCAACCTGCAGCCCAGGACTGTAGAAATTCTGCTTGTTTAATAGTAGCAGCGCCATGAACCGGGAGATGGGAGCGATCCAATCGGACATCTAGGACTGTATTGTAATCCCCCCCTAGAACCCATGGAAAATCAAACCAGTCTGATAGTACTGCATTCAGGTCAGTGAGATAGGCATTTTGTTCATAGTTTGGGGCATATACGCTACCAATAACGAGTGGGATACCATCTAGCCTGCCCTGAAGTAATACATAGCGCCCTGCTATGTCTATACGCTGCTCCTCGAGCACAAATGGTACCCCGTGTCTGATCCAAATGAGCGTCCCTCTTGCAAATGCAGAGTAGGATGTGTGGAATATTTGTCCTTTCCATTTTTTGCGCATTTTGATCACTTCTGAAGTGGTAAGATGAGTTTCTTGAATCAAGGCTATTTGCGCTTTTCCGCCTATTTAATTGCGCGTGGATTCTGTGGCGCTTATGAACTGATCCCATTCTTCGTACATTCCATGTTATCAGTTTGTATTTACCTAACACAGCCATTTAACATACGTGTGGATACAATGACATAGCCCAGGAAGTCACAAGAGATAATTTGTACATCATAGGACGGGGTGAGCCAGGAACCCAATACGTCTATACGAACTACTAAGCCCAATACCAGGACCAACAAAGGAACTATGCTGGTCCAAACATTTATACAACAAACGGATTCCAAACGGTTGCATAATGCAGTAACTGCAGGGGGATGGTTCCTACATCGTACATGACGTTACATTCTTATGCAAAGCTATTCTCGCAGCGGGATCCCTAGTCAAGTAGAAAGTAATAGAAGTCTGGGAAAAAGAAAGAAAAGGAACAAAAATATTCACACATTGACAGTGTCTTCCTTCCCTTCTGAACTCGGAGTCGGTCTTCAATGGTGGTACCTCTTCGTGCTCTATTCCATTTACATTTAGCCAAATAAGTCCTTTACTATCTGTGGAGTAATCGATGGGAATAGAACATCATTGCTTTTAGTGTCAGAGGGCCGTATGTACGAACACATTTTGCCATAGACACAAAATGGGTAAAACCCTTTGATACATCTGGCCCAGAGTGCATTAAATTGTCGTCTGAGTGTTCCGGTGATGTTATTTGGGTAGGCTCTCGCATGGAAGCGGCCTTTGCCAGTACCGATTCTCGGTCCAGTAAGGTCTGTTCCGGTAGTGGTTTCTTCATGGGAGGTCCGCCGCTTAGATCTGTTCCGGCGAGGTCCAGGGTTAGTTATTCGTGTTGTGGCCCATTGTAACTGTTGGTCAATGTTGTCTAAAATTTGAGAGGAGAGGGTGGATTCCAGCCAGTCATTTGCCGCTTCAGGACAGTCGAAAAAGTGGGATTTTTGTTTGTGCATAATTTTCAATCCTGCTGGGAACAGCAGAGCTTATTTGAGATTTAATGCTTGTGGTTTTCATTTCAGTTGTTGGTAGGAGGCTCTTTGCTTTTGTACTTCGACGGTATAGTCCGGATAAAGGGAAATTCGAATGTTTTCAAAGTGTATCGGGGCATTTTCTCTGGCGTTCTGAGGCAAAAGGTCTCGATCTCTGAAATTCAGGATACGGGCTATTAGTGGTCGAGGTGGCAGCCTTACGTTGGTCTGCCCGTAGGGATCCGGTGCGCTCTTTCCACACAGAAAAAGGTGGACAATCCCTCCGGCGCGATGTACTCTTTCAGCCACTGTTCCATAAATTGGGTTGCATTGGGGCCCTCCGAGCGCTCTGGCATTCCTATGATTCGGACGATATTACGCCTAGCTCTGCCCTCTACGTCCTCGGCTCTATCCAGGAGAGTAGCCAGTTGTTTTTGCATTTGAGACAATTGTTCGGTATGTTCTTTGTGTTGTGGCACTATCTCTAGTAGCGTTTGCTTATTACATTTAACTGTGTCAGACAGTTTATTATGGTATGCGCATAGGAGAGTAAAGCCAGTGGTAAAAGTGCCAATTTGGTGCTCAATGGATTGGCGTGAGTCTCGTATTTCCTGCAAGATTTGATCCAGTTTATCAGGTGCGGGTGTCATTTTCGTCGGGGAACACAGCTGATGGAGGAAGCCTGAGTGGCCGAGTCAGAGTCTCCCTGGATTGATACCTCTGCTGGTTGCACTTCAGACAGTTTCCCTTTTGTACGCCCCATTCCAGCATGTGTGGAAGATATATTGAAGGAAGAGAGCCTTCGAAGTAGAAGCCACAGAGTGTACTCTCTATTCTGATATTTGTGTCAACGACCCCGTTAGTTGCTCTCCAGTGCAGTTACTTGTTATATCACTCTGGTGGGGTGTATATAAGTCCGAGGATAATGTGGGCTTTGGACTGATGAATTCTACTGTAGTACTCTAGCGCTTGTTGTGCAAATCGAGTCTCCTAGAGTGCATAGATTCACAGCTTATACATTATTGGAAAGCCCTGTAGGTCAGCCACCTCTCAGTCTGCACATATTTCTCAGCTATCCAAATACTTGGACTCCCAGGCCAGTCAGCCGCAATCCGTTATCAATAGGGGCAAGAGGATCGTGTCACCGCTGCACGCAGTGCAATTACTGAGTTATACTCTCTTGATCTGATCCAGTGGCGTAATTACAGGCATGTAAGTTATTAGCTCCGGCGTGATTGGTAGCGTGCACAGCGAAATGGGGTAAAGGATCAGGCCCCGGGCACCACATCAATAGTCATTTAAAGGTTATGATACGTGGTCACACAATGAAGCTACTCAGAGTCCTTAGGAAAGTCACCACCTCACCTCCATGCAAGGGTGGGTATACCCCAGCCCAACGATCGGATGTATTCCAACTTCACCTGGTCTGCGTGGTAGAACCCAGTGTCAGCGTAGGCCCGGTGATTGAATAAAGGCTCGTAGGCAGCGAGGGGGTCGGCCAGTTGCTGCGGCAGGGTCGCACCACTCCTCCCAGGGCCCAGATGGCAGCGCCGTCAGGGGGGAACAGCTGCGATATACTTTCATGCAACGGTGACGCAGTTAGGTCACTGCAGCGCTCCGGTGCGTGGTCAAAGACGGGGCCAGCACCCGCGCCAGATGGTGTGGTCGGAAAATACCCTCCAGGCATGTAGGCTCCCCCTTCAGGGTCTCAGAGCGGTGCTGTGTATCAGGATAGCAGGTGCGCACACAGGGCCTACCTCAATGGAGTCACATCGTCATGCCCTGAATGGCGTAGGCCTTGGAACCATGCGGTCCCGGTGGATGTTCACCGCCGCAATCGCCTCGGTCTGTACCCACTGAGCGATGCGTCTTGGGCCCTGCGACGGTCTTCCTCCCAAAGCAGTGCGGGCAGACAGCATAGGGCCTCCGCTAAATAACTCCTGGATGGCCGCGCCCCTCACTGCCACAGAGCCACGCAGCATGCCGGAGACAGTAGCTGTTGGTTTACCATCAATGACGGAGCTCCGCGAGTTCGTCACCACCAGCTAGTTGCAACATCGGTGTCTCACTTAGGCAGGGGAGAAGTTATGATGAAGTAGCCCCAGACTTCCTCAGTAAATGAAGGGATTTGTGGGTCCCGCTCCGTCAATGTGTGGCCGCCATGCTCGGGGGTTAGCCACGCCCCCCCCTTCTTTCAAGAGAAGTTAATTACATTGGTGGTGACCATCTCTCTTAAACTAAACCTAAATAAACCGGACTTAATACTACTGAATACAAACAATTCACTATACCAGTCCAAAAGGAGCTTGATTATCTTCTTACATTGGGAACTACACCTCTTTAGTATCATTAGCAAAATTGCTTAGTTTCATCGACTCCAACCTTAGTCTAACCGAACATATCAACAAGCTTCACTATCATACCAATTACACCTTCAAATGAAAAACCCTCTATTTCTCCCATGGATTTCAGGACTACTATTCAATCCTTGTCATCTCGCATTTAGATGGAGGTAACACTCTCCTTCTCAGACAACTGAAATCTTCCACTGCACCGTGCTCACAGAGCAATTTTCCCTGTAGCAGCATAAAATTGACTCCAATACAAAAAAAATCTGAAAATAAGACCATCTCACCCCAGTCCTTAAGCAATTACACTCGCTACCTCTAGAAGCCCACCTAAATGTGAAAATCATCTACATTGACAACAAGGTCATACATATTAATCTTTTATTTTACCTTAAAGACCAAACACAATAGACACAACAGGGGACTAAAGCTCTATTAGGAAAAATAAACCTCCTTCTCAAACTTTCTTGAAAAAAGGATAAGCAAGACTGTTAACCAAGCCTTCTTCTGCCTCGTTACTTTGGAGCTCCATCCCCCAATGTTCTCAGAACAAACCCAAAACTGCCATAATTTAAGAGGGAAGTTAAAACGTATCTCTTCCAAAAACATTTTTCAGTGTATCTCTTTTCGATCGATTTCCCATCCCCGTTTTTTTTAAATCCTAAATTGCTCTTCTCTCTGAATCCCTTGGTAACTATTACTTGTTATCTCCAACTTGTACTATGTAAGGCACTATGTTGGCTATGCAACTAGGTACCTACAATAAAAAAAAAAAAAAGACATTTTGGGTAGTAAAACCTCTGTGAGTGTATTATGTATTGCAAATGTTTGAATTAGAAACATCTTGGGGCCGATTCACAGAACTAATCTGAGATAAAATCCTAAACTTACTACTTTTGGTATTTAGAAGTAGTAAAGTTAAGACTCCTAACTTTACTACTACTAAACTGAGACAAAATACTAACTTTACGACTTTCGGTATTCACAAAAGTCATTTAGTAGTAGTAAAGTTAGGAGTCCTAACTTTACTACTACTAAATGCCTTCTGTGAATACCAAAAGTAGTAAGTGAGTGATGTTCTATATGTGGTGCTTGACTTACTCCAAAGGCGGAGAGAGTACCTTTAAGCCTGTTTGACGCTTTGCGAATTACAGTAGTCTTACTGTTTTATGGAGTTTTTGTTTTGCATTAGCATGTCCCTCCCCACTCCTCCTTCAATTTACATAAAACCAACCCATTATTGAGCAATTATTGCCCGTTTTCCCCCAGTACCTCCCACATTTAACACAAAGTAATGTGCTTTCATTTACAGAGATTTCTGCAGCAGAGGTCTCTGCACAGATAACACAAGAGAGGCAGAGGTAGAGGTTTCTCCCTGGAGGTTTTAGAATGGCATTTTTTAGTAAGTAGTACTACTGCAATTCCAATACAAATTGGGCCTCTATATCTAAGCTATATAAAGTAATACAATGACACAAGTAAAGAGACAGAGAATCTTGGAGAAGTAGATGGAGAAAATATGATGCTCAACTTCTTTACTTCTCCTTTGCACCCAAACCAGTGCCATTGGATGTGCCCTAATGATTTATCATTAAATCTGTGTTATTAATTCTTTACCTTGCCCCTCTGTTTCACCTGCTGGTTTGGAAAGCATGGTCCTTTTAAATGCTTGCGGTTACTTTTTAACTTCTGGAGCAAGTAGCATTAGAAGCTGGGTATACTTCATTTGGTACTGGAGATAGTCAGCTGGTGAATGAATACAAACTACTTGAAAATTAACCCCTCAAAACCTCAAATTATCTGACATAAAAGACCTCAAAGCAAAGGAGGCCCAGTTTCAAAAGGGTATTGTCACCATTTTCCTTCCACATTAAAATTCTCATGATCTTAATAGATGCCAACCTCTAAATGCTTTCTCAAATTGTTGTGGTCTTTTTTTTCTGCTCCTCAGTTCTGAAACATGTTCTGACTTCACTAAATTTACAACACATAATTATGATTGTGAATACATTTATACACTCAGAAATACACTTTTGCAACTCTGTCCAAGTCTTTCATACTCTTCCCACGCTAGACCATATCCAAAGTCTAACAGTTCAAGATATTTTTGTCCTAAAAGTATTCAACCATGTCTCAGACAAAATAATGGGGCTTCCAAAGTTGTCATGAAAAAGCGCCTTGCCTTTAAATGAGCATGTCATATGCAGTCAGCGTGCTCAAGCCAAATATGCTGGCAAGTCTTTTAAAATTGGGTACCCTAGAGAGCCTGACCACATGATGGCCGCCATTGTGTGAGGCTCTGCTGGTTGGAGTCTTTCACCTGCTTTTTATCCAGCTTAGGCCGAGCATCAGGGGCTGCCTGGGGCTGCCTGGGGCTGCCCATGTGCAGTTTGTGGTACTGCTTCTCGGACAACCTAAATTTCAAGCCGTGTGGCTTCCATTGTGCCATCAGTTGCTGCACGGCAGAGTTCTGAAGCCTGTCCTGGGCCTGCCTTCTGGGAGAGACCTCTGCATGGGCCTCGGATGCGGACAAGCTGTTTAGCAGCTGGAGAAGGCCCATTGGGGGAGACTATTGGTTTTGCATAGTACTGCCCTACATCAGTGGTGGTGTTCTTGACCATGCCTGTTGAGGACCACTGCATTGCTATGCTGCTCTACCCCCAGCTTGGGATGGAGACGTGAGGCTGGACCTACCAGCTTAACTGCTGTGGGCCATGGACCTCTAGCGTCTGAGATCCGGAGCGGCAGCGGTGAGTGGGTGGCTGCCTATTGGCATGCGTATACCAGGTGGGGCTGTCAGTGCATTGCCTCCGGGGTGGGAGGACGCTAATCATCAGAGTCTGCCCTGGGGATGTGATCTAGCATGGCCTGCTAGTCTGGGGTTCTGCCAGGGAGTGACGGCACCCCACGGAGGCAGTGTGCGGTGGTCAGATCTCCATTATTTGTCACATGCATTAGGAGTTCTCTGGGCTGTGAAAGCTGGGCCGCATTAGTGACACCTTGAGAGGGAGAGTGGCTCCCCGAAACCCACTTGGGAATTATGGGTGCTGCTGACATAACTGGGAACTGTTAATGCACGCGTGGGGCCTGATGGCCCGGTGAGAGGACCCAAAGAGTGGAGGCTGACTGGTGTGAACTGAGGGGGAGGGGATTGCTGCTGCCTTGCTCTCCCTGTGTGCCTCACCTCCACGCTCCCTGGTCCATGGGGGCTGATATTCTACCCCTTGCATGATCGCCTCTCAGGAGGGCTGTGAATGGCTGGATTTAGGCAGTATCGTGACTGTGAGCCTGAGGCCTGCATGGTAACTGGGAGGCCAATATTTGGCCCCGGGCACCTGCCACTTGATGACCGTGGAGTGCTACAGAATTTGGCCGTCACCTGTGACTCTGTCTTGCATGCCAGGAGGTATATAGGCCTGCTTGTGCCCATGCGGTTGTTTGCCAGGGGCAAGGCGGGGCTAAATCTTGACTCCTCTGAGGTCGTCCTTACTGAACCCTGACTTGACTGACAATTCCTGCTTGAGGGATCAGAAGCCCTGCCGGTCAATTTGCATACCATTTTTATATCTACATCAGGTCTTCACTAATCGGGTATGCTTATGCCTCACCATTTGCTACAGGCTGGGGGTGCTGCTGACTACAGAGCAGCCTACTGAGTGTACCCTGGTTGCTTCCTGAACCACGTCGCTTTGTATTGGTGACAGCATGGGGAAGGCAGATGCCAAGCAGTCCAAACTCTCATTCACACATCATAGACAGACAAGAGCAGCGGAACTGCCTCCTGAGGATCTGCCGGCAAATGAGGTGCGATAGCGACATCCTCTCTCAAGACCAGACATTTGTACCATGTTTATTGAGCTTAAACACAGCCTCACAGCATTCGATAACAAAACTGATCTACTGGCTGACAGATTTGATCATCTGAAAGACAAGGTTGATAAGCATGATGAACGACTCAATCACCTTGAGTGCCGTACCTCGGTGGTCAAGGACAACCACCACTCAGTCGGAGAGAAATTGCTCCAGATGGAAAAAGTATTGCAGGTAATTTGGAGCAACAGCAAAGATCTGGAGGTGCGCTTGAGGAGGAATAATTTGCACATCATTGGTGTGCCAGAGTCAACGGAGATGGACCGTACGGAGGACTACGTCGAGACGATGCTCCGTACATTGTTTGATGATACACTCTCAGCCATATTCATTAATGGGTGAGCTCACAGGTCACTTGGATATGCCACTCTGACTGATAATCTCTAGACTGCTAAACTACAGAGACTGGGACACAGTCCTGCGGCTAGCAAGGGATTAGATGCCCCTCCACTATAAGGGTAATGAAATTTGTATCTTTCCAGACTTCACTGTCACAGTGCAGGCTGCCAGGAGGAACATTTTGCTGATCAAACAATCCTTGCAAAAAACTGAAGCCAAATACTCTCTCATTTACCCCGCCAAGCTCCAAATTCAATACCAAAGCAAGACTCACTACTTCACAGACCCAAGGGCTGCCACCATGTATGTCAAACACATGCTCGTGGTATTGGCATACCTGTCCACTGTGGCCCCAGACTTAAAAATTAGACATCTCAGTGACAATGATTAAGAGACTGCACAACATTTGCCTGACCACTCTGGGATCACTGAGAGATGACATGTAATGAAGCCCACAGTATGAGCCAAACACAGTACGACACACTAGGACACTGTATTTCCCCTGTGATGCTAGCAACAGTGGTACTCCTGGTGGCCATGATGGAGCGACCAGGACGGGACCTGGCCATTCGGCTAGTGCAACTCCAGCCACCCAGCTGTTCTTGCCAGGGAGTGATTTGGGCATCTGGTTTCCCCTGCCAGATGATTCCCTGGTTGTTTCCCTAGTTGATGTTTACCTTCGGGTTATCTCATGGGTGGGATAGTACCATTTGGCCTGATTAGGAGGTCAAGTGGAAGGTGGAAAGTATGCAGTCATTTCGCTGCATAATATTTGCATGTCCTTTCCTTCCCTAACCACTCAGCTCTATGCGATAGGCTTTTGTTCCAAATGTCTCCCACACACAGGTGTGCATACGTCCACCTTTTGTTTGCAATGCAGCAGACTAAATGCGTGACCTGGAATATACGTGGCCTTAATGACAGGCCTGAGGCAGGACATGTGCTAGCTTATCTTTAATGACATCAGAGTCATATTTGCATGTTGCAAGAGTTGCATCTAATGGAGGGCACTGGGATGCGCCTACTCGCTTACTGGGTTGGAGAATGCCATGTTGGTTATCATTCCAAATACGGTCGTGCAGTAGCTATACTAATCTGCAAGGGTCTACCATAATGCACCCGCTGGGTCCTCTCTGACAAACAGTGTAGATATGTGCTACTCTCATGTGCTACTCTCAGGAACACTGCACGGCTACCCGATCAGACTAATTTCAGTCTAAGGCCCAAATGTAGACAACCTCTGCTTCTTTACAGAGGTATGGAGATTAGTGAGCATGATGGGACCGGAGGTGATACTATGAAAGGGGACTTCAATGTGGTTCTAGATCGCTGGGCTGGTTGTTTCAGTTAATCTAGGCACCCTCATCCAAATGCTGCAGCGCAGCTGCACTTACTAATGACCGACAACCACCTTACTGACCTGTGGAGGGCAGAACATATGGCTAACGTGGAAAGTACATGTATAGCTGCTTTGTATACCACATGGTTGTGCATAGATTGCTGGCTGGCAATGTGTGATTTAGATGCATGGACCTCGAAGGTCGAGCACCTACTGCAAATGCTGTCTGATCATGTTCCGATGCTACTGGAGATGCATCCACTGGATTGTGCTACCCGCACTTGGCTTGCCATCTTCCATCTGGAGTCCTGCGAGATCAGGTATTTTGGGAGGATGTCAGATTCACTATAGCAGACTACTTTAAGCCTATTTGAGGGTCAGTGTCATTGCATTCTACACTATGGGAGGCATTTAAAGCTGGTATTTGGGAGGGGTCTGCATTGCGGGTACACCGTGGCGAGCTTGTGTGCCATGAAGGTGAGATTTGCGCTTTAGAGCTTCAATACTTTAAGAATAGTACTTCATCCCTACTGGTGGATATTAGAGGCAAGCTGGGGGAATACGAGGAGGCAGCCCAGAGGAAAATCCTCTGCTTGGGCAGGGAGGCATCCACTTGACATTATGGAGATGTGGACAGGGCTGGTAAGACCTTAGCCAATCTGCTGCGCAAGCCTTGGGCCAGTGGCTAAATATTTGAGATAGAAAACAACCAGCAGAGCGAACATATGGGGACTGAGGCTGTGCATAGGGAAATGGATGATTTTTTTCTCCAAACTTTATACGACTACGCGGGATGTGCTGCCGCTGGACCTCACCCCTTACTTTGATTTGGTGCAGTTGTTGTGGCTAGATGAAGGCCACCGGTGGTACTTGGATGAGCTGTTTACTGCAGAGGAGATTGTTCAGGTCATCAACTCGTTGCCAGATGACAAGGCTCCTGGACTTGATGGCCTCACTGCTGCCTTTTACAAAGAGTGTGCTGGGATCCATGTTTTGCATCTCCTTTATGAGGAATCCCTTGCTGCAGGTATTCTCCAATCCTCCTTGCGTGAAGCATTGATTGTTAACAATACCCAAGTCTGACAAAAATCCCACCCGGTGCGAGCCATACCACCCTCTATCCATGATTAAGGTGGATTATAAAATCCTTGCAAAACTTTTGGCTGTGTGCCTACTTCTACTCCTGCCACTTATAACGTGCCCAAACCAGTCAGGCTTTGTGCCTGGAAAGTCGGCAGTGCATAATTTGAGCATTTTTTTGGCTCTGGTACTGACCATTGATCCTGCCCCCACACAGCTGCATTATTTCTGGATGCAACTAAGGGGCATATTCACAAGAACGTGTGAAAACGACCGCAAGAGTAACGTAACGCAACTTTCAGTATTGCAGTCCATCGCGGGAAAATAACCCCGTGTCAACGTGGAATTCACAACAAGGCGATACCATGCGATAGTCACCAGATAACGCGTCGAATGTCAGCGTGAAAATCAACGCCAAGCAGAAATAATGCGAAACGCGAACACGAGAAATCATGCAATGAGGCCAATCGCGGTACAAAAAGTAGCGAAAACCAGCCTCAGGCCTGCAAATCCCACGCGTCTGGTGGGAAATTGCACCATAAAAACCACAGACACAACCCACCAGAAACAAGCCAAAGCATGGAGCAACATGGATGCACCCTGACCCAGCGCAGAGGGCAACGTGAACCTCACAACCCCCACAGACCACCAGCAAGGAACAACTGGCTCGGGGAAGGCCAATGAGAAAAGGGAGAGAAAGACGGGGTGCAGACCGCAGGAAAACAAGACCAAGGCCACGGAGGCGACAGAACACTACCAGCAACTGACCCACAAGCAGACCACCTGGAACGCAGTCGGAGTGCCCAGGAGGCCAATTCAGGAGGCCAAGAGGCGCCGGCAGGATGTGAAACCTAAACCAGGCACTAACCCGCTGCCAACAGGAAGGCAGCAACGGCGACAGGAGGTGGCAGTCCAGCACCACAGGAGGAGCTGGAGGAAACCCAGGCCACAGTCATCAGTGTGGAGAGGGTGCAAGGAGTAGGGAGTACAGACACAGCTCGAGAGGACCCGACACAACAACAACAGGGTGAGGATCCAACCGGGACTGGGGGAACGGGGGGTGATGTGCACGATGCCACACATGCACAATGAGGTGTAACACAGTGCACACCCACAATTACCCAGGGACTTGTCCCCCATCCCCGTGGCACACTGCAGCACACACACATAGCAATCACAGCACATACCTTGACAATGTGGCACAAAGTGCAACACCCACACTGCAGAACAGGGGACACAACTGGGTCCACCCAGGTGCAGAAACAGAACAATCACATTGGACAGAGCAGGGAACTGTGAGATGCACATCTACCCCTACAACCCCACATCAGCCATGTAGGCCAAATGTACACTGTCCCAACTCAAATAGCCACCACCGCCCAAACAGTCACAACGTACATTGTCACACAGTCTGCATGTCGACAAGAACAAGGCGCCAACACAATGTCAACATGCAGCTCCCCTTAACAATGCAGAGGGACAAACAACACCTCCAGCAGGTCAGAACAGACAACCCATCAGTGATGCCCGAGAAGAACACCACACCCTCGACACCGACGCCCTACAACAGCCCATGGACATCCCACACAACCCACCACCAGGACCAGGGCAGACAAGCTACTCAGAGGAGAACCCAGCCCCTGCAACAGACCACACAGCATGTAGCACCCGCAATCACGGCTGCCTCACAACACTTCACCCACCCACACATGGCACCCCAATGCCAGGTGGCAGAACACCAAAAGGAGGTGGCCCAACAGGTGAGGGTGTTGCCGAAACCATGGAATGCAAACTAGAACACATACGTGGGTGTCCAATACCCTTCAGGGACCACCTACACCCCACAAAGGAGACCCACACCCCCACAGAGACACATGCACATATCATGTTGAACTGGCTACGGGCACGTGCTCCCGGCCCCTTTATTGGCAGGGCCACATGTACAGTGATGCCTGTGCTGGATGTGTGTGGGGTGAGTATAAGCCAGCCCGCACGAGTGCTTGGTGCTGGCAACAACCTGAACAGTGGACACCAGGGTATTGGAAACAGAAAACACCAGCATAACAGAGTCAAATGCAGAGCAACATGGAGGGATCCGGAGTAAGGACAGAGGTCACCCAATATTCAGTCAGGAGCTTCCGTGAGTCACATTGCACTGAGGTAGGGGCACTAGAGAAGAGCGCGCTCATGTGAAGAAATTGCTAGGATTGTGTCCCTTCGGGATAGTCCTGACGCAGATGCAGTGGGGTGTGTTACACCTGCATCAACTTCCTCATCAACGTCCCAGGTCTCCCACACTGCCTGAGGTGACAGTTGCGTCCGCAGTCCACAACACAATACCCAGTATTAGATCCGGGTGTGTAGCTTGACTACCGCCACCAGTCTGCATTCCTGCCTTGGGGCTGTTGCCACCTGCCCTCTCATTGTCTGTGCCTTCTCCCGTCCGCACACTTGACACATCCTCCTCATCATGGTCCCAGGTCTTCCCCACTGCATGAGGTGACATTGCTGCGCAACCTCACAACAGCACAATACTCAATCAGTAACGGACAATGGCTTGCCGGGCACTGAGTCACTGGCACCTGGAGTGCTGAGCAGGGTATCAGGCGGATGATGGCATCCACGACAGGTCTGAGCAACTCTGTAGGTCTGTCAGGACCACCCTTTCGACTCTGGCAGATGGCGGTTGGAGGTGGTCCTTGCGGTGGTGGCGTGTGCCTCCTGCAGTGATGCGACGTCCGGGCCGGTCAAGACACGATGCCATGTGTGGGCCCTATTGGCCCGCAGTTGGGGCCGGAGGAGGGGGACAGCGCAGGGCCACAGACACATGGCATTGATGACCCCAAGACCATCGCTACAGAGGCCATTCAATGTCTCAGAAGAAGGGGTCCCAGGCCTGAGCAGCACAGAGTTAATGGCCCCGTATGCACTGCGGCCGGCACAGGCACCCAGCCACGGGACGGTGATTTGCGGTGCAGTCAGATGGGCCATGCGACCTGAGCGGGTCCCCAACAATGTCCGAGGTGTATATTGCGGAGGGTTTCGGGGGACAGTGGAAGGTGTCCTCCAGGGCATGATGCGGAAGGTCTGATGTTATCTGGAAGCAGCAAATGGAGGAGTGGAAAGCGCAACCCTCGTTTTCACCAACAATTCGGGATCAGCTACATGAGGATGAAAACTAGCCCCTAGTCCATAGACTCAAACGCCACCAATGTACGACCAGTGAGTGTCCATGAATGTCGGGGAACAAACTTAGTGGCACAGGTGCTGTGAGGGGATGCAGTCTGCGATGATGCCGGTACACATATGTGAACTCCAAGAATGCCAAATCAAGGTTCTGTGACCTACTGGACCGCAGTGTAGGCCGGAGGCAGCGGTCAGCAGTGTCCCACAGCCACGGGTCGTTGGCTCGTGAGGCACAAAGTTAGTGACACAGTGGCAGTTGTCGGTAGTGTTCAATCACCTTCGTGACGCTGATCCTGTTCCCTCCGGACTGCAACGTGTCATCCTCTTACGCCCCTCCATGTGTGTGAAGAAATGTATTTTGCCTTTTGAATTACTGATGTTCAGTTCCAAATCTGTGATCCCACTCGTGCGCAGCATAGGCCGAGGGCAGTGGTCCGTGTAGGCCCACAGACACGTGTGGTTGTGATGCCATGCACAGACTTGTTGCCACCACATCGGAGGGTGTATTGTGAATTCTTCTCTGCCTTAAATGATGTTCACTGCCATGGTGTAATCAAGACTCAGTTCCAAATGTGTGACCTACCTGACCGTGGTGTAGCCTGAGGCAGCGGTCAGCACGGCCCATTCACTGAGTGTCTCCGGCTTGGGTTATATGGCCCCACCGGCCTGCGTAGTTCAGGTTCAGTGGCACCACGTGTTAAGGTCACCTCTGTGTATGTGACCCGGCATTCGTCCGGACTGAGCCGCATCTTCCTCTTACACCTCTCCGTGCGACCACTGGTGTGGACTCCGCCATTCGTGCTTTGCGACTAGGTGCTGGATGTGTGACCTACTGGTCAGCAGGGTAGTCCTGGTCCCTCAACCACGTGTAGCCGGCTGGCGTTGAACAGGGTTAGTGGCACCACGTGTCGCAAGATGCCCATATGGAACTGTGCCTCACTGATCGGGGGGGTCTGGTGCTATGGCCGCTGACCCGGATTTGGGGTCACTGCCATTCATGACTCAGGACACAGTTTCACATATGGGACCTACTCGTCCAAAGAGTAGGCTGGGGGCGGCAGTGGAGTACATCAACGAAAAAGGAATAAAGCGAGCCTGTGTCGTGGAGGCCGTGATGGTCTGAGGTGGCTGCCAAGGTCTCGGGCCTCGGGCTTGGGGCTTGCGCCGGCACCTGGTGGTCCCTCCTTGACACATGCCAGTGTCGGAAGGTGTTCAGTGTGGCCTGGCTGCACAGGGGCTGGCCTGACGGGTTTGTGGTTCCGCGTGCCGGCGTCCGGCAGGTGCACAGCATCGCAGGCAACTCCACTCACGAGGATGGCGTCGGCCTCGTGGCGAGGTGGGAGGTGCCGCCCTGGCAGAGACGTGGGTCTTTCCAGAAGAGGACCACGCCCAGGCCTACATGCTTTTTATTCACACCCCTACGCTGGTGTGGCGTACGCCGGGCCATCCCACTCCGCTGACGCTTAGGGGGGGCATAACAGGCAACATTTCCACGAGGTCCCCCACTGGCTGGGTGACATGGTGGCGTCCACTGTCCACTACACTCCATACGCAAGCGGTGTATGTCGCCATGGATATGGGTGTGTTCTGCATACTGCGAGGTGTCCAGCACATCTCCGGCACTCTTGGCATTGTGTACATTCCCAATCATGGTTCTACTGAATCCTTCACACATGCCTGGTTGCCACCTCTCCCCACATTCGGCTATTATGTGGCTGAGGTGCCATGCCGTTGCTGGCTCATGTTCAGGGCTTGCCCATGTGGACATTGTAAGTTGTTCTGTCGTGTCTGGTGGGTGGGCATATTGTTGTTCCTGTTGCATGTGATTTTGTGACGTGTGCATTGCCAGCGTTGTGAGTTGCATGGTTGTGGAGTTGAGGTGTGTGGGGTGTTCATTTGTATATTGCCAAGGGGCTGTGCATTTCCCTTGTTGGCATCCTGGGAACGCTGGTTGATGATGGACTGTCGGAGAATGAAGGTGTCATGCACACTGGCTGTGTATTTGAAGGCGACATTGTTGGGTGTTTCTCGGTGTTCTGTTGTTGCTTGCACATTGGTGTGAGACGTGTGCTTCCTGTTGCGGTGATTGTGTGCTGTGTCACCAGGGGGCACAGGTAGTATATTTGTGCTGTGTATTGCCCCCAATACGTGTGTGCATCCTGGTTGGGCGTATGGTCGTTGCTTGGTCTCCAGCAGATCCTGCGCATTGTGTTGTATGTATGGGGACTGGGGTACCAGGGTGATGGTGCTGTCCAGGACAGGTGTGGGGGACTTGGATGTGGCTGGCTGTGAGACTCCTCCGACTCTGGCGGGTGTTGGATGGGGGGTTCCCAGGGGCCAACAGGTGCAGACACGCCATCAGCTTTGTGTGGGGTGGGATGTTGGTTGTCCACTGTGTTGTTGCCGTAGGCCTTTTAGGCGATGATGGTCAGGATGCGCAGGTTGGTTGTCCCTTTCAGCCTGTAGTGGATGGTGACATTGTCAGATGTTGGGTCTGTGCGGCTGGTATGTTTCCTGGGGTTCCGCTGTCTTTGTCTGAGCTGCGTCTGTGGTGGTCCGGGGGGGTTCCAGGTGTGGGTTGGGGTCCTGGGGTGGTGGAGGTGGGTGTTGTTGCGCTCTTGGGTGTCCGGGCTGCATGATGGGTGGCTCCATGGCATCTGTTGCCCTTCCGATGTAGCCCTTTTGGTTTGCAGGCTGCCGTCGGACTTTACACCAGGTCAGAGCAGGTGTAGATTTCCTGGTGCTAACGCGCCTTATCGCCTGTTTTGTGTTCTTATCGCCGATGTGGCTGGTCGTTGTGAATGTTGAGGTGTGCTGTTGTCTCGGCTTTTGGGCGAGAAAGCAAAAGACACACAATTGATGGACGGAATGCAGAACAAATCAAAACATTCACCCCCAGTCAAGAGAGCTGGGTTAAATCCATCATTCTTTTGCTCACCATGCCACCCCAGTTTAGACCTGGCCATATGCAAATCAGTCTTGACCCTGTGCCTCATGGGAACAGTCCAGCCCGAACTGCCAAGCCAGGTCCTCCCTGGACCGGAAACAAGCATCCTAGGACCGGCTTTTGTCACGGGAACGCCTACTCTGCATCTCATTAGCGATATTTGCGGGGGTCCTCTGTGGCGATGTTTTTTGCGGCTGATATCGCGGGTAAACTGGTGCTGTGGGCTGTTAACACCGGCTTGTGAATGGGGAGGTAAATTTATCACGACTTTGGCTGAGATAAAGTGCCGTTAATTCGGCGATGGCTCCTTGTGAATATGCCCCTAAGTTGTTTGATTAATTAGAATAGCCTTATCTGTTTGCATTGCTCTTGCACCTTGGAATGAGTCCCAGATTTATCAGATTAACCAGTCTCCTGTACGCCAAACTTGTTGCCCGCTTACACATCATATCACTATGGAACCCCTTGGGACGCAGCTCCGACAACATCACTCACACCGGGGCATGGCGTTTACACCTCAACAAATTTTGGTGTCAATGTACCCTGACGATGTCATCCTGTATGTTAGAAACCGCGGGCTAACCTGGACTCAGTGATACGTGAATTTGCCAGATTCAGTGGCATATCTGGCATCACTATTAACTGGGCCAAGTCGATTCTGTTCCCTTGATGGCCTATTGAGAGCCAACTATGGGTGCTTAATGGCTTGGCTGGAGGAGAGCATGGAGGGCTGGATGAGGCTTCCATTGTCACTGACTGGGCGGCTAGCCATTGCTAAGATCGTGGTCTTCCATATATTTCATAATTTGTTTCTTAATCTACCTCTCGTTCTGCCACTGTATTCCTGCAAACAGTTATGCTCACGTACGGTGATTCTTGCATTGGTAGGTGGACAACTTTGCATAAGCAGGGGGGATTGTGAGCCCAAGACATGAACTTGTATTACGTCTGTGCTCAGTTGTCATTTGTGCATTACTGGCTTTTCCCCACGGAATTCATGGCACATACAGTGCCGGAATATAACCAAGTTGCACTGTGCCCCCTACAGATGGCACAATATTTGACCCTTAGTCAACCGCGGGCACACATAGACACTGTAGCCTGCACAGTATGGCCATGGAATGATCTTAGGCTGCGAGCTTGGGTGGACTCCATTTTTGCTCCATGGGTGCTGCTTATTGGTCATCCTTTCCTCCCAATAACGTTTAGCGCTGACACGCACACCTGACTGCGCTCTTTGCAGCTGATGTCTATAGGAGCTATATACCCAGTTGGTTCTTTTGTCATGCCACAGCAAGCCCTGCAGGTTCCTGATGTGACCTCGTTAGACATATTCACATGTTATCAGCTGAGAGCTGCAATCCGGGTGCTAAACGCCAATAGGTGGATGGCTTTGCAATGCGACCTATTGCCAAGAGCAACTCATGGCATATTGGGAGCTGCTGCCCGTGAGGTCCTGCCCCCAAGATATTTGGTCCCCCTTGGAACTCTATTTGAGTGCACAAGCGGCATAGGGGGGGGGGGAGTGACTCTGATACAAACCCTGCGGCTATGGCTTGGCTGGAGATCCCTTCTTTTGTGACTCAGAGTACATAAGATCCTAGGTGCAATTGCTCTGATTATCCCTGCTGGCTCAAGTCCTGGTGCGCTGAATAGAGATACCTTAATAGCTATATTCTCAAATTCTTTCTTACTGAGTGGTTCTCCCCTCTTTCCCTTCCTTTCCCTTTTCTGTTTTTGTGAGACTCGAGTACTAAAGCTGGTGATGTTATTGTTTTGATCTGCTGTATTGTGCAACTGGCATTCATTTTGAACTGTACTTGTTCTCTTTTTTTACTGTATTCAAACTTCAATAAACAGAATAAAACAAAAAGTATGTTAAAATTATTAGGGCATCTCTTTAAAACTCTCTCCTCTAGGTTCGAAAGAAGTCGCTAATTTTCTTACTTTCAGAAAAACCTGAACACCTGGCGATCTGTTGCATAGACATTGTGTACAGAGTGCCACCTGATATGATGCTAAGATGCAAAGAGGCCTTTAATGAGAGTGTATGTCGTGCTCTATAAATATACTTATAGCGGAGAGGGAAGTGAAGAGAGAAAATGCAATACAATCAGGACAGAAGGGCAGTGTATATGATCATTATTGTGAAATGTAAGCAACAATTATTTGCTGCATTGGTTCTAGAGATGTGTGCCACTGCATGATTGAGAGGAAACTCAGATATTGCTCACCAAGCTGAAAAATAGTCCACAGATACTAAAATACTGATAAACGGATAACATAAATTAACCATGATAAATGTTTATCTCAGCCACACTGTACTAAAATAGAGGTGAAATGGATGGTGAAGAGACCAGGATGAGCCACATCTTCGTCTACCACTGACTCTAATCAATTGTCATTGTTGTTGTAACTCTGGGTGTGCGAAAATGGAAGTTGAATGCTTTCATAAAGTGCAAAGAAGATGAAATATAATAAATGGATGGATAAAGAAATATGAACAACAGTGGGAAATATTTCTGCTACTACTCACGGTTCTGATCTGGCTTCAGCCACCAATTCATGCCACATCAATTTCCCTATTGATGAAAGTTTCATCTTCATAGTGGTGTTCTTGACAACATAGAATCACACATGCACAGCTATGGAATAAAGAAGCTTAACCTGCTGTCCATTGACTACTATATGTGGCAAAGATTAATAACTTTGCGATGGGATGCCAATGTTATGATTCTTTTTGCCTCACCCTTCCTGAGAAGGCTATCCAGCTGAGGAAGATGTTAGCCAAATGAAGGAAAAATTCACTTTGGGTGAAATGAGGATCATTTGCCAAATATATGAAGGAATGTTTCCCACATACATGAAGGAAGTCTACCAGTATATATAAAGGACAACATTTCTTGACCTTGTGGGTGCAGTTGCAAATGTGCACACCCATTGTATTATCAAAATGTCCTTTCTTTCCTGTGCACTCTTCTGTAAAGATCCATTGATGACAGTGTGGGATTAGAGGGATTTAGCACCAGTGTTGTGAACATTCACTGTACCTTTGGAATCAGAGTAAATACATTATTTGCATTACTTTTCTATTGTTTATCTCAGGACTTAAACTTAAACGGTGAACATATACCATGCTCAACTACTATTTTTATTTGATTCAGACCTCACCTGAGGTCAACAAATACATAAAATTTAGTATTGTTAAATTATAATATAATAATAAAACTTTTAAAATGCTTTATAAGATGAATAAGTAGTAATTTTGTCTGATCCACATGTACAACATACACTTAATAAAAATAGTAAGATTGTACGCTTTTCCTTTAAAATAGCTTCAAGAAACTTTTAAAAAACTTATACAAGTTATAACAAACAAATTCATTTGCGGGCGAGATACACAACGTGATTAAATCTTGAGCTAAAATAGCATTATGTCTTAAGCGAATTGGTAATATATATCGTCCTCGGGCCTCTACCAATCTCTGATTAGGACAAATTAATAAAACATGATGCAAATCTTGTTGTACACCTTTGCACAGATCACATATGCCTTTAGAGTTATTTGTGCCATCCCATCTATCTGTAAATGTTGTTAATGTTGTTAATGGGAGAATACCCAGACGTAATAGAAGGATACAACGCCTTACCCCATGCTCTAACTGAAACCATAAGTAAGGAGCAGGGGTTTTAAATGCTATGTTTTCTGCAAAAGTTTTATAGTGCTTTAGTTGGATACAGTATTCTTTATCCCTTTCATAGCTGATTCTCGGGGCCATATGTTTTAGAAAGAGCTTCAAATTCGATGGAGACCAAACCTGTAAAAGTGCTACTGTGCATTGTGATACCTCAAGAGCTTTTAGCAGGTTCCTATTAAAAGTATACCGAGGCGCTTCCTCTCTAATTGTCTCCAGTTTTAGCATATGTCTTAAAGTATCTGGAGCTGCGTGTAAAAGGTTATACGCTCACCTTATAATGTTGGAAATTACTCGGGCGAATATTCCCGTAAGAGATAACTCTAGATGAAGAGCTTGAACTGGCACGGAATGAGATATTTTTACCAATTTTCGAAGGATAATTCCTTCCTTTATTTTTATTTGTTGCCATGTTTTAATTTGTGTATATTCCATGGCACAAGATAAAATCAGTGAGATTTTCGTACCAAAAACATCCATTAGAGATTTAAAATGTCTATTTCCTGTATAGCGGTAAAATCTCTGTAAAGCCTTGACATGGGATTCTGCCTTCCGCCCTAGATGTTGGAGATGGGCTGTATCTTGTAAATTTTGCTTAAAGATGCGGCCCAAATAGACATACTCTTTTACTGTCTCGATAGGGTTACCTCCCAATTACCATGTAAAGGATAGAGGTTTCCTTCTATCGCTAAAAGGAAGAGCTTTAGTTTTAGATATATTTGGAACCCAAAACAATTCTATTGCATATTGATTTAGTTCATTTAAGTTTCTTTGCAGGCCAATTGGGGTACGGTCGAGTATGACAATATCATCAGCATACATTAAACAGTGTATGTCGACTTGTGCTAATTTCGGAGGGTAGTTCTTAATTTGGGAAAAGCGCCCGGTAAATCACTAATATAAATAGAAAAAAGTAAGGGAGTTAATAAGCATCCCTGTTTCAGGCCGTTCTTCGTGGGATTTGGTTTAGTTAAACCCTTTTCTCCCCCCATTTGGACTCTATACCATGTTGCCGTATGTAGGGAGATTATTATTATAAGAAGATCTATAGAAATCCCCATTCCCTCCAATTTTCTCCATAAAGTCGGTCTGTCTACGCTATTAAAAGCGGTTGAAAAGTCACTAAAAGCACAATATAGAATTTGGGCATTTAGCGTAACATATTTATCAAGAACTGTCTGAAGAACAGCGATGTTATCCAACGTTGAATGTTTTGGGCAAAAACCGGCCTGTGTCATGGGGATCAGGACTTAAACAATTTCAAATTCCTTTGGAGAAGAAAAGAACTGAAGCACTGGGATATTACACACAATGATTGTTCGGTGCTTTGGTATGTGTCACAAATAAGGTTATGAATTTGGAAGGGGTACCTCTAGCAACTCAATAAACTCACCATAGTTACGTTACAGCACAGCTTTGGGAGAATCACTGGCCTGGTAGCTATGGTACATGCAGCTGGCAATGCCCATAGAAGTGTGTGTTAAATTAAAGTAGTAACAACAGTTTTAAAGTAAAGAACACAAGACAATCAAGGGCCATATGTATGAAGCTGTTTTGCAATCGCAAACACTGCGAATCGCAAAAAAACGGTGTTTGTGATCGCAAAACAGAGCCCCGCTATGTATGAGCCACACACCCATCGCAAAATTGCGAATCGCTAAATTAGCGAGTAGCAAATTAGCGAATATCCCCAAATAGCGAATTATTTGCGAATTCGCAAATAGAGACAGAAATTCAGCGACAATCGCAATTGGCGTACTCGCAATTTGCGAATTCGCTAAACGGGATGCATGAAAAATTCGCTAATTGCGAATACACGAAATTCGCAAATTAGAGAATTGCAATTAGCACCAAGTCTGAGCAGGTGGTAACCAGGTGCAACCTATTTAAAGAGACCCACAATGCAACTGACGTTTGCCACAATGTCTGGGCTGTACGTGATAGCCAGGAGGCTGCGACTCAGAGCTGCTGCACAGAGGAGGAGACGCCAGGAAAGTATCTTCAGAGCGCGCATAACCCTGTTCCAGCGGACTGAGGAGGAGATCCATACCAACTACAGGCTGGATGAAGAGAGCATCCTGGAATTAATAGCAGAGCTCCAACCCATACTTGAACACCCCACACGCAGGACACACACAATCCCCACCCACATACAGGTCCTGTGCTCACTTCACCTCTTGGCATCAGGGAGCTTTCAGGGGGTGATAGCCACAGCAGGAGGGGTCTCACAGAGTGCATTGTCGCGCTTCTTCCACGCGTTCCTTGATGCCATGGTACAGAGGCTGCATAACCACATATACTTCCCCAGCACACCACAGGCACTAGTCCAGACCAAGCAGGAGTTCAACCAAATTGCACAATTCCCCCACATCATTGGATGCATAGATGGGACCCATGTCGCCATATCCCCCCCTCCCAGAACGAGTATGTGTACAGGAATCGCAAGTCCTACCATTCCCTGAACATACAGGTGGTGTGTGATGCCAGGCACATCATCACCGACATCGTCGCCAAATACCCAGGCAGCACCCACGACTCATTCATCTTCCGCCACAGTGGGATACACTGCCGACTCACAAGTGGGGAGTTTGGTGAGGGATACCTACTAGGTAATTGCATGTGAAAGAAGGACACACTAGTAATGCACAGCAGTGGCAGGACAGTGTTCAACCATATTTTTCTCGCACCACAGGTGACAGTGCGTATGCGGTCCGGGACTACCTACTCACTCCTCACCTAACCCTGCCAACGCTGGAGAGCGGAGATACAACAGTGCCCACATAGCGACCAGGTGTACCTTCGAGAGGACCTTCGGGATACTCAAGAGCCGGTTCCGATGCTTACACAAGAGTGGAGGGTCACTTCAATACAGCCCCCAGACCTGTTGCAAGATAGTGGTAGTGCGTGCCATGCTGCACAACATCGCCACCAGGAAGGGCACACCAGTGGAGCTCACTGAATCGGAATCATCGGATGAGGAGGGGCCAGCTCCTGGACGCATGCCAGCCGGTGTAATTGGTGCAGCTGCTGGCCGCCAGAGGCGAGATGAGATCACACGCAACTATTTCTAGGTAAAAAAAGATGACACAATGCCAAAGATCTAATACGAGACTGTGTTTAATTTCCTTTAGTACAGGATATATATTGGCACACAGCCTGTGTGGCACACAATGTATTGTTAAGAGTCCCGCACATGTGTGATTCACAGTGCAAATTGACTATCCTGAGCAAGTGTCCGTGTGCACTGGGTTGGTGCACCCATATCCATGTCTATGTCTGGGCGCCTCAACTGCGGCGCTGTCGGCCTGTAGCCCCTTGCTGTGGCTGCACAGTGCCCTCTTCACCTGTCTCAGCAGGCCTGCCGTGACGCACACTACGGCGCCTGTCCGGTGGGGGCGGTGGGGTAATGCTGCTCCTGCTGGATTGGGCATCCTCATCTGTTGGAGTGAGGACTCCTGGGCCAGAAGTGGCAGCTGCACGCAGCTGATCCACAGCACATGTCACCTGTACCAGACCCCTGGCCACGTCCTGGCTGCAGTGTGCCACCTCGTGCTGCATACTGATGCTGCGCCTTGACAGCACAGAGGTCGCTGAGGAAAGGCGGTTGACCGCCCTGGTGTAGAGGTCTAGGCGGGTGTGTAGGCGCTGCCTCTCCCTGCGCCTAGCAGCACGGTCTGCCCTTAGTTCAGCACAGAGTGCCTCCAGGGCACCCCTCAGGCACATGAAGCCAACCCTGATTTGCCTCTGTATTGACCGTATGTTTTTTGCCTGGAGGCGCTGGACCTCTAACATGTGGCCCTCCAGCCCTTGGAAGACTGTGTCGTTTCCTGTGACTGCTGCACTGGTGGATGCCCGTGGTGCCCTGTGCCTGGATGGGATTGGTGGTATTGGTGCTGCACGTGCTCGGGCATGGGGTTGTGGCTCTGGCTGTCCCTGGACTGTTTGGACATTGGAATCGGTGTCCTGGGATTCCTCCTCCAGTGGGGGCAATGGTGGCACTGCAATCCGCCTGCGGCGTGTTGGCGGGATAACTGGGCTGCCCTCGTCTTCCTCTTCCTCCTCCTCCTCTTGCCCTGTTGCCTCTGGGCTGGGGGATTCATCCTCCCCTCCACTGATTGTTCCCTGTGTTTCTGTTGGTGCTGTGGACATAAATGCACACATTAATTGACTGTCTTGCCTTGCATTTGTCATGCATTAAATTTCACTGTTTGGAGTTACATCGGCTCTATCTGTCTGTATTTTGACTTTCATGATGCACACATACTGTCTGAGCCTGGCTGGGTGTCATTGCTCCACTGTTAGGTGCATGTGACCACATCTCCCATAATGCATTGCTGTGTGCGCTTGTGCACCTGCACTGGAATTATACTTTGGTTGTGCCCCTGGGTCTCTCCTGGGTGTGTGGGGGATGTAGGGAGGTATCAGGGGTGTAATGGCATTCTTCTTACCTTGTCCTGGTTGTGGGTGGTCGGAGCTGTCCAGGTCTGACACGCCCATTACACTCTCCGGAAGCAGGGTCCCCTCAACCATTTCCTCGAGTGGTGTTGAAGCGGTGGCAGTGGAGGTCCCACCACCGTTCTTGTTGGCCTCCTCCAACCTGGCAGCGACCTTCTCCTTTGAGCGTGCGCGCATGTCATACCAGCGCTTCTGTAGGTCTTTGACGCTACGATGTGTGACGCCAATTGCATTGACTTTGCGCTGGATGTCTGCCCATATCCTTCTCTTGCGTGTCTCTGGCACACGCAGGGACTTCTTGCCAAACAGGAGCTCATGGCTCACAACGATCTCCTGTATCAGGGCCTCCTGCTCACTTTCTGTGAACTTCTGTTTCCTCATTCTGGGGGTCTCCCCCTGCTGCTTGTCCTTGCTGGCCATGTCTCCACTCTCTCCAATGTGTGTAGCACTATAGTGATGCCTCAGCCTCCACTCCTACTCTCTCACTCTGCTCCTGGGACTCAGGTGCAGCATGGGTAGTCACACTTCCTGGTTGTGATGTCATCCACCTGCACCTGATTCCCCGATTCGCACTTAGCGAATTCGCTATTTTGCGAATTCGCTATTTTGCGAATTCGCAATATATAGATTTCGCTAATAAGGAATCGCTATTTAGCTACTCGCTAATCATTTTGCGATTTATAACGATTCTCTATGTTTTTGCGAATTTTTGTTTACATACCGTTTTGCGAATCTCTAATAGCGATTCGCTAAGATTCGCTATTAGAGATTCGCAAAAGGGGTGTTTGATACATATGGCCCCAAATTCCTAAACCAACTTAGAACAATAGAGAAAAATGTGAAAGACACCAATATCATTAAAATTGATTAAAGGGAACTGGAGATATGAGTTTTTAAAGTTTTAGGGCAAATAGTGCAAGAAAAAGCTAGGCTCCAATCAAAAACAACTGTATGTGACCGGGAGCTAGGTGCAATTTTCAGCTGGCTGTGAGGGAGCAAGGCTGAATATGTTCATGCTGAAGCTGTTGGTTTTAGCACCAAAAGGTCAGAGTGGGATAAACCTAGATTTAGTAGCCACATGTGCCACTTCGTGGATCAGATAGATTTGCACCCTCCTCTCCCAAAGTCCAAACATTTACCTTCTGATCGAGTCACATTTTTGGAAGTGAAAATCCTCCAGCGGTGCAAGGTTGGAAGAAATGGTGGGCTTTCCCATGAGGTCCTGCTGAACCAGTTTTTATCACCCCTGAAAATCACTGTAACTGTTTTCTTGGCCACCTTGTGTCCAACATCCTCGGGTAGGCCTCAGCATATTGTTTTGGTAGTCCAAGATTTTAAAAAAATGACTAAGTCCCAAACTCTCTCACAAGTGTTAGGAAAGTTAGTCCTGGTCAGTCCTGCAGCCCCTCTCTCCTCAAGGAGGACTTGTACAACCCATGTCTCTTTAAATCTGGATCTTCTGTGGGGTCCAATATTCTGTGGTCAGCTGGGCCTTCTTGGAATTAGGAGTCCTTCTGCTTTCCCTGCAACCCTGAAGCAGGCAAAGTGGAGGCAACCTACTTGATCCTTGGAGAGACATTCCTGTCCCTCAGTTTCAGCAGGGAGTAGGAGTCCTTGAGTTCTTAAATGAAATGTCTTCTTCCAGGAGGAGTCCTTAGTGTTCTGCCAGCCAGGTCTTCTTCAGATAGAGTCCTACACCCAGGAATGATCTGAGAAGGCTGTGATGGAGGTGTCTAATGTATGCTTTGCAATAACTAATGATTAGAGAGATTTCACCACCTAATCCTCACTTTTTTCACAGTCCCTTCACCTTCTTTTGCTGTACTTCCTCTTTGCCTTTCTATAAAATTACTATAAAATTAGACAGAAGCTCCTGTTTTAATATAACTGAACCCATCTGCCAGCAGCCAGTGCTGTCTTCTTCAGCTCCTTAGGCACTGCCCTAATTAGAAGAGCTCTCCTCCCCATCTGGCATGCTGAAAATAGGTTCTCTCCCCAACTGTGATAGGAACCAGGGTGTCTGTGGCGGTCCTATGAATGAATATGCCTAAATCAAAAGAGATCGTTCAGAACCTGCCCTTTGTGCTGCGAACTGTTCCTGTCCACTCCCAGATAACAAATCCCTGATTAATGGTCAGTAGTTAACACCCAATTGCTCTTCTTGAGCTCTGAGGCAAACTATTGTGTTCTGAGCCAGAGTTATTAACATTGCCACCAAGGATGTGATTTCCAGCTCTGGATTTGTGATCAGTGGCAGAACTTGGTTTAAGCCATTTTTGGCTCATGTCCTAAAGTTCATTTTTCCTAAGTTACTTTTCTAAATCACTCAGGATAATCTGAATTCACCATTAAATCAGATTTGAAAATAATTAAAAATTACATTTGAAAAACTTTTCTAGCATTTTCAACAGCAGGGAAGAACGTAACAAATAACTTTTGGGTTTTATTTCACTGTGAGAGCACACTAACCTCAATATGTAGTATATGCTATTTTTATATGTCAGCACCTTAACCTAGTGCTCCTAACAGACATATATTTTTGTCTTATATGTGGGGGGTGTGAAAACACACTGCAGCTCATGTCCGACATTTAACTTCCATGCCACAGGTGCATTTTCTGCACCATCTACAATGGTCTTACAGGACTGGTAAATAGACAAATTTTAACACTTCCATTTTAGGACCCGAGAACATGCTCAGTGGCACTTGGTAGCAGTGTCACTGGACAGAGTTCTAGTACCAGCAAACATAGTGTCCATGAAAAGACAAAAATATGAGGGGGCAGATTTACAAGCCCCTTGCGTGACTTTTGCGCTGTAGTTGCGTCACTTTTTTGACGCAACAGCGGCGCAAACAATGCGGCCTATTTACAACGTGACGCATCTAGGGAGATGCGTCACGTTGTAAAGCCCTGCGTCACATTATACCTACGTCAGGTATAATGTATGCAGGGTGGGCGTCCCCACGCAGGAAGGCCTCGTAAAAGTGACGCAGTGAAATCTACAAGATTTCACTGCGTCACTTTTAGGACGCCACTGCGTCAAAACCTTACGCCTGCTGGAAGCAGGCGTAAGGAGTGACGCAGTGTATTGGTAATAGGCCTCAACACACATTGCTGGAGTTGCGTCGTGCTTGCGACACGACTCCAGCAATGCGTGACTTTTCCGCCAACAGATGCGTCAGAATTTCTGACGCATCTGTCAATCCTTGCGCCATAGTGCGCCGTATTGTAAATAGGGCGCATCTATGGTGGCACAAGGGTTTCTAAGGGTGGCGCAGGGAAAGTGACACATCTATACAGATGCGTCACTTTCTTGTAAATCTGCCCCGAGGTGTTCATGCTGGCGATGAAGAGGTTTTGTCTAGGTTAGGAAGAACCTATTATAGGAAGCCCTTTACATAATACTATCCCTATTGGACCCAAGTACCCAATGTCTCAGGAAGGGCAGGAGACCTTGGGAAGCCTGTATTGCATAGCTGATTTCTTATCAGGCAAATGCCAAACAATGAATGATCTCTGCGCAGGGAACTCAGCTAACAGCCTCAGTGTGTCCTCACTCTGTATTTCAAATTATAAGGCTTTAAACCTAGCAGATCAGTAAAGTATTGGCTTTCTTGGTTTATCAGTATACATTAGCGAACAACTAATATAAAAACACAGCCAGCTCTATCACATATTCTGTTCTATTCGGATTCAATTTGAGTCTATAACAAAACTTTCTGCAAATACGGCAGACTTAGAAAACCCCCGCGAGTTCTATTAACTGTCAGCCTGAATGTGTTTTTTTGAGGTAAAATTGACACTTCAGTGGTGCTGCTGAGCCTTGAGCCCCCTCCGACATTTCAAACAGAAACCAATCACCTGCAACACCGTGACATGCTGGTGATTTGTTGCTCTTTGTCTCCTAGATCATATCTCATAAAAGTTCATTTGTTATCAATTAACACGGGCCCGTTTCATTAAATAATTTAATGCGATCATTGTTCTAACATGCGATGATCACACCGCACCACATGCGCCTCCCGTCTTTGGGAGCTGTCGGGCTGCATGCAGGGCCGGACTGGCCATAGCGGGCACCGGGCGTTTCCCCGGCAGGCCGCTAGGGTGGGGGCCGGTTTTGGGCCCCTGGGGGGCCGTTTTTGTTACCGGGGGTCGGCAATATCGGCCCCCGGTAACAAAATCGGCCAAAACCGGCCCTCGCAAACTGCTCGGCCGCACTCCCCCTCACCCCAGGGGGGGCCGGCTGAGCAGTTTGCCAGAGCCGGTTTCTGTTCCCAGTCCGGCCCTGGCTGCATGCCCGTTTCCTTGGCATTATAGAGTCTATGGTGCTCATGAGGGTCGTTTGCTTTAGTTTCTGAAGGATAGTTTTCATTTAAGCTCTTCCATGATTGCTCGCCAGTTTTAAGAACAACAGTTCTGTCCTGCAAATGGAGGGAAAGCGGTCAGACAGACAGACAGGTAAACAGAGACGTTTTTGATGCACACCTCCTAAGGCGTCGCAAAGGGGAACAATAAAATATGGATAGGAGACACAATAAAACTCTTCCCAAAATCGTTTACTTAAAAATTCCAGAATAAGAATCTGTGCATCCAACGCAAAAAATGCTGTCATGAAATGTGATATATTTGCAAGCGTAGCATATCCGAATTATAAAAAAAAACACTTTTGAAGGAAATAATGCTGTGTTTTATTGATACTTGTAATTTATTGCCTTTGTTTCAGTAATATGCATCCTCAAGTGGGAATTTATATCTCCAGGGTCTGCATTAAGGGGTTCTTAACCAACTGCACTTTATAGTACGTTTAGGAGTCCTACAGCTGTACTCTTATGTGTGGTATATATGCAATACACTCATTCAACCAAATGGTATTCACAAAGCTATATCTGGACATCCAAAAAGACAATGTTTGAGTTAATTTTTTATGGTATTTGCTAACATCAACACTGTTGGTAGCGTCTTCAAAATACTTCTCATAGGTAAGTAGATTATGTGTAATATTAACACCGGTAGCAGCACAAGACCAATTTATTTTTGAAAGACCTAAAGCCTTTCTGATGTTTTTATTTTTTTTATCTCAGAAGTGAATTTGCGACTTTCACAGACCTATAAGTTGTTTCATTGGTGCCAAAAACATTTTACAAGAAATATGTGATTGGATTTTATCAGGGCAAATGTTACAACAAAAGAAGAGACCCAAAAAAGATTTTGAACAGAGGAAAAAGATAAGTAACAAGAACAATAAACAGAAGCGATTAAAATATAAAATGATAATATGTACTCAGTTCTTCATATTACATGCAGGGACCAAATAACTCTTACAGATTTAGATCATGATCAGTGCTTAGTTTGAGCCCGTGGTCTCATATTTGGTGACCAGCACTTAGTTTTCCTCATCAAACATTTACCTAGAGCAAGAGAGGGAAAAACAAATGAAACAAATAGATGGAGGAAGAGAAACACAGAGAAATCGTCATAAAGAGAGAAAGCAGGAACCCCCGTGAGTAAAATAGGGGAGCAAGAGATTTCTGGAGTCAAGACTATATAGAATTGGTATTCGGCACGCCCACATACATTTGGACCAGCCGCGGGTTGCTGAGCAGAGATTTGGGCATGCACTCATTATGTTACTGATTAAGCACTGGAGTTAAAGATATGACTGAGATCCAACGTTAAAAAAAGGGTGAGAGGGTTAAATTAAAGAACAGAAGAAAAAAAAGAAAAAAGCCTTTACTTGAACCTTTGAGTATCAGAAATTCTTCAAGAAGTATACTCCCAGGGGAACATGGCGGCCAGTTAGCAAGCAGGTCGCGGGTCGTCCGTCCTCCCGTTCCTCGCTAAGAGATGTCGGAGCTGAGTTCGTTCGTAAAAATCTAGCTAGCTTTGTGTATGTAATGGTGCTGTAGTGGGACGTTTTTTTTTTTGTGCCCCTACCTTTTGGCTTGGTGTTTTGGAGGAGCCGCAGAGCTCTGTTCCCACCACTTCTCGCACCGCGGGCGTCGCGGAAGGCTCAGTTGGATTGGTTTCGTTTTCGCCCTTGTGGTGTTTTGGACTCCCGGCTTCCCGTGGCTTTCCGTGGCTGGAGCGGAGTCGAGTCGGAGATGGGTCAGGTGTTTTGGAGCTGCGGAGGGGATGCGGAGGAGGTCGGACTGAGGGTGTGGAGCTTTTGGGCTCCGCTTCCACTACTGCTCAGCGCGGTAAGGGACAGCAATAACTATATTTACATAACTTCAATTAATCTGAATGTGTGCAGGATCGGCAGGTTCTTTTTTAAGGGCGGTGGGGGCATTAGCCGAGTGTTGGCGTACTCAGCGTTTCACGTATGCTCAGTTCTCTGGCTGTAAGCTGGTATATCGCAGAGGAAGTTTTCTAAGAATAGCTGGCCGCATTACTACCTCTACCACTGCAATCTTTTGGCCCAGCTCAAATTGCAACACAGAGGTAGTTACTAAAGTAAAAGACGACCCAGGAGGGTCCCGCTTATGGCCCAATGCGGCCGCATCCAGGGATCAGACAATCACACTAAGTAAACCAAGGTATGAGCCTATCCTCCATCACATGGAGGTAGATAAACGGCATTCAGGACAGCAACCTGGACAGCCTGAAGAAAAAGGGAGACAGGTGAATAAACAGTCAAACAAGGGGGCAGCATTAAATTCAACTGATTCGGCACATGGTGTGCCCGCTACTGAGGCTACACAGGGAAGAAGGTATAAACTAAGATCTCGAAACTTTCTGGGGAAAGAACCCCTTTTGCAGCTTCCTACACAACCCACACAACCTACACAATCTGCACAAGCTTGCCAGTCTAGTGAGACCCTAATAAACACTTACAAAAATAAGAAGCCCCCAAGCAGAGCAGGGAAACTCACCCCCGTGAAAGGAAGGAAGAGGGATAAAAATCAAGCCCTCTTAAAAATAACACCTTCACTTAGGTCTTACTTCACGGTTAACTCTCAGGGTAATAAAGACCCAGATAAACAGGCTATGTCAGCTGTAGGCAAATCTCTCACGTCAAACTCTGCAATCCCCCTTTCAAATCTATTCTCCATACTAAGTGAAACAGCTTCGTCGGCCTCCACGACGGGGGGGAGATAGTCAAGAAATGCAAGAAGAATCAGGGGGCATCCCCCCAGAAGGTGTAGAGCAGAGCCCAGAAACAGTACACGGCACGCTAAGACAGCTATCGGATGAGATTGGAGCTTGTTTTTCCACCTCAGAGGCTAATCAGAAGAAGATACAAGATACATGCACTAGCTTAGAAGAAAATTTGACAGTACTGACACATCGGATGGAGGTATTGGAAAATAAAGTGGGGGAACTTGGTTTGGAGGTTAAGGACAACTCGCAGGAAGTGGTCAGGCTAAAAGAGAGAGAGAGGGACTTGGCAGAGAGGCTGGAAAGACTTGAAAATATCTCAAGAAGAAACAACATAAGGATATTAGATTTAAAAGAAGGGTTGGAAGGCGATAACCTAAAAGCATATATCATAGATATCCTGATTAAAGCATTCCCCCAGCTCGCCTCAGCATCAGTTTGGGAGACCGAAATTCAGCGTGTCCATAGAGACCCTTTTAGGTTGAATCCCGCACGGAAGAAACCTAGGAAGATCTTAGGGGCAGATTTACAATTAACTAACGCAGCACGGCGCAGCAAGTCATTTTGCTGCGCCGCACTGCGTTAGTTTGGAAAGCACAGGGATGCGACATATTTACAAGAATATGTCGCATCCTTGTGCTTCCCCCTGTGCTGGCGCACAAACTGCAGCCATGCGCCGGCGCAGGCACCCTTGCACCATGGTGCAAGGATGCCTGCGTCGTGGGGAGATTGTTTTTGTGCAGGAAGGGGAACCTTCCTGCACAAAAACAATCACTACAACCATTTTCCTCTTTCAATGCGTGCTGCAGAATGCAGCACGCATTGAAAGAGGAAAAAACGAGGAGAAATGAAAACATTTCTCCTCACTGCGCCTCCCTACACCACCTCTAGGGTGGCGTAGCTTTCAAACGCATCTCCAGAGTTACGATTTCTCGTAATTCTGGAGATGTGTCTTGTTCCATGGGTGTTGCGTGGGAACACCCACAGCAACACCCATGGAACGCCCCTTCACCGCAAAGTGCTGCGTGTGAAGGGGCCGTATTTACAAGGAGAGGAAAAGTCACGCAGGGTGGCTTTTCCTCTCCTTGTAAATATGGAGCAGCCCCCTGCGCCACCAGTACGTCACAAAAAGTGACGTACTGGTGGCGCAGGGGGCTTGTAAATCTCCCCCTCAGTATTTATCCAATCCTATCTTCTGAAGGAGCAACTTTTGGGGGCAGCTCTTAAACTTAAATCCGTACAGGTCAACGATGCCTCCTTCAGTGTCCGGTCCGATATTTCCAGGGTAACAGAAGATAGGAGGTGGGAACTAGGGAAGCGAATGGACGCCTTGAGAGAACAGGGAGCACAGGTACAGTTGAGATTCCCAGCCTTTCTGAAAGTCCTTTGGGCCAACAAGATGTATAATTTTAGATCCAGGGAGGAAGTAGACAGCTTCTTGACACAAACTAAAACTAATATGTAGTTTTTAGATTAAAAGAACTCGGTTCTGATAGTTATTTTGTCTGTTAGTATTTTCGTTAAGGAGACGGGAGGACTACGACTCATATAAGGCAATAGATATTGCCAATGGGTAGACAGGGAGGGTTCCCAGGGGTGGGTCGGGTGGGGTGCGGGGATTGGGGGTGTGAGGGGGGTTTGCACGATTGTTGGTGGGGAGCATTGGGAAAAAATAAAAAAAAGTAATTGCAAGAATAAACTCATTTGACGTAATAACCTCCAGTAGCCACAGCAGAGGATGGGATCAGGCTAAAGATGGTGGGTAGATCTTTACAAGGAGCGAAACTGAGTCTGGGGTTTTTAAGCTGGAATGTTAACGGCCTGAGAGTTAGAAGAAGACAGCGCCCGATTCTCCAGTATTTAAAAAATAGCTCTGCCAGTATTCTAATGATTCAGGAGACCCATCTCCTTCATTCGGAGTGTAAAGCACTATTTGGCAAACTAATATGGGTGGGTAAGGTTATTGCCTCAGACCAGCTTTGCTGCTCGAAGGGGGTCGCCATTATCCTTAAATCAAATTCAGGGATCGACCTTATTAAATCTCAGGTAGACGAAAGAGGGCGCTGGGTTATTGCAGAAATTAAATCTCAGGGCAGCAAATACACCTTAGTCAGTTTCTATGGGCCTAACGAGGATGATATAGGGCCTTTAAATAATCTCTATTGTGCCCTGGCTGATTTTGAATCTCCTCTGATAATGGGAGGAGACTGTAATGTACTTCTAGACAATAACCTAGATAGATCCTCCCCCCAGACACAGATATCTGTTCCGTGCATTTAAGCCCATCTTGTGTCTACTCTTACAAATTTTAACCTGTGTGATGTATGGCGGAAAAAAATGGGGGAGGTTAGGGAATATTCCTTCCATAGTAAAAAGAACTCACACTATTCCAGGCTCGACTATATATTTATGGACTGTTCAGAACTGGATAAAGTAAGCCTAATTGAATATTTGCCTATTCACATCTCTGACCATGGTGCTATAGCCCTCAACCTGGATCTTCCTCAGGAGCCTTCCTTGAGGAGATGGACCCTAAACAGGAGATTTCTCTTGCAGCCCTCGACCCCAGGTTTCCTGAAGTTGGAGACTGCTAGTTTCTTCCGGGATAATTTGGGGTCGACATCTCTGTATACTGTTTGGGATTCCTTCAAGGCCTGGCTGAGGGGAACACTAAAGGGGGCAGTGATAGGTTGGGCTAAGGCAGAGAAGAAAGAGCTGGCCGATCTATAAACACAAATAATAAGGGTAGAGGCAGATTTAAAGTTCAGATGCCCTCTTGGTATAGAAAATGAAAATCTAATAAGGAGACTGGATGAGCTACAGTTAAAATTCAGACTTAAGTCTGAAGAGATCTTGCTTCAAAAATGGGAAGCTAGTAAGATGTGGGATTTCGAGCAGGGGGAGAATTGCGGCAAACTTTTAGCTATGAAGAGTAGAATTGATAGCTCTCATAATTACATCAGTAGGATCAAAATTGACACACACGTCACTGAGGCTAAAGATAAAATAGAACAGGTTTTTGTGCAGTTCTTCCAAGAGTTATACCAAGAGGATTCTTACACTTCGGAGGAACATATTGATAATTGGCTCACAGAGAAACAACTACCTAAGTTATCTGAGGCCAGTCAAAAATTTCTTAAGTCTGAAATAACAGGGAGTGAGATTTTGATGGTTTTAGACAGAGCCAAGAAAGGAAAAGCCGCAGGCCCAGATTCAATCCCAATTGAGGTTTACTCTTTATTGAAGGAAGAGCTTGTCCCAGTTTGGCTGAGGCTATTTAACAATATTTTGGATGATACATCCCATCTGCCAGACTCCTGGAGAGGCGCAGATATATCATTGATATTAAAACCCGGGAAAGATCCAACTCAGTGCCAGTCATACCGACCAATCTCTCTATTAAATGCCGATTATAAGGTCTTTGCTGGAATCCTGAATAATCGGCTGTCTAAGATCATCGGCCCAATTATTCATGAGGACCAGAAGGGCTTTCTCCCGGGCAGGCAGATGTCGGAGCTGGTATATACCCTAATTGGGGTGACTGATTTGGCGGTGTCACAGCGTCTCCCTCTTGCCATTATTACTGTTGATGCCGCCAAAGCCTTCGACCGTGTGAATTGGCATTTTTTAGACAGGGCTCTGAAAGCTTTCGGTTTCGGTGATAAGTTCAGAGAAGTTATTAAAAAAATATATAGGTCACCCTGTGCCCAGATTTTGGTTAATGGCAACCTCTCTCCTACTGTTAAAATAGGCCGCAGGACTAGGCAGGGCTACCCACTGTCCCCTATTCTGTTTGATTTATACATCGCACCTTTCGCCCAGAGCCTTCGACAAAATAGGAAGATAGCTCCTTTCGCAGTAAATGGGTTTGAGAGGAAAGTAGCGCTTTATGCGGACGACTTGGTTTTATTGTCTTCATCACACTCCCAGAGCTCCTGGCCGAAGCACAGTCTTTTGGGGAACTCTCAGGTTATGAGATAAACGAGGATAAAACCGAGATTATGGCATGGAACATCCCCGACTACGAGGGTAACTCTGCCAGGGAGCTTAGATACCTCGGAGTTACAATCACTCAAGATCCTGAAAAAATCCCAAAAACCAACTTAGACAGGGTTTCCAAAGAGGTGGATGGTTTATTAAAAAGTTGGCAGAGTATACCACTCTCTCACTATGGCAGGGTTAACCTTGTTAAAATGTGTGTATTACCAAAATATACCTATCTGTTCAACAACATCCCCCTAGAGTTTGTAAAAGCATATTTGCTTAAAATTCAGGGCAAGATCTCTTCCTTTATTTGGGCAGGTAAAGGGATCCGGCTGTCCTGGAAAAAATTAAGGCGAAAACTGCAGTATGGAGGTATGGGTTTACCTGACCAACAATTATATTGTTGGGCCTACCAACTGAAAAATTGTAGGATGTTGCTGCTCACTCCAGATAACTCGTTAATTGGGAGCATGTTTAAAGCCATGTTAGTTGGCATGGAAGAATCAGGATTTATGTATAAATTTGGCTCTCCCAAATTTTTTTAAAAAGTGCGTCTGAAGACCTTACGTATGGCGGCCAAGTTATGGTCGAACTGTCGAGTCTGCTTGGGACTTCCTTACTATAGTGACTGGGCCCCCATGTGGGACTCCCCTGGAACTCCGGAATGTCTATTGGATCTCTTAGCTCGTCCATTAATTGAGGCTGGAGTCTCGCACTGGAAATATATAGTAGCGGGTAAGGAACGTCGTACTTGGGATTTTTGGAACAATACTACCAGCGGTGCCCTCTCGAGGTTTAAATTCTACCAGATCTCTTCCTGGTGTAAGGGACGATGTTGGCCCCTCTCGGAAGAGGACCCCATGGAAAGCGATCTACAAGATACGGCCCGAGGAAGAAAGAAGTGGCCCTCTGGTATAATTATCTTCTAGCTGCAGTAGACAGAAAGATGGAGAAGCCAAACCGAGTTTGGGAAAACTACTTGCCGAGCGAGGAGCTAGAAGATTTATGGCAAGTATCTATAGATACTCTTTACCCGTTAATTAAATCTGCTGCACTCAGGAAGAACCATTTTTTAACAATCCACAGGTTATACTGGTCCCCTCTTAAAATATCAAGAATAAAGGGTGGCGGAGAAGCAAGATGTCTTAGATGTGGCTCCCTGAATGCAGATGACACCCATATATTTGCCACCTGCCCCAAGATACACGAATTCTGGAAAAACATGGGTAAGACCATTTCGAGGGCGCTGGGTTCCTCTGTGGAGGTAAGCTCATCTCTTATCCTTTTTGGTATAGTCTCTAAATCTGGGGGGGCGCATGTCCCGAATGGGTTACAGCATAAGCTGGTTTTCTACTTGATTCTCCTAGCTAGGAGAGAGATATGTAAATTGTGGCGCCAGGTGGCACCTCCTTCATGGAATGCCTGGTGGAATTCTGTCAGATACTTTAGAGCTTTAGATCAGAGGGTAAACACCTATAGAGAGAGGCCGGATACTGGGTTATTTTGGAATCTGTTGGATGATACATCTATTGACTAGATTAGATCAGATTAAGGTAACGGCCAAGTTCCTGTGATTAAAACCTCTTGGTCAGCTCAGGATGTGTATTGTGGGTGGACCACGAAAGAATAACAGCTGAGACTGGAACCACCAAGTTATTAGCACCAGAGGTGGATCAGGTCGAGAGGTTGCTATAGCTACGGAGGTCATATGAGGAACAAAAAAACAAAAAAAAAGAAGTATACTCCCAAGAGATCATGATTATAGGAGACCGAACGTGTCATGAAGTTGAATTCCTACTGATCATAAACCGGTGAAGAAAGGGCAAGAAACTACCATGCATGTGTTGCCGAATTGCTATAATCTCATTTTCTTTAAATTTCATTTGATAAAATAAAATTAGATGCTGATTCTCTCTTCAAACTATGCTCCCGATCGAAAAACCAATTTAGTCATGCCTAATAAAGGAAAATTAATTCTTGTTCAGTACCTATACGATTGGAAAAATGTATAATGATAATTTTCAGTCGGACGAAGTCCTAAATAAAATTTCAAATAACATACGATCTTCTGAAATAAAGAAAATGAAATGCATGTTATGCAAAGGAGAATTAACCCCACTAAATGGCTACATTTTGTATAATTTCTGGGAACACTCCTCACAACCTTTCTCTGAAAGAAATGGAGCACGATAGCTCAATAGTACAGTTTTGCTATAAATGTTGCTACTTTGACAAGTTCTGAAAGTAAAAAGATATGTCTACGTCCAAAATGTCGACAAACAAGGTAATTCATAATTGTTATTTCTTACATTACATGAAAGGCATCCCCTGCATAGCCTACCAATATCATGGCTCAACGCCGTAAGCAACCCATGCTGTTCAATGTCTGTTCACAATCAAGACGCCACTTGCTGTGAAAAAGTCACACAATATGCCTGGGGTAAGCTCTGTAATTAGCTTTGAGGTCTGTTAATTCTGACTAGAGCTCCCTAGTCCCCTACCTCTACATGTGAAAACCTTCACCTTCACCTCTGCCTTTCCTATATTTTGTATTGGGAGATCTCATCCCTGATTCACAGCTGACAGCTCACACTGTACCACCCTATAAGACATAATAACAGCTCCCTTTACATGGTCACCTGGTCAGGAGCTGAAACCACACAGAATCAGGAAAAACCAGCTGATAACCACCAAAAAGAGTGGATTTCCAGTTTGTCTTTGGAGGCTTTGAACAGCCGATGTCCATTAAGGGAACAGAGGCACCAGCCTCAGCAAGCTTTTTAATGGAGGATGTGGTTTGGTGGGGGAGGAGGCAAAAGTGCCTCGTAGGTACTTCTTGGCATGAGGCCCCACCACCTCCTAGGCCTCCCCTGCCTCACTTGGTGAATTAATTTTTTAGTTGGCAGGTCTGCGATTGCAGAGATCTCTGCACATGTATGCCTAAATTGTTGTAGTAAATATGGAAGGGATGGGAGAGTATCTAGAAAATGGAGAATACTTACTACAAAATAGGAGGGTGTTTAGTGAAGGATAAAGGGGGGGTTAAGAGAAGGTTATGGAGGGGTTTAGGGAGGGACAAACACCCATCAACAAAAGAGAAAGTCCTTTGTTATTCACAAACTACACTTCAATAGTTACCCCATTCGAAATGGTCCAAAAACATTGTAAATGTACTACAGGTCAGAGTTGGAGTAAGTCCAGCACCACAAATGACTAACCACTTTACACCCGTCCTTAGAGAATAATGAAGGCAGGGACTTAAAATAAAACACCTTAAAATAATGCTTAATAAATTATCTTATTTTAACTTTTAAAAGATACATCCAACTTTAGATGTATAAATATATATACATATACATATATATATATATATATATATATATATGTATATACATATATATATACTCACTGAAAAATCCAAGGTTTCAGGGACGTTATAGTTAGGAATTAGCATTTAAAAACCTTAGCAATTCACTGAAGAAACCACAGGTTTCAGGGACGTTATAGTTAGGCTGACATTTCACTTGTACAAAACCAGAGAAATTCAGCTGTTATCATTAGCTTAGCTAACCATAACTTGCCCCCCGCAATGCACTGCTGATGACCTCACATATTACATCACTGATGACATCGTACAGTGAATGAGTGTTTCTAAAAAGTTTAAGAATGTTATATATATATATGTCAAGGTGTATTGAAGGATAAGTGGGTGTATGAGTGTCTGAATGGATGATTTAGTGGGTGCATGACTAACTGTATAAGTGAGTGATTGAACGTGTCTTAGTGAATGCATGGGTGAATGACTAATCTGCATGAATGTCTGTATCCATCTGTCAGTTGGTGTGTAAGTGCCTGCATGGGTTGGTGAGTAGCTACATGAGTGTCTATATGGGTTGATGATTGGTATTCTGAGTACCTGTATGGGTGCCTGAGTGTCTGTGTGGGTAGGTGGGGTGTGTGTGACTCCCTGCATGGATGTATGAGTGGGTGATTCACTGGTTGTATGGGTTCATGAGTGTGTGTGCAAGGGGCTGTATGGGTGAGTGAGTGTGCATACAGCTGTGTTCGTGAGTGAGTGGATATCTCAGTGGTATATGTGTGAGTAACTACATATGTGAAAGGCAATATATGTAAGTGTTGGAGTATATAAGTGACTATATGTGAGAGTGAGGATTGTGAGAGTGACTGTATGGATGAGTGTGTGCTTGTGTCAGTGATTGTATAAGAGAGTAAGTATGTGTTAGTATCTGTATGAATAAGTGAGGTGGTGTGTGTATAACTGTATAGGTGAGTAAACGGCAATGTGATTGATTATTTGCGTGACTGACTAGGTGTGTGTGTAACTCTATGGGTGAGTGGCAGTGTGTGAGTGTCTGTATGGGTATATGATTGCATATATCAGTGGCTGTATTGATGAGTGACTACATGAATGAGTGACTGTATGGGTGAGTGAGTGGATGTGTGTATACCTATGAATCAGTGAGTGGGTATGTACGAACTCGTTTTGGTGTATCTATGGTTTCGAGAATGGTAGTCTGTATTTCAGAGTGGGTGTATCAAAGGTTATATTAGGGTGTGAAGAGGTGCATCAGATATTAAGTGGATGATGTCATCAGTGATGTCATTTGAGATGTCATCAGTGATGTCACTGACCATGCCATGAGTGATGTAATATGTGACATCAGCAGCGGTGCATTGCGGTTGCGCAAGTTATAGTTAGCTCAGCTAACAATAACGGCCAAATTCCTCTGGTTTTGTACGAGTGAAATGTCAGCCTAACTATAACGTCCCTGAAACCTGTGGTTTTTTCAGTGAATTTCTAAGGTTTTTAAATGCTAATTCCTAACTATAAAGTCCCTGAAACCTCTGTTTTGTTCAGTGAATTTCAAAGGTTTTTTAAGTGCTAATTTCTAACTATGCCTACATAGGTAGAACATGTACAGAAAGAGGAAGAAAGGTGCAGAAAGAAGCAAGAGAAGTGCAGAAAGAGGGAAGAGAGGTGCAGAAAGAAGCAAGGAAAATGCACAAAGAGGCAACAGAAGTCCTGAAAGAAGAAATGTGGAGAAAAAGCAAGAGGGGTGCAGAAAGAGGCAAGAGAAGTGCAGTAAGAAACAACAGAGGTGCAGAAGGAGGCAAGAGAACTGCAGAAAGAGGCATAAGAGTTGCAGAAACAGGCAAGAGAGGTGCAGAAAAAGGGAACGGGGTGCAGAAAGAGGCAAGAGAGGTGCAGAAAGAAGGAAGACAGGTGCAAAAAGAGGCAAGAGGGGTGCAGAAAGAAGCAAGAGAGGTGCAGAAAGAAGCAACAGATGTGCAGAATGAAGCAAGAGGGGTGCAGAAAAAGGCAAGAGAAGTGCAGAAAGAAGCAACAGAGGTGCAGAAAAAGGCAAGAGTAGTGCAGAAAGAAGCAACAGAGGTGCAGAAGGAGACAATAGAAATGCAGAAACAGACAAAAGAGGTGCAGAAAGCAAGAGCAGTGCAGAAAGAACCAATAGAGGCACAGAAGGAGGCAAGAGGGGTACAGAAAAAGGCAAGAGGGGTGCAGAAATGTGCAAGAGAGGTCCAGAAAGAAACAAGAGCAGTGCAAAAAGAACCAATAGAGGTGCAGACACAGACAAGAGGGGTGCAGAAAGAGGCAAGAGAAGTGCAGAAAGAAGCAACAGAGGTACAGAAGGAGGCAAGAAAACTGCAGAAAGAGGCAAGAGAGTTGCAGAAAGAGGCAAGAGAGGTGCAGAAAAAGGGAACAGGGGTGGAGAAAGAGGCAAGAGGTGCAGAAAGAGGGAAGAAGGGTTCAGAAAGAGGCAAGAGGGGTGCAAAAAGAAGCTAGAGGTGCAGAAAGAAGCAAGAGAAGTGCAGAAAGAAGCAACAGAGGTGCAGAAAGAGGCAAGAGGGGTGCAGAAAGAGGCAAGAGAAGTGCAGAAATAAGCAACAGAGGTGCAGAAGGAGGCAAGAGAAGTGCAGAAAGAGGCAAGAGAGTTGCAGAAACAGGCAAAAGAGGTGCATAAAAAAGCAAGAGCAGTGCAGAAAGAACCAACAGAGGTGCAGAAGTAGGCAAGAGGGTACAGAAATTTGCAAGAGATATGCAGAAAGAAGCAAGAGCAGTGCAGAAAGAAACAACAGAGGTGCAGGAGGCAAGAGGGGTGCAGAAAGAGGCAAGAGAAGTGCAGAAAGAGGCAAGAGAGGTGCACAAAGAGGGAAGAAGGGTACAGAAAGAGGCAAGAGGGGTGCAGAAAGAAGCAAGAGAGGTGCAGAAAGAGGCAAGTGAGGTGCAGAAACAAGCAAGAGTGGTTTGCACACAATTAGTACCAATTTAACACCCACATTTATCAATAAGTAAGAGGTGACCATTCTAGGTTTGCAAAGGGCCTTCCACCACGCTATAACACTTGTCGCTGCATTTTTGGTAACGTTTGAGCCGTTTGAGCTAGAAATAAGGTTTTTTTGTTCAAATCTGCAGATTATGCAGCAGATGATGGATTTTGTGGCAAATGCGGAAAATGTATAATAGTGCGAAAGTTGGTGCAGCCAAAGAGGTCCAGAAGTGCTTCTCAGTGGTTCCTTCTTTTTTGTCACATTGAGTTTATAGTTTAGCTTCTATGGAAACGAGGAAGACTAAACCTGAGGTTACCACTCCACAACACAGACTACCATACCACATAATTACTCTCCATAACACATAATCCCACTCTACATAATTCCTATACACTAAATACCACATACTTTCTATCCACATAATTTCACTGCACAACATACCACATAATTTCACTACACAAAACATACATCCACTCCACTCCAAACAAATTGGTAAAAAACTTACAATTACAACGGCAATAGCTCTAACTCTCACAAATGCGAGACCTATTACATTGCAAATGCTTCTTTAACGAGTAGTTGCATTTGCAGAGTGGTGGAGAAAAGGGGCTGGGCCTCCGACCAGCTCTCAGGAATTCTGCTGAGTAGGACTTTCAGGAGGTACCAGGAGAGCTTCTTGGCCCCCAAAGTCCCTCAGGAGCAAAGTAGACTTCATCCCCCAACCCGTAGTGTGCCAGGAGGTGCGTTTGCAGAGTGGTGGAGAAAGGGGGTCGTGGCCTCCGAAGACCTCCTAGCAATTCCACTGTGTGGGACTCACTGGAGGTAACAGGAGGGGTAGTTTGCCCCCAAGGAAAACCTTGGGAGCCAATCACCCCTCCTATTACCTCCAGTAAGTCCCACACAGCAGCATTGGTAAGTTCTCATACCAGGCCACGCCCCCTTTGCCCACCAGTCTGCAAACGCGCTCCCTGGCACGCTCTTGGATGGGGATTGAAGTCCCCTTGCCTCCTGAGGATCCTTAGGGGCCAACTAGCCCACCTGATACCTCCAGTAAGCCCTAGATAGTGGGATTGCTGAGAGGTGGACACAGGCCACCCCCTTTCTCCACCACTCTGCAAACGCACCTCCTGGCATGCTCTTGGTTGGGGGATGAAGTCCCCTTGCCTCCTGAGGGTCCCTGGGGGCCAACTAGCCCTCCTGTTATCTCTAGTAAGCCCCACACAGCTGGAATGCTGAGAGTTGTCTGAGGCCACGCCCCCTTTTTACAATACTCTGCAAATGCACCTCCTGGCGCACTGCTGCTCGGGGGATGAAGTCCCCTTGCCTCCTGAGGGTCCCTGGGGGCCAACTAGCCCTCCTGTTATCTCTAGTAAGCCCCACACAGCTGGATTGCTGAGAGTTGTCCGAGGCCACGCCCCCTTTTTACAATACTCTGCAAACGCACCTCCTGGCGCAATGCTGCTCAGGGTATGAAGTCCATTTTAGTCCTGAGGTTCTCAGGACACATGGGGACCTCATCACCCCACCAGCAGTGCGCCAAGAGGTATGTTTGCAGAGTGGTGTAAAAAGGAGGGTGGCCTCGGACCACCTCTCAGCAATTTCACTGGGTGGGGCTTACTGGAGGTACCTGGTGGGCTAGTTGGCCCCTAAGGACCCTTAGGATTCAAGGGGACTTAATACCCCAACCCAGAATGCGCCAGGAGGCGTGTTTGCAGAGTGGTGCAGGGAGGGGGCGGGGCCTCCGTCGAGATGCCGGCTTCTCTTTTCTTTTGTTTTTTTAGAAGGTGGCTGTGTGGCCCCCCTTTCTTAGTATTTTCTGGGCCCTGGGGGCCGTATCCCCCAGGGCCAGTGCCATTTTTTAAATAAAAAATGGGCAAGGGGCAGCTTCGCCCCCTCCTGAGGCCAATTTTGGCCCCGGGGACCCAATCCCCCAGGGCATGGCCACTTTTTAAAAAAAGTAAAAATAAACTACATTTAAAGTAGGGGGGCCATGTGGCCCCCCTCCTGAGGCCTTTTTCGGCCCCGGTGACCCCATCCCCCGGGGCTTTGCCTCTTTTTTTAAACTTTACGGGAGGGGGGCCGCATGGCTCCCCAGCCCTTGGCCACTTTTGGCCCCGGGGACCACATCCCACAGGGCCTGGCCTCACGTTGGAGACTGCAGGGGGAGCCCCAATGCCCCGCAGTCCCTGCCAGCTCCCCGCCTCCTGCGGGAGCTGGCATTGCTTTTGGACAAGGGGAGCTCCCTCTGCCCAAAAGCAAATCTGCTTCGCTTCGTGGAAGCGAGAGCAGTTTTTCTACTCTTGCTTCCATGAAGCGAAGCAGAAGTTTGTAATGGCAGGGCAGGAGCAACTGCAATGTCCCGGGGGAGGGCACCCTGGGATGTCCCGGGGGAGGGTACCCCGGGACACTGCTGGAGCCGGCTCTGGGGTTTGGTGGTCACCAGGGCCATGAAGGACTCCAGGAGGGGGGCGGCACAGCGCCCCTCCCATCTTCTACATAGCCCCGGGGAGGTAGTGGTCACCGGGGCCGGGGGTCCACAACGGACCCCATATTTAAATGAAGTGTGCCCCGGGGAGGTGGTGGTCCCCAGGGCAGTGTGGGGGACTCAAGCCCCCCACACAGAGTTTTTTAAAGTAGCCCCGGGAAGGTGGCGGTCTTTGGGGCATGGGGGGCCCACTAGGCCCCAGCCCTATATAAATGGAAGCCCCGGGGAGGTGGCGGACCCCGGGGTTGCGGGGGGGGCTGTCCCAGTATCTCTATATTCTTGTGCCCTTGTTTTCCTATCCCAGCATCCAACTGTAAATATTGTAGCATCTCACTCTTTATATCCCAGTTTCTGTGTCTCTCGCTCCAGTGTCTGTGTGCACCTTTCCCAACATCTTTTGTCTCAATATTCCCCATTTCCACCACTTTATGTCACTGTCACTATGTTCATGTCTCTGTTACCATATGTTATGTAGTATATCTTAAACTCAACAGATACCGCAGCTTCATGATACTAAATCAACATCTGGAATAGCAATCGATAACTAACTAACCAACAAACAATAACTAACTAGCCAAAGTCACTGTCTCAGTATCTAACCAACAAGCAATAATTACCTAGAAAAAGTCAGTGTGCACCTTACTGTTTGCATGTCTAAGGTTTTCTATCTAATGGTTGTTCCTCCATCTGCTTACTTTGTTCTTCCATTTACTTAATTTTGTATCTCCTTGTCCCTTTGTTCAAACGTTTTTTCACTTTACATGTTCAGTTTCTTTGTCTTTACTAGTTTTAATGTTAATCTTTCACTGCTGCTATGATTCTTTTAGAACAGTCTCTCTGCTTCCCAGGCCCCCAAAAAATCTTGGGGAAAGCCATCAATAGCCAGCTTTACTGCTACATCGAACAACACAAACTCCTTGACAAGTCACAATCAGGATATCGCAGCAACCAAAGCACTGAGATGGCCCTCATTGTTGCAACAGATGACATTTGCACCAGTCCTAATTCTGCTTGATGTCTCCGCCGCTTTCAACATGGTCTCGCACCACACACTCATCACCAAACTTCACGACGCAGATTGGATGCGCTCCCTCCTGTTCTGAGTAATGCAACATGTCAGGCTGCTGCCTTTCACCTCCAAACCCGACATCATCTACGGAGTCCCACAGGGGTCATCCCTCAGCCCCACCCTCCTCAGCATTCACCTTGCACCCCTTTGAAGAGCACCCGCTCTCACGGACTCAGTTTCATCTTGTATGCTGATGACACGCAACTCATTCTGTCCTTCCCAGAAGACCCCATCAACACCAAAATCAACTTTAAATGCTGCATGATGGAAGTCACCACCTGGATGCACACCAACTGCCTGAAACTCAACACCCAGAATATGATTTTCAGACCCAGCAATTCCCCCTGGGACACCAACTGGTGGCCCACTGAATTGAGAACCACCCTGACTCCGGCTGACCGGGCTCAAAACCTAGGCATTATCCTGGACACTGAACTCTCCATCAGAGCCTAAATCAATGCTGCCACATCCACCTGCTTCAACATACACTGCATGTCAGAAAGATCTTCAAATGGCTCCCCCTGGACACCAGAAAGACTGTCACCCAGACTTTGACCACAATCAGATTAGACTAAGGCAACCTCACACACAAGTTCCAAACCATCCAAAACAGCACTGTAGTTCTCTACCTACCCTGCGGCACCTACATCACCCCTCACCTCCAGGAATTCCATTGGCTCCCCATCCAGAAACGCTGCCACTTCAGCATACTCAACCTCGCCAACAAAGCACTGCATCAGAATGGACCCACCTACTTCAACCACCATATGTACTTCTGCCAGCCAGCCCGCAATGTCCGATCTCCCTTGCTGACACTCAAATGCATTCTACTCATTCACAAAGCAGGGCAAATGGCTGCTCATTCACCTGTCTAGCAGCAAAGACCTGGAACGCCCTCCCCCAGAACATCAGAGCAGCCACCAAACTTACAACATTCTACAAGAAACTGAAGACCTGGCTCTTCAACTGATGCTCCAGACCATTCACACGTAGAGACCCTCATGGGTGATTAGTCCGCCCTCTACAAACACATTTACATTACATTACACAATCTTTTTCCTCTTCTAGGGAGTGTGCTTTCCTGTCACAACTGAGTCTCCCTCTCTCTGAATCTCTTTATGGGTAAAAAGTTTGTGTGATTTGCCACTTGTCAAATCCTTCGATATTTCAGAATATTATTATTATTATCATTATTATTATTTATAGAGTGCTAAGAGTACATATACAGATGTCCTGCAATTGATAGAAGCCGATCTTGTATGCATTCGTCTGAATAGGTAGAGTCTATATAACTATGTCTTAAAAACCTTCTTAAATGTCAGCAGGGTATGTGCAGAATGCAGGGCAAAAAGAAAAGTCTTCCACAGATGTGCCGCCCACATTGAAAAATAGCCCTACCCCTATCCGTTCACTACAAAACTTTTGTACGATTTCTAAATTTGCAACAATGACAGTAACTCATGCCCAGGTATTTATATCACACTCTTTTGCTGGAGATACTATGGAGTTCACATGCACAAGGGTTTGAACATTATACTTTTTGAAAGAGGGAGCCACTTGGATTGTCTTAGGCCTCCAATGCTGTTAAATAACTAGGACGGTCAACTGCTTAAATGTGGTAAAGTCGCTTCAAAAGATATCATGGGAGCTCCCAAAAAATGTTTGTTACTGGTACTCCAGTTTACATAACATCGTTGACTAAAATACCAATGGCCTCGTGTGGTGAGAAGGAGTGCAATGATTTTCCCCTACATTCTCAAAATTGAAACACAGGAGGATAACAGTTTGTTTACACCACCATACACCACGCAATGTACTTTACGGTCATCTTCAGAGAATCTTTTAACAGTCCCCAATTTCAAACTAAACACTAGAGGTGGAAAGACAATGGCGGTCCTAGGGACCAAAGCCTGGAATTCCCTGCCAACACAACTTAGACACACACAAACGGAACTTATTTTTAGGAAGTTCCTAAAAACCTGGATCTTCACTATCCCAGATAATACCGTGTTGTCTTTTATCTAAGCTCTGCCATAAAGTTCTTCTCCTCTCAGGTGTCCTTCCTCCGCTAAAGCGCCAAGATGCTCCCTGGAGTGAACGCTGCGCTATATAAAAACCACACATTCATTCATTCATTCATTCATTGTTAAACCTAAATTCCTAATTGCTGTTGCTGATGTCGTAGGCACAGGGTCTCCTGATAATCCTCAAAATCAGAAGGAAGCACTCTTAGGTCAAATTTCACAAAGGTTTAGCATTGGGTTCTCGTTGCTTTTTTAATGCCAAACTGACGCTAAACCTTTTTTGGGGATTAACAAACCGATGCAAATTGGTATTTGTGGTGGTTTGTATGGAAAAGCAACGCAAAGCAGCACGAAATGCTGCTTTGCATCAAAGGGACATTACATGGGCGGTACATGGGCGTTCCCATGCAACTACACATGCTTTTTGACGGTAAACCATATCTACTAACATTAGGACACAGGGATTAGCACCAAAAATTAACGCAGCTGAAAAGCAGCCATTAGTAGGAGAAATGTTTTCATTTATCCTTGCTTTTCCGGCTTTGTATGTGTGTTGTACTGTATGTACATACAAATTAGGAAAAGGTTTTAAACTTGTCTAGCCATAGTATTTTGTACAGGAAGGGTCCCGTTTCTGTACAAAACCTATGGTAGGCTCGAGCACGCATGCTAGATGTCATCCCCAAAAGCCATACCAAGGGCATTTCGGGATGTACTGAGCCCCTTTTGTCTCAGGTAATCCATAAGACCCCAATACCCTCATATGTAGATGTTTGCTCCCCACACCATGCCCATCTGTGAATAATGGTAATCTAAACTACCGGTTGGCTTCTTTTCCTGTTTGGCATCCAGCTCCAGCGACCCAAATAACCCCATTCGGGCAGGCTTTATCCTCTGCACCATGGGGGTTAAAGGTTCCACTAAGGACCGAATATCAGTGCTCCCTTTGGGTTTCTTTTACCCACTGCACATTTCTGGGATATCTGGTAGGGGAGGCCTGCGTTCCAATCAGAAAAGGCCGCAAGATGGATTGGCAAATCATCCATGCCATAGTAGCACTGCAACTATCCAACTTAGCAACCGTTTTTCACCTCCAAGCCAACTGGAAGATCCTGATTGACTGTGCCCAGCCCCCACTGAAGATGAACCAGATAAGGCCCTTGTGACCAATAGCTTTGGGGCTCTTAGGGTTCTCAGCTGGAACATAGCCGGGGTACTGAGCAAGTTAACAGATGCTGGTTGGCTGAGCATGCTGGCAACATGTGACATTGTCTGTTTGCAGGAAATGTGGGATGTCAAGGGATGTCTACATTTGGACGGCTTCGCCTCTTACACAGAACCAGTGATGGAAAAGCAACGCAAAAGCAACGCAAAGCAGCACGAAATGCTGCTTTGCATCAAAGGGACATTACATGGGCGGTACATGGGCGTTCCCATGCAACTACACATGCTTTTTGACGGTAAACCATATCTACTAACATTAGGACACAGGGATTAGCACCAAAAATTAACGCAGCTGAAAAGCAGCCATTAGTAGGAGAAATGTTTTCATTTATCCTTGCTTTTCCGGCTTTGTATGTGTGTTGTACTGTATGTACATACAAATTAGGAAAAGGTTTTAAACTTGTCTAGCCATAGTATTTTATACAGGAAGGGTCCCGTTTCTGTACAAAACCTATGGTAGGCTCGAGCACGCATGCTAGATGTCATCCCCAAAAGCCATACCAAGGGCATTTCGGGATGTACTGAGCCCCTTTTGTCTCAGGTAATCCATAAGACCCCAATACCCTCATATGTAGATGTTTGCTCCCCACACCATGCCCATCTGTGAATAATGGTGATCTAAACTACCGGTTGGCTTCTTCTCCTGTTTGGCGTCCAGCTCCAGCGACCCAAATAACCCCATTCGGGCAGGCTTTATCCTCTGCACCATGGGGGTTAAAGGTTCCACTAAGGACCGAATATCAGTGCTCCCTTTGGGTTTCTTTTACCCACTGCACATTTCTGGGATATCTGGTAGGGGAGGCCTGCGTTCCAATCAGAAAAGGCCGCAAGATGGATTGGCAAATCATCCATGCCATAGTAGCACTGCAACTATCCAACTTAGCAACCGTTTTTCACCTCCAAGCCAACTGGAAGATCCTGATTGACTGTGCCCAGCCCCCACTGAAGATGAACCAGATAAGGCCCTTGTGACTAATAGCTTTGGGGCTCTTAGGGTTCTCAGCTGGAACATAGCCGGGGTACTGAGCAAGTTAACAGATGCTGGTTGGCTGAGCATGCTGGCAACATGTGACATTGTCTGTTTGCAGGAAATGTGGGATGTCAAGGGATGTCTACATTTGGACGGCTTCGCCTCTTACACAGAACCAGTGATTCTTTCATCCAGTGGGCGCGCTAGCCTTGGCCTTATCACATTAGTAAATTTGGGCCTCAATCTTAAAGTAGTTGCTTTGAAATCTAACTCGAAGGCTGTCTGTGGCATCTTTTTAACTTTTACAAACAAGTCTAGATTGCTTGTTATTAACTTTTATAATGCAGTTATATCTAAGAATGAATCAGATACTGTTACCAGTTTTAAAGCTTTTATAGAAATTATTTTATCACTCTGAACCCCTATTTACTATGATTATGTTAGCTGGGGATTATAACTTACATCCATGTTATTCTTACCCTGATAATGATGGCCCAGAGCTTGAGTACTCAATCACTGACCAGGTGCATCTCTATTGTCCCCTCAGATGTTGTCCATAACTTGGTTTCCTCGTGCCGAATCGATTTTCATTTATGTTTCTCAGAGGTGGTGCCGGCGCAAAGTATTATGATGTCCTTTTCAAATATCTGTAAGTCTATTAAATCTGCTCCCTGTAAAGCAGGTGCACCTCCTATGACCCAAGCAGTTAGATGGTTCTACAAAAAGTGCTCTAAAGCACACAAGGATCTGTGGAATCTCCTGCACAAAACACCTCGGTGTCAGGAGAAGGTTAAAGGAGCCAGGGCAATCTATAGCTCGACCTGCAAGGACCGTAAGACCCAGCTGAAAGAGGAGACCTGGGATAATCTTTTGACGGCCAGTCTGCAGCGTGACAGTGCTGCCTTCTGGAGAGTGGTAAATTGTCCCCTCTTTAATAGCGATCAAGTCCCCAATCAGGCATCCACTATTACACCACAAGCATGGGTCGAACATTTCAAGGCCATCTATAATCACGAGGAAGAGGCTAGTGAACCGAAGTGTAATAGGGACAGTCATAAAATTGTTTGCTGTTTGCCCGAGGTCATCACAGCCATTTCTTGCCTTCCTCCCAATAAAGCCCCTGGCCTGATGGAGTGCCAGGGGACCTTTTTAAATCCTACATTGATCTATGGGCTCCTTTAATAACTTTGCATTTAAATTCAACTGTCAATGTCCCTCTCTCACTGACTTGGTGTCAATCAGTTATAGTTCCAATTTTCAAAAATGGCAATAGGTCAGACCCTGCTTGTTTCAGGCCCATATCTCTGATTGATGCAGAGGTGAAAATTATCTGTTGGGTTCTGTTGGACCGCCTCTCAACTTGGGCTGAGGAGCAAGGCATATTGTCTGACCTTAAATACGGGTTCAGGCCAGGGCGGGGCACCATTGATCAAAATGTTAACCTCTACTTACTGATTTGCAAGTACACTAAGGTAAATAAGGGGGCAATCCATTTGGCTTCCATGGACCTCAGCTCTGCCTTCGACAGGGAAATCACTCTAAACTCTGGTCCATGATGGCTCAGATGGGAGGAAAGCCTGCATTAATCAATTTTCTGCATGACTTGCACAAGGACCTCTCAGCTTGTGTCAGATATGGGCCTAATAGTGAATGCACACTGCACTTTAAACTGAAGCATGGGGTACGCCAGGGCTGTATTTTAGCACCATTTTTTATTTATTTTTTATATCAACCAATTAGAACCAGCACTGACTGACCCTCACCTGGATGTCCCAAAGTGGGTGGCCGCTCAATTCCGGCACTGCTTTATGCAAATGATACTGTTATAATTGCTCAGACGGCCAAGGGATTACAAAGACTTCTTAATCATTTTATTGATTTCATGAACAGCCTTGACCTTTCCATTAATTTTTCTAAATCACACGTGATGAAGTTTGGCCCACCTAAAACAAAAACCACTAAATTTATAGTAGAAGGTCAGCATATTAGTCAGGTTGACAAGTTTTGTTATTTAGGGTTTCAGTTAGACTCTGGCTTGAATTGGGATTCACTTATAGCCCATACGTGATGGCTTTAATAGAGATGTTTAGTATAGTTGATTTCTTTTGTCGGCTTGGGGGCATCCATATAAAATCAGCCTTGGAAATCTTTAAGGTCAAGTGCATCCCAAAAGCCATCTATGGATGTGGCATTTAGGGTTCTGGACCTGCAGTTCCAATTCAAATAGCGGAAAACGCATTTCTTAGGGTGCTATTAGGAATGCCACAAAGCGTACCCTATGAAATTGTGCATGAAGAGTTGGGCTTGGGCTATATCACCGACGAGCTCCGACTCTGTCCTTTAAAACTCTGGCTTTTAATTTGGACAAAGGAGGAGCTAGGTCTTAATAGACTAATCATACAAGACAGCTTGAATATGGATAAGCCATCCTTGATTTCCTGGTTGGCTTATATCTCCTTTAATATGAAATCTTTAAGGATACCTGAACTCTATACCAATCCAAGTAGCATAGCTAAACCCGATTCTAGATGGGTTCTTGAAGTGTTGAGAGACAAGATGGTAGCTTACCGCGAGGACATAGCACTACCCAAACATTCAGCGCGACACTCAATACTAGTGAAAAATGTGAGCGGTCTGGAGCCCTATTTGACCTGGAATTTGTTTCGCCATCAGCGACTTCTTTTGACATGTTCTAGGCTCTATTTATTTCCGCGATTATTGCCTTTTAATCATGGCTGTTTCAAGGATTCGATGATGCCCTTGCGATAATGTTTCAGTCAAAGACACTTTACACATTGTCATGATTTGTATGACATTTAATCATTTGCGATTTATATTTGTACGCCCACTCTTAAAGCCTATGACTTTTACCCAAGTTAGACATGCACTATTGCATTTACAGTTTTTAAACACACGCACAGTGTGCTTTTTTCTTTTACCTTATCTTTCTGGGGTCTTAAAGCAAGCGTAATTTTAAATTGAGTCGATGCTGATCTTTGTGCTCTGTTTTATACTGTGTTTGTCTTTTATGTTTTTATTCTTAAAATCGAATAAAGAACATGTATTGATATTGATTGTTTGGAACAAAAATGCTTTATTTTAAATATTTCTGTGACAATAATTATTATGCATTGCCATGTGGATATTTACATGAAATAATATGGTTATTGATAAACTATCGTGGTGACTTTTTTTTTAAGTTTGAAAAGAAAGTTTTTATTGATAGAAATAAAGGTGTCAGTTCAGAGTTCATAACAATAAACTCATGTCATTACAATGCAATTTGCTACAATAAGGATAAACGAATCGGACTTATGAGTAGAAAAGAAATGATTCATACAATAAAAATAAATCATTAAGAAAAATGGAATAACAAATATTCTAGGAACGACTATGGGAATCAAGGGGGTTTTGGAACTTCTTGCTGAAATGGTTGCATTTGAGAATATCTTTTTGCACATGTATCGAGATATATTGTAACAGGTGACCACAAATCCAGACGTTTTGCTGCCATATGTATGGGATAAACAAAGGAGGTGTCCAGCCTATGATTATGGCAAACAGCATACCACCATGCCTTATAAGAAATTTTTGTGAAATCTTTCCAATTTACAGTAATTTGTTGAAATGCAGCCGCTATTAGTAAATCAATAATTTTAACATTAAGTGTAGCATTCTCCCAACAGAGTGAAAGACTTCCCAGGAAGACATGAGTAAAGGAAAAAGAAAAATTAAGTTCCAAAAATTAGGTTAATTTGAGACCATACTTGTTTCCAGAAACTATGTACAGTTGGGCAAGAGAATAACATATGAAATAAATTAGCATTTGGAGAAGAACATGTCCAACACACATCTAATACAGTCACAAATCTCTTACTTAAGGCGTTCGGTGTGAGTAACAGTCTGTTGTAAACAAAAAACAACGTTTGTATTATGTTAGCTGCTCTGGACGATTTACGTAGTTTGAGCCATAATTTATTCCACCTAGACACTGGCCAAGATAGCATAAAATCTCGTTCCCATGCCTCTTCTATTTTGGATTTCTGCCTAATGCTACTTTTACCCTGCAAACATCTATATATAGTGGAAGCTTTGGGCATAGTTTTTAACAGAGACTGGAGTTGTGATGGGGGATTCGAAACAATGGAAGCAGTAGATGTGCCAGATAAATGAGTGTATCTGTCCATCACAGCCTTCTTAAGTTGACTATATTTGTGAATAAAAGAGGCAGGTAAATTGAATAATTGACTGAGTGTGGGAAAGGATAAAAAGTCCGATTGTGGAGATAACTGATGTATCCATATTAAACCTTTTTGTCGCCAAGTCTTCCAATAGAATGGTTTGTTACGGATAGTCAGATTTTTGTTATGCCAAATTGTTGAATTGAGGAAGGAGTCTATACTGCTATGTGTAGGAATAAGTGTGGGTTCCAAAAGTTTAGAGGTCGATTTGATTATGGGAGTGGACAAAGCCTGTGGTTTGCGTGAGAAAGAAAGGTATTCATGAAAAGAGAAAGGAGATAAAAAAAGACGTTCAACCGTGGCCCATAAGGGACAATCTTCCGTGGGGTCAAGCAACCAAAGAGAGGCCTGACGTAAGAGGAATGCTCTCTGATACATCTGAAAGTCGGGAAAGTTAACCCCGCCCTCTATTTTAGGGTGAGATAATTTAAATAGAGACATTCGGGACCTCTTGTTATTCCAGAGGAAGGAAGAAAGGGAGGAATTGATCTTCTTAAAAAATTTAGTAGAAATAGGGACCGGAATGTTGGAAATGGTATATAAAATTATAGGCGACAACATCATTTTTATGGTGTCCAGACGTCCCCACCAAGATAAATAGAGGGGATGCCATTTAGCGGTTAAGTCTGAAATTTTTTGTATGCATTTATTCATGCATAGTGTTACTGTGTCTGAAATTGAAGGAGTGACATGTAATCCTAGATATTTAATGTGTTTGGGGCTCCAAGTAAAATTGGAAGCATCAAAATCCGATTTAAAAGCAAACTTAGTCAAGGGTAAAATCTCACATTTATCATCATTTAATTTATAACCAGAAATATTAGAATAGGTTCGTACCTCTGCCAAAAAGGCAGGGATCGAGTCATTTGGTTTGGACATAAAAAGCAAAATATCGTCAGCGTAGGCTGCGAGTTTAATGTGGGTATTTGATGCTTGAAAACCATGTATATTTGTATTTTGACGTAATTTAGAGAGAAAAGGTTCCAAAGCTAAATTAAAAAGAAAGGGGGACAGAGGGCACCCCTGGCGCACGCCTCTCTCCAGCTCAAAATATGGGGAAATCAAGCCGTTGGCGCATACGGCCGCACGAGGGTTAGAATAAAGGAGAGAAATAAGGGATGTAAATTTAGGGCCAAAACCGAACCGTTTGAGGGTATAAAACAAATAAGTCCATTCGACTCTATCAAACGCCTTTTCGGCATCTAGAGCTATTGCCACAAGGGATTGTCTCAAGTGGGAGGATTTAGATAAAACATTAAAAAGGAGTCTTGTATTATCAGTTATGTATCTACCCTTAACGAATCCTGATTGTTCTTTTCTCAATAGGTCAGGTAGGTAGGAATCCAAACGTATGGCTAATGCTTTAGAAAAGATTTTATAATCAATGTTGACCAAGGATATAGGCCTGTAATTCTTACAATATTTAGAATCTTTACCTTCTTTTGGGATGAGGCATATATGTGCTTCTGAAAAAGAACCCGAGGAACTACCCAGTGTGCTGAAGGAGTTTATTAGAGAATGTAATTTGGGCATTATGAATTTAGAGAAATGCTGATAGAACTCTACAGTGAAACCGTCTGGTCCTGGTGCTTTGTCTTTTTTGAGATGTTGAAGGGCAATTAATAGTTCTTGGTGTGTTAGATCTAACTCCAGGGAGGATAAGTCCGGCATAGTGTGTTGGGGATCCTGGATGTCAGAGAAAAATTGCAATAGGGAGTGTTCGGAGGGCTGTGTCTCGGAAGTATATAGCGATTTATAGAAGATGGAGAATTCGTTCAGTATTTCAGCGTCTTTAAATTTTAAATCTGACCTATCATCATAGATAGATTCGATATTTAGCTTGTTGTGTTTAACTTTTAAGTAATTGGCCAATATTTTCCCTGCCTTATTTTTGCCCCCATAAAATTTTGCACTGGATTTTAACAGATATAATGAGGCGTCCTCCGTTGATTTCTTATTAAATTGCATTTTGGCTTTTATGAGAGCTGTGAGACACTCCTTCGAGTTTGAGGTGTAAAAAGAGTGCTCCAGTCGTTTGATATTCTGAAGAAGATCCTTAGTGAATTTACGGGAAATTTTCCGTTTTTTTGCAACAAAGCCAATTATGAAACCCCTCGCGGAGGCTTTGAACGCATCCCATAGAGTGGAGAAGGGCATGGAATGGGTTTGATTCAGCTCAAAAAACTCTTCAAAAAAGGTAGTGAATGAGGCAGTAAACTTTGGGTCCAAAAGGAGAGCATTATTAAAACGCCATCTTTTGGGACTTGTACCCTTAGGTAGAAAGTCAATGCCAATTGAGACTGGGGCGTGATCTGACAGTAAAATGGGACCAATCTCTGCATGTGTAAGGGTTTGTGAAATGGTGTGTGAGATAAATATATAATCAATTCTTGATTGAGTCTGGTGAGCTGGGGAATAAAAAGTGTACTCCCTAGTGGTCGGATTGCAGAGACGCCAAGCATCCAAGAGTTTATGTTGATTGATAGCATGAACAAAAGACTTATGGGGCTTGTTGGGAACAAAGGAGACTTTAGAGTTTCTGTCAATAAACGGGTCAAAAGTCTGGTTGCAGTCACCAGCTAAAATAAAATTGTCCTCCATGCAGTGAGTAATTTGCTTAGCCAATGTGGGCCAGAAAGAGGAATCACCACAGGTAGGAGCGTAGACATTCAGAAGAGAAATTGTAACACCCTTCAAAGATAATTTGACATTCAGCCATCTGCCGTCAACATCAGAGTCTTGGGACACAAATGAAAATGAAAGGGATTTGCGACATAGTATCATCACTCCGTTTCGCTTGCCATCTCCAGGGGAATAAAAAACTTCCCCCACCCAGCCCCTCTTCAACTTTAATGACTCAACATCCGAGAGGTGAGTTTCTTGCAAGAATACAACATCAGCGTCCAATTTGGCTAAATGGGTCAAGATTCTCTGTCTTTTTATGGGAGAATTTAATCCCTTAACGTTCCATGTGATCAGTTTTAATGACATAAGCACTTAAGAACAAGTTGTAATAATAATGTAACACACAAGTCCAATTCGTTATAAAAGCAGTATATGATGTAGGAGAGATAAAACAGGAAGGAAATGATTGATTCAGTTTCAGAATAAAGAAAAGTAGACAAGTCGAATGGTCGGAGTAAGGAAAAGGAATCGAATGACAGGATATGAAAAAAGAAAACCCAGGTAAGAAGGTAGAAGGAGATCATAGGAGTCGAAATATTTGTAGATATAATGATCAAAAGAGTAATAGATATAAGGAGAAAAGAAGAGTTAAAGAAACAAGAGACACCGATTAATGAAGAAATACAAACTGCAGAAGAAAAATAAAAAACAAAAGACAAAACAAATGATATATCTAAGAAAATACAGGAAAATAGCATACTTACAGAGGAAGACTCAGGAATACTCGGGGGGGGGGATGGAGCCACATGGAGCAGGCAACACAACCGGGATCGACAGAACGGAGGATCGGGGAGAGACCACAATACAAGATAGTAATCTGTGGAAACAATACCAAATAAAGACTAAGAAATCATTGGAACAGATACATGAAACATATATTAGATCAATCTAAAGCGAGGAGGTCAACAGTAATGATCGACGCCCTGGTAAATAGTATAACTTCATAGCAACAACAACAATGATATCAAAGACCATGAATAAGCACTTCTGAGGTGACAAGATACCAAACCAAAGAAAACAGAATCTGAAGCATTTATAACGGAACCAACAAAGGTTCAAGTGTTGAGTGAAGAAGAAGGCCCAGAAGAGTCCATAACCGCCGCTTTGCATGAGTTGATGAAGCTTTGCAAGCGTACCGGATCTTCGTACGTCGTTGTTCTGTTATTATACGTAACCTTGAAGAGGCACGGATGAAAAAGGCCATATCTGGCACCCAAGGAACGTAAGTCATCTCTCATGTTGAGGAAGGCCTTACGTCTGTCAGCAGTGGCTTTAGCATAGTCTTGTGCAAAGAATAAAGGCGATCCTGACCAAACAATTCTTGGAGAAGCTTTAACCGCTACAAGCACTTTCATCAAGTCTGTGTACTCCAAGAAGTATAGGATGACTCCTCTTGGCCTCTGTGAAGGACTAGTATGAGATGAAGCATGACCCAACCTGTGGGCTCGCTGAATGTTGAGTTGAGTCCCTTCTGGCATGTGAAGTAGTTTAGGGAGGAACGCCTTAAAGAAAGTGAGCGGATCCGAGCCTTCAATTCCCTCTCCCAGGCCGTAAATGCGTAGATTGTTCCGTTTATTGCGGTTTTCAAGATCCTCCACCTGTTTCTGGAGTGTAGAGACGTGAGAGTGTAGTTGAGAGACGCTTACACATGTCTCTTTGAGAGAAGAAACAGTATTTTCGACTGAAGAGACTCTCGCGTCCAGTTGAGACCAATTATCTGTTAAGGTTTGCAACTTGGTATTCGTCTCTTCCATAAAGGGTCGGAGGGCCCTGATTTCCTCAAGCAGTAACTCCATCGAAACAGGCGAGGTGGACTTGGGCGGCGAAGGAGGGTCCTTTTTAAGCCGTTTGGTAAGAGATTTCCCAGAGGTTCCAGAGGATGAATCCATATTTACTTGGGAGTGCTGATACGTGGGTCTTAGAGAGTCCTCAAACTTAGAAAATTCAGTGAAAATTTTCGAATTTTTTACAAAGATGTGCTTTCTGGATGGAGAGGAACGGACTCCTTTTGTTCTGCCCATAAAACGCTGACCCAAAACTCCCACTCCTAGTCAGCAATACTGGATTGAGGAGAGCAATCTCAATGTGGACCTATTTAGGAAGCCCAAAATGGCCGCCAAGCAGAACCCTCACAAATCCTCATCCAACCTTATCCCTCGATGCTCTGAGGAAAAAGTATGAAAATCTTGCAGAAACTGAAATATGCTGGGTGCACTAGAATACAGTCAGTGATATTTGTGAATAAGCACTCCGCAGCTGCCAGCAGTCGGCAAAGCAAAAGTGAGGAGAAGTATTCTCTATGAAGGTATTTCATGAAACCCAAAATGGCCGCCAAACACCAATTCCGTAAACTTCCAATGACTCTTGGCAGCCCTTTATGTCCTCTTACCCCTTTAAAATGATGAGGATCCACACATTATCTAGGCGTTAAGGTGCAGTGGAAACCTCAAAAAGCATCTAACGAAGGATTCAGAGTGAGATGCACGAATTCCGCGTTCGCGGCAAAAATTCAAAATGGCTGCCGCGGAAATACGCGGCCGATAAGGGGCAGAAGATGCATAAAAAAGTACTTGCTGGCGACATAAGAGGGCAACAGGGATCTCAGAACCATCCTCCAGTCTTCAGCCGCTCGCATCTGTTCTCCATTGGTCCCAGCTCGACCTGAGAGCGTGGTCTCTCGAAGATACGCCGGAGAGCCTCACCCGTGCGCCGCCATCTCCGTTGGGCGCCAAGCCACGCCCCCATCGTGGTGACTTTTTGACAAGACCAATTGGCCAGCCATTTATATTTCAGTGTTCTGACCCTTTGACAAACCATTAGGGCTGCCTTACTTATGAATAGTCTCTTAACATTGTTACTTTACATTAAAAAACATCAGAAATTTACTGTAAAAAGAAAATGTTGAATTGACATTATAGCTAGCTTTTGAGTTGAGATGAGAACTAACATTAGAAAACCATATAACACTCAACTTCATATGTTGTAGTTTACTGATTTTTTTACACGTGTGACCTCACCAGTATGCATATGAGGGTGGCTGCAGGACCCGGTCTCTGGCCAATACCCTGAGGCAGGCCAGCTCCTGCTGACATTCGGAAATTCAACAATTCCACTTTCCTACAGTACTCTGTGCCTCCCATCTTAATTCACTCAATCATGCTGTAGTGCAAGCACTTTGTGGCTGATACTCTTGATTTCATCTAACCTTTACCAAAGCTGGATTTATAGCCAACGCATCAATGCCACATTTATTCTTTAAATATAGCACTCCAGTCTCTTGAAATCCTCTGATCATGTCTTTATTTATTCCAGCATGTTCTTTCCTAGTGAGAAACGTATCAAAACCTGTCCACACCAGCACATATATTTCAAGCCCTCACCCCGGCCCTTCAGTGGGTCATTACTGGAGTCAGTTGTTTGGGAAATTTAGTCTCATCACAAGTTCGACTCTAAGATTCCACTAAATAATTAAACATTGCAATGGGAATCAGCTATCCAGGCTGGATTCTGCATGGAATTTCTCATTTTCCCTGTACTTTCACCTGTAGATTTTCAATTCTGAAAGCTGCTGAAATCTATGAGTGAAGGCAAACAAACTTGCAGTGGTTCTAGTAATTTTGATGGCACAGACAACCACTCTTAGACACAGTATTGGAATGAGGTGGCCACTTGTAATAAGGGCCCATATTTCTGTGACTGCACCTTTTCAGATTTGAAGACACCATGTTCAAATTTTAACATGTTGCCATGCCACACTGTGCTAGAATGTGAGTCATTGGCAGCATCATGCATTAATTCTTTGATGCACATTTCGGGGCTTATTTACAAGCCCCTTGCGCCACCGATGCGTCACTTTTAACATGGGAAAAAGTGACGTTCCGGTGGCGCAAGGGGGTTGTAAATATGCCCCTTCATATTTATTGAACCTTCATATACCTGATCAAATATAGCCATTTTATTTTGGTACCATCTCTCATAATATGAAAAGCATTAGCGAAATTCTGAACTTGGGTACCATGAATGGTACAGTTGAACATTATACAGCAAAAATAAAAAAAACTATTGTCTCCCTTTATTTAGCAAAGGCCAATAAAATTACAATTCATAAGGGTATATTCTATCCCATGATGCAGAAAATTCACACGTTCATATTAAAATGTGCTTACAACATTATGTTTACAATATACCCATATGAATTGTAATTTTATTGGTCTTTGATAAATAAAGTGAGACATTTTTGCATCAATTGGGACTCAGTGTATAGACAACGCTATGATTGAGAGAAGTATGAATGCTTTCCCGCAATAAGACGCTAAAAGGGTTGTTTAAATAAGTGTGGTTGCGCAAAAGGGATCTTTTTTTTATTGTTGCTGTATTCTCTACCCTGTCCCTTTTTGCTAGAATTGTATCTCTCTCACAACAGTTGAACATTATGACAGCACTTAATGGATTATATGTGAACATAGTCTACTATTCGGAAAGGAAAGGAACTGTTAAATGTAGCCAAATACATCAATGTAAAGAAAATGAAAGATGTTTATTACTCCGGCACTACGGCAAACTTATCAATGTCAATAGAATATGGACCTAGGATCTCCTGGGATTGCCAAAATGTACTATTCATCAGAGTCGTTCCTAACACAATTCCAAAACTTCTTTATATAAAACATATTTCCTTGATGGTTTCAAACTTAATTCATAAAAATATTCTTAGAACTCGAGTAACTCAGAGGTTGTCTGAGGTGAAAAACAGCATTAACAACGGGGAACAACGCTTGCCTTACCGACGCGCATGCCTTAACCACGCCTTTGTATGGGTAAGGCAGTCAGCACTCTAGATGCAGAGCGGATGGGTGAGGAAACGAACAGGAAGGATCTGGACAGGAAGAACCGGTACGCAGCTTGGTAAGTAGGGCTGGGGCTGGGTTTAGTGCTCAGAGTGGGGGTGTGGAGGTCGGGATAGTTTTTTGAGTTGAGGTCAGGTTCTAGGGCTTAGGGCAGAGGGAAGGGGCAATTTTGAGGGCTGGGGCCAGTTTTAGGGCTCAGGCACGGGGCCTCGGGTCAGGGTAGATTTTAGGGCTGGGGCTGGAGTTGAGGGCTCAGGGTGGGGGTTCAGGGTAGTTTTTAGGGCTGGGCAGAGTTAGTTGCAGGGATGGGGCTGGGTTTTAGGCAGGGCCGGACTGGGAACAGAAACTGGCCCTGGCAAACTGCTCAGCCGCCCCCCCCTGGGGTGAGGGGGAGTGCAGCCGAGCAGTTTGTGAGGGCCGGTTTCGGCCGATTTTGTTACAGGGGGCCGATATTGCCGACCCCCGGTAACAAAAACGGCTTTCCAGGGGCCCAAAACCGGCCCCCACCCTAGCGGCCTGCCGGGGAAACGCCCGGTTCCCGCTATGGCCAGTCCGGCCCTGGTTTTAGGGATCAGGGCAGGGGTGCTGGGGTGTGATCTTAACAACACATGTGCCTTTTCCAATCATGCCTTTACAATGAAATTCGATGTAAAGACATGCGTGGTAAAGGCATGCATGGTAAAAATGCTGTCGTTGTTAAGACCATGTTGTTCAGGCATGCAATATTATCGCATGTGTGGTTCTGTCCTACAACTGTCTGAGGTAGCCTTCATGGTATTGCTTAGCTTTTTTTTCTGGTGAAAGGAGGTGATAACAGAGTTGCTATCCTCTTTTTATGGCTTCCCCTTTGGGAACTGTGTCTGGCCATTTTTGGCGGAGGAGAAAGTGGTCTAGTGTCCCCTTGCATGATATCCCAGATGTGTTCTAAATTTGGAATTTATTTTCAAATAGCACAGTTCCTTTAAAGAATACGAGTAGTGTCAAAAAAAGTTTTATGTTTGGGAATGCAAACAGAGAGATGGTGGTCAGCAGGTCTTTTTAGGCCTCCATCCCTCTGTTTGAATCTAGTAACAAGGAGATGCAGACAGTGACGTGCCTAATTCATACTCATTAGGCATGTCATTCTGCTACTCCTATGACTGACCATTCTGCAACATGACCTATTAGTATAAAGTGTGCATTGCAAGAAAGAAACAGATCACAAAATATCAGTGCAGAATTTGAAATCACCTTTTTGCTAACAGTTGTTTCATCCATCATGTACTTAGTTTTCTAATGAAAACCCTTTAGAAACTGAAAACAAACAAAAGAGCAGTAAATAAGAATCCGTAAACAGATATTTAACTTACCCTGGGTTGAATATACATAGCATAGTGATTCTGATGTTTGTCTTTGAAACCTGTGGTTATTTTGGTGCCTACATCCCTGCTTCCATCCCTGCATGTCACTTAGTACCCCTCTCTCAGGGTTGAAAGCAGCACAGAAATAGAAACTGACAAGGGCTGTAGGAGGCCTGTTTACTTTCCACTCCTTGCTCTTCCCTGAGCCATTGAGGGACTAATGATGTGCCAAGAGGTCAAACCTGTGATGTCATTGTGTGGCAATTGCTAATTGCTGACACTTACGCTACCCTTGGCGTTTTGGTAAATTGACACCCTCAGCCTTGCATTGAGCTACCAGCAGCTTTGCCAATGCATATTTATCTCATGGGCTTTTCAGAGCTGCACCTGTTGCGTGTTTGGCCTACCTCATGTAGTTCTGCTCATTAAAATACCGCAGTGTAAGGTTGGAAAGAAAAATCTTGCCTGGTGAACAAAGGACTAAGAAGCACAGGATTGTTGCTAAAATTCTGCTGAGTTCATTTTTTCTTTAATCAATGATGGCACATTTGAAAATACCTAATATTGTCAGAGTGTGGATTATTAGTTGAAGTGACTGGTAGTCACTTTAAGTAATAATGGCACTCTTTCTGACGAGGTCCAGTAAGGTCTCAAAAATGTAACTCTGATCTTAGCCCTCTGTAACTGTAGCACAAAGCAGACAGGCATAACTTAGGAGAACTGTGTAAAGCATTTGTCAGTATCAAAACAGGTAAAAAGTAGCATGCACAGCACAATAAAAATCCTACTCCAATGTAATAAAATAGAGAATTGTAATGGGAAAATAGACATCACAAGAGAAAAAATCGGACGTAGGGAATCGGAGATATGATTTTTCAAAGTTTTGGATGTTTCTAGTGTTGAAAATCATAAAGTGCCTACTGTGTGTATCTGGTTTTGCTAGACCGGGTCAAAGTTAAAAGTTAAGTCTGCCCATGCAGGAGTGCAGATCCATAAAAGTGACCAGGTTCAGTCTGGTGGAACGTTCTATTTTCTGACTTAGTTGGGTCATCGGAGGTGTATGTCAGGGGCAGAGATGGTGTGATTGCCTCTGTTGACATACTGAACGTCCACACAACTTTAGGTGAGGTTGGCAGATCTTCAGTTTGGCTGAGAGGGTACTCTGTCAATGTTGCAATGTAGTTCCCTCTCCAGGAAACTATACATTGGGCCCTTAGTCTCTGGAATGGAAGTTGAAAATCCATAGCAGGGAAAGGCAGCAGGCGGTAGCTAAGATGGGTAGGTTTGGTAGCCATCTGATGAATTCGCAGAGAAGCTGTTGACTTTGGACAAGAAAGCTCCTAGCTGGATAAATTCAAAATTTGCACTCAAGAAAGGTCACTCGCTTTTCCTTTTGAGTAACCTGTTAACTAACTGTTCAACAAACAAAATTCTTGCCTTCCTGAATGCTCTAATGGCTGCCCACTGACTATGCATCGTGGCAACTGCAAGACCAAGCAAAAAAACATCCCTTAAGAATTCCAGACTTCTAGCAGGGGAGCAAGAAGAAGCTGTTAACTCACTCACCAAACTCCAATTCTAAAAATGTTTTTGATTTCTGGAATAGTTTTTAATGGTTGAAGGGCTCATGGACTGTTGAATTGACAAGGCTACCTCCCCAGAACAACCTAGATCAGTTAATCATGGCCTCTCAAGTTCCAACCCTTTAATCTGAGCCTCAAGAGGGAGGATTCTGGTAAAAGACGATTGGATGTAAGAATCCAGGGATCTTCAATCGCCAGACTGTATAGAAGAGGAAACCACAGTCTGCGTGACAAAATGGTGCAACAAGAAGAACTCGTGCATCTGCTAAACCACCTTCCAGATCACTCTGGAAATTAAAAGGATTGGTGGGAAGGCATAAATCAGAGCCATCATCAATTGGACTGTGTGAGAATTCCGACCTTAAGCCTTCTGAGACAGGACTAGACCGCAACATATGAGGAGCATCATAATCTCTTCTGAGGCAAACATGTCTATTCAAGGTAGACCATACCTCTGAGTGATCTCTTGACAGATCATCAGAGAAATGCTCATTGACATTGAGGATGGAAATACTCTGCTCAGCTGTTCCGCAAACCCATTTTCTCTCGCTGGAGGATTAATCACTTCCAAGAAGAGGTGATTGAACTCGGTCTAGTGTCCTGTGTTCTGTTCTAGCGCAGATGAGCCCTGAACCTTTGTCCCCTGCTTGATCATTTTGGTAGGGTTTGGCTACATGGTTGTCTGTTCTTAGTCTAACCGTTTGACACTGAATTAAAAGAAGAAAGGTTTGGAGAGCTTTGAAGATGGCAGCTAACCCTTTCCAATTGGAGGGCTTGTACTTCTCCTCTTGAGTCCATAAACCCTAAATAGAATGCTCTTCTAAAGCCACCCACAAACTGTCAGGCTGGTGTCTGTTGTGATAACCCTTGGTTCTGGACTCGTCAGAGAAAACCCCTTGTTCAGATTGTCTGGTATTACCCACCAGTCCAAATCCTGTTTCAAAGACAGTGTGACTGGCACAGTCCTCTCGAAGTCCTGCGACCATGAGTTCCAATGTCTCAAAAGATGTTGAGCCAAAGGAAACTAGTGTAGACCGAACCAGGGAACATGATGTCAACTCTCCCTGACCTCTTATCTATTCTGTTGCTGTTGCTGAATCCTTCTGTAGAAGATCTCTCACCCGCTGAGTTAACTTCTGTTTCCTTTGCCCTGGGAGATATAACGTGATCTCCTGAGTTTGAAACACTTCTCCTACGTACAGAAGAGTTTGTGATGAGAGTAATTGGGATTTTTTGTAGTTCAGATGGAACCCATGACTCTAGAAGACACTGCACATGGTCTGTACATGAAGTTGTACCTTAGAAAAAGAAGATGCTGCCATTAGTAAGTCATCAAGGTAAGGAAACACACTTATACCCTGATAATGCAACAAACCCCAAAGGGGCAAGGACCTTAATAGAAACTCTCCGGGCAAGAGAAAGGCCAATAGGAAGAACTCTGAATTGGTAGTGTCTTCCTAAAACCGAAATACACACATATTTTTTTTAAATTGGACATGAATAGGGATGTGAAGATATGCATTCAACAAATCTAAAGAGGTTAAATAATCTCCCTAAACAATCAAAAGAAAAATCAGTTGCAGAGTTTCAATTTTTTAAGGTTTGCATTGGATGTAAGCATTCAACATCTTGAGGTCCAGAATGGGTCTGTAGTCTCCTGATGGTTTCTTGACAACAAAAGTTATCAAATAAACCTCTTCTTCCTTTCCTCCAGTTGAACAGGGATTATTGCATTTTTGTCTTCCAAATCCTGAATGCCCTCAAGGATCGCAGTCTTTTTCTAGTATTGCTAGAAATTGTGAATTCTTCTGGACACTCCTGAAATTCTATCTTGTAACCTTCCTTCATGATTTCCAACACCTAAGCACAAGACATCTATTCTCTACATTTCTCAAAAAAAAGAAGAAGTTGGCCTTCAACCAGATTGGTATAGTCTCAACTTTTAGGAAGTAGTCACGGGGGATCGCCTAGTGGAGATGGGGCAGAAACAAACCTCTCTTCTGTGAAACATTTCGCTTTTGTTAAAGACCCTGGAGAGAGAATTGGGGTCATCATTTTTCTATCCTCCGCTGATTTCTTGATTAAATCCTAGAATTGAAGCTCAAATTACTTCACTTCTGTGAATGGTAGATGAATCAGAAATACCTTCTAGCTTCTTGACTGCATCCAGATGTGCAGCCTTACAGATATAGTAGATGCTGAAGTGGAAGAAGAGGCACTAAGATCAAATGAAATATCTGAGAGAAATCTAACATGTTGCTCCATTGATGACAGTCTATTAGTGCAGTCAGAATTCTCATGAATCCTGCTATGCCAAGGCCTGAAAGCCTTTCAAGAAAGGCTAGAATGTATACATAGCATAGGGGGACACTCAGTACAAAGTTGGGTGCTGCATAAATCCTCTTAGTTTAATTTTGAGTTCACTTTCTTGTCAACAGCATCAGCAGTGATATCTTCTGAAATGATGGACCAATGAGAAACCAGACCTGCCATAAGGGAGTCCACCTTGACTGACGATGGATATTTGTCCTGAAAATTGTCTAGAAAGTACCTATTGGACAAGAATCGAGGAGTGACTTTTCTATGTCCTTCCACTCCTTATCAAGTACCTTCTTCATAGCAGGTTGAAGAGGCAGAGTCTCAAGCTCCTTTTGTTGATACAGTGCCACAAAGTCTTCCTCAGCCACAGAGGAAGATTCTGTAAAGCTGAAATAATTTTAAATATGAGCCTGTAAATCCAAACACTCAGGACCCTGAATGAAACGCCCTCTCTGCTCCAAGTCATCCTTCCCTAGGTCAGAGAGTTTGGGCTGCTTGGCTGGAATATCTTGTCCCTTTACGTCAGTAGCTATGGACTTTTTAAAGAGCTCGCAGAGTTCAAGAGAAGAAGGATAATAATGAGCCTCAGCATCTTTCTGTCCCACAAACTCCACTTCAGTGTCTCCTTCAGAATGTCTCCTTTTAGAGATTGCTTTCCACCCTTGTTCCTCCATGGTTGAAGGAACTTAAATGGTGCCTGAAGGTAGAGCCAACAATGACATAGTAGTAAGTCTTACTAGTTTCAAATCTCATGAGACTTGAACTTTATAAGACTCCGGCCCATTCTAAACTAAGAGCATGTAAGCTCAAGCTTGAACCTTCTATTAAATTACAAAGGCTATATATAGTTGACTAATATTATTATTTGCAACTAGGATTCACTGCCAATGCTAAGCATGCCCATAGAAGAAGAATACACACTGGCTGATGCACAGCCGTGCTTTCTTTCAAGTATAGGACAAAAAGGAGGGCATACTGGCTCTTCACAGCAGTGTCCTCCAACAATAAGCTGGTGAACAGGAACATTAGAAACTTTAATCTTCACATTGAGAGACAACAACCATAACCATAGGCTGTTCCTCCTGAAATAAAACAAGATGTGCTGTCTACTGGAACAGAAGGAGCCCTTGGTTTCTAATCAGCTGATTAAAGAAATGGAAGACATGCTGGCTGTGCTCAGCTGCATCTCCCAACAGTGAATCCAGGAAGGTCTGCTGCCTATATACAGCGATTGCTTTCCTAAAGACTTTATCAATAAAAAAGAGGATGCGCTGTCTCAGCACAGCTGCGTCCTTAGGCACCACCATTACTCCCCCACAAAGAACACGCTCAGCTTCGTAAAAGTAACCAACAGGAAGGGGTTTAACAAAAAGCGTTGTTAAAGGAAAACGACAGCTTCCATCACAGTACAGATTTTAACCATACATAATAAGTGGCAAAAGCAAACAAAAATATACAACATGAAATGTTACTTACCTAGGATGGTCGCAATAAGAGAAAAAGTGAACAGGATTTTGTAGACAGTAAGTCATTCATTTTTATCCATGAACAGAAGGGGCATGGCTCAGCCATCTGAAAAAAGAGTAGGTGAAAAGTAAATTTTTCTTTGAAAGGTTAACGGTGGGGGCAGGAGCCTCATTTTGAAGGACTGGGACAAGGAATACAGATGAGGAGGTAATATTTGGGACAATAGTCACGAAATAGCTGTTGAGGTCAAGTGTCAAGTGATTCTTTTGTCTAATTGTTTTCTCTAGCTGGAATTGGTTCCTTTCCAGATAGACATGAGATGTGATGCACAATGAGTATGGGTCTTCGGTGGATTGTGGATCTCTTCAAACTAGTTGAAACAGTGCTCAGGCGAGGTGTGGACCAGCTTTGTCAACAATGCGAACTGAGTGATGCATGCAAACCTACCCATATCTTTTTGGCTTAGGTGGCATTTTCCAAGTTAGATTTAATACATTTATGAGTTTGCTTCATTGTAAACCAAAAAGGCACAAATGCAGAGCGTTAAGTTCATAAACAGACATGCCTTTCTGGTAACTTGTGCCTTGCTCTGTCACTCGAAGAAAGAATTCTCAATTTATTGGACAGAGAAACCTTTATTTCGACTGACAACTCAAGTGCAGAAATTGAAAAGGACATGAGTTACGGAAACTACATGGGTCTTATAAAAGTACTAGAGTGGTTTTAAAAGTTGTAATTTTCTATCTTTCTACTTATTGTGTCAGTCAAATACAATGATATACTATATACGATACATATAGATTATGTAAAACCTTTAATTTGCTATTTGTTTAACTGCTTTATTTAAAAAAAAGTTTAATTTCAGTTAATATTATACAACTAAAGTCATACATGGAATACGTTTATTGTAGAAAACATGAAATGTTTTCAAATGGCTTTGTCTAAAAATTATATTATTGTAGATAATTCATGCTCCCTCTATAACTTCTCAATTGATGACTGCAATTTAAAGCAGCATAATGTTTTAAAATTGTTCAAAAGTGATTTTCTTGCTGCTTTTCCTTATATTTAATGGACTCAATTGCAGATAGCTGTGCATGTCATTAACTAAATGACAAAGCCATCGTGTTGATGAAGGTGCCAAGAATTACTTTGTGTTTTACCCTTCAGTTACCTGTCTTTTAGTCTTCATTTCAGCTTGTTAGCAAAATCTGTTCTTTCTACTTGAGAGCATTAGTGATTTGTTACTTGCCTTTAAAGAAAAAACAATAACAGCAAAGCAGCAAGTAATTGTGTTATTCATTGGAAATCGAGCACTATTCAACACAGTGCCAAAATTTATCTCAAATTTGTTAGATAGAGCAAGCTACAAACGAGTACGTAAAAAAGAAGCCGCTTCTACATTCAATATGCCCCCCCCACTTACCAACGAATGCTTTTTTGTTCTTGCAGTGAAGAGTGACTATAGTCACTATATCTGTTTGGGTAAGAGGCTTTTCAACCTATGCCCCCATAATGCATGTCAGTGTGAGCTACGACATGGCATGTTACTCGGGATTTGTGAGGTACATTTCTTCCATGAGGTATCTAAGGTATTCATATGGTATTTTGTAGCGTGAATGAGTAGATGCAACTTGCAAGGGTGAAGTGATAACAGAGTTAAAGGGACCATGGGAGCCTGAGATAGACGGATGAATGAAGGAAATGGCTGATTTACCATGCGGATGATGGTGTGAAAGGAAGAATGGACGTTATGAGAGGAATGTGGGGGGGGGTGATGAACTGAGGATTAGATGAGTGTTTCCATATTGTTTTAGAAATCAGGAGTTGAACGTGGATGTTTTTTCCAATGCCAAAATTAAGTGCGCCTCGGAATGTGAGTGTGTGTGTTTGTGTCCAAGGTTTGTGAGGGCATGTCGTGTGAAGTAGTGAAAATGTTGCTCTTTCTTGTATGTAAATATTGCTTGTTTACAAAATACCTTCAGCTATGAGGGTTTCCCCAAATTTATTGACCAGAAACCAGCATTTGGCGATGCAGCGCGCGCAACGAAATTCGTTTTATTCATTTATATGTTTACTTACCTCTATTCGGCCGTATTCTGTACTTTACTACCCCCCACCCTGCCCCTCCCCCACCCCACGTCACCGCCCGGCAGCACTCCCACCACGGGCCGCTACTCGACAGCATTCTCCGCTTTCTATTCTTGCCAGTGTTTTCAAAGCATGAGCAACTTTGGAACAAAGCGGTATAAATGCTTGCTAAGGCGATTGGCAAGATAACTTAGTAGGCTAAATGAAAGAAGGAAGTAATAGAAAAAAAGACAAATCAAATCTCAAAACCCATTGAAAACAAAAAGACAGCGATATATGAGAAAGGCAATATAGGACTGATAAGGCATGCATATTTATACTCATCCAGCTGCATTTAGCAATTATGTCCACCCAGATTGCCACCTCGACCCTTCATAATTTTTTATATGTGTAGCCTTCATAGATGATCTTCAATTCCATGATGGAGGGAGGGATGAAGAGCAATGGAGCTGGCGAACTCTACAGAGTAGGGTCTTAGACACCCCAACCCAGCAGGATGGTCCTGAAAAATCAGTGTTTATGTGTACACTTCACCTCAGCCAAAAGGATGGCAATGATTTTCTTATTCAAATCATGTTAATGCCTTCTATTAACTAATGAACACAGTGGGATATATAAATCTATTACTACAGTGTTTTTCATAACTCTCCTTGTGCCTCTCCCACAGGGCAACCCCACACCCCAAATCCAGTTGATCTTCTTAACCAGAATGCTTGCCTCTCACCAACATTAATCTTTGGACACAATCCCTGACTAATCATTTATAGAGCATGACTACAAGCTTTATGGGTGACTGGGTATTTGCTGCTTTGACAGCACATCCATATTATGTTTCACTCACACTATCCTATGAAAGCAGTACACATTAGAGACAGTTCCTGGCATTATCATTTGCACATCATGGCTCCGGAGAACTCTGTTGGCTAAGCATTTGCCACCTCAGTGGTACACCAGCTCAAGTTATCCTCACGCATCAAACTAAACAGTACAAATTAGGCACAAATTTTGGCACCATCATACACATACGGAACACTGCTCCAACCCATATGGTTAACTATTAGCTTCAACATCCATATCAATTTTTACTTACACCTCATCTTAATTCAACAATAGTTATTCGCCAAAACATTTGGCACCATCATGCCCCCAAGCAATATAGAGATGTAAATTTTTTCCACCTAAAAGGTACATCCAGTAATTTTATAGTAACATATCTATATAGGTTAAGTAATCTTTATGTTAACCATCATGAAGGCTTTAACTTAATTCCCTCACACCCACACACACACACACACACACACACAGAATGGCTTCAAAGCCCCCATAATTAACAAAGATGACTCAAAACCTAACCACCACCTGAAACTACGCAATAGATAACCAAACACCTCAAAAGAATGACAAAAGTGCAATATCCTTCAGCACACATATCTATAAAAATAATGCTTCACACAGACACATACCATGGCCTAGCTGGTGATTTTTCAATGTAATCCATTACTAAACATTACATTAATTGCTCCCAAACCTAACAGTTAGTTCCAGCATAACTCATCTCTAAACGATTTGAAGCACAACCAAATACATCACCAAGAGACAACTTTGAGTTGGATCAATGAGAATCCCAGAATCATAAAGGGTACAGAGATTCAGAATGCACTTGAGAACCATGCAAATATGAGGAATGCCCTGTACAAATGCATTTAACTTAACATAACATTAAAGCTGAAGACATGCATTAAATTATTCTACATGTCCATTAGAACGTTTTTCATAGGAATAATCAGAAAGAGACTAATAAGAGGCATCTACATCTTTAACAACATGTTATGTTGTTCATTAACATGGAAACAATCTACATTTTAATTTAAGATCATATGTCTATCAAGCTTAAAATATTTTGATTATGCTTCCAGCAGCATTGCTTGCAGACCTAAAAGTAGGGGACTTGAGGTTTGAAATCCACAACTAACTGACCATTTTAAGCATATCATCAAAAAGGCCTTGAAGACTATCACACTCCTGTTCAAGTGACATACAGTCTAAGCACTTTTCTAAAGCAGTGAAACTTAGATAACAGTGGCCTACTGTTGGAAAGTGGTTTATTAGTAGGTGTAGGTAGGGACCTATCACTAGTAAAAAGGCCACAATCACAATATAAGGTCAAGTCAAGGTGTCAATAAATTATTCCCTTGCTCAACCCTTGGTAATTGACAACGAGCAGGCAGGCTTAACTTAGGAGACAGGAGTGTAAAGCATTTAAACACACCAATACATTAAATAAGTAAGACACAACACACAATAAAAATCTAACACCAATTTATAAAACTAGGAAATATTTTTGTGAACAAACAGACACCAAAATGACAAAAATCTAATGAAGAGAACCAGTGATATGAATTTCTTTTAAAGAATAAACACTTTTTAGTGCTTAAACGCCCAAAAGTGCCACTTTGGTACATCTGGTTGCGCTTGACTGGGACAAAGTCAAAGTTTGAGGCTGAACGTGATGAAGCCCTGGTTGGAAACATTAAACGGGTGACCTCGGTCAAAATTTACCCTTTGCACTTAGAAACTTTTCTAGAGCTTTTTCTCTTGACATCGAGCAAGGCTACTCGCCAGGCTGGGTTTTGAGTCAACGACAGCAGTTTGGTTCAGCGAGAGGCCTCAGGGAAATCCTGGAAGTCTAGAGCTCCGGAGCTTTCAGCGGCACAAACCTGAAATCCAGGCCAGGTCACAGTTTTGAGACAGCAGCTTGACTCTTGTTGATGGGACGGTCACCTTATGGAGCTTTTTACCAAAGATTGTCCTGTGTTCTCCAAACTCCTGAATCTTATTCCAGAAGTTCCTTTTTTGGGTTCAAAGTTGACTGGGACAAAGTCTAAGTTTGAGGCCAACCGCGATGAAGCCATGGTCAGATACACTAAGCAGGAGGCCTTGGTTAAAATGTTACCTTCCCACTTACAAACTTTCTTTTCTGGAGCTATTTCTTTCAATGTCGAGCGAGGCTCCTCATCCGGCCACGTTTTGAGTTGATAGTGGAGGCTTGGTTCAGCACAAGACCTTGGTAAATTCTTGGAAGTTTTGAGCTCCGAAGGTTTCAGCGGGGCAAACTTCAAATCCAGGCCGGGTCATGGATAACCCCGGGCAGAGAACTCTGCTCCGCCAGCGGAGTTTTGCTTACTCCGCTCTCCGATGAGAACGCGGAGTTCAGGCAAAACTCCGACTCCGTAGCGCGGCGGTGTTAGCCGGCCCCTCCACTGTCCCTAATTTATTTATTTTAAAAAAGGCATTTACCTGCTGGGGCATCTCCGGGCTGCCTTCTCCTCGCCATGGTCTCTCTCTCATCCTCGTCCTCGCCGTCCTCATCCACGGAACCCCCTATGTTGTACGTCTTGCATGAAGATTTTTTCCAACTCCGTGGAACTCTGCGTAGCGGCACTACGCCAGCTCTGCTCGGGCTTAGTCATGGATCGATGACAGAGTTTTGACTCTCGTCAATGGGTTGGTCACCTTATAGAGCTTTATACCAAAAATTCTCAAATGTTCTCCAAACTTCTGGATCTTCTTCCAAAAGTTCCTCTTGTGGGTTCAAAGTGTCCAAAATACCAATCCAAGGGTATAGAAGCTCTGAGATTGTCCTTGGCATGTTGGGACTATGTTTCCCACAATGAACCAGCCAGATCCTTAAAAGTCCACTGGACTCATTCCAGGCTGGGGATTTCTTGGGGGAGAGGGTGCAGGTGAGCTCATTTTACCTTTTGCTTTCAGGGTTTCAACTCCTTCCACTTTCTGAAGCAAAGAAATGTCCTTGGGGCTATAGTTACAAATGTGCAGCAGGTGCAGTCCTTATGATTGCAATCCTTGGGACGCAGGCCAAGGTTCCAGCAGGGCAGTCTTTCTTCTCCTTGTAGTTTCAGGCAGGGATCTGAGTTGCTAGGCAGCTCTTTCATTTTGATCCAGTGTTCCTGACCAGCAGGGTATGACCACTTCCTCCAAGGTGTGGCATATTCTTGACCCTCACCATGGCATATAAAACATCTTTTATAATGTGCTGGCTTACAGATTCAAAGCACATCACCCCTGGGACACCTAGGGGAGATCTTAGGGGTTACCTATATGTACAAATAAGGAAGTCTGAGACTTTGGCACTACCTTTAATTCCACAGTCGAATGTGCATATAATTTACTTTTAATTGCAGCATGCAAGGCAGGGCTGGCTTTTAAAATGAAAGCTGGCACCACAGTAGAGCACACTTGAGTGCATTAAGTCTACTGGGACGCTAAACCTACATGCCCTACCATATACTAGGGACTTAAAGGCAAGTTATCAGAACCAATTGTAATTATACCTAATGACCATGTATGTCCATCAGAGCACAAATCCAGGGTCTGGTTAGCAGAGCCCCGGGAATAATCAGCTTAATAAAACCAGCATCTAGTAGTCAGAAATGGGGGTGAAAATTGGGGGGCACTGCAAACAGGTCCTGGTCTCTCACCTGCATACTTTTCTTCCTGCTTGATAATTGTTTAGCCAGTGATCAATACAACATTTTGTGAAAATCTAAAAGAGACAATAACAGCAGAAGTGGACATTGTCTTAGGTAGGATGCATGATATGCAAACATAAACTTTCTGAATGTTTAGCCACTAAGATTCTTCCTTAATGACAAAAAAGACTCCTGCCTCCTGGTACTATTAGATCTCTCTGAAGCTTTGGAATTGTTGAACAATTTATAAGTTACCCAAGCAATGGAAATGAGCATACATTTAATTGAAATAATCCAATGGCATCTTATATCATACCTCACCAATTATCAGCAACTCATTTACATGGAACTACCACATGTCAGACTCTTCCTGTCACCTAAGGTGTCCCACAGGGCTCTATCCTATCACCCGTTTTTTTCAACCTTTATATGGAATCTTTGGAGGCATGTATATGTATTCTTTAGGAACCCGCCAGCAATGTGAAGAATCACTACTATACCGATTGCACCAGAATCTATACAAACTTTACTCACCAATGACATGCATCACTCAATGCCTGTCTCAGACACACCCAAATCTGGATGTCAACAAACTACCTGATGCTAATTTAACAAAGACAGAATTGCTTCTGTTTGCCAACAAAACCAAACATTTTCTGATTCAATTTTGGCTCTTGAAATAAACCTTGTGGGTTTTACACGCCAAAAGGAGTGAACAGAGTAAATCCCTTGGAGTCACACTCAACTCGAACCTCAGATTCAAAGAGCAGATTGTCAAGAAGACCAAAACAGCCAGTTTCTAACTTGCTCTTCTGAAAATAAATGACTTTTTTCATCGCAGGAGCAGACTTCAGAACTGCAGTTCCTGCCCTAGTCTTCTTCATTCTAGATGAGGGCACAACCCTGCTCAATGTCATCTCAGAGACCACCCTTACACTCCAGAAAGGCATCCTTCATATGACAGTATGGCTCATCAAGGGGGCTAAAGAAATCTGACCACATCACTCTTGGGCTAAACGATCCAACTGCAAGCTCAGATCATCTTCAAGATTACCTGTATTACTAACAAGGCCCTGTACTCCAAGACCAGTGTCTACCTACCTAAAAGACTAAACAATATCTGGAAGTAAATGCCAGATGAGGAGCTCTAACACCCACAGATCAGAGACTAAGGGGGTGATTTTTATGTTGGAGGTATGTACACTTCATTGCAATGGCAACATGAGCAAACATACCACCAACATGAAGAAGGTCTGCCACCCGATTTAAATGAGAGTGGACTTCACTTTGGCCATGGCAGAGACTAATTTGTCTTTGCCTTGGGAAAACTTCTCCAACAGCCCTGGGGAGTGATGGCTGTCAAGGAAATGGTTACATGTCCCCCGTCCAATTTAGTTGGGCAGACATGTAGTCATTTTTTACTATTTCTCATCACAAGGTATAACCTGGTGGTAAGGATCAGTAAAAACATTGTAATGTTCCCTCGCCATGGGAAAAGACTCCCAAGGTGAGGGAGTATTATATTTTTTCTAGGGGTGGGCAGAGAACTCCGCTCCTCCAGCGGAGCGGAGTTAGCCAGCCACCCCCACCCCCTGGCCCGGTCCCAGCTTCTGAACCCTAGCCAGGCCAGGGAGAGCCTCCCTGGGCCCCAGCGCCCGGACCCTCGGCTGGCTTGCAGGACAGGGGGCTCCTGCACCCCGGGGCCCGCCGGATGGAGCTCAAGCCCCGGGCCCGGTCCCAGCTTCCGAACCCTAGCCAGGCCGGGGAGAGCCTCCCCAGGCCCCGATGGACCCCCGTCCACAGCGCCCGGACCCTCAGCTGGCTTGCATGACGGGGGCTCCCGCATCCCAAGGCCTGCCGGATAGAGCTCAAGCACCGGGCCGGGTCCCAGCTTCTGAACCCTAGCCAGGCCGGGGAGAGACTCCCCAGGCCCCGATGGACCCCCGTCCCCAGCGCCCGGACCCTCAGCTGGCTTGCAGGATGGGGGGCTCCCCCACTCCGGGGCCTGCCGGACGGAGCTCAAGGTCTGGGTCCAGTCCCAGCTTCCAAACCCTAGCCAGGCCGAGAGAGCCTCCCCGGGCCCCGTGGACCCCCCTGGGTGGCGCGGGACATCTGCAAGTCGCTGCCATCCCAGACCGGGCCCAGGCATCCCCTGCTCAGGGCTTCTCCAAGCTCTCCAGGGACTCCAGCTCTGGCTCGGCCCCCCTTTCACGCAAGGCTGGCCTCCTGCCGCTCCTCGCCCCGGAGACATCGGGGAGCTAGGCAGTCCTCCCCGCTCTGCAGCTGCCCTGCCCTGGCTACTGACTGTCAACCCCCACACCCAGACTCTTGGCCGTCAGGGTGCTGACTCGGGCGGGTGTGCCTTCCACCTTCCTGGAGCCCGGGGGGCAGGAACCAAGGAGGGTTAAGCCCAGGCCACGTCCTCTCGCCGCCGGCCTGCCCTGTGAGCCCATTTTCCTTGAATATTAAGCCCCCACATAGTGGGGGCTTACTGAACCCTGGGGAAGGACAAAAGTTGGAGTTAGCCTGACCAGCCGGCAGGCAGGCCGGCCATCTGTTCACCTGGCCCGCAGGGCCATCTGGTCAACCGGCCCACAGGGCCATCTGGTCGCCCGGCCCGCAGGGCCATCTGGTCACACAGCCTGCAGGGCCATCTGGTCACGCAGCCAGGCGACCAGATGGCCCGGGACGACCCAGCGCCCAAGATCAACTTGAATACCAAGGGGTGATTGAAACTTGCACCTCTCAAATGAACAATCCTTTGTTTTCAGTCATGAAACCTGACAACACATATCATCTAGTTTTAGATTATAGACATTTAAACACTTGCAATAAGACATTTGCAGTCCAAAATGCACACAGTGCCGCATTAATGAATAACATTGTGCGGAAAAAATATAAAACGACCCTTGATATCTCAAATTGACTTTTCTGCCAAAATATAGCGCCTGAAAGCAGATATCTGACAGCCTTCTCAGCGCTAGGGACCCAGCGTCAATTTTGTCAACGCCCCCAGGGGTATAAGAACAGCCCGGGGTTGTTTTTGGCCAGAGTAACTGAGTTACTTCAAAATTTGGATGAAGAGGCATTGTCCTATGTGGATGATATTTATCTAACGGACGATGACCTAGAGGAACACTTGAACAGAGTGAATACCATAATTTGGGGATTTGCATCTGAGGGCTACAAATTCAACTTTAAAAAATCAAAAATTGCCCACCTCAGTGTCCTGTTTTTATGATATGAGCTTTCAAGTGAAGGAAAAAGCCTGGCAACCAATTTTTTTGAAAAATGCGCGCTGCTCCATCCTCCAAAATCATTGAAAAATTTACAGTCAATTCTGGGATTCCTAAATTTTGGTAGAACATACATTTTGGATTACGCAGAAAGAGTAAAACCTTTCTGCGATTTAATAAAACCTGATTTTTCAGTAAAACAATGGACACAGGAACATACAGATACACTTCGGGGCATATTCACAAGGAGATATCACCGAATTAACGGCACTTTATCGCAGCCAAAGTCGTGATAAATTTACCTCCCCATTCACAAGCCGGTGTTAACAGCCCACAGCACCAGTTTACCCGCGATAGCAGCCGCAAAAAACATCGCCACAGAGGACCCCCGCAAATATCGCTAATGAGATGCAGAGTAGGCGTTCCCGTGCCAAAAGCCGAGACAACATCACACCTCAACATTCACAACGACCAGCCACATCGGCGATAAAAACACAGAACAGGCGATAAGGCACGTTAGCACCAGGAAATTTACACCTGCTCTGACCTGGTGTAAAGTCGGACGGCAGCCAGCACCACAATAGGGAGCACAGCCCAGGGCCACATCCGAAGGGCAACAGATGCCATGGAGCCACCCATCATGCGGCCCGGACACCCAAGAGGGCCACAACACCCACCTCCACTACCCCAGGACCCCAACCCACACCCGGAACACCCCCCCCGGACCACCACAGACGCAGCGCAGACAAAGACAGCGGAACCCCAGGAAACGTACCAGCCGCACAGACCCAACATCTGACAATGTCACCGTCCACTACAGGCTGAAAGGGACAACCAACCTACACATCCTGACCAACATCGCCTAACAGGCCTACGGCACCAACACAGCGGACAACCAACATCCCACCCCACACAAAGCTGATGGCGTGGCTGCACCTGTTGGCCCCTGGGACCCCCCAACCAACACCTGCCAGAGTCGGAGGAGTCTCACAGCCAGCCACATCCAAGTCCCCCACACCTGTCCTGGACATCACCATCACCCTGGTATCCCAGTCCCCATACGTACAACACAATGCGCAGGATCCGCTGGAGACCAAGCAAGGACCATACGCCCAATCAAGATGCACGCACGTGTTAGGGGCAATACACAGCACACATGTACTACCTGTGCCCCCTGGTGACACAGTACACAATCACCGCAACAGGAAGCACACGTCTCACATCAATGTGCAGTCAACAACAGAACACCGTGGAACACCCAACAATGTCGCCTTCAAATACACAGCCAGTGTGCATGATACCTTCATCCTCCGACAGTCCATCATCAACCAGCATTCCCAGGATGGCAACAAGGAAAATGCACAGCCCCTTGGCAATATCCAAATGAACACCCCACACACCTCAACTCCACAACCATGCAACTCACAACTCTGGCAATGCACACGTCACAAAATCACATACAACAGGCACAACAACATGCCCACCCACCAGACACGACAGAACAACTTACAATGTCCACATGGGCAAGCCCTGAACATGAGCCAGCAACGGCATGGCACCTCAGCCACATAATAGCCGAATGTGGGGAGAGGTGGCAACCAGGCATCTGTGAAGGATGCAGTAGAACCATGATTGGGAAAGTACACAATGCCAAGAGTGCCGGAGATGTGCTGGACACCTCGCAGTATGCAGAACACACCCATATCCATGGCGACATACACCGCTTGTGTATGGAGTGTAGTGGACAGTGGACGCCACCATGTCACCCCAGCCAGTGGGGGACCTCGCGGAAATGTTGCCTGTTATGACCCCCCAAGCGTCAGCGGAGTGGGATAGCCCGGCGTACGCCATGCCAGCGTAGGGGTGTGAATAAAAAGCATGTAGGCAAGGGCGTGGTCCTCTTCCGGAAAGACCCACGTCTCTGCCAGGGCGGCACCTCCCACCCCACCACGAGACCGACACCATCCTCGTGAGCGGAGTTGTCTGCGATGCTGTGCGCCTGCCGGACCCCGGCACGCTGGACCACGAACCCGTCCGGCCAGCCCCTGCGCAGCCAGGCCACACTGATCACCTTCTGACACCGGCGTGTGTCAAGGAGGGCCCACCACATGCCGGCGCAAGCCCCAAGCCCGAGGCCCGCGACCTTGGCAGCCACCTCAGACCATTACGGCCTCCACGACAAAGGCCCGCTTTATTCCTTTTTCGTTGACGTACTCTAGTGCCGCCCCCGGCCTACTCTTCGGACCAGTAGGTCCCATATGTGAAACTGTGTCCTGAGTCATGAATGGCAGTGACCCCAAATCCGGGCCAGCGGCCACAGCACCAGACCCCCCGATCAGTGAGGCATAGTTCCATATGGGCATCTTGCGACACGTGGTGCCACTAACCCTGTTCAACGCCAGCCGGCTACACGTGGTGCCACTAACCCTGTTCAACGCCAGCTGGCTACACGTGGTGCCACTAACCCTGTTCAACGCCAGCCGGCTACAAGTGGTGCCACTAACCCTGTTCAACACCAGCCTGCTACACGTGGTGCCACTGAAACTGAACTACGCAGGCCGGTGGGGCCATCCAACCTATGCCGCCGACACTCGGTGAATGGGCCGTGCTGACCGCTGCCTCAGGCCTACAACACTGTCAGGTAGGTCACACATTTGGAACTGAGTCTTGATTACACCATGGCAGTGAACATTATTTAAGGCAGAGAACAATTCACTATACACCCTCCGATGTGGGGCCAACCAGTCTGTGCATGGCATCACAACCACACGTGTCTGTGGGCCTATGCGGACCACTGCCCTCGGCCTACGCTGCGCACGAGTGGGATCACAGATTTGGAACTGAACATCGGTAATTCAAAAGGCAGAATACATTTCTTCGCACGCACGGAGGGGCGTAAGAGGATGACACGTTGCAGTCCGGAGGGAACAGGATCAGCGTCACGGAGGTGATTGAACACTACCAACAACTGCCACTGTGTCACTAACTCTGTGCCTCGCGAGCCAACGACCCGTGGCTGTGGGCCACTGCTGACCGCTGCCTCCGGCCTACACTGCGGTCCAGTAGGTCACAGAGCCTTGATTTGGCATTCTTGAAGTTCACATATGTGTACCGGCATCATCGCAGACTGCATCCCCTCACAGCACCTGTGCCACTAAGTTTGTTCCTCGACATTCATGGACACTCACTGGTCGTACATTGGTGGCGTTTTAGTCTATGGACTAGGGGCTAGTTTTCATCCTCATGTAGCTGATCCCGAATTGTTAGTGCAAACGAGGGTTGCGCTTTCCACTCCTCCATTTGCTGCTTCCAGATAACATCAGACCTTCCGCATCATGCCCTGGAGGACACCTTCCACTGTCCTCCGCAACCCTCCGCAACATACACCCCGGACATTGATGGGGACCCACTCAGGTCTCATGACCCATCTGACTGCACCGCAAGTCACCGTCCCATGGCTGGGTGCCTGTGCCGGCCGCAGTGCATCCGGGGCCACTAACTCTGTGCTGCTCAGGCCTGGGACCCCTTCTTCTGAGACATTGAATGGTCTCTGTAGCGATGGTCTTGGGGTCATCAACGCCATGTGTCTGTGGCCCTGCGCTGTCCGCCTCTTCCGGCCCCAACTGCGGGCCACCAGGGCTCACACATGGCATCGAGTCTTGACCGGCCCGGACGTCGCATCACCGCAGGAGGCACACGCCACCACCGCAAGGACCACCTCCAACCGCCATCTGCCAGAGTCGAAAGGGTGGTCCTGACAGACCTACGGAGTTGCTCAGAACTGTCGTGGATCCCATCATCGGCCTGCTACCCTGCTCAGCACTCCAGGTGCCAGTGACTCAGTGCACCGCAAGCCATTGTCCGTTACTGATTGAGTTTTGTGCTGTTGTGAGGTTGCGCAGCAATGTCTCCTCATGCAGTGGGGAAGACCTGGGAATATGATGAGGAAGATGTGTCAAGTGTGCGGATGGGAGAAGGCACAGACAATGGGAGGGCAGGAGGCAACAGCCCCTAGGCAGGAATGCAGACTGGTGGTGGTAGTCAAGCTACACACCTGGATCTCTTACTGGGTATTGCGCTGTGGACTGCGGATGCAACTGTCACCTCAGGCAGTGTGGGGGACCTGGGACATTGATGAGGAAGTTGATGCAGGTGTAACACACCCCACTGCATGTGCATCAGGACTAACCAGAAGGGACACAATCCTAGCAATTTCTTCACATATGCGCGCTCTTCTCTAGTGCACCTACCTCAGTGCACTGCAACTCACGGAACCTCCTGACTGAATATTGGGTGACCTCTGTCCTTACTCCGGATCCCTCCATGTTGCTCTGCAGTTGACTCTGTTATGCTGGTGTTTTCTGTTTCCATTACACTGGTGTCCACTGTTCAGGTTGTTGCCAGCACCAAGCACTCCGTGCGGGCTGGCTTATACTCACCCCACACACATTCAGCACAGGCGTCACTGTACATGTGGCCCTGCCAATAAAGGGGCCGGGTGCACGTGCCCGTAGCCAGTTCAACATGATATGTGCATGTGTCCCTGTGGTCGTGTTGTATGCATGGGGGCCCAGGGCCCTACGACATTACATTGTGCTGTGTACAGCGGACGCAGACATGTCACCGCAGGTAGCGGGCTAGAACCTGGACATGTAGCTTTGTCGTCACCCACTCAATTCATAAGGGGAGTGGACTGTGCCGTCGTACGCTGAGCCAACGTGGGTGTGTGACTGATATGTGCGTGCCCCTGGGCGTGGTTCTGTACTGGGTATGTGCATCTGCATGTGTCTCTATGGCAGTGTGGGTCTCCTTTGTGGGGTGTAGGTGGTCCCTGAAGGGTATTGGACACCCACGTATGTGTTCTAGTTCGCATTCCATTGGTTGGGCAACACCTGCACCTGTTGGGCCACCTCCTTTTGGCGTTCTGACACCTGGCATTGGGGTGCCTTGTGTGGGTGGGTGAAGTGTTGTGAGCCAGCCGTGATTGCGGGTGCTTCATGCTGTGTGGTCTGTTGCAGGGGCTGGGTTCTCCTCTGAGTAGCTTCTCTGCCCTGGTCCTGGCGGTGGGTTGTGTGGGATGTCCATGGGCTGTTGTAGGGCTTCGGTGTCGAAGGTGTGGTGTTCTTCGCCGGCATCACTGATGGGTTGTCTGTTCTGACCTGCTGGAGGTGTTGTTTGTCCCTCTGCATTGAGAAGGGGAGGTGCATGTTGGCATTGTGTTGGCGCATTGTTCTTGTCGACATGCAGACTGTGTGACAATGTACATTGTGACTGTTTGGGCGGTGGTGGCTATTTGAGTTGGGACAGTGTACATTTGGCCTACATGGCTGATGTGGGGTTGTAGCCGTAGATATGCATCTCACAGTTCCCTGCTCTGTCCAATGTGATTGTTCTGTTTCTGCGCCTGGGCGGACCCAGTTGTGTCCCCTGTTCTGCAGTGTGGGTGTTGCACTTTGTGCCACATTGTCATGGTATGTGCTTTGATTGCTATGTGTGTGTGCTGCAGTGTGCCACGGGGATGGGGGACATGTCCCTGGGTAATTGTGGGTGTGCAGTGTGCTACACCTCATTGTGCATGTGTGCCATTGTGCCCATCACCCCCTGCCCCCCCAGTCCCTGTTGGATCCTCACCCTGTTGTTGTTGTGTCAGGTCCTGTCGAGCTGTGTCCGTACTCCCTACTCCTTCGCCCCGTCTCCACACTGATGACTGTGGCCTGGGTTTCCTCCAGCTCCTCCTGTGGCGCTGGACTGCCACCTCCTGTCGCCGTTGCTGCCTTCCTGTTGGCAGCGGGTTTGTGCCTGGTTTAGGTTGTCATGTCCTGGCGGAGCCTCTTGGCCTCCTGGATTGGCCTCCTGGGCACTCCGACTGCATTCCAGGTGGTCTGCTTGTGGGTCAGTTGCTGGTAGTGTTCTGTCACCTCCGTGACGCTGGTCTTGTTTTCCTGCGGTCTGCACCCTGTCTTCCTCTCCCTTTTCTCCTTGGCCTTCCCTGACCCAGTTGTTCGTTGCTGGTGGTCTGTGGAGGTTGTGGGGTTCGCGTTGACCTCTGCGCTGGGTCAGGGTGCATCCATGTTGCTACGTGCTTTGGCTTGTTTCTGGTGTGTTGTTTCTGTGGTTTTTATGGTGCAATTTCCCGCCAGACGCGTGGGATTTGCAGGCCTGTGGCTGCTTTTCGCTGCTTTTTTTACCGCGATTGGCCTCATCGCATGATTTCTCGTGATCGCGTTTCGCATTTTTTCAGCGTGGCGTTGATTTTCACGCTGACAATTGACGCGTTATCTGGTGACTATCGCATGGTACCGCCTTGTTGTGAAATGCACGTTGACACGGGGTTATTTTCCTGTGATAGGCTGCGATATTGAAAGTTGTGTTACGCTACTCTTGCGGTAGTTATCACAAGTTCTTGTGAATATACCCCCCCGTTCCTTACAAGCTGACATGATAGCTTCCAAACACTTACAGACACGCGTAAACGTACGCAACCTGGTGATCCGTATAGTTGCGGGTCAATCTGGGTAGACCTATCTAACATATAATGAAGGTGAGACAGTACCAATTGCATACAAATCACATTTGTACACAAATGCTGAGATGGGCTTCGCATCTACAGAAAAGATTCTGACAGCAGTACCGACTGCTGTAGTGAGAGAAAGTGTTACAGCAAACAAATGATGGACGGAATGCTGACAATGCAAACATTCTCGCCCAGTCAAAAGATCTGGGTTAAATGCATCGTTCTTTTGCCCACTACGCCACTCCAGTTTGGACCCAGTCATATGCAAATCAGTCTTGACCCTGTGCCCCATGGGAACAGTCCAGACCGAACTGCCAAGCCAGGTCCTCCCTGGACCGGAAACAAGCATCCTGGGACCGGTTTCAGGGTATGTCACCCTTCTTCAGCCAAGGCTGTCTTGAATCCAGTGGCACAGTGAGCAAGGGACCCCCGTCTTGGCATACCCATCCCACTTAGGGCGAAAAGTGTTACAGCAAACAAATGATGGACGGAATGCTGACAATGCAAACATTCTCCCCCAGTCAAAAGACCTGGGTTAAATCCATCGTTCTTTTGCCCACTATGCCACCCCAGTTTGGACCCAGCCATATGCAAATCAGTCTTGACCCTGTGCCCCATGGGAACAGTCCAGACCGAACTGCCAGGCCAGGTCCTCCCTGGACCGGAAACAAGCATCCTGGGACCGGTTTCAGGGTATGTCACCCTTCTTCAGCCAGGCTAGCTTGAATCCAGTGGCACAGTGAGCAAGGGACCCACGTCTGGGCATACCCATCCCACTTAGGGCGAAAAGTGTTACAGCAAACCAATGATGACGGAATGCTGACAATGCAAACATTCTCCCCCAGTCAAAAGATCTGGGTTAAATCCATTGTTCTTTTGCCCACTACACCACCCCAGTTTGGACCCAGCGAGTGGGACGGGTATGCCCAGACGTGGGTCCCATGCTCTCCAGGCCACTGGAGTCAAGCTATCCTGGCTGATGAGGGCTGAAAGCCCGAAACCGGTCCTAGGATGCTTGTTTCCAGTCCAGGGAGGACCTGGCCTGGCAGTTTGGGCTGGACTGTTCCCATTGGGCGCAGGGTCAAGACTGATTTGCATATGGCTGGGTCCAAATTGGAATGGCATGGTGATCAAAAAAACGATGGATTTAGGCCCAGATCTCTATACTGGGGTGAATGTATGACATTGTTCTGCATTCTGTCCATCAATTGTTCTTTTTGCATTTGTCACCCCGAGTGGGCCGGGTATGCCCAGACGTGGGTCCCGTGCTCTCCATGCCACTGGAGTCAAGCTATCGTGGCTGATGAGGGCTGAAAGCCCGAAACCGGTCCTAGGATGCTTGTTTCCAGTCCAGGGAGGACCTGGCCTGGCAGTTCGGGCTGGACTGTTCCCATTGGGCGCAGGATCAAAATTCGTTGCGCGCGCTGCATCTCCAAATGCGATGCAGCGCACGCAACGAATTTCGTTTTATTTATTTATTTATTTACTTACCTCTTTTGGGCCGTATTCCAGAGTTTACTACCCCCCACCCTGCCCCTCCCCCGCCCCACATCACCGCCCGGCAGCACTCCCACCAGGAGCCGCTACTGCTGTACGCATGGCTTCCATAGCTGCAATCACTCGTTCTAAAACGAGAATAGACGGTGAGATTATGGTAGCTATCAATGCTTGTCGCAAAAACAGCGGAGCAGTACCAAAAAAGTTTCCACTCAAGTACTCCTACAAGTTAAATGCCAATAACATTCCATTTGCTCAGATTCCTGGAATGGGGGATAGAGTAATTCCAAACATGGATCGTAGGTTAGGTTTAATTCTAGCAGCACTCGAAGGGATAGGTTCTGCCCATGCAGGAGTTACGGCGACTGTTTCATTGTTGAAACAACGCTATTGGTGGCCTGGATTAACAAAGCAGACTAAAGACTATGGGGCCGATTCCGATTCAGGCCGGAAATCTCTCCAACCGAGCCGGACCCGGAGAGAATTCCGACCGAATCGGACTCTGGCAGTCCGACCGAACGAGTACGATGCGCACGCATGCAATCGGACTCGAGTCGGTCGGACTCCCATTGAGTTAATGGGAGCCGGACGTACAACGCGTACGCGGGCTCCCATTGACCCAATGGGTGCGAGGCGGACAAGGGTGCCCCCTACAGCGGGTACGCCTCGAAGCGACTCGCGGCGAACATGCACAGGTAGGGGGGACCCATGGGTCCCCCCCTGTGTGCGACTCGCACGGCTACGCGTACAGGGGGGGTCCGACACGAACCCCCAAAGTGCGGCTCCGACTGCTCTTTCGAGCCGGACGGAGCGAGTCGGTCGGACTGCTCGCGGCGCCATCGTACTTGCCCGGCCGGGGAACGTGTCCATCGCGCGGTGCGAGTCGTGTCCGTGCGAGTCGGTCGGAGTGCTTCGGACCCGCGAACAAGTCGGTCGGCGATTTCGCGTGCGCTCGCATCGTACTCGCTCGGCCGGTCGCACGTACGAATTGGTCGGGAAAGAGGGCTCCGAATCGGATCCGGTTACGCCGAATCCGATTCGGTGCCCTACCAGCCGAGATCGGAATCGGCCCCTATGTCTTAAAATGCGACATCTACCAGCAGATGAAAGGTTCCACCGTAACATGTCCAGCGCAAATCCCTTTGTTAGACAGCATCAGACTGTCCGTTTGCTTGCGTCCTGCTCGAGATTCCTATGGGTGTGGCCCCAACGCTCGGCTGACGCTTGAACTGTTATAAAAGATTTGCGAGTCTTCATAGGGACATACGCACTTGGCACATTACATTCTGACCAGGGCCCTGCATTTAGCTCTCAGGCTTACAAGGAGGCCATGCGAGGATTGGGTGTAGCATTGCGGCACTCATCTCCGTACCATCCCGAGGGAAATTCGGTTGTGGAGAGAAAAAACTGGGACTTAAAGAGTATTAGGCACGGGTGAAAGTTGGGTAAAACATCTGTATGGAGTCCAGCGAGCTTTGAACAACATGCGAAGAAGTTCTCTAGGGGGGTCACTCCATATGAGGTCCTATTTGGGACAAGAATGTGGGTACCTGATCTTGATTGTGAAGGCGCAGTGGCGGATGAAAAACCTTTTGACATCCATGATCGTTTGGCTGTCAGAAACGTTTCTATTATACTGTCTATAATGAAATATGTAAAATATCACAACAAAAGGCCGCAGAGAGACTACGAGAGATAGACCGTATAAATCTAGAAAAATCTCTAGCAGTGGTAGACAATGGGTTAACTGCATTGACCTCCAGGATATATTCCTTAGGCAACATTGTATCTTCTGCGATAGACATACTAGAACAAGATTTGGCCATATTACAACACGGGCAATCTCAATTACGTTCTATTATGTTGTTAAGCTGGACGCTGCAATCTTTGCGTACAGGCTACGTGCCTTGGTGTTATATCAACAGTACGTCTCTGTTTTCTGAATACAATCTAACAGATAAACATATAGAAATGGCACAAAGGGGAGCTAAATATACAATGCTGCGTGTCGAAAAACTGGATAGATTAGCATTTACAGAGGCAGAATCACCTTCCACAGAATGGCTAATCCATGGCCACATAACTCTACCGGTCACTACTTTTCAGTTTCAGTATTGCCTTGAACAAAAGAAAGTAGGCAGATATGACGAAATGGGTAAGGAATACATTAAGGAATCATGGGTATTACCATACAGATTTCGATGCCGGAATGGGGATCGGGAAGTGTTTCTAAGCGGTACAAACTGTAAGAACTCTTTAAGTGGATCACTCATATGTCAGGATATAATGCTGCACGGGGCTTGTAAAGGTTCTGTAGCGAACTTGTCCTGCCATTTGAGGGGTGCCCCAGCTGCAGTGATTACTCCAGCATTCAGGCTACTTTCAAATGGGAGTTACTTGATGCTGAACGGTCAAGGCTGCTGCGGCATGCTCCCAGGCCTCGCATATCTGGTATCCGTGAGCTCCAGGGTTACTTGTTGTATGCAAGTATTGTTTCCACCGACACATACAGTCAGGGAGGCGCTGTTACGGTTTGATACTCTAAGCAGAATGAAAGTCATGCTTCTACAGAAGTCTGTGCCCTTACCCTCCGCTCAAGAGACTTTTGATCTCCAGATAGCAAGGTCTTCGGCAGAGATACAGGCGCTCATTCATACAAACTGCCCTTTCCATTTAGCAGAAAATCATATCTTTAACATGTCTGATACGACAGGCATTGTCCACCTATTTAAGACCATAGGTTCTGGACTTCTGAGCACCTTTCAGACGGTACTTGGAGTTATACCAAATTTCATACACTCCGTATTTGGAAACATCTTTGGAGGACTTCCGCTCATCCTGTTCCTAGCAGCAGGTATCCTGATTATTTTATATTTGCTACGCAATGGACGTCCCAGTCACCAAGGAAATGGAAAAAGCACTCCAGGAGCGTAAATACCGTGACCGTATGGTACAACATCTGGGCATACCTCGCCTAAGAGAACTAAGTGCATCTTGGTTCTTGTCATTTCGACCAGTCTGGATGGACTGCATCTTACCTGTCCTCCGATTCCTGTTTTGCGGAGAAGAATGCGTGTTAGACCTGTGTTTGACACTCCCATCATGTGCACAACCAGACGTGAATGCGTTACTGGACCCGATAACAGCCCATGTTCTGCAGTGTCCTCAGCGTATTCCAATGTTGATGGCAGCATTCCTTGAGCCACCGCAGGTAGTAACTGCACCTGTTGGTCTGAACACCGGCTCCTCCACTGACATCCAGGCTTTGGACGGCGCACAGGCTGCCCCAGCACCGGCTGCGGACAGCGTGGAACATCATCTGTGCTCAATTGACATACTCTGCGAGGTGTTACAGGGGCCGTCTACGGCGGAAGCAAGCAACGAAAATGTTGCGTCTACCAGCCAGGACACATAAACAATTGACTCATTTGGCTCGTCGTGTGCTGGAAGAAATTCGCCCTTTTTTAAACAAGCTCAATTTGGGAACTCAAAACAAAAATTGACATTCCTTTCATTTGTTGGGCATACATGGCTTTTTAATGCTTGTAGTGGTTCGGACTATAATTACGGACACTTTTAGAGCTAGGGCTTGAAAAATTTTCATTTTACATTTTTTAAGTTTTTTTAGAATTTTTTTAGAAGTTTTTAAACATTTTTAGCTAAAGAAATGTTTTTATAAACTTTGTGCGTACTTTGTGCATACCGCTATCTAGTTATGCTAGTAATACAGTAATAGGTTACATATGTCGTCCAGTCGGAAGAGGAGTGGGTGTTATATTCCATATTGGTACCCTATTTAGGCGCAGGTAACATTGCAACCTTTCATCCATATTCTTCCCTACATTACATACATAACGGTTCTTAGGCACTGACCTTTTACCTAGATATGACACTGCATTCAGAACGCAGGTTTTTCCCTGGTTCGATTCTCATACATTATGCATGAGGCTTCTTAGAAGCACAGCAGGACTAACAGTAGGATTACCATCTCCTGTATAATATCTCTGTATAAAGTTCAGGCCCAACGTCATCCTTTAGGCCGACACAGTAACACAGCAAGGTAGGACCCCTGGGGAGACCTATGGGTATATATACAGCACATCTTGCTTAGGAAGATAGAGGAGACCGTGACTTCCCGGCTGACACACTGACCAGAGACGCTGAGGTTCCTCCATGCAGACGCTTCAGCTAGCAGTGGTCTAACATCCCTCGCGAGGTGTCCAACTCGAGACCAGGACGGGATCCACATTCTCTAAACTCTCAGGTAATGGGGTGGACTAGATCCTAGAGGGATTCTTGGCATAACACCTACATAGATGCTAGGTACATTTAGGTACATCTAGTTAGGGAGGCATTGTAGGAGTACGCACTTTTATCATGTGTTTCATGTACTTGTATATATTCATGATTTCTGCAAGATGGTAGAACTATACCATCCCTTTACTTTCGTAGTACTGCTAATCATATATCTCTGCTACTGTCTAATGGTTGTTGCAGCTCATATATTCTACACTAGAATAACAACTGTCCAATAAATACTTATTGAAGCGCCCAGACTGTTTATTCTATGTAACTCTCTGAGACAAACTAAGTGAGCACGAGTGACTGAGCGAAAGGTAGTATATTGTTTCCACGATTCTGAGGGATCAGGGTTGTCATGTTCTGAGGCTGCCAGAATCTATTCTCTCCGTGATAAGAGGAGACTCTAGTGGCACTATGAGCTAGCTAATACAGACAGGCTAACGTATCCGGTGGGGGTGCACAGAATCAATCTGCCACCAAACCCACAGTTTATGTTATCCGAACGCGCAGATCCTGTATAGTATATACAGGAACTACATGACACACTGTCCGTGGGGTGAGCCTCGATCAGAAGGACTTGAGTCCCCTGAGCGATGCCGGGGAGTTGGTCTTCTGTACGCCACATTTCCTGTGCCAGCCGCCGGGCGGGGATTCGGCGCTGGGCTCTTCCCTCTTCACTCGCCGTTACTGGGGGAATACTGGTTAGTTTCTTTTCCTCCGCTTAGTAATGTGCTTAAATACAGTGGGTCGCCACGTCTGATCTGAGGTCGTAGTCGGGAAAAAAACGAAGCGTTGGGGGAGCCACCGGGGAAGGCAGCGCGCACCCTCTTTCCCCGGATCGGATCTGGAGGGGGTTTGCCCTTCCCGAGAAGCTGACCGCAGAGGTGGACGCCCGAGGCAAGTGCGCGCTGGTAGCCGGTGGGACACAACAGACAGTCACGCGCGGCACGCAGCCAGGAGCCGCGGGACAGGCCCGGGGCGGACCAGTCGCTGGCCCCCTCTCCCCGCCAGAGGCAGGGAGGTGAGGCTAGGCGCACCAGCGGCATACCTCCGCGACAGGACCCGGTGAGGGACCCTGCCACCAGCGATCGGGGGGTCTGACCTTGTGGGGGGACGAAGGGAAGTGAAGCTAACCCTGTGACAGCCCCAGCCGCGTCCCGGGGAAGCCCTGGGGTGATTGATGATCGAGCGACCCTCAGACAGGCAAAGCCCCGGGAGGAATCCGGGGCCACAAGGTGCGTTAGAAGTGTCGATGATCAATGTGTCCTGCAATTCACACTAATTCTCGCAGCTAGCTGCGTTCTTCATTGACGTGCGACCCGAGTGATCCACCGTCAAGAGTCACAGGCAACTTTTTGAAAATGTTCACCCACCTGCGGGTGCAGGAGAGGTGGGAGGAAGGCGACGCCATCTGTCCACCGCCCGCGCAGCGAGACGGCCCGGGCGCCCCGTTCAAGGCTTCCCCTCTGAGAGTCACACTGCACCGTTGGGAGAAAAAAGCGTTACCAGGCGCTCGGCCCGGGAGTCCCCCCACCCACCCATGGGCGAGGGGGGGCTCCTGTAATAATGGGAGCAGGCAGCAGCCCCACCGCCGCTGGTCCCTCCCAGGGTAACTGGGAGGGACCACGCGAGTCTTCAAACCCCTCTGCCCGGCCGCACGGGACCGGGTCAAACGGGGTACCTGGTAATAAGGGAGGGTCACCCCACCTGCACGTCAGCCCCGAGCCGTGCCGGCGGGTTGGTGGGAAGCCCACCCCACCCTTGCCCGGGTCAGAGGCACCGGAAGGGGAGAGCCAGGTGGCTCCCCATCCCGCACGCCTCACACCAGGTGCAGCCGGGGGTCCCCTCGCAGGCCCTCGGCTCCTTCTCTTCCAGGCCTCCCTGCCGTGCGAGAATGGCCTTCGCACTGCTGGTTAGGGTGAAGGGCCTCCCACCAGGCAGCAGGCCCTCTAGTCAGATGGTCCATGCAGGGTGGAAGCTCTTTGCTTGAAACAACAGCCGAGGCTGGCCAAGCAGTCCATCCCTAAATGGACCGAGAGTACCCAATCAATCAGAGTACGGCCGGGGCATCCCCTGGCAGGCCGCCCTGCATGGGGGGATGCCGACTTCATGTCCCTGCCTGCTCCCTGGGCGAGCAGGCTCGGAGGAAATGCCCATCGGGAAGGGGCTGAGAGCCAGGCGTGGACCCGGGCCCCTGGGGGCCCCGGCAGGCAGGCCCCGGTCCTGCCTTCCCCTGGCTCAGAATCGTCAGACCTCACCCTCTCCCTAGTAATCGGGAGGAAAAATACCCCCCTTTCTTGTAATCCGTGCGCACAGGGTGACAGAGGGGACCCAAGGTGCACACATGCCCGACGTCCTGGAGCCCTCGCTGGGATCGGGGAGGTAAATGAGCCCTCATCGGGACTTCCAGGGAAGTGCGGCCATCTGGTCGCCCCATTGGAAAGCATTGCGCGCGACCAGATGGCCGAGGGGATCAGTGCGACCAGATGGCCGAGGGGAAAGGCGCGCCATCTGGTCGCTCTGTGCCCTAACGAAAGGGTGAATGGGCACCGAGGCATGGGGGGTTGGAGGCCCGGGGCCCCAGCTGGGCCTCAGCCATGGGGCTGCGAGGGGGGAGCCGACGGGCCCTCTGACCCGGGGCCCGTGGACACCTTGACAAGCAGGTGAAGCAGGGGAGGTCTGAACGGGACCGACGGACCCCCGTACCGGGCCCTTGGCATAGCGGCAGGCCGGGGGACAGGGTCCAGGGCTGGAGCACTCGACCCGGGACCCAGCGGGGCCCCTGGATGCAGCCGGGGCTCCCAGGCCCAGAGGCGCAGGGGAAGCCCTCCCGGGCCCGCGGGACTCTGTCCCAGGCACCCTGCCACACGGCAGGCCCGAGGACGGAGCCCAGGGTGGGGAGGCTGCCCTCCCTGAGGCCCTCAGGGGCCCCGGACGGAGCTCCTGAACCCAGCCAAGCGAGGGGGGCTCCCCGGGCACAACGGAACCCGTCTCGGGCTTTTGGCATAGCGGCAGGCCGGGGGATGGGGCCCAGGGCTGGAGCACCCGACCCGGGCCCCGGTGGGGTCCCTGGACCCAGCCGGGGCTCCCGGGCCCAGAGGTGCAGCAGAAGCCTCCCCGGGCCCGCAGGACCCCGTCCTGGGCACCCTGCCATGTGGCAGGCCCGAGGACGGAGCCCAGGTTGGGGAGGCCACCCTTCCCGGGGCCGGACGGAGCTCCTGAACCCAGTCAAGCGAGGGGGGCTCCCCGGGCACGACAGAACCCCATCTCGGGCCTTTGGCATAGCGGCAGGCTGGGGGACGGGCCCAGGCCTGGAGCACCCGACCCCAGGCCCGGCGGGGCCCCTGGACCCAGCCGGGACTCCCGGGCCCAGAAGCACAGCGGAAGCCTCCCTGGGCCTGTGGAACCCCGTCCCGGGTGCCCTGCCACGCGGCAGGCCCAAGGACGGAGCCCGGAGTGGGGAGGCCGCCCTTAGGAGCCCTTAGGGGCCCCGGACAGAGCTCCTGAACCCAGACAAGCGGGGGGGGCTCCCCAGGCACGACGGAACCCCATCTCGGGCCTTTGGCATAGCGGCAGGCCGGGGGACGGGGCCCAGGGCTGGAGCACCCGACACGGGGCCCGGCAGGGCCCCTGGACCCAGATGGGGCTCCCGGGCCCAGAGGCACAGGGGAAGCCTCCCAGGGCCCGCGGGACCCTGTCCCGGGCACCCTGCCACGCAGCAGGCCTGAGGACAGAGCCCGGGGTGGGGAGGCCGCCCTCCGCGGAGCCCTCAGGGGCCCCGGATGGAGCTCTTGAACCCAGCCAAGTGAGGGGGGCTCCCTAGGCATGATGGAACCCCATCTCATGCCTTTGGTGGAGCAGCAGGCCGGAGGACGGGGCCCAGGACTGGAGTGCCCGACCCAGGGCCCGGCGGGGAACCTGGACCCCATCGGGCTCCCGGGCCCAGAGGCAAAGGGGAAGCCTCCTCGGGCCCACGGGACCCCGTCCCGGGCACCCTGCCACGCGGCAGGCCCGAGGATGGAGCCCGGGGGGGAGGCTGCCCTCCCTAGGTCCCTGGCTGGAGCTCCTGAACCCAGCCAAGCAGGGGGAGGCTCCCCAGGCCTGGCAAAACACCGTCTCAGGCCCCTGGCAGAGCAGCAGGCCAGGAGACTGAGCCAGGGGGCCCCTGGACCCCGTTGGGGCTCCCAGGCAGAGGTGAGGCCTCCCCAGGCCTGCGGGCCCCCATCCTGGCACCACGCCACACGTTGGGCCGGGGGATTGAGCCCCGGGCTGGGGGGGCATCCTGGTCCATCTGGCTGCCGGCTGAGGACCGCTAGGCCGAGAGGAGTTTTGGAGTACCCTGTCCCTAGTAATCCGGAGGAAGGGTACCCCCCTTTCTGGTAACCTGTGCACACTGTGAGACTGAGGGGACCCAAGACGCAGATGCGCCCGACCTCCTGGAGCTCTGGCTGGGCTCGGGGAGGCAAACGAGCCCTCATCGGGACTTCCAGGGCAGCCTGGCCATCTGGTCGCCCCATTGGAAAGCATTGCACGCGACCAGATGGCCGAGGGGGAAGGTGCGACCAGATGGCCTGGCCCGAAGGACGCCAATCTGCCCGCCCCGAACCTTCGCAGGAGTGTAGGGAGCGCCAGGCCAGAGCTCTCGGGCCCGGACGCCAAAGGGAGGACCGCCCGGGCCCAATGGAGCCCGTCCCGGGCACTACCACCACGTGGCAGGCCGGAAGAAGGAGCCCCGGACAGGGGGGAAGGTGGTGCCTGGTCCCAGCCCATCTGGTACCCGGCTGAGAACTGCCAGCCCGGGAGCAGTTCCAGCATACCCTGTCCCTAGTAATCCGGAGGAAAGCTACCCTTCTTTCTGGTAACCCGTGCGCACCGAGTGACGGAGGGGACCCAGGGCACGGGGCGCCCGACCTCCTGAAGCCCTGGCTGGGATTGGGGAGGCGGGCGAGCCCTCATCGGGACTTCCAGGCCGGCCCGGCCTTCTGGTTGCCCCATTGGAAAGCATTGCGCACACCCAGCTGGCTGAGGGGAAAGGCGCGACCAGATGGCCAGGCCAGAAGGATGCCAATCTGCCCACCCTCAGCCTTCACTGGAGGGCTCCCGCCGACCCATGCAGAGCTTGGGTACTCTGTGTCTCGGGGGCTCGGAGACCCCAGCTGGGCTTCAGGCCTGGGGCTGAGAATACGGGTTCCTGGCGGACCTCCGACCTGGGCCCACGGCGGAGTTTAACCCATCCCTGGGCCTGCTCGGCAGTCCCGGGCCAGGCCACACAGGGAGGCCTCCACGGGCCTGCGTCGGGCCACCAAGGGCCCCGGCCTATGCTCCTGAACCCAGCCAAGCTGGGGAAGGCCCGCCTGGGCCCAGGGCATGGGACAGAGCAGGGGTGGGAGCACCCAGCCAGAGCTCTCAGGCACGGATGCCCAGGGGAGGCCTACCCAGGACCGATGGAGCCCGTCCCGGGCACTTTGCCATGCTGCGGGCCGGAGGAGGGAGCCCCGGGCAGTGGGGAGGTGTCCGGGCCTAGCCCATCTGGTCCCTGGCTGAGAACCGCCAGCCCAGGAGCGGTTCCGGCATACCCTGTCCCTAGTAATCCGGAGGAAAGCTACCCTTCTTTCTGGTAACCTGTGCGCACCGAGTGACGGAGGGGGACCCGGGTACAGGGGCGCCCGACCTCCTGGAGCCCTGTCTGGGATTGGGGAGGCAGGCGAGCCCTCATCGGGACTTCCAGGCCAGCCCAGCCATCTGGTTGCCCCATTGGAAAGCATTGCGCACGCCCAGATGGCTGAGGCGAAAGGCGCGACCAGATGGCCGGGCCAGAAGGATGCCAATCTGCTCGCCCTGAGCCTTCACCGGAGGGCTCCCGACTGCCCATGCAGGGCTTGGGGGCTCTGCATCTTGGGGGCTCGGAGACCCCCAGCTGGGCCTTAGGCCTGGGGCTGAGAATGGGGGTCTGAGGCAGACCTTCGACCAGGGCCCATGGCGGAGCTTAACCCATCCCTGGGCCTGCCCAGCGGTCCCTGGCCAGGTGGCGCGTGGGAGGCCTCCACGGGCCTGCGTCGGGCCATCAAGGGCCCGGGCCTATGCTCCTGAACCCAGCCAAGCTTGGGAAGGCCCGCCCGGGCCCAGGGCATGGGACGGAGCCCGGGGTGGGAGCACCCCGCCAGAGCTCTCGGGCCCGGGCGCCCACGGGAGGACTGCCCAGGACCGATGAAGCCCGTCCCGGGCACTTTGCCATGCGGCGGGCCGGAGGAGAGAGCCCCGGGCAGTGGGGAGGTGTTGTCCGGGCCTAGCCCATCTGGTCCCCGGCTGAGAACCGCCAGTCCGGGAGCGGTTCCGGCATACCCTGTCCCTAGTAATCCGGAGGAAAGCTACCCTTCTTTTTGGTAACTAGTGCGCACCGAGTGATGGAGGGGACCCTGGGCACGGGGGCGCCCGACCTCCTGGAGCCCTGGCTGGGATCGGGTAGGCGGGCGAGCCCTCATCAGGACTTTCAAGCCAGCCCGGCATTCTGGTCGCCCCATTGGAAAGCATTGCAAGTGACCAGATGGCCGAGGGGAAAGGCGCAATCAAATGGCCGGGCCAGAAGGACGCCAATCTGCCCACCTGAGCCTTCACCGGAGGGCTCCCGCCTGCCCATGCAGGGCTCGGGGGAACTGCATCCTGGGGGATCAGAGACCCCCAGCTGGGCCTCAGGCCTGGGGCTAAGAATGGGGGTCCCCGACGGACCTCCGACCTGGGCCCTTGGCGGAGCTTAACCCATCCCTGGGCCCGCCCGGCGGTCCCGGGCCAGGCCGCATGGGGGAGGCCTCCACGGTCCTGCGTCGGGCCACCAAGGACCCCGGCCTATGCTCCTGAACCCAGCCAAGCTGGGGAAGGCTTGCCCGGGCCCAGGGCGTGGGACGGAGCCTGGGATGGGAGCACCCAGCCAGAGCTCTCGGGCCCAAACACCCAGGGGAGGACTGCCCAGGACCGATGGAGCCCGTCCGGGGCACTTTGCCGCACGGCGGGCCGAGGATGGAGCCCCGGGCAGTGGGGAGGTGTTGTCCGGGCCTAGCCCATCTGGCCCCCGGCTGAGAACCGCCAGCCCGGGAGCAGTTCCGGCATACCCTGTCCCTAGTAATCCGGAGAAAAGCTACTCTTCTTTCTGGTAACCCGTGCGCACCGAGTGATGGAGGGGACCCAGGGCACGGGGGCGCCAGACCTCCTGGAGCCCTGGCTGGGATCAGGGAGGCGGGCGAGCCCTCATCGGGACTTCCAGGCCGGCCCAGCCATCTGGTCGCCCCATTGGAAAGCATTGCTCGCAACCAGATGGCCGAGGGGAAAGGCGCGACTAGATGGCTGGGCTAGAAGGACGCCAATCTGCCTGCCCGAGCCTTCACCGGAGGGCTCCCACCTGCCCATGCAGGGCTCGGGGGCTCTGCATCCCGGGGGCTCGGAGACCCCCAGCTGGGCCTCAGGCCTGGGGCTGAGAATGGGGGTCCCAGATGGACCTCCGATCGGGCCCATGGCGGAGCTTAACCCATCCCTGGGCCCGCCCGGCGGTCCCGGGGGAGGCCTCCACAGGCCTGCATCAGGCCACCAAGGGCCCGGGCCTATGCTCCTGAACCCAGCTAAGCTGGGGAAGGCTTGCCCCGGCCCAGGTCGGTGGACGGAGCCCGGGGTGGGAGCAGCCGCCCAGAGCTCTCGGGCCCGGACGCCCAGGGGAGGACTGCCCAGGACCGATGGAGCCCGGCCCGGGCACTTTGCCACGCAGCGGGCTGGAGGAGGGAGCCCTGGGTAGTGGAGAGGTGTTGTCCGGGCCTAGCCCATCTGGTCCCCGGCTGAGAACCGCCAGCCCGGGAGTGGTTCCGGCATACCCTGTCCCTAGTAATCTGGAGGAAAGCTACCCTTCTTTCTGGTAACCCGTGCGCACCGAGTGACGGAGGGGACCCAGGGCACGGAGGCGCCACACCTCCTGGAGCCCTGGCTGGGATCGGGGAGGCGGGCGAGCCCTCATCCGGACCTCCAGGCCGGCCCGGCCATCTGGTCGCCCCATTGGAAAGCATTGCGTGTGACCAGATGGCCGAGGTGAAAGGCGCGACCAGATGGCCGGGCCCGAAGGATGCCAATCTGCCTGCCCGAGCCTTCACGGGAGGGCTCCCGCCTGCCCTTTGGAGGGTTCGGGGGCTCTGCCTCCCGGGGGGCTCATCAGAGCCCTTAGCTGTGTCTCGGGCACGGGGCTGCAAGGGGGAGCCCTGACAGAACTCTGACCCGGGGCCCGCAGGCACCTTGACATATAGGCGAAGCGGGGGAGGCCTGCCCTGGCCCGATGGACCCCTGTGACGGGTGCCCAGACCCTCGGCTGGCCACAGGATGTGGGCTCCCACACCCCAGGGCCCGCCAGAGCCCAGGCCCTGGAAACGGTCCCCACTTCTGAACACAGCCATGCCGGGGAGGAGGGGAGCCTCCCCAGGCACCAGGGACCCCTGTCCTGTGCAGACGGACCCTTGGCAGGCCGCAGGACGGGGGCTCCAACACCCCAGGCCCTGCCCGAAATCCAGGCCCCGGGCCTGGTCCCTGCTTCTCAACCCAGCCAGGCCAGGGGGATCTGGGAGCCTGCCCTGGCATGTCGGGCACACAGACCCTCGGCTGGCCCGCAGGACATGGGCTCCTGTTCCACTGATTTTTTTCATAACTCCGTGGAACTCTGCATAGTGGCACTACGCCAACTCCGCCCAGGGTTAATTTTTTCTTCACAAAAAGAAAATCCTGTTTCAGGTTTTTCTTTTTGTAAAGAAAAAACAATTCATTTGTGCTACAGGGATGCGTCCTGCTGATGCAGCCCCATCACACAGAGTAATATGCATTGCCAGGAACTGCCTGATAATGGTTCCTGCCAGTGTTGTTATAAATGACCGTCTGCTTGGGGGTCATTTATAAATTGGGTGGGAGGCCTCTCCACTATGTGGACAGAGTAATTTACTCTTTCCCCATGACAGAACAGTAGCCATCCACAGAGATATTATTAGGCCCTAAATACTGCAAAAAGGAGAAAAGAAGAAAACATGCCTTCTCGTCTTATGATTACAGTCTGGATCAACATCCCCTCTGACATCAGAACAGCACCAATCATAAAATGCAGGGGAAAACTGAAAACTCAACTCGTCAAGGAAAACTGCTTGAGATAGTGTCATGTGTTCCAGTTAGGCCTAGAAGGAAACATTGCCATTTTACATGAACACGGCTTCTTCTTAAAATTGCCTGATCTTTTTCACATTGACTTTTGACACACATTTGCGTTCGTGACAGCTTGGATTAGTTTCTTGGAAACACCAGCCTTGCTTATTTGAGTCTACTTCACAAGAATACTATCATATCAGATTGACACTGCGTACAAGGCTTACATATACATTATGAGAATGTGCTTGTTATTCTCGTACATATGGTGACATAGCTACATGTAGCACACAAACAATGGCAGCCTAATTACAATCTCAGCCCAGGGTGAAGATGCCTTTTGTTATAAATAAACATCTGTTTTTGAGTGCTGGTAGAGGAGCACTTCTGCTGTCATTGAGAGGTCTCCACATGCTGATGCTTTTGCCAAGCAGCTGACTGATATCTTCATGAGGGTTGTACAGCTTGTGACCAAGATCAAACCCAGCAAACTACAGACTCATTGCATTACTGGATGTAGAAGCAAAGTACTACGCATCGCTGATCGTAGCAGATCTTACTGATGGTCCGACAAGCACAACCTAATTCCGGTCAATAGGACAGGTTTCAGAAAAAGGACAGGAACAATCACAAACATTCTGGCACCCGCACCAATAGCGTACTAATGGAAGTGGAAAGAGCAAAAACTACACCTCTACTTCATTGACTTAAAAGCAGCCTTTGACAATACAGACAGTCACATCCTGTGGAGGAAACTAAGAAAGTGGAACATCCTGGACAGGATACTGCAAGGAATAATGTTATTTTACACCGACACTTGGATAATCATGACGTTGGGTGATGGCTCCAGAATCTCAAGAAAAGTCACAACAAACAAGGGCCTAAAGCAGAGGTACATGCTGGCCACACACCAGTTCAACCTGTTCATGTCTGAAAAGCAAGAGACCTGTTCATGTCTGACCTAACAACATAGCTTGATCAGACCAACTCCCATCCACCATGCTTGGGAAAGATAACCTTATCCCATCTTTCATATGCAGACAATATGGCACTAATGAGTCTAACCCAAGTTGGCCTCCAGAGATCATGGGTGGAAATGCACAAGTATGTCATTACTAACAAGATGGAAATAAACATATCAAAATCTATGTTGATTAGCAACCACCCAAGTGCTTCACAGAAAATCTGGTTAGGCTGAAAGCCATTTGAAGAAGTAACGAGCTACAAATATTTGGGAGCTTACATTGACAGCAGACTCAACCATAGTGAACAGAAGTACCATATGTCAAAAACAGCCAATGCACTAGCATTCACATTCAGCACACTGGCCAAAATTTGGAGGATCTATCCTACAAACCACTGCCATCTGTAATGGCAGCAAAAATGCTCCCAACAATATCCTATGCTAGCACAGTTCTTCATGGAAAAGACTATGCACTCTTGAACAAGTTACAGTCCACAATATATAAGTAGGTCTTTCGACTGTCCCAGAACGTATGGCCAATGCAGGTGTGTTTGAGATTTGGGCTAATGAACGAAACAGGAGGGAGAATGTACACCACAATAAAATGCTGGTACTAGATTAAACAAAATTCGGAACATTCCACACTTAACAAAGCTCTATGGTCAGAAGATGAAAACAACAAAAAACCTACATATAATCAATATCTCTCTACGGCCTCAGCCTCAACCAGCACAGTTTGGTTGTGGAATAAGAATATATCCTTTACAACTTTTAAACACACTTTAAATAAAGCTGCATAATTCCACTCCCTGTTGTTAGATAAAAATACTTTTGGCAGTAGATCACATGCCTGGATGATGAATAAAAACTATAAAAACGTACAATCGGCACCTTTGTTAAGTTTTACATTCCCAGCATGCCTAAAGAAACAATTAATGGCACGTCGATACAGCAAGCTACCATCAACAGCAGACCAACAGAGTTGGAAGCAAAATGGAACACCAGCATGCAGACTCTGCGGCAACAAAAAAGAGGATTTTATTCACCGAATCTGCATATGCCCCTATTTATACACAGCACACGTCACTTTATTAAAAAAAGATTTTACTACTAGAGGAACCAGGACATGCAGGGCTGCCATTATACAAGGTCAGACCTTCAAATGAACTGTAAACTGCTAAAATATCTCAAGGTTCACGAACAGGGTCTTAAGCTCCTGGTACAGCAAAAATGATGATTTTATTGCAAATTAAAAATGGAGTCTTTTAAATCTTAAGAGGCTACAGTGCAACTTTATATAGCGACTGATTGATTAAATGAACTCATGTGATGATTAGACACAACCTAAATTATGTATGATACATTTTTAAAGAATTGTTTTACATGTAAGATTGTTACGATTTTAATTAACCAAACAAAAAAGTGATGTTAGCTACTTTACACTCACTGTAGAGATGATATCAAAGTCCATTGCTGACTTAACTTCAGGAAAATCTCCATGCTTGGCTGGCCTCACAGCAGGATTTCACAAAACATATAGCAAGCTTTTATGCGCACACCTCTTAGAAGTATTTAACAAAGCACACATTAACGACCAGCTACCTCCCACATTACGGGAAGCCATAATTATAAACGGATATGTATTTACCTTAAAGAAATGAAAAGACAAGAGGCATTTGGCAAAACAGGAAACAGTTGGTTTAATTAAATGCAACGGACAGGAGAGTCTTGACAAAATGCGTCTGAGGAAAGTCTCTTATACAAAGTTTTGCCTGACATTATATACATCTTGTGAGGGACAATAAAACAAATTCTGCATTCTTGAAAAAGCATCTCAGTCATAAATTAACAAGTTTGGGCATCTGATAAGGACACAGATGGTTCTCGACCTCGGGGAGAGCTAGTGTGGGCCAGTGTGTATGTGTCCAGATGTCTGGTGTGGGGAGCGTGTGATCGCTACATGTGGTGTGCATGCCATATTCTGATTGGCTGAGTTTTCCTATCTACATGTGGTATCTAGCTTTGTGGTATTTTTGGGGAATGCGAGCCTTTGACCAAACATGTTTTATTATGGCTAATTTCCTCTGACCGGTTTGTGGTGCAATTATCTATCTGTGGGATCGATCAAGGTTTTTCCTGGGTGCACGTTTGTCTTTGGACTAAGTGAGACCCCACCTGTGACCTGTCACTCGATAAGTGTGGGTTAGGGTCCCATGACTTGTCTGACTGCGTATCTCTGACTCTGGGTTGATGGGGCAGTCACCATGGGTGAATCTGACAGCAATGATACAAGTTCATTAGAACTTCTGAAAATAATATGGCAGTCATTGATATAAATTTCATTGGCATTCTCAACAATGTGCGTACGGTTGTCATTGCGTACATCGACATTGCCTTTGCTGATATTGACATAGCTATGCATACCTAGATCATGGCATACATCGACATGGTTTCTACTGGTAACAATATTGTTATGCGTGCATGGATTATGGCATACATTGCATTGTTACTGCTGGTATCAACACTGTTGTGCGGGCATAGATTATGGCATACATTGATATTGCTTTTATGGGTATTGACATTGTTATGTGGGCACAGGTTATGACATACGTTGACATTGTATTTATCGGTATTGCCATTGTCGCGCCTGCACATATCATGATTTTCATTGACATCTTATTCACCCACTTCAACACTTGAAATGGAAGGCTTGGTCTTACCGGTTCAAACAAGGTTTATCCCTGCCTGGTGCACCGCTCATAATATATGACTAATATTTGCTATATTGCCAATGTTAAAACTTGAGCCTCCTGCAATAGGGGTCTTACCTGAACGTAGAGAAGGCCTTTGATTCACTTGAGTGGCCATTTCTGCATGCCATTTTGCGGAGGCTAGGACTAGGTGCCCAATTCATAGGCATGATCTCCCTACTATATACAGTTTCAACACTTGAGTTCTTATTAATCAGGTTCTGTCTGAACCCATGGCACTGCAAGAGGCATGAAGCAGGGATTGCTCCTGTCTTTGCTTCTATTTGCTATTGCTATGGAACTATTGGTATGCAAACCTAGACAGTGTCACAAACGCAGAGGGCATTTAGCCATAGACGTCAATTAGTCTCATTACATGCTGATTACATCATGCTCTTTATTGAAAAACCAGCAGACAACTTAATCCGTCAATTCATGTAATTATAATATTTGGTACATTTTCTGGAGTAGAGACAAACTGAAGCACATCTGAACTACATCTGTTTACGCCAACCTCACTGGAATATTCTTTTGCATTAAGAGGTGAATTAATCAATTATCTAGGCATTAAAATACATAGAGACAGGTAAATAGTGATTAGGGATATTTATGAGCCCATACTAACCAAATTGCAGAAACAAATATATAGATGGATTGGCTGTCCCTTTCCATGGTGGGAAGAATAGCCATCATAAAAATGCTAATCATGCCCGTCTCCTTTATGGCTTTCTGAATATACCACGTCCATTGACACAGACCTTCTTTATAACCTTGAAATCTGAACTGAGTCACCTGATCTGGGCTCGGGACATGCCCACTTACGATGAGACATTGTGACAATACCATCATTTAAAGGAGGTAAGGCAGTATCAGACCCATAATCTATATGCACAGGATTTTTGTGCTATCTATTGGTACCTCCCTCAACCCCTCATTCCGCACATAGTAGTGGAAACTGCTGTATAAACCCAGGCAAGTTGGACTCTTGACTATACAAAAGGCTACCCTACTCTAGGGATGCTGCAGATATGGTGGCATCTTTTAATGACGCCCATCACAGAATGTGCTCTCTGTTGGGATTCGCGTATTCTACTCTCCAAATATCCCACTTTTCGACAATCCAGCCATCCCTGTAACATTGGAAAAGGTTCAGAACGCGTCGCCGGCAGTGGGGAAGAGATCAGCGTACTCGCTACAGATCTCGTGGCATACTTTGCACGTGATGAGAAGGACAGCATACTCGCTGCAGGTTTTCGTGGCTTACATCGTCCTCTTTGGTTTAATTTTCACACGCACCGGCTTATGATCGTTCACACATTGTATAGATTTTGGATGTTAAAGGAAATACTTTTAAGATTGAAGAATCGGAATTATTTGGATACAAGACACCAGAATAGGAATGACCTAGCCAGGTCGGAATTATAACCGATAACTAGGCATTGGATTTCCATTGGGTAACTATACAGCCCTGAAGAAGTCGAGGGTAAACACCCTAACGACGAAACACGTGTTGGCTGGACTTTGTGGTGTTCTTTGGATTAAAGATTAAGAATACATACCAAGAGACAATACTTGCTTTGATTTTCCACATTGGATGAACTTTCAAACTACACGTAGGCATGTGCACAGGAGTTGACATTATTTACTTCGGACTTCTGGTCCCATTTGGAGGGTTTTATGGGTTTTTCCCTCACCTGTCGAACCGCAACATTTAAATGCATTTGGTTACATTACGATACATCGCAGGCGCCATTACTCCTGTGTGAATTAATACCCCCTTTTTGCCATTAACATTGGAAAAGGTTGTTAAGTAATTGCTCGCCAAGCATGAAATGATTACCATGGGCCATATGTTTGTGCATAGACCCTTTCTATCACTTGATGAATTCAAAGGCAGAGGGGAAACTAATATGCTTTACATGGTCATATATTTCAGACTCTGTATTCCAATGCAAGCTTAGGGGCTCATTACGATGATGGACGGAAGGCCATCAGTGCTGGTGGCGGTGGCGGAAAACCGACATGTCGACCGCCCAAGGTGCGGTCATTGCGACCACCAAATCCCAATGGTCCAACAGAGGCCTTTTACCGTCCGCCACGGTCTGTCAGGCTCCGCACGTTTTCTGCATACGCAAGGGTGGCAGACGGAGCAAACAGAGCAGGACCGGCATGCGGAAACACATTCCGTCCGCCAACCAGATTACGATGTTGCGAAGAGCCCTTCCCACCGCCGCGTAAAAACCACCACGTTGCGGATGGCGGAAATACAACAACGGAGAGGAAATGCCGATACAGAAGCCATCTGAACCACCGGAGCCGCCATGGATCCAGCGCCACAGGCCTCCCCGCTGCTCTACCTGCTGCACCTCCGGCAGATAAGACGCCGCCGCGCTCAATAGCAGAGGTACATACCAAACATCTTCACGCCTGCAACCCCTGAACAACTACAACTCCCAGCAAGCGTGGCGGCACCACGACGAATGTGGCAACCTGCCAAATGCAAAGTGCGAGGCCCACCCAATCCCCATGAGTGACCCTTGGTGCCCCTAAAGGCAATTGGGGCCAATGACGAGCCCCGCAGTAGCAGAGCGCGCACACCGCAACATCAAAATATGTACGCTGAAGGCCCACATTGGCTGATGGCTCATCCGCAAAGTGTGTGCCACACCGTGCCGGCCCGCAAGCTGCGACCGCAACCCTGCAACATTCAATTGGAGCCAATGGATGTCATCGCTGCGGATGCCAGCTAACGCGCTTGCAAACACATTCTGCATGTGCATTGGCGCCCTGTAAATTACATAACACATCACAGCTCATTCGCCTAAAGTGATTGGTGCACCCCTTGTGCAATGTTGTGGGGCACGAGGCCCCCATGCATATAAAGTAACCACACAGACACTGTACTTGTATGGGAGAACTGGCCCAGGGCACGTGCGTCCGGCCCCGTTTGTTGGCAGGGTTACAGGTCCAGTGAAGCCTGTGCTGGGTGGCTGTGGGGTGGGTGGTAAGCCAGCCCTCTGGTAGTGGCTGGTACATCAGAACAACTAGAACAGTGACCAGCTGCTCACTACACTGTGAAGGGATGAGAGAGTGTGACCTTTGAGTCAAGTCTTCACACACATGGTATGTCCAAGAAAGGAGAGTGAAATTACATACATTGTCATGCCTCGTGGCCAGCATGGACTGAAATGAGGGAAGGAGTCAAAAAGGACAAAGGTCTCTTGCACTGTACCAATGTTGTGTAATGAAACATCCAACCTGTGAACAACGCTTGTATATCCCTTGACATCTGACAGGCTTCTCTTGGCCAGGGGTCGTCCTGTGAAGGGCCAGTGACGTAGGCAGACAATCTGAGGTGTCCATTGTCTGCAAATCAGACATACTTGTAATCCCTAGCACTCCCAACACACGTACTGGTGTGGCGTGCAGTGTGCCTAGCTGACATTGCCTGCAAATGTTCCCACACACATCCTGAGTCAGTGCTTCTCCAGACCAAACGCCCTCAAAAATCCTGCCCACCAGTATGGATGACATGTAATTACCACACCTTGTAAACCTCATTGGCTTTCGTGACATTCCCTGTAGACTGATATACTTACATACTTGCATGACTGATTGTCTCTGTACAATGTGTGCGTGACGTAAAGTACTGTCACACCCTACACTGATATCAGTAGCGCCAAACAACAAATGAATTGCACATGAGCGAGTGGCTATGGAGAGATGAGGGGTGCCGCACGAGGGTGGCAGAGATGGAAGCCGAGGAGGAGGGCATGAGTGAGAGCATGAGAAGTGTCACGTGCCTGATACTCCCACCTCAGGTAACCTCCTCCTACCATCATGAGGACCCTTCATGGATAAACACACTTCATGAGAGTGATAACATCTAGAAAGAGAATATGGAAGGAAAGAATGCGTCTCCCTGGCCCTTGTAAAACTGAGGAGAGATAAAGGAGGGCCCTGAAGCAGGCCTGGCGAGAGACATAAGTGACAAATCGGGCACGCAGTGGCCCACCCGAATGCCTCGTTGGACCACACAAATAAAGATTCCTGGAGCCAGCCCTGCCTGGGAGGCATAACAAATGTCGATGGGAGCCATTGATGGTACACACATTGGCCTCATACCACCAAAGGCAAGTGAACCCATCTATAGGATCCCCAAACACTACCACTCCATCAACGTGCAAGTGGTATGACAGGCGGAGCAGATCATCTCACAAGTGTGTGCAGAGTATCCGGGGTCGGCACATGACTGCTACATCTGGTGGACCAGCAACATCACCCCCGCTCCCAACCCACACATGCCCAGTGACGATGACAGTGGTGAGGAAGAAGGCCTTGACCAGCGTCAACAGCTCATCATCAACTACTTCCGTTTAGTGTGAAACTTTGACAAATGTTCATGAGATTTCGTACACATACTGGACTATGCGCAGGATTTGAGAACCTGTGCATGCAGGGACTGAGCACAACGAAGCACCCCTACGCACAGGACACCATTGCCATACTGCCTCACTTGCTCTCCTACTCACTCTGAGGCATTCAAGCGCCTGTACACAAGCAGACAAGTCGAAGACATGAAACTTCTCCAAATGTGAAGTTTTTACTACAGTGTCAAAGCATGCAACATACGTGCCACAACAGGTTAAAAATGCATGAGTACCCAACCAGTAACCACAGTGACATCCATTTAACAAGAAGTAAGATGTTGCATCAATAATCCCTCTGGACGTACAACCAAGAGCATATCCCCCCACCCCTTGCAGGTAGGAGTTTAATGGGATGTCCCTGGTCTATGGGCTTTGTCAGTAGAACCCATCCCTCTGCCCATGTATGGTGACATTTGCATCACATTTGCTGTGTCGCTCTCATCACTGGATGGATCACTCTCCAGGTGTGGGGCATCTACCCTGCATTCCCATGTCATCCAAAGGGGATCCGTGTCCTCTTGCAGCTGTGAGACTTGGTTGGGACGGGGTGCCAGGGCCACACCAGAACAGAATGACAAGGGACAATGTCGTCCGACTACGGACAGAATGTACAGACAGTACTCTAGGACTGCGCAGAGGACAAGCTCTGCGGACACCTCTCATGTGACAGACATATACTAAGGTACTTGCAGGGCAGAGTTCCCCAAAAAAGAAGTGGGGGGACTGACCAAGTAAGACAAAATGTAAATGACCTCACAACGTTACGACGTAGCGCTAAGAAAGAAGTAAAATAGTGCGACAGAAATGATTTGTGCAAATACTGGGACAGACTAACCCATCTGACAGTCTCACAGTGTCTGCATTGATACACATGGACAGAACACGGGCAAAAGCATGCCTCCCTTAAGACCCTGTGAACAGAAGTCAAGCTGTGTGCCTATGTTTCCCTCTGTGGCATCAACATTCAAATGTAAGGTTCAAGGCGGCCCCCAGTCAGCATGTGCAAACAAAAGGAGGCCGGATGGCCCCTTTACTTCGGCACGGCTGGAGGTGAAAAAAGGCTCACTCGCTGCCTGCACGTTGCTGCAGGGAATGGAGAGCAGTCAACGTGCAGGTACTGCTGAACTTGTCCCGGTAACTGGAGAGTACACCGGGACAAGTTATGCATATTCCTGTGGGGACCAGCGTCCTGGCAGGGGGGACGGCATCCACCCCGTGTAAAGAGGGGGGACGCCGTGTACCTGCGTGTACACCCGACTCGAGCCCTGGATACTTGCAAAACAACAACGCCATGTAATCTTCGTGCACCACATCTGCATAATGGAAGCCGGGCTCATGCCAGACGACAATGTCCACGACGGTCAGATGACAGACTCCACTTGCTCCGGTCTGTGGTACCAAGCGAAACAGCCCACAGAGCTCAGCATAGTCCAAGCCAATATCGACAGGGCTAAAGTCAGAGAGCTGGATGACAATTCCCATCAGGAGGCGTGAAGAAAGGGAAACAAAAATTGAATTAGTCACCAACAGTCCCTGTTGCTGTTAAGTAGTCACGAATACAAGAAGGCACAGGCAGCTTCGAAGGCAATCAGTTCCAAAAGACGATCCAAATCATCTTCAGCGAAGAGGACCACCATCCAATTCAGCAGTATGAAGGAACAGATGTGCTCCTCACACCACAAGGTTGAAAGGAGCATCCCATCGCAACCTGGGAGGGGTTCGATGCAGGCATTGCACAGGAGCCATTGCGCTAACGCACAGGCGCAGCTGTCCTCCTGCCTGACACATTGTATGGCATCCCATAAACGTGTCTCACCGAAGCAGTCTTGCACGTGGACGAACAAAGGAGTCACCCACAGCTCATGATCCAGGTCGGCAAGGTATGTGTTTGAAAGGCAGACATCCATGGCTCACTCAAACAGACATCTCCTGCAGGAAAAGACAGGTTGCATCATGCATGCAGGTGAAATAGGCATTGCGGAACGTTAGCCCATAACTGATGCCCAGCACAGCCAATGGGACACATCCAAAGAGAAGCTGCATGCGGGCACGGTACAGTTGCAACTGCCCGGGCTCGGCCTGGACCACAGGACGGTCAGACATGGCGTGAGAGCAATCTCCGAAGCAGCGCTCAGCTGTACAGCAAAAGTAATGAACTGAGACCGCTAAATGCAGTGTGCAAATTGGAGCAATCACATCGGGTGGTACTCGCGGAAAAGCATGGAAGGAAGGGACAAGGCCAGAGCCCACAAGTCTGATAAAAAGTGTGCAACGGCCTTCAGCATCAGACGCTATCAATAATTTGTGTGTCAGTTCACCGCGAAAATAGTAGGAGAGCCCTGTTCAGCAGTGACTGAATAGCGCGGACGGTCAAGACACCTGCAATTCGAAGGTCTCCGTTCTGGTGTGGGAGCGACTACTTGTCTAAACAGAGGCCCATTGTGCATGCACACTTATTGAAGTATGCTTTCGCTGTGTGAATGTGAGGCCACAAATGACTATCCACAATCACTCATGGGGTAGTTAGCTGAACATTGCCACAAAAAGGACACGTTGTGCAACAGATCCTATATACGTGATGCCTGGCCTGTGCACGCAGCTGTTGAGCTCATGCAGGAACAGCGAAGTGCGTTTTGAAACCAGATTTGGCATGTGCATGTTGTCAGGGACTGGTATTCATGTGGTTGAACATGCATAAATTGCACGTGTATTCAGAAAATCCCTTTGCAACAGTACTTGCGTGTGTTAATGCGACAATGTCCACATCGTCCACATGACAGGATGTGGTGTGATGCTGGCTCCTGTGGGCACACTGCTAAGGATTTCATTGGTCTGCGCTATGTGACCTGTGACAACTTCCGTCATGTCCATGTTGATGGTCTTAGGGGGATGGGAGCACACTGCTTCACCTCCCAGCACAGTTCATCCCTTAGCATTCTGGTAAATGCAGTTCAGTCATGATGCTTACTTCTCATGGGACTGAGGTGTTTCCCCTGAGTCGGGCAGGGAGAGGTACAGAGACCGTGTTGATTGTGGCAGCTTCCTCAGCAGACACCGATCACAATGTATCTTACCCCTACTGATGTGGGAGGTTAACGCGACACACATGTGTCCAGGGAATCACAGCACTGACCTGCACCAACCTTGCTGACACACGACAACGGTGACACGACTAAGCATTTCAGCTGAACTGCATTTACCAGGATGATAAGGGGTGAACGGTGTTGGGAGGTGCAGTCGTGTGCTCCAGTCCCCCTGCTGTCCATGTTGATTGTGTTGGCCAGTGTTCTCTGGAAGGCATATTGTACATTGTTGCCTAGTGATATGCTTTTGAGGTTATTCCATAATCTGGCAACGCACTGTTATTTCCTTGTGTCTTTCCAGGTTCCTCCACTCTCTCAATGGATTTTCGCTTTTACATATTCGGGTACATTGCAATGTGAGTTGACATGCTACTTACTGTGATGAAAATGCTCTTGACACCAAGGCATACTGTTGTGAGTTGTGTTCCCTGGCCAATGTGTGACAGGTGAGAGGTGAATCTGAAAGTGATGGTACACGGATCGTTAGTGTAGGATACACAATGGTGGAGTCCAACAGTAAAACATTACACTCCCATCCTTGTGGCAATGTTGGTTCTGATTTACAACAAAGTCAATGTGCGGTGTTACAGTGGTGACATCAGCGGTTGCTCCGAGAACTGGTACGGCACGGTGCTGTTCCACGTGATCATCCAGGGGTCTTTTTGGGACGCCACCTCAGCCGTTAGCCAGGGGGGGGGAACCTGCTGCATGCTCAGAGGGGTCTGAGGATTCGCTGTGGTGTGACTCACCCCTCCCTGTGGCCGCTGCTGCGGTGGTGTGACTAACATCCGGCTGGCCACGGGGGGGAATGGCCAGCTATTTGGAATGCATGCATGTCCCTCAGGACACCCACAAGCTGGCCCATGTACTCAGCACTTTGTCCCAAACGAGTGTCCATGGACCTCTGCAGCAGGGGGAGTACACACAGTTCGTCAAGGCCCTGGCCCATATGTCCCTGGTTCTGCTGGTATGCACCAAGGACAGTTAGCACGGTGTCCAGGGCCTCTGTCTCATTGTCCTCCTGTGACTGTCCCCCAGTTGGCCTCCCACCTGCCCTGAAGCCATGGACATGTGGCGTTGCCTGGTGCAGCCACCGCACACTGTCCCCAGCATCCCCGGTGTGCCTGGTGTTGTTCGCAACTGCTGGCAAAGGGACAGTGTTGGGGGCAGCGGTGATGGTGTTGGAGGTGACTGCCACACAGGTCATTGCTGCAGGGGTCTGCGTTGGCGGTGCAGCTGTTGTGGAAGTCGTGGTGGTGGTGGGGATGTCAGTGAGGGACAGAGCATGGCATGCCCTGGGCACGCCGGAGGGGCCATGTAGGTCCTCTCCACATAAACAGACCAGGAGTCTGCATCCGAGGGTTCACCTTCCGAGGGGGGGGGCTAAGCCAGTCACCTGTTGGAGTGAGGTGATATTGTCAGCATGTTCGGCACACAGCACAACTTTGATGTTCATTTTTGGCACATTTGATTTGAGTTGACATGACTTCTACCTTGGCATTAATGGGCATTCATGTCAGTATGTCATCAGTTGCACATGATGTTGAGGTACATACAGGGCTTTAAGTGGGCCGGGTCACAACGGTGCTGTGCAGCGCAATTTTTTTAAGGGGGCTCCGGTACGGATCTCTTGCGTGCTCTGCTTTGTGCCCTTCTACAAGCGGTCCGTTCTTTCTGCTGGAATGCATATCCAGCAGGCACATCGATGTGCTCATGGTCACACTCCTCACTTCTCACTGGTGGAGTAGTTACGGCATGACGTCATGCCAGGTGAGCGTTGTGGGGAAGTAAAATCCTTTGTGGATTCATTTTGTCTCTGGAAATCACTCCTTTGGAGACTCATGTGCAGTAACATCGTTGTGGTGTCATCAGGGTTTTGAGTGGAAGATTTTCCAATGTTAGATGCAAGCCATAGTTGCTGCTTCCTTATCTTATGCAACTGACAAACATTGCCAAGGCCAGTAGTCTGGATTTGTAGTAGGTATCATGTTCCTTGTTGTCTCATGTATCTGGGTGCAATGGCAGTGACAGGAAAATGCTAGTGGGGTAGCCCAATATGCTAAGACCAGATTAATGTCTGAGGTTTTTGGGCCACGCCCTTAATTACATTGGCCAGGCTCCTTTGAGGGACCCCCCCAGTGTTTTCATCCCATTTAAAGCCCTGGGTACCTACATTGCTCATTAGCGATGTGACATGGCAAAAGGGCAAATTTCATTTGTACCGATGTTGTATTTCCGAGGACATGTCCTCTGGTACTGACTTGTTGCTCATCCAATTCAGTTACTGCTTGGACATTAGTGTCTTTTCAATGTGTATCTGACTACTCTGCTGCCACTTCATGCTTTGTGTTGTGCTTTTTGTGCTAGCCTCCTGTGGTTTTATGAGGTTTGACAGAGTTTCCATGCATCTGTTGTGTTGACCCGAGTTTTTCTGCTTTGAGGCAATGGGACTTGCACGTTGGCTTTTTGTGGTCGCGTTCTTGTATTCTGCTTTTCAGTTGCATGTTCCTTCATCAATGACACTGTGACTCATGTGGCCTCTGGATGGATTTCTCTGTATGTGCACGGCCTAGATTGGGGTTTCCAGAGTTGGCTACGAAATGCGGGAGGTGGGGCTCATTTGGCTCCATGCTGTTTGTGAGGGGAGACAGAGGGCCTTGTGGGAGTTGTGGTCTTGCTGTCAGGGCTCAACACCCCCCTCCCCAGTGAGATGGCTAGCTACCTGTTGGGAGGCACTGTCGACGGTGTTAGCTGCCACATGGCTGTGGGGTGGGGAGGGTGAGCCATGCTGTTTGGGAAGGAGGCCAGGGTGCATGAGCAGACCACCTACCTCTGAGGTTGAACTGATTAAGGAGATGCTGTCCTTGTGACTCATTCAGATTGTAAGCGTGCATTCCACATGCGTTTGATGTGGGTGGGCGATTGGAGCTCACTTGTTGTGCACAACGGTGGATTGTAGTGTGATGTGATCATTTTGTTGGTACTTACCAGCCTCCAGTCCCCACTCGATTCATGTGAGACTCTCTGGATGCATTATGGGAGGCACCTTCTCCTCCCATTCAGTGAAGGTTGGTGGTGGAATGGGAGGGCCGCCACCAGTTTTCTGAGCCGCCGCGTGGTTCCTCTGGGCCCTTACTTGAGCCGGCCCTTAGGGTCGCACCACCGCTTCCTGATGTCATGCACGGTGCGTAGGGTGGTCCCTACGGCATTGACTTTGCTGTGGATCCTTGCCCACATCTGATTCTTGTGCGCAGGTGGGGTGTGTTGGACCAGGTGCCCGAACAAATGTGGTTCTGCCCTGATTGTCTCGTCTACCATCATTTTCAACTCTGAGTCGGTGAAGTTGGGTATTTTCTTGGGGGGTATGGTGCAAATGAATGAGGGGTGCAGGGTGCAAGGTGATGTTGGAGATATGTGTAGTGTGTGAGGTGTGTGGGTGGAAGTGGTGTTGTGTGGAGATCGGTGGGTGTGATGTTGTGCAGTGTGAGTCAATGGAGTCCTGTCTTTCTGTCTCGGCTTGTGGTGTGCAAAGGCTGCTGGTCCAGGTAGGGGTTGGTTTTCTACTGTGGTATGTGGGTGTGTCCACATGAGTTATGACCACCAGATGTCTCTTCCATGCTGCGCATGGCTTTCCCTACCAGGAGCAAGTTGGGGTGTATCATTGTGGCGTGTGTTTTGTGATTGTGGGCGGCAGGGGGTACAGGCACCCTTCGGGCGTTGTTGTGAAGTTGGTTCCATCCACCATTCATTTGGCCTATGTGCGTGCGCGGCGGTCGGACACAGTGCTCGGTCCACCAGCTCCGCATTCTCATCATAATTGGCCGTGAGGTCATGCCGCGGCAGGGGCAGCCATTGCACAGCTTTCCCCGTCTGACACGGTCGGATTTGCAGCTTTTCCGACCGTGGTGGACTGTCTTTTGTGCATCCTTCCGCCGCGGTCTTATTCTGTGTACATTGCATCGTAATTTGCCCCTTAGTATGCAGATTTTCCTAAGTAACCCATGGTTTTTCTTCCCCTCATTTAACTTTCAAAATCCTTCATGCAAAGAGGGCTGGGTATCACAGATATATAAGATGACAATTAGTGATCGTCCAATAGGTTGTCTGCTGGCTATGGCACCATAGGAGAAAAACATGGGTTAAATATGGGATATGCGCAAGTGGACATACTTCGGTGCCCAGCCTGATAAAATCTCCTTAAATTACAAGCATAAACTTCTGCACTTTAAATGAATTGAGATTATATTTTACTCCAGTTAAATTAAATACATTTGACAGTTCCAGGCCCCATGAGTAGCCTCACTGTAGTGACCAGCGGCTGATTCCCTGCATCTTTCCTGGGCATGCAGATACATTGATTCTTACTGACACACGGCCATGGATATAATATCTACGGTACTTCAAAAGGCCGTGCCACATACGCCAGATGTGGCTTCACTGGAATATGTGGCTAAAGTCCCAAAGCCTTACTGCTATATTGTTATTTCTAGCTAAAAGAGAGATAGCATTGCCTTGCATGAACGGTTCAGCATCCACTCTAGATAGTTTAGTTCGAATTGTCACTACATGTAATGTTAATGCAGGAACATTTGCCAACATGCAGCCTATATCAACTAAGCCTAAAGATATATGGGCACCTTTTCGCATGTACTTAGAAGGACAATGTGAGGAACAAATGAACGCTCACCAGGCCTTGTCATCAGAAGATTCTGTTAAAGATATTTCTCATCATTGTACACAGAGTCAGAGGGGATGTTTGGCAGGTGTACTGAAAGACTTTATACAGCTTGTTGGGACCAGGTCTATGTTTCTGTTCTTGCATGGTAATTGGACTCTAACTTCTAAACGATGTAAACATAAATAGTGTGAATTCACTGGTATTGTTGACATACTTTGTAACAAAGATGGAACCGTGGTGTTTATATGATGAATCTAAATAAAAATGTAATAATAAAAAAGACCTGCCACCCTTTGTGTGGTACTCCATGAAAAAAAAAACCTTTTGCCAGGCCCAAGACTTCCTTTTTAACATTTATAAGTCACTTTTAAGTTAGGTCCTAAAGACTCATAGGACGGGGGGGCATGGTATTTAAAAAGTAGGACATGGGTACTTAAGTTTTACATTTTATGACAGTGAAAAACTCCTAATGTCGTTTTTCACTGTAGCAGGGCTATCTTTCCCATAGACTAACACTTGGGTACCTAAAGACACTTAATAAGTGATAACTTCAGTTTTGGAAGAGATAGATAAAAAAAAATTCACTCATTTCAGTTGTAATTTAAAATCTTTCCCAATGGTAAAGTCAGATTTTAAAATACTATTATAAATATACCACATTTATAGAGTTGGCATTTTTCTGCCTTTCTGCCAGTGTCCAGGGACTGTAATAGGTCTCCTGTGGTGGACAAAAGGGCTTGGGTTTGAGAGTAGGTTTTCCTCTTCTGAGCAGGATGGCCCGGGATGTACTCAGCCTTTCCTGAGTATGAAAGGGTAGCCTTAGGTTTGCACCCACTCTGTCCTGACTTCTAAGGCTACCTGCTCTGCCACTGACAAATGGAGCTCACACTCAGGAAGGACTGTCTGCCCTTGTCCCCTAGACAGATAGGAGCCAAACCCAAGAAAAGGGGAAGGTTAGACAAATGGGTCATCCTCCACCTACAGACTGGCACTGGGTATAAGAATGGCATCCTTAGAACTTTTCAACAGGACACTCCTTGATCTGTCGAAGATTTAGAAGAAGGAGTGCACTGCTGGCTGAAGAAGGAAGAATGGACCTCCTGTGTGAGCTACAGGGAAACAGCAAGCTTCCGTAGGCCTTCCCTGCAACTTCCCAACTGACCAGCAGCAACTGGATCTGTCTCAGCCTTGCTGCTGGCTTCTGCTGGTGTATGTCCTGATCCCCAAGAGGTGCCCCCAGGGTCCTTGACCCTTAGCTGGCATCAGGGAGTATTCCTACCACTTCAAAGCTGCAAGTGAAAATCCATACAGTTGTGGCTCTTTCAGACCGCAAACAGACTCCTCTTGTCAGCAATGATCACCACGTTTTCCATCAACACATAGTTCCAATGGCGACTTGCTCATCGCACAAAACAGAAATTACCTGTGTCTTCCACCAATGCAAAGCTCAAAGGTAACCTGCTCCTCTCACCAACAACAATCTCCTTGTGGCTTTCGCAAACACGAAGCCCCAGCTGAGGCTCCTTGTGCCTTTGAAAAGTAAACTCTCTACCGGGGCAAACCTGAACTTTGACCCGGTCCAGATAACTGCGAGTGGCGCTTTATGCTTTTTGGTGCTGTTTTGCCCTGAAACTTAAAAAATTCAAAACAATGGTTCTAATTAATTGATTTTTTTGTTGTTTTGATGTCATTTTGTTTATTAATATTTTTCTTGTGTGGTGTTTTTACTTCATTTCTGTTTGAGTGCTGCATGCATACTTTACGCATTACCTCCAAGTCAAGCCTGACTGCTTTTCGAGGAAAGCTACCAGAGGGTTAAAGCTAGGTTTATATAGTGAGTTTTGTAGTTCACCCCTCTTAACTAATAGCCCAAAAATGTCTTACAGCCTGACAGTGTTATAGCGCAGCATAATGGCTTTAGGGCCGAATGCTACAGTATTCTACCTTCAATCAGCCACCTGTCTTGCCTTAAAATGTATTAAATTATTTAAGTGCCTTGCCATAATTGAAATGAAACAATCGCATGCACTATACAAAAAAAACAACAACAAAAAACGAGTTTTCATCTCTATTGTTCACTGTAAGAGAAACTATGGGTAAGATTGAAAATAAATGAGAAGCTGGAACATTAAGGGTTACAATATTACATTGTGGGGTTATTTTGATGTGTATACCAATTAACGGTGCTTTTAACTCGTCATTAATGACAACATATTATTATTGCTTTTCTCTAACAACATGATGTAAAGTTTAATGACTGGAAACATATAATTAAAATATGCACTCATCCTAGATAGATCATCTGAACAAAAGGTATCCTTGAAAAAGAGCAGAGCAGCCATTCTTTCCAATTAACTATAACGACTAAATCCTAATAAGATATTTTGCTCATATGCTGTATAAAACATATGTTAAGCTCCGACTTTTACCATAGAGCAACTGAAGTGAAATATTTTTGATTTGCTATTTGGATGTTTGCTTCATTTGTAGCCGTTTTTCTCTTGACTTGTAGGTGCAGATTAAGTGCCAGTAACTTTACTAAACAGCCAGGATTTGTTTTTAAATAATTACATTATGAGTGAAAAGATATGGGGGCATATTAGCAAGACCGGCGATAAAATTATCGCCGTTTTAGCGGCAGGAAACTGCCGCTAAAGCGGCGATAATGGGCTTGCTAATATGCGTTATAGAATTCAATAGAAGCCCAGGTTAGATGTGCAGGACATCTAACCTGGGCTTCTATTGAATTCTATAACGCATATTAGCAAGCCCATTATCGCCGCTTTAGCGGCAGTTTCCTGCCGCTAAAGCGGCGATAATTTTATCGCCGGTCTTGCTAATATGCCCGGAGTTTTTTCACAGTGTGCCTCAGTTTTCAACTACTTCATTTATTTGCTATTGCAGAGATACCTTCAAGAGCAATACCATTGCCTGAGACAAAGGTCAGAAGCACTGCTTGTTCTGACATTTTTGGGTGCAGAATCTTCAGTGGCGGCTCTCAGAGGGAGTGCTGCGGGGCGGTGGGGCGGGGTGGAGGAGGGGCTTGGTGAGGGGGTAGTGGAGTCGGACATACGACAGGCAGGAGTAAAGTAAGTAAATAAATAAATAAAACTATTTACCTTGCGCTCGCTGCATCGCCGAGTTGGCGATGCAGCGAGCGCAAGGTAAATAGCTTGTGCACATGTATGTTGTCAAAGATCACCAGCTGGTTGGCTATTTACAATATCTGGTAAATTGCTCTCATGTGCCACAAGGTAACATCAAGGAACTCCCTTTGTGTAATTTATAACCCTTCTAATTGCTCTAGCTCTAATAATCCTGCTGTACATGGATTATCTGGGGGTTGTCTGATATTCAGACTCATAACAGATTTGCTGCCCTCGGCACCCTAGAAAAGGTAGACTTACTTTGAAATGAGAGTGGCTCCATGGGGGTTGGGAACTTTAGAGGGCATTAAATCTGATTCTAGACTATTCATGACTGTGAGACATCAGTAGAGTTAAGGTTAGCAAGCAACTGGAAGATCTGTTTTTTAACTTTAGCCAGCAAATTGAACAATCCTGACTGGGTTAGTCTGATAAATAATTTCTTGATTGTTTGTCTTCAGAAGGCATGGGCCAACCAGGTTTAGAACAATTGACAATATTTCCTTCGGTGATGGAAGTTGATTTAATAATGACAGACTGGAAAATTAATTGACACCGCATTTTGCAATCACTTTTTCCCCTTCCACTAATATCAAACTATATAAGATCTTCATTGATTGAGAAGGAAGCTGTGTTTTATGTTCCACTATGTGTAACTGAGGTATTATCATGTTCATAAGTGTAGTTCACTAAATACTAGAAGGCTGAGAAAGTTGTTTACACTTTGCTTCTTTAGGTCTGACTTGTTGACGGTGCTTGTCTAATGACAGATTGTGTTTGGTGATGTTTGAGAGGCTGATAGAGGTTTATTACTCTTGTGGTGCCCTCTATTTACATACATTCTATTCTATTCTGTGGTTCTTATAAAGCACATAGCTACCTGTAGGCCTTTCAGCGCTAGAACAACTCCTCATACTGCCCGCTGGCCAGCAAGACTAAAGAAATGCAGTCGCGGCTCCTGGAGGGAGTGCTGCGGGGCAGTGGGGTGGGGCGGGAGAGGGGCAGGGTGGGGGGTAGTAAACTCTGGCGTACGGCCAAAAGGAGGTAAGTACATAAATAAATAAAACGAATTACATTACGCGCGTTGCAACGCCAAATGGCGATGCGGCGCGCAATTCTTTTAACTCTGGGGACCTGCATCAAATGGGCAGAGGAGGATCTTAATGACCTTCCAGGAGTGTTTGGGCCAGCTAGCAATCTTAACAGAGTGGGACCTCTCTTATGACAAGACCTATGCAAAATGCAGAGGGATTTAAATTGAACACGTTACTCTACTAGGAGCCAGTGGAGCTCGTTCAATGCCTTCTTGACAGATTGGTGTCTAGCAGGATTCATAAGAAGCCAAGCGGCGTCATTCTGAATAGTCTGAAGCCTTTTCATCAGATAAAGAGGGGAACCAACATAGAGAGCATTACCATAGCCCAGGCGAGAGATGACAAGAGCCTGGACAATAAGGGGTCGATTCCGATTCGGGCCGGAAAACGTACCGGCCGACTCGGAGCCGGAATTCTATCCGACCGACACGTACCGGTGCAGCCCGACCCGCAAAGTACGATGAGAAGCGTGCAAAACCCGACCGACTCGTACGGAACACAAGCCGAACGACCGAGCCGCGCGGAAAACAGCAATCCGGCTGGAAAAACACGCGAATCGAACCGACCGACATGCACCCGGAACAATCCCGAACGAAACGTACCCGCGAACTCCTACCCGCCAAGTACGATGCAACGCGTGGAAAACACGACCGAGTCGCACGGAGGACAAGCCGTACGACCGACACGCATACAAAACTGCGAGCCGAAGCAACCCAAAACACCGCGACCGACGCGTACGCAGCATAGAAAACAGCACAAACACAGCGTGAACGACTCGGAGAAGCTCGTACGAGACAACTGCAGGGTCCGACTCGGTCACAAGAACGTCTCCTACATGCACAAAAAGTACAAAGGGAAAATACACAAAAAAAGGCCAAACAAGCAATTACAAAGCCAATAAATACTGGGGGGGGGGCAGGGAACAAAGACACACCCACAACTCCACCCATATAAAGGACACAAATCCCTACCATGATCCTTTGCAAATTCAAAATACCTGCCAGCACTCAACAGAGAGCAACCACACACCCACAGCTCATCCATCACACAAGCCACACACCATCAGCACCTCAACAAATAGCACCCTCACATACACCCAGCAAAACACACACTCACACACCTTCACCTGCACACCAACACACACATCACTCACCATCACCACCCATCACCATGCCCCCAAAGAAGAATTATAAGTTCCTAGATAGTGAATTGGAAGTCCTGGTAGATGAGATCCTCAGGGTAGAGCCACAGCTGTTTGGTACACTGGTCCAACAGACACCCATGTCGCAGAAAACCAAGATGTGGGAGAGGATCGTCGACAGGGTGAACGCACAATCACCATGTTTACGCACAAAGGTAGACATCCAGAACAGGTGGTATGACGTGCGCAGGAGGGTCAGGGAGCTGTTGAAGAAGGACTACCTCTTGAGCCAACACACCGGCAGTGGCCCTCCTGCCAAACCAGTATACCTCAGGCCAAGGGAGGAGAAGGTGCGGGCCATCCTACCACCAGTGAGCGTATATGGACTAGAAAACATCCCAGAGCCTGGTGAGTACACAACAAATGTACACAATATTGTGCGACAATACACACACATCACTGTCAAGGGGAGAGTCAAACCATGCACCCTTAGCAAATACACACCAACCAGAACAGAATCATCCCAAAATGTGTATGTCAGTCAGATAAACACAACACATGCCATCTCATAGTGATATGTAACTGTGTCATCACATGTACAAACACAACTACAACTACAGCTAGGCAGTGGCACAAATATAACTAACAAACACATCCAGACATGTAGCCACCACTACAACACCACCTCAAAGTGAAGCCCACTGAAAGGAAGGAATTCTGTGTATGCTGGGCAAGTCAGTGTAGCCAATAGCATCATGAGAGTCGTAGTCACAGATATTGCCCACCCTCACAATGCGCACATCAACACCACCATGAACCATGCCCACATCACAGGGAGTGGAAAACAACTGACAAGATGGCTGACACTGGCTACTGCTGTGGGGAGCACAAGGCCCTGCCGGGAAACTGTGCACCAACCAACAGCAGGACACCACTGACTGACATCCTGAAAGACAACTTGCACTCCCTGCAATAGAAGCACGTTCCATGGTGGGATATCTGGCTGGGTGGGAAGGAGGACTGACACCTCAGACCATATGAACAAGCAGCTTTTCACACACACCCCTTAACACAAACTACACACAACTCACCTGGGAGAATGCATTGCCTCAAACACACAAATCAAATATCCCACAAAGAACCACAACCCTGGGTCATGCTGTGTGAAGCACAGGGACACACATAGGACTTGTAGCAAAACTAACCCCAGGATAACACTGTCAGCCATCTTGTCAGCACAGGCACACAACCCCACAGGGAATCAGAGTCAAAAGGAAGGAAGCATGGGCATGCTGGGAAGGGGGGTGGAGGCAAAAGCATGATGGGAGTGGTAGTCACAGCCCAACATCCCCCACCCACATGGCCCAGCAAGATCACACCCAAGCATGCACACCTCACAGGGAGTCAAAAGCCACATCAAAGATGTCTGACACTGGTGCAATGTTGTGGGGAGCACAAGGCCCTGCTGGGAACTGGGCACCAACCAACAGCAGGACACAACTGTCAGCCATCTTGCCATTGCTGTCACACTCACACACAGTGAAGTACACTCAAAAGGATGGAAGTATGGGCATGCTGGGAAGGAGGGTGGAGGCAATAGCATGATGGGAGTGGTAGTCACAGATATTGCTCACCCTCACAACTGTCCCATCAACACCACCCTGAACCATGTGCACATCACAGGGAGTGGAAAAGAACTGACAAGATGGCTGACACTGGCCACTGCTGTGGGGAGCACAAGGCCCTGCTAGCAACTGTGCACCAACCAACAGCAGGACACCACTGACTGACATCCTGAAAGACAACTTGCGCTCCCTGCAATGGAAGCACGTTCCATGGTGGGTTATCTGGCTGGGTGGGAAGGAGGACTCACAGCCCTGACCATAGTTACCAGCAGCTCCACTCACACACACCCCTAACACAAACTCCACACAACTCACCTGGGAGAATGCATTGCCTCACACTCCAATCAAATATCCCACAAAGAACCACAACCCTGGGTCATGCTGAGTGAAGCACAGGGACACACATGGGACTTGTAGCAAAACTAACCCCAGGATAACACTGTCAGCCATCTTGTCAGCACAGGCACACAACCCCACAGGGAAGCAGAGTCAAAAGGAAGGAAGCATGGGCATGCTGGGAAGGGGGGTGGAGGCAATAGCATGATGGGAGTGGTAGTCACAGCTCAACATCCCCCACCCACATGGCCCAGCAAGCTCACACTCAAGCATGCACACCTCACAGAGAGTGGCAAGCCCCATCAAAGATGTCTGACACTGGTGCTCTATTGTGGGGAGCACAAGGCCATGCTGGGAACTGGCCACCAACCAACAGCAGGACACCACTGTCAGCCATCTTGCCATTGCTCTCACACTCACACACAGTGAAGTCCACCCAAAAGCAAGTAAGTATGGGCATGCTGGGAAGTGGGGTGGAGGCAATAACATGATGGGAGTGGTAGTCACAGCTCAACATCCCCCACCCACATGGCCCAGCAAGATCACACTCAAGCATGCACACCTCACGGAGTGAAAAGCCACTTCAAAGATGTCTGACAATGGTGCTCTGTTGTGGGGAGCACAAGGCCCTGCTGGGAACTGTGCACCAACCAACAGCAGGACACCACTGACTGACATCCTGAAAGCCAACTTGCACTCCCTGCAATGGAAGCACGTTCCATGGTGGGATATCTGGCTGGGTGGGAAGGAGGACTCACAGCACTGACCAAAGTTACAAGCAGTTCTCCTCACACACCCCCTCAACACTAACTCCACATAACCCACTTGGGAGAATGCAATGCCTCACACCCTAATTGAATATCCCACAAAGAACCACCACCCTGGGTTATGCTGTGTGAAGCACAGGGACACTCTTGGGACTTGTAGCCAAACAACTGCCAGGACAACACTGTCAGCCATCCTGTCAGCTCAGGCACACTACCCCACAGGGAAGCAGAGTCAAAAGGAAGGAAGTATGGGCATGCTGGGAAGGGGGGTGTAGGCAATAGCATGATGGGAGTGGTAGTCACAGATATTGGTCACCCCCACAACTGTCCCATCAACACCACCCTGAACCATGCGCACATCACAGGGAGTGGAAAACAACTGACAAGATGGCTGACACTGGCTACTGCTGTGGGGAGCACAAGGCTCTGCTGGCAACTGTGCACCAACCAACAGCAGGACACCACTGACTGACATCCTGAAAGACAACTTGCACTCCCTGCAATGGAAGCACGTTCCATGGTGGAATATCTGGCTGGGTGGGAAGGAGGGCCGGATGTCAACCAAATACAACCAATGCAGACCATGTACACACCCCAACATTCACATAGAAATGCCCAAATAATGCAGGACAATGTGCTACACCAATATCAACCTCTGACTGACAACTTAGGACAATGCAATGTACAGGCCCGCATCCAGAGGCACAGTCACAATTGTTAGGTGTGTCAACCATTGATGCCTGCAGAAACATAACATACAATGTGTGTGTCTCCCAAAAACAGGTGATGGGGACACAGCAGCAGACGCTGAGGATTCCCCGTCCCAGGCTCAAGAGGATACGGAGCTCACTGGTGTGGAACAGTCTCTGCCCTCCTCGGATGAAGAAGACCTACCTGGCACCTCCGGAGCAAGTCATCATGCAGCACCAGTAGGACCACCAGCTGCACCCCCTGCACCCACCCCTCCAACGACTGTCAACACACATACCACCCCTGCCGACATGGACAGACCAAGGAGCACCACCACCAGCACAGGGACCCTGGACCAACGTGGGGCCATGGACACCAACACCACCAACAACCCCCAAGGGGGCCCAGGGTCACCTGTGCGTGCCACCTCAGGTACTGCACATGTCGCATGGGGTGGTGGGAGGGGTGGGAGACATAGGTCGCTGATCGCAGAGGGGTCTGGACTGTATGATGACCCACAACTGGCACGCATAGCCGATGCGTACCAGTCCAGCACCGGAGAGCTCAGCCAGGTAGAGGGGCTCCTCAGGGACATTAAACAGCAGCAGGCTGCCCATCATGCCCGCTTGGACTCACACATGTCCCGCGTGGAGTCCAAGTGGGACACACTGCAAGAGATGACGGCGGTGCATAGGGACATATTACAATGCCTCCGCCAGATGAGCAGCAACCAGTCAACACCTCCCTGTGTGCCCACAACATCTGGTGCTGAAACAACTGCTACTGCCACAGGGAGGGAGGATGACTCTGGCGGAGAGTCCCCTGCACCGCAGCAGCCTGCACTTGAGGGTCCCCCCAAAGAAGAGGGGTAGTCCGAGGAGGGGCAACTGAGAGGCCGATGGCCATGTGCAACCCCAGGAAGCCAAAACCTGTTCTGGATAATCACCTTTGTGTGCAAACTGTTCACCCTGTTGACTGCAACACAACTCCCCCACATGACATGGGGAGTACAAGTTGGACCAATGTCTCAGATGACTGTGGACTTGATACAGGACATTTCTGCTACCAGGACTTCCAATTCATCTAGGAACTTTGGCTTGCAATCAAAATGTACAGCACTCACCATCCTGTGCACTATTCACACACATGTATGACAATAAACACACTAATACACCATACTTGCCTCTGTCGTGATTCCAACGTGGTTTCTGTCATGGAGATGATGACCAGCGAAATTACACTGTGCATGCTAACTGCTACAGCAAGTACAACACAGGCATGTGAGTCATGGCAACGTGACACATATGAGGGAGACACACCACCAGGGCTACACAACAAATACACACCTAGGCCATCTGACTCATTGCCTACACTGATGTTGCCAGGAAATACGGTGCAATGCACAGACACAACACCTATTCACAGTCTTTGTCAACTAGCCCACTGGTGCAGTAAGCAAATGTCAGTCAAATGTGTGACCACAGACAACGCACATCACAAAGTGAAGCACAGGTTTATTACACATTTGCTACATGTTGTAGCCACTACAGATGCAAGGTAATCCCACCTGGCAGCGGGCACACAGTCAACAAGTGTAGAAGGAAGGAAGTCCATGGGTGTGGCGCACATCACCTGTAGGGACACGACAGCTACCACCCTGGAAGTTGAATCACGGTGTCGGGGATCACAGTTGACCAAACGACTCTGAAAGTACCCTGTGAAGGACAGAAATGACACACAGTCAAAAGCACTGAAGAACAGGACAGAACTGCAATACTCATGCCCAACACATGTCACAAGATACCCACCCAGAACCAAGTTAGCATGTCAACACTGTTGGGGAGTACAGACTACCTGTTAGGACACATCGCTACACGCATACAGTCATGTAGCCCATGGACACACTCAAACAGCACCAGAGCACCACCAACACATATCATGCAAACTCACATCATTGACATGACATCTCTGGATACTCACATTCAGCTGAAGAAGTTGGTGATGAGCTGTGTGCGGACATCACCATCATCATCATCATCATCATCACTGGCATCGTGGTCCAGGCCAGGATCCTCCACAGGTGGCGGATGTTGGTCATCGTCATCCAGGATGAGAGGCAACTCCTTCCGCACTGCCAGGTTGTGTAGCATGCAGCAGACGATGACAATCTTGTACACCTTTGCTGGGGCATATGGGAGGGCCCCTCCGGTCTTGTCCAGGCAGCGGAAGCGGCCCTTCAGGAGACCAAATGTCCGCTCAATCACTCTCCTTGTCCGACCATGTGCCTCATTGTAGCGCATCTGGGCTGGTGTCACAGGGTTCCTGAGGGGCGTCAGCAACCACGGCATGTTGGGGTATCCGGAGTCACCTACATACAGACAATTGCACATTAGCTGAGATGGAAAAGAGGGTGGAACACTACATTGCAGAACACACACAATGGTACAAAGTCAGTACACACCAACAAGCCAGGCACGCTGGTTCGGCATCTGTGACATCATCCTCGGGATGCGACTACTCCTCATCACGTAGGCATCGTGTGCAGAACCGGGGAAACGGGCACACACGTGTGAGATGCTCATATCTGCAAGACAGACCACCAGTGCATTGACCGAGTGGTAGTGTTTGCGGTTCCTGTATGCCTGCTCTTGGGCCTGTGGTGGTACCAAAGCCACACGTGTCCCATCAATGGAGCCAATGACATGCGGCATCCTCCCCAGGGCATAGAAGTCACTCTTCACGTCAGTGAGTTGTTGGAGTCTAGGGAAATAGATGTACTGGTTCAGGTATATCAACATAGCCTCCAAAACATCACGGCGCACACGGCTGAACATGGTCTGTGACATCCCACCAGCAGTCGCCAGAGTGTGTTGAAAGGTACCGGTGGCAAAGAAGTGTAGGGCTGCCATCACCTTCAGCTTGGGGGTCAGCGCTGTAGGGTACGGCCGGCCAGGTTGCAAATGTGGTGCCAAGCGCACTGCCAAATCCTCAATCAGCTGCCTGGTGAAGCGGTACCGTTGGATGCTGTCACGTTCCACCATCGTTGCCAGGTCAGGGAATGGTCTATGAACAGCTGGTGCCCTGCAGTGCATAGGTGAAGAAAGAAAGATTGTCCGTCACCCCACATATGTGGCATTGAACACACTCAATATCACATGATACATCATTATGAGGCACAAGTACATGATGTGTGCAGTTCCGTAAGGACATGTATGGCACATACATGGCCAACATCTAACATCACAGTTCAACAAGTGGCATCAATAAGTCCCAGGTTGTGCCATTGGATATCATGAGGCCGTGTCACAGTTCCCATCTCCTGCTGCCACGTTACAAACACACCCCACAGTGACATGTGAGGACAGATGTGCCCCAGCCATCACAGCTCAATGACAGGTAGATTCCCAGGGACCCTGTATTGCCACATGGACACTGGCATGACATGGTGTATCATGTATACACCACAGCAAAACAACCATGACCCCCACAGGTAGTGGTCCCTGTTGCCTCGGCAGGCCAGACATGGACGTCTGTGACACACACACGCACAACATCAAAGTCCATGCACAAACAACGTGGATGTGGAGACTGTCTCCCATTGTGCACATGAAATCAGAGACATTGTAAACACAACATGCACACAGACTGTGGAGGACCATCACTATTGTGCCAATGGGTCACCCTGGGTTAAACATACCGTCCCACATGGGACTCAGGGGGTATGTGACATGACATACACATACACCACCGTGAAATGTGACCATGGCACATGCTCAGATATGAACAGTTGCACATCACAGTGGTCATGTACACGAAACACCAAGGATTCTGTCCCCATGAACACGTGCACAGCCTGGGGGTGGCTGCCCCCAAGTGACACCCACAGAACAACATGTTCACCCCCATACACGGAATAGGTAATGCAGCCTTACATGCCTTAGGATACAGTTTGGACAGGCTGTGGTGTTGTAGGTGTGCCCCTCACTCCCTGGGAAGTATATGTGGCTGGCATATTTTCACCTGTGACAGGCATGGTGACATATGCCAGTGACTTGTACAGGGACGCGTTGGACAGCAATGGACCGATCGGTGTGCCCGGCCGGCCCATTGCATTCAATGTGTGCGGGTACGCGTTGTATCCTGGGTACGCGTTGAACAGCAAAGGACCGATCGGTGTGCCCGGCCGGCCCATTGCATTCAATGTGTGCGGGTACGTTTTGTATGCTGGGTACGCGTTGAACAGCAATGGACCGATCGGTGTGCCCGGCCGGCCCAGTGCATTCAATGTGTGCGGGTACGCGTTGTATCCTGGGTATGCGTTGAACAGCAATGGACCGATCGGTGCGCACCCATTGGCTATGGCCTGGCCTGGCAACGGACGCGTTTTCAAATTTTGAACGAGTCTGATGCTGTAAATTCAGTTGGTCACCTACAACAATGTTGCAAATTCATGGATGTCATGAAGTTGAACTTTGAAGGATGCTGTGGGCGTGTGTAAGTGGTGCAATTCCATGGATTGGCCAGATTCAGAAGATGCAAACGACTTGGACCTATCACTTTGGACACATGGGACAGTATCTGCCTCTGCAGCACACATATAATGCTGGCTGTTCCCCTGAGAGCTCACTTGCCTGCACTACATGCTCCAGGACGACATCTGCCACCACCACTGCTGCTGTAACTGCACCCTCTGGACCCTGCAATGGCACGTACTGTGGAGAGAGCCCCAGCCTTCAGCACTGAGGAGAACCAGGCCCTGCTGGACAGCCTCCTTCCACAATACAGCAAGCTGAATGGGAAAGCAGGGTAGCAGGTGAGTGTTCTGTCCACTGCCTTTCTAAATGTGCATGTTGTCTGACTAGCAAGGCTAACAGTCTGCACGCCACTGGCTAGCATGCTCACTGAGTAGTTGTCACCCCCCATAGTGTGTAGTTACATGCACTGAACAGGTATAGTGCAGTGACAGTGCATTTAAACAAGGTTTTACTTCCCAGGCAATGATACATGTAGTAACTGCTGGCATACTGTCCATGGCCATCGTTGCACTGCCTGTGTACATCATGTGCCCCTGTGATTGAGATATGTATATCCAACTGTGTAATGCACGGATATGTTGCATCTGTAGTAATGGCATTCTCACTTTGTCATCCTCACAGGTTGATGCCCACCAGAAGCAGCAGATATGGCTGACCATCGTCCGGGCAGTGAGATCCGTGGGGGTCTACAAGCGCCGGATCCGCAACTGCCAGAAGAGGTGGCAGGACCTTCGGGCTGGACCCGGAGGATCGCACGGGTCCAGCTGAAGCTGTCGCCTCCTCGCAGGAGGGGCGGACACCGGACCTTGACCCCCACATGCTCAGGATCCTGGCGGTGGTCTTCCCTGATCTGGATGGGCAGCTGAAGGCCAGAGAGCAGCAAGGAGGGGGTGAGTCCATGACTGCATTGTGAACTTTGTCTGCCATGCTATGTGCCCTCCTCTGGCCTGGTTAAACTTCCACAGTACATCAGTCATGTGGTCCAGGACCCATGTCCCTCTATTGTGCACTGCCCAATCCTCATCTGATACCCAGGTGTGGCCCTTACAGTCAGGGAATTGTGTCACTTGGGTACTGTGTCCTTGCAGTTTGCTTGACTCAAGGTGGGGGACAGCATCTGTTTCCCTAACTCTGTGGTGGGCATCATGGGTGGGTCCATTGCTTACACAATGCCTGTGTTCTGACATGTAATCTGCGTGTTACTTTGATATGTGGTCCAATTGCTGAGCTGATCCACCACATGTGCCTGGGGTATCTGGCACACACCCATGCTGCGGGTGGGAACAATGTTTGGGCCCCAGGAGTGTGTATATTACGTGTGTCACACATACTTAGCCACCTGCCTACTGTCCAGGGCTCATCCCTCATTCATGTGGGGCAGGACAGTCATGCCTACTCCAGGCCATACAATACACTCTGTACTCCCACTCCCGTGTATCAGCTGACACGTTGTGCTCAGTGATATGTCCCCTCAGGTGTCTGCCTCTGTGTCAGTGTGCTGTGGCTTCGTTGTCAGGACTGCTGGGGTGTTTCTCGGTTGGGGCTCAGCATGCCACCGGAGATGTGACCATAGGAGATGATACTTGTGTGGCACATAGGTGTTTGATCACCTGACCGTGCAGACTGGGGTATGCGAATGTGAAGTTCAGGCAGCTGTTTCCCATTCACAGCAGATTGTGAGGTGCTCAGGTTCAGAGGGTTGTGTTACAGGTCTCCCATATGTCCAATCGGTATGACCTGGACAGATAAGGGTTCAGATGATGTGGTGTGTGGGGGATGTACATGTGCACTTGTTCAGCTCCAGGACTTGCATTCCCCATGACCTACTATTGTGACACAGTGCAGAGTGTTGTTGTCTGGCTGCCCTGCCCATGTGACTGGAGAGAGTGATGTATGACTTAGCAGGCATGCCTGTGCCATGGCATGTGACTTCCAATGAGTGATCCTGCAGGGGAGTGACATGTGCTACATGCACACCATTGTGGCAATGGCTATCAGGACATGGGTGCATCATGGTGTCTGTCGCTGGTATGCATCACATGCATTTCCGATTTGACTCTGGGCATCCCTTTCATCTGGACACCTGTACTGACTCAGTGGCAAGAGTCGTGATGTGTGCTTGTTCACATGCTTCACTGTGTTCTCTGCACTGTCCAACTACTGTGTAGGTGGTGCATGTGTCCACACTGGGGTATTGCCATCCAACAGACACCAGACAGATGGGTGCAAGGCCAGGTGGGATGTGAGTGCCATGGTTGACCATCAGACTGACAATTGGCTTCTCCTGTTCTGTTTGGCCACTTTTAGCAATGTTCAACTAAGGATGCCAGGGTTTGCTCTGTAATGTGCTGTACTTACTGTGGTGTGTGCGTTCGGTGCAGGTGACTGATGTCTGTCTGTTTCCCTATTGATTGCAGATACATCCACGGCCACAGGAGGGGACAGCTCCACGGACCAGGAGGAGCCGCAGAGCCAGACTGGGTCAGCAGCCGAGGAGTGGTCGGAGGGACCCAGTGGCACGGAGGGCGAGGGGAGCCACACCGAGGAGTCCTCAGCACCATCCACCTCAGCTGAGGACCACAGCAGCTCGGAGGATGACTCCCTTATGGAGGCAGGTGTCAGCAGCCACCACACCCCAGCTAGTGTTGCTGTCCCCACCACCACCACTACCGCCCTCCCATCGGCTCCCATTCCCGAGGTCCGTGGAGGCTCCCATGTTCGGGAGTGTGTCTCCTTCGGGCCAGGCACCGCACCCCCTGCTGCCCTGAGTGAGGAGTCTGTGTACCTCCTCCGCCAGCTCCATGTAGGGCAGACAGCGATGCTGAGTGTCCTCCATGCACACACCACTCTGTTGACTCAGCTGGTGTCGTTCATGGAGGGCATCTCATCGGGCATGTCTGCCCTACGGAGGGGCAATAGGTCCATGGACTCCTCCCTGACGTCAGCAGTGTCCCTCCTCCGACAGTCCCTCACCAATCCTGCCTCTGCCCCATCCACACTCCCCAGCACCTTACCTGTCCCAAGCACACACACACCGGCACAGGCACACACCAGCACAGACACGAGCAGCACACAGACACACACGCCACAAACAAGACGCACACGCACGCACAGTCAGGGGACTGAAACCACACTCACAGGGGATGGGGCCCAGGCACACACACAAGCATCCACGAGCACTGCGCAGTCCTCAGTTGCCTCTCCCTCCAAAGCCCCCTCCCTTGCCTCCCTTGCCTCACCTGCAACCCCAAAGACACAGCGGCTCTTCCTCAGTGACCTCGGCCTCTTCCCCTCCGAACCAGCTGATACAGCATTCAGGGGGAAGAGGAAGCCCACCCACACGGAGCGGAGTCACATCTGTGGCTTCCACCCCTGCACATCTGTTGTGCTTGCCATTGTTCAATTAGTCTACTTCCCTGACCGTGTGGCCATCTCCACTGGACATGCAGGTTTGGGCATCAATGGGGAAGGACTCATCTGTGTTGTCAATGCAACTTGCTATACATGTGTGTTGGATCTGTGCTGATGATTTCGTTGACACTCCCATGACCAGGCTGGTGTGTCGGGAGCCTTCATTTGGTGCTAATTGTTGACTGTGTGACCAAGTGTTCTGCTGACATGATGGAGCCCTACTGAGGCAACATATGGCACAGCTTTCCTCACACAGGAGTGGAGTCCCCTCATGGCAGTGTGTACTCCTGTGACATCGCCTGCGCCCAAGGTGTGTGTTGTATGAGCATGTCTGTGTGTTCACTTCCATTTTGCTGTGCATGCTGGGATCCCTAGTGATGTTCCTGTTTGTGATGCTTGCTGAGTTGACCTATGTTCCCCCAAAGTCTTCTCCCTGGGTTCTCTGTGATGTGGGTGCATGGCACATTACTGGTCATCAGGGTGTCACCCATAGGTGTGTTTGCTGTCAGGGCTGAGTTTGTGGGCAGACGCTGATGGGTCACAGTCAGGATTCCCCTTGGCACTTGTTGTTTACACCTGTCATGTGATTTCCGGTTTGTGTTAGCTTTCATTGGTTGTGACACGTTGTGTGTGTGACTGCTGGCACTCCTCAGGGTCAGGGCTGCAATGTTGGTAGTTGTCTATGTGTGTTCTTTGTGGGTGACCTTGGCTTCTTCATTGGTGTGTGACTGTGGCTGGGATCCCATTGGTTGGTGTGGTATTGCCGTCAGGTCCATGTACAGCGTAGTGTGCAGTGTGTCAGACATTCAGGAGTCTTGTTGAGTGGCCATGTGTGATGTGTGTCTGCACCTTGCTTCCCACCACCCCCCTGGGATTGTCATGGGTGCATGTGCAATGTCACCAGTGCATGTGAGCTTCACTGCTGCACATTGTTGGAGGTCGAGGTGTGTGGTGTTGAGTGTGTGCAGATGAGAGTTGTTGCCCGGCTAGACCCCTGCCTCCATGTTGGCCTTGGCTTACTGGCCGTGCTGATTGATTTGTGCTTGTGTAGGTGTGATGGTAGTTTGTTGCTCAGGACACATGACTGTGGTTCACAGTGTGAACGACATCTAGCTTTGTCATCACAGTGGGATTGTAATGCAGACCAGGGTCACCACATTGTGGGGGCCCTGGGGGTAGTGCTGTGGTGTCTCTGTGTCTTGCTGTGTCAGTTGCTGTTCCTACATGCTTGTGTGACATGTGTGATATGTGCTCCCTCTCATCTGACAATGCCTGATTGCCCACATAGGGGATTTGGATCCATGAGTTACCTTGTGTGGCACTGTATGCACATCTGTGTAATTGGTATTCAGGCCTCCTCATGTGTTGTGTGGTTGCCTGGGGACACTGGCACCCCCCCCCCTCACCTGTTGTGTTTGATGTGCAGTGTGGGTCTGCCCGTTTGTGTTTGTGCATCTGCACCACTGCATTGGCATATCTTTAGTGTGCCATTGGCTGTATGTTGTTTGGTGTGTTTCCCCTGCTGTCCCTGGGACTCCTAGGTCATCAGTCAGCACAATGATCATTGTTTGTGTGTCCCATTGCTGCCATGGTATGGTATCTGTTCACCTCACATCTACAGTCTCCACAGGGTATCTGCATTTGTGTGCCCATTGGTGCAAATATGTGGGTCTGCATTCTGATGGTCACTTCTGTCATTGTGTCATTGATGACTGTTGACAGTGTCAGCCCCCATGGGTGATGTTTGTCTGCACATGGCCAAAGGTATGTCTTATTTGCACTGCACTGTTTGCCTCCCCCAATCTATGTTGCTATGGGACACAAGCACTACTTTGCCACTGATGTGTTTGTTGTTCTGTGTCCAGGAATCATCCATGCAGTTTGGCAGTTGCAGATTTTTCTTTGTCAACACTTACATTTTGGTCACTGTGATGATGGGGGTTTGGACCCCATTGCCACAATGTTCAAAATGTGCTTCAGCTATGGACCCCACACTTACATTTTGGTCACTGTGATGATGGGGGTTTGGACCCCATTGCCACAATGTTCAAGATGTGCTTCAGCTATGGACCCCACACTTACATTTTGGTCACTGTGATGATGGGGTTTTGGACCCCATTGCCACAATGGTCATGGCCTGCTTGCATTGTGGGGGCCACATACATTTATGTGTGGCACATGTGATAGGGGGTCACATTGTATGTTCAAAGTCATGTTCAGTGTTGTAGGCATTTGACACAGTCTACACACGCTTGTCATGGTGTTGGGGGGATGTCTTTATGTTGCATTCTTTATGTTGGTGTGTGCTTGTTGTGTCATGTATTAGCCATCCTGTGAGTGGGGGTGTTGTTGGTGGTAGGCATCCAGCCCCCCATGGGTAGGGGTGGTAGTAGTGGTAGGCATCTGGCACCCCCTGGGTAGAGGTGGTAGTAGTGGTAGGCATCTGGCACCCCCTGGGTAAGGGTGGTAGTAGTGGTAGGCATCCAGCCCCCCATGGGTAGAGGTGGTAGTAGTGGTAGGCATCTGGCACCCCTGGGTAGAGGTGGTAGTAGTGACAGGCATCCAGCCCCCCATGGGTAGAGGTGGTAGTAGTGGTAGGCATCCAGCCCCCCATGGGTAGAGGTGGTAGTAGTGGTAGGCATCTGGCACCCCCTGGGTAGTGGTGGTAGCAGTGGTAGGCATCTGGCACCCCCTGGGTAGAGGTGGTAGTAGTGGTAGGCATCTGGCACCCCCTGGGTAGAGGTGGTAGCAGTGGTAGACATCTGGCACCCCCTGGGTAAGGGTGGTAGTAGTGGTAGGCATCTGGCACCCCCTGGGTAAGGGTGGTAGTAGTGGTAGGCATCCAGCCCCCCATGGGTAGAGGTGGTAGTAGTGGTAGGCATCTGGCACCCCCTGGGTAGAGGTGGTAGTAGTGACAGGCATCCAGCCCCCCATGGGTAGAGGTGGTAGTAGTGGTAGGCATCCAGCCCCCCATAGGTAGAGGTGGTAGTAGTGGTAGGCATCTGGCACCCCCTGGGTAGTGGTGGTAGTAGTGGTAGGCATCTGGCACCCCCTGGGTAGAGGTGGTAGTAGTGGTAGGCAGTTGGCACCCCCTGGGTAGAGGTGGTAGTAGTGGTAGGCATCTGGCACCCCCTGGGTTGAGGTGGTAGTAGTGGTAGGCATCTGGCACCCCTGGGTAAGGGTGGTAGTAGTGGTAGGCATCTGGCACCCCTGGGTAAGGGTGGTAGTAGTGGTAGGCATCCAGCCCCCCATGGGTAGAGGTGGTAGTAGTGGTAGGCATCTGGCACCCCCTGGGTAAGGGTGGTAGTAGTGACAGGCATCCAGCCCCCATGGGTAGAGGTGGTAGTAGTGGTAGGCATCTGGCACCCCCTGGGTAGAGGTGGTAGTAGTGGTAGGCATCTGGCACCCCTGGGTAAGGGTGGTAGTAGTGGTAGGCATCCAGCCCCCCATGGGTAGAGGTGGTAGTAGTGGTAGGCATCTGGCACCCCCTGGGTAAGGGTGGTAGTAGTGGTAGGCATCTGGCACCCCCTGGATAGGGGTGGTAGTGGTGGTGGGCATCCGGGCCCCTATGTGTATATGTGGCATTGGTGATGGCCATCCCGCCCCTATGGTGCTGCTGTTGCTGGTGTAAGTAATTTCTGCATCCCTCTGTGTGTGTGTGATATGTCGGGTACGTGTAGTTTGTTTTTGTGGTTGGTGTCTGACTTACCTTCTGCGCCGTACGCGTCCGTGCCTGTTCCGGTAGTAGATGTAGAATATTGGTAGGATCGGCACGATGGGATTCATGGTTGGTTCGTCTCGTTCGTCTTTCTCGTTGCTTTGCCTCGTCCTCGTCGCTGGGGTGTTCGTCTCGTAGCTGTGGATCGTGTTGTGGTGCGAATCGGAGCTTATGTGCGCCTCTCCCGGATGCTTTGACGTGCCGTGCGTAGCAACGGGTTCGGCGCGTACGGGAAGCGCATCGTACTTGTCCGGCCGGACAGAGCTGCATTTTGGCTTCCGTGCGACTCGATTCTGCGTTTACGGATCCGGCTTGGTCGGGGAACAGGACCTGGATTGGGTGAGTACGACTGGGTCGGAGTCTATGCTGTTGTGCGCATCGTACTTGCTCGTTCGGAATAATGTGCGGATCGGTCGGGAAACAGGCATTCGCATGGTTTTTTTCCCGACCGAATGGTGTTAGGTGCGCCTCCGACCGAGATCGGAATTGGCCCCTAAGTCTTCTGGCTACTAACGGTAAAAGATTAAGGACCTTTCTTATAAGTCCAAGAACACCAAAGCAGCTTGCTTCTAATTTGTTTGCTGCGTGCTCCATAGTAAGGCTGGAATCCAGCGCCACACCCAAAATCGTTATCACCTCTTTGGGATTAGGAAGACCTTCCAGGCAGTCAGGCAAGGGAGTTGGGACATTTTTGCTGAAAATATTGCCCATTACAATGACCTTGGTCTTATCCTCATTGAGGTTCAGTTTGCAATTGACCATCAATCTGGCCACTTCCTGAAGACAGGGGGCCAGATTAAGGTGGTTAGAGCTGGAATCAGGGAAGATGGGAATCACCAGCTGGGTGTCATCTGCATAAGAAACCAGAGACAACCCAAAAGAACGGACAATTTCAGCCAAGGGGGGGGCACATAAAGGTTGTAAAGAGTTGGGCTCAAAGAAGAGCCCTGTGGCACCCCACAGCTCAATGAGAGGGTCTCACTGTACCAGGAATGGTCAAGCACTTAAAAAGTTCTATTCTTCAGGGGGAGGAGAGCCATTTCAAGGCTTGGCCTTCAATGCCCACTTTGGAAATCCTAATGTGGAGTGGTCTACCATGTCAAAGACCAGACTCAAGTCCAATAGAATATTGGCTGTCGAGCCTCCTTGGTCCAGGAGAAATTTGAGCTGCTCTACCACAGTCAGCAAAGCTGTTCTGTACTGTGCTATGGTCTAAACTCCATTTGAGTGAGGTGGAGGACTTCATTGAACTCAAGGAAGGCATAAAGATGTTTACTGACATGCTTTTCCAAGATTTTTTCCAGACCCGGTAGAAGAGAGATCGGCCTGGAATTACTGAGGCAGAGAGAATCAAGTCCTGTTTTTTTTGACAAGCGGTTTTACCACCGCATGTTTCCATTACAAAGGACTTCCCCACTAAAGAGGGAGAGATTCTACAAGTCAACCAAGGTGGGGGCAATGCTATCAAAACCCTGTCATAAGATGTGAATGGGGCAGGATCCAGGGGGGAGCTGAATTTTACCATTGCTAAAAGATCATAGAGTGAGAGTAATTGAAAGGGGCGCTTATTGCTTTTCCTGCTCTTACTGTAAGCAAGAGCAGGAAAAGCGATAAGCACTCTTTTTAATTAAGCAGAGGAGTCTCCTATCTAAAGGCTGCACAGTGATGGTGTCTGTAGGGAAAGAAGAGTAGATGTCTAGGATCTTTTCTGGAAAAATAATGCCAAATTATAGCTGTTTCTTCCGGGCATTGTATGCCAACGAGTTCAGTGGAATTTGTTGCAATGGAGCAAAGGCAATTTGAACAAACTATTAAACCTTTTTTCCTGTTGCTTTAAGTTTTCTTTCATTTTTATGATATTATGGTTTTAAAAAAAAGCTGTACAGTTATAAGAAGCTGGGAGGAAGTATAACCAAGACACCCACTTTTTTATTTAAGTATCATCAGCTATCGAGAAATAAACATATATGACCTAGGTCTTGAGTGGGTTTTGTCTTGCTCACCTATGACAGTACCCAAGAGATTGTTAGTTCAGAACCTAAAGCTGACTTTAATATGGATGGCTTGAATGAATTACCTGTCTCAGTTCCAAAATTATTGCCTTTAGGAGGTCAATCTTAAGATTCTGAATTTTGTTAGGGGTCAATAGTGCTTACAACATTACTTAAAACATCCCTTGCATCAGTAATAAGATATCATAGATGATGCTGGTGTGAAGTTAAAGTTAGACTTGCTGTTGAAAATGACACTTTTTCATTTTCAGTTCCACCATCATTATGTCCAGGTGTTTTCATATGAAATTGGCACATGGGGCCTGCTCTGAGTTACTGCACAACACCTAAACAGGCCACATTTATAAGACAAGGAAGAAACAATGAGGCCCCTTTCCCGAAATAAACAAAGAATGGTGATTCTCCCAATATATTTCTGCACAGAATTGGTCAGACACAATCTGAGACGTTGCTGATCTGACAAATCAATTGAATGATCCCTCAAATTGCCTCTGAGATCTGCTGCTACATTCAGCTCCAGACTGAACCGAAGGTGTTTGAAATGCTTTGAAATGCATTTCCAAGTTGAAGCTACTAATGGGGCGGACCTTGGTCCATGGAGAAATGGCACTCAAATCGAGTTGCAATGACTTTGGAATACACAGCCAGTGGTGTCAGTCTTATTTGAACCACATGTTCAGCCTGTTGCTTGTCTCTTTCTTGACCATAAAGAGCGAAGTTGATGAAGAGAACCTTGTGCTTTAGCTGTAGAGCATTTTTTGTCCTATTACTCTTTTTAATGAGCTAGGTCCAGACAAAGCCAATTTGGGTTGATGAGTTATACTAATTAAATAGCACATGCCAAGGCAAAAAGAATATTGAATGCAGTGCAATTTGATGTACAGAGCGATGGTGTTGTTGTTAATATTCTCTTTTTCTTTGAAAGAAGATTATGTAACAATAAAGATAACAGGAAAGCTTTTAAATGCTTTCCGTGAAACCGCTTCAGTTCTACCTCCTGTCTTCTACATTTATGCAGGAGAAAAAAGCTACACAGGGAGGGTGCAAGATGCACCAATCATTGCGTACTCCCCCACAGCTAATCTGCTTTGGATCTGAAGCACATTTCCTTTGTTACTGTTATGCCTACCTGCTCAAGCCACCTCAGCTCCTTTCTTGTCGGAACCAGCCTTTTAAAATATGAGGCTATGAGTTGTGACATATACTCTCATTGCTTATTTAAATCGTTTGTCCATGAACTAAACTCAGTGAGTTCCCTTTGATTCAAACAATACTGAGATGATGCTCATCTAATAGGGTTCGTTTAGCTAGAAATCCTTTTAAGATTGATACATCTAAAAATTAATAATACTATTTTGATTGAAGGCTACTTAACGACATGCAAGATAGATGCTTAGGCCTTTTTCCGAATGGTCCAAAAGTTTCAAAAGAATCCGGAAAATTGAGTTATCATCTGTGAGAAACTGGGGTTTTTGATTGAGAGGAGGGAAAACCATTCTCAAGAAACAACCACAATTCTTGTCAGGGTGAACCACAAAAGTCACTAAGCTAACCTGTGCTTAACCCTCTATTAGGTTGGTACAAAATCAGTCAGGCTTCACTTAAAGAAAATGTGTAAAGTGTATATGCAGCACACAACAGTAATAAAGTGAAAACTCAACACAGATATCCGACACCAATTCAGACAAATAGAGTAAAATGTAATAAATAAAATGTGACCAAAACGACTAAAATACAGTCAGTAGATTCAGAGATATGCAAATTTAAAGGTGTAAGTAAATATAGTGCCAAGAAGCAGAAGGCGCTAACTGTGGTTATCTGGTCATGCAAGACCGGGACTAAATCAGAAGTTCAGCCCTACCGCAATGGAGTACAGGCCTGATTCAAGGACTAGGGAAGTGCCACTAAAAGAGTTACCATCTCAAAGCCTGATGCACAATGTTCAAAATTTCAGGATTTCACAGGAGGAGTTCAACTGATGCCAGCCAAGGGTCCAGAACCTGGGGAGGCACATCTTGGAGGATCAAGAACTCATTCTAACAGAAGACAGTAGGGCTCAGGCAGCTCCAGTTGCAGGTCCAGGCAGGGCCAGTTGCAGCAGGTCAGCTGGGCATTTGCAGGAAGGCCTCTGGAGCTTGTTGTTTCCCTGTAGCTCAGAAAAGGAGGTCAGCAAACCGACCCGTTGAGTCACTCTGGTCGTCCTGGTTTCAAGAGGATGGTTCTCTTTCCTTCAAGCAATAAAGCCAGCCTCAAGCAGCAGGGCAATCCTATAAAGAACAAGGCTGCCTCAAGTAGCAGAGCAGTCCTCCGAAGAAAAAGGCAGGCCTCAAACAGAAGGGAAATCAGTTGGTAGCAGCATGGCAGTCCTCTGAGAAACATGCCAGGCCTCAAACCGCAGGGCGGTCTTCTTGAAGAAGGCCGTTCTTTTGTAGTTATCTGTAGGGGCAGGAGTGAACAGAAGAGTTGGTCTGAAGGGCCACTATTTATACCTGATGCCAACTTTGACGAAGAAAAAACTTCTGGAGTTTTACTCCCACAGATGGTTCTGGAAATTCCTTCCTCCTTGTCCAGGTCCCCAGATGTCTGGGGTGACAAAAGCCTGGTGCCAAATTTTTTGTGAGTGTGCTAAGGCAGCTCCTTTGAAATGTAAGTGGGACAGGATGGCCCTCTCCAGTTTACACCCAGGTCCTATTGTTCACTGTCTGGGCCCAGTACGCATTCCTGATAGAGGAGCAATTAACAGGCCCAGGCAGTTGGAAACTTATAGAATTCCTCTCAAAGTTTAAGGCTGGAAAATGCCAACTTTCTAAAGCTGACATTTTCAAATTGTAATCTTAAATCCAACTTTGCAATTAAAGAGGATTTTAAATTGTAATTCAGTTGAGTCCAAATCGGACATTTCTACTTGCTCTCAAATCAGAAGTTAGCACTTATTACATGTATTAAGGTTACCCAATGCTGTCCTACAGAAGTGAAAAACTAAATTAGGAGTTTTTCACTACCATGACATGTAAAACTTAAAAGCTTTTCATTTACAGGCCCTGAGTACATGTAGTACCACTTTCATATAAGTAAATGAAATTAAATGTGGCAAATGGGTGTAAGCCAATTTTACCATCTTTGAAAGAGAGAACACAAGCACTTTAGCACTGGTTAGCAGTCGTAAAGTGCACAGAGTCCTAAAAGCCAACAAAAACAGGTTCAGAAAACAGGAAGAGTGAAGGGTAAAATTTTGAGGGTGAGCGTCAAGAAAGGACCAAGTCCAAAATCATTCATCACTGGTGTGAGAAAATAAAATATTCCTTAAAATTGTTCACTACTATTGACAATCAGCCTTGTGCTTCAAACATGACACGTAGACATTTGGTGCCGAAAACACGAGGCATTGATGTTCAAAGGCCTTTAACCAGACAATTTCCCCTTAATAAATTCGGTTCTTTAGAATGTTAAAACATGCACAAAAATAATTTATAGTTAATGTGACTAGTTTAAAGTCTGTCTTAACCATAAAATGTAATTTTCTTAACTTACAGTAATTATTAAACATGTGTGCAGCATTAGTGTGTAGTTTGTATTAAATTAATACAACATTTAAAAGTGAAGAAAACAGTAATAGCTAGCTAGAGTTAATGGTTTGCAGTAATGCAGCTTGCTCAAAGAACTTGACATTCAAGATAACAGAGTGTGTCTTTTGTTTGTGAAATAAAGACGCGTCACATAAATAACCTCGGAACATTCACTGATATCCTATTTGTGCTTGTAAAATGTTATTATTTAAACAGAGCCACATTTATAAATGAGTTAAAGCTTGTTTCCTTTTCCACAATGAACAGGAAAGGCACACATTTCAAATTGCATTTCCATATTATGTTTCTAATGATTTCCTTACTTGCAGCTTACAGACCATGTGACCATTAGAAGGTTAGAAAATGAAGTAATTTTAAGTGAAGATTTGAACTGTGGAAAAAATGTGCCATGGGAAAGATTCATTCATTGCCACAATGGAGAGAGCCAGCTTGCATGATGAATGATGTGGGAGAATGCTGAGATTTCCATTGGATGAAGACAAGAACAGAACATGCTTTTTTTCAACTACGAATTACTGCTTTAAAAACGTACTTCAGATTTGGATTCAGATTCTTTTAGCACAGCAGAGATTCAGCAAGAGATATTTGTATGCAGGAGAGAAGATGACAAGAGTGCAGAGTACAAGAGGAGATGGGTGGCAGATCAGCTGAGATTCAAAGCAGAAACGACGGGCTGTGTTCTTTTGACATTTATTGAAACCCAACCTTCATGCATTGACTAAATTGTCTTTGCCAAGGCTTATTTGCTCTATGGTTTATTTTCTGTTTATGGGAAATTCTGAAATTATTAATTATTAATTTGTAGCTTCATGCTAATATCACCCTTGCTTTTATTTCTTAGCTCTTCATGGATTCTGACTGACATCATTTACTCTCCATTTCTTAGAATTGGGAGTCTTTCCTTTATGGACTGCGCTGTATGCACATTATAATATGATCTGCCCTAACTTTATTTTTCTATTATCAATTATGTAACCTGATTGATATTTTACTAATGAATAAAGAAAAACCTAAACACTAATTAGAAAATAAAACCTTTCAAAACTACTCAAATTATTCATCATTGACTGAAAATAGAGAAGTTGACAGTTGATGATATACTTGACCTGTACGTTCTTTTTGAGTTTCAATTCAAAACACGGCGGCCAAGTTCTACTCAACCTGTCAAGCACCCAGGATTTCGATGGTTCAAGCTGTAAGTTTGGAGTGATCGATTAAACACCCGATTTTTCAGATTTATGGGCACTCACACTGGTTCCCTTGGAAATAGCATGTGAAGAGATATGATCACAACCAGTAACCACCTGATGTCGTAACTCTACATGTGTTAGTTAGACAGAAATCTCCAGATCAAATCTGGAGCACCGTGGCCTCATTAGAAATCCCTCAATTAAAGGCTTTCCTATGAGAATCACTTGAGAAGTAATACTTTCTGAATATTAATCCCAATTGCATATGTTCCTATATGTATTAATTTGTGATAACATAAGAATCTTTTGAGAAACTGGGTAGTTGGTTGACTGGGGTGTGGGCCCTGGTCAAGCAGCAACTACAATGCTTGTAAGAGTAAGTTACAAGCAAACCTAAAATTTACCTGTGCTCTACCCCCTCGTAGCTTGGCACACAGCAGTCAGGATTAAATTTGAGGCAATGTGTAGAGTATCTGTGCAACACATTAAACAATAAAACATTGAAAACACCACACACAAAAGATCCCACACCAGGTTAGACATATAGAGCAGAATTTAATAAACAAAACAAGACCAAAATGACACATATTCAATCAGTAGATCCGGAGTTATGAATTTTGAAAGATTAAAGTATAAGGTAGTGTGCTTAAAGGTACAAAGTGCCAACCGTGGGTATCTGGTCGTGCTGGACAGGGTCAAAGTCAAAAGTTCAGGCCAATTGCGATGGAGTACAGGTGGAATAAAGTCCCAGATTAGTTCAGTTGAAGTTTTACCTTTCCAAGTTTTGTGCCGAGAGTCCCGCTTGCATTGGATAGGGATGTGAGGAGCAAGGAGGGTGTCGTGGGAAGCTGTTAGCGGGCTCAAAGTGCAGGTCTTGCATCATGGATAGGCAGACTGGTGCTTCGCTTTCACAGTCTCCCATGAGCGGTCAATGCTGCAGAGTGAAGTGATGGGCTGGCGACAGCTAGAGCTGATTTTTGGTGTGAGTGGCGCAGTCTTGGTGCAAATGGGCTCATTCACAGTTGCAAAGAGCCCAAAAGCTTGACTTAAGAGTCTGTGAGCCACACGAAGGGTATAGGACCTGAAAGGCACAACTTGGGGGTCAGGAACGTGCTGCAGCTGGGTCCAGGAGCTGTTTGGGGAGCCTTTTATGTCCCTGAGACTCAGATCAAGAGGCCAGCAGACTAGCCCTTGAGTCACTCTGGGGTCCTGGGTTCAAGATGAAGTTGCAGGTCCAGTTCTCCTCCCCAGGCAAGAGGGAAGCAGGCAGCAGGTCAGCACAGCAGGGCAGTAGATCCTTTAGAGTAGCAGTCTAGCAGAGTGGCAGTCCTTACAGCAGCACAGCAGTCCTTCTTACTGGCAGAGTTTCCACAAGTCCAGAAGTGTACTGAAGAGTTGGTGGCTGAGGTCCCGTATTTACATCCAGTTGTGCCTTTGATGTGGAGTAAAAGCTTATAGAGGTTTCCCTTTGATGTCCCCAGGCATCCTGCCTTAATTGTCCTGGCTCCATACTAACTACAGGGAGTATGCAGCCCTTTGTGTGGAAACAGGACACAGCTTATGCAAGTGCCAGTGGGACTTTGACCAGCACCATCCACCCATCCTGCCAGTGATGGCCCATCCAGGCACATCTATGCTCGCTATTGTGTGTGGCTGTCTAGGAGGAAAAACACAAAGCCCAATTGTCCCCTATGCCCAGTCATGTGACCAAGAGACAGGCTAAAGGCACTAAATGGCTAAGGCAAGAAAATACCAACTTTCTAAGAGTCGTTTTTTGGAGCACCTGCAATGTGATATGATATATTGAATTAAAATAACTGGCTGATTCTAATCAAGTTTTTGAATCCTTGGCCTAGAAGGTTTAGGCTATAAACCTCTCCAAAAGGGAGCCATTGTTTTTTTTATTGTATTTAATTGCCTAGGTTCTTAGGGTTACAGGGTTGCCCCATAATAGTTTGTGATGAATTTGATAAAAGTGGCATTTTCAGAACTGCAATTTAAATTCTGACATCACCATAAGTTAGGATTTTAAATCGTGATTCCAGAGACACCAAACATGAACTGGTAATCTATTCCCATTTGGAAATTCCACTTATAAAATGTATTAAGGCAACTCTAGAAATATGCTGACTCCCATTTCCAAAAGCTACTGTCTCTACCCTAAAATTTCCTGGCCAGCAGTATTAGACTTAGATCCCACAGTCACTGCTTCAGTGTGAGCCAAGTTACTTTAAATTTTACTTTCACTTACAAAGTATGAGACTTTCGGTCACTATCCTATTATAAATGCTATGGTTATTTTTGACACAGAACATATTTTTCTACTCCATAGAACCCACTATTAACAGAGTACAGTCGTGACAGTACTGACCTTGTCTAAAGTACTAGCTTTCCAGTGTGGCCAGTCTAGCTCCTATATCAATTGAAGAAGCTACTCTGGACCTATTGTTAATGGCAGATTGCACCTCTCTTACCTTACCCCCGGCATCTGGAGCAGGGAATATTAGGCCAACCATCCATAACAACCAGCGGCGGCCAGCATGGATTGGGGGCGGGAGGGGGAGGACATGGGGGAAGCAGGTATAAAATAAAAAAATTAAAAAATTAAAACTTACCTTCTCGCTGCTTCCTCACCGCGTCTCTCCTCTGCAGTCCTCCCTTGCTCGGCCTCAACAGGAAGCACACCCAGGCTCCCAGTCAGGCAATCACAATGCTGCCTTAGCAGTGTTGTGATTGATCTGAGCGCCATGTTTCGGCGCTCAGATGCTGGTTGGGAGCCTGGGCATGTTCTCTGTAATGCAGCCTGCATGGAGAACATGCGAAGAACGCAAGGCTGTTTTGGACGGCCCGAGAGGGCCGGCCAAGCAGTCCTTGCGCACTTAGGAGGGTGCCACCACTCCACTCCTCCCCTGCCCATACCCCCTCACGCAAAGCTACCGAAGAAGGAGAAAATAAAATGATAATAACTCGAGTTATTATCATTTTATTTTCTCTTTGTTTCACTGCAGCAGCAGTTGGGCGATGCTCCTCAGCCAGTGGCGGCTCGCAGAGGGAGTGCTGTGGGGCGGTGAGGCGGGGCGGGGTGGGGGGTAGTGGAGTCAGACATACGACGGGCAGGAGTAAAGTAAGTAAATAAATAAATAAATCTATTTACCTTGCGCTCGCTGCATCGCCGAGTTGGCGATGCAGCGAGCACAAGGTAAATAGTTTTGTTTATTTATTTACTTACTTTACTCCTGCCCGTCGTATGCCCGACTCCACTACCCCCTCACCCAGCCTCTCCCCTGCCCCGCCCTACCTCCCCACAGCACTCCCTCTGCGAGCCGCCACTGTCCTCCGCCTTAGCTGAGGAGCCGTCACTGATAGCAACTTCATCACTGTCCTCGAGAGTGACTGAATGACCGAAAGGTGATTCTAGACATTGGTACCAAAATGAATTCAGAAAAAAAGGAGCCAAGATATAAAGATGGTACCTAAGAGAGGAAAAATCACAATGCATAAAAAACCCTCTCAACCAAAGCAAAATTAGACGGGAGAAAAATACAGAGCAATTCAAAACAAGGAAAAGGCAAGCACAAGAACAAGCCCAATAAAACCTGAAAAGAAGAAATAAATGACTGCACTGCAGCGGTGTTAGACATGACAAAGACAGAATCTGTGAAGCCTTGCAAAACACAGAATTCAAACCATCCCATTTTATAGTAAACAGTGATGACAACCCCAAGCACGACCTGGAAACATATTACAGCCATCTTGTCTTAGCCTGGCACATAGGAATAGATGTTGCTCCCTGTAACAAGATAGTCCTTGCCATACCGACCTTTATCCAATAGATATCCTCATGACTAACCAAGAGACTTAAAACCCCTTCTGTTCCACAATCTCCATTCACTAAAAACCAAAAGGTGGAGCATATGGAGGCCACTCTTACCAAACGACTATGTGGTGCCCATGAATTTATGGGAGAGTGATGTTCATCGCTTGGGTCCTGCTGGCCCCATGCACGCTAAACTCCGCAGGACAACCTACTCCATGACAAACATGGAGTGTAGCATCCATTTGCAAAGACTTCATGCAGGTATGTTTGGATGGTACCAGGAATCAGGGTTGGTAATTTATCTTCAGCTTCCAACTCTTTATTCATGAAAATAGGATAGATCTGAATTCTAACACTTGTGCCCCACCTCAGACTTCAGCTGAATGGAAAATCGGACACCTATCTGACTGCAAATAGATCAGTTTTAAACCCAAAATATACATCTCTACCTGAAGGAAATAGGCTCCTGCTAGCCAAGTGGTACTGGAAAATATTCCCTATAGAGTTACCTTCCATTCTCTCTTGGGCATACTTAGGCTATTCTTTGGATGATCTTGTTATAATCATTAAGTATTTTCTCTTATAGGTATCCCCTTTTTGAATTACATTTGCTTGTTTATTTAAGTGCACGTGCCTATTATAATTTCACATTTATTCCTGTTGTTGGCCATTGCAATGTGATAATTTAGCTTACTTAAATATATTATGTATGATTTGAATTGTTTTATAAATTAATTGTTTTAAATAGTGACCCAGGCTTCATACAAATTGATATCTTGACTTCTCACTTATTGTTTTTAAACAGTAAGCTCAATCACCTGTGAGCCCATCTGTAAAACCATAGTTTCTCAGGTGTTCAAAAAGCGAGTGCACATACCCCTTACGTCCCAGGAGCACTATATGGAATATAGCCTCTAGTGCCTTTGTCATTTCTCCAGCTCCCTCAGGTTGATTGCAGCAGGTAAGGGAAGGGTTGATGAGAGAGAGAGTAGGAGAGTGAGTGGAAAGCTACAGAGAAGGTGACCGGTGAGGTGGAAAGAGGAGTAAAGGGGGGAGAGAGAATGGATGGATGGAAAGAGACAGATTGTGCTAGAGATGAAGGGAGCAGGGTTGGTTTGAGCATTTTTGCCAGGGGTGCTTTGGTTTTGCAGCCCAGCACTGACTTTATGATACCAAACATTGTTGCCAGTATGTTGTGATACAGGGCTTTAAATGAAGTCGCTGCAGGGTCTTTTGTTTAGACATTTATCAAATGTACCAGATTCAGAAGCCTTCGACCAAGCCCCGGATATTTCACGGAATAAAAAGAAAGCTGCTTGAACTAAAACACAGGAAACATTTTCTGACATCAAAATAGTTTTTCTATCATTTGTTTTCATTTTAGTGTCTAGTCAGGTAGAAACAGTTGTAATTTTAGAATTTATAACAAAGGATGGATGTCCAAACCTTCAGTATTTTATTGAAGGGAACAATAAAGAAAAAGCTTTCTAGTAGCATTATAAAGAAGAAAATGTGGCTGTTACTTAGCAATTATTCGGCATCTCGGTGTAATGAAATAAAATTCAGGTTGGCAGCTTTTCATTCCTATGGAAAGAAACCACTTGGCTGAATTTTAATACTGACAGTCTCACCACAAGGGAAATGTGCAAACACAGTATGAGGATAATAGTGAGTGCTGTACTGAATTGGCACTACGGGCACCCTGCCAATTTCATTCTGACAGGCCAGACATATTGATCGGAGGAGATACTGTACGAGATTAGGCCGCCAGAGCTCTCAGTAGGTACAGGTGGATAATAAAAGTCAGACACAACAGGATTTTCTCAGGAAGAATGCACCACACTGAAATGATCGCTGATGCAGAATAGGAGAGTCACTCCTTGTAGCTGTAAATTTTATATTCCGTGGGCAAGCTGGTCAGCACACATACCGTCCTCAGAATAAATGCATACATGGAAATTGATTAGTACAAGATGTTTTTTTTCTGTGTCTCTCCTGCAATCACTGTATAGGCCCCGAGGCTCTGCGTGGCAGACTAACAAAAAAAGCAAAAGATCAACAGTGTAACCAGACTAAAGAACTGCAGCACGCACATTGCTCAACTCCACTGTCCTTTGTTGAGGTGTGTTTGTGAGGGCAGACACCTTAAGTATATCACCAGTAAAACACTGGATTCAAATAAATGTCTGACCTTTTGCGTGATGGTAGGATGTTGACTGCTTTTGCATCCCTAGAGGGACTGATATCTGATAAAATAGCCTCTATCTTAGGGGACATTTACATTCTATGTAAAATGAGCTTTACCTCAAACTGTGAGTTTTGATATGGGCATTTTCATATGTTGAGTTTTAAGAAGAATGCTTACTGCAAAAAAATCATCTTTAATGGCCGGCCAAGTTAGAAAATACGCACACGTGTTGAAGCACTTTAGTACCACAGCCAAAGATTACACCTACGGATCATCATGACGTAGGCAGATGGGACATTAAACCACTAGTGTGGCAGAGGCCCTGAAGCAGGCTTGGCGCCACTTTCCCATCATTCTAGCAGGGCATTTTCACCAAAAGTGTTTCCACTGACATGGCAGAGTCTTATTTTAGAATGATGTAATTCTAGGTGGAATGCCACATCATGACGGCCAGCTTGATCTTATTTTTGTTTTATAGAAATAAAGTCCCTAAACAGGGTTTCTTTCTGTAAGACAAAAGAAGAAATGAGCCTGGCGTGACAAGAGATTTCTTCAAGCATGACATTTCTAAAATTGTATGACTTTTACCAGCATGGTTTACATGACAGTGGCAAACATGGAACGCATCTGAGGCTCCCCTTAATAGAGTGGAACTGTAGGACTTGGCCTTTTTGGCTAAAGTTCCCTAAACTTTTTGCTTTCCCCCCTAGACCGTTTTCCTGACATAGAGTTGCCAATTTAGATGCCTTGGGTACTTTGTCACTGCTGATCAGTGTTAAAGTACAAGTGTTCCCTGTGTAAAGTGTAATGGTAATTGGTTGGCCATGATTGGTATGTTGCCTTACTAGTAAAGTCCCTAGTGATGTGCACTGTGTGTGCCAGGGCTAGTAATGCAAAGGTGCACGGAGAAGGGAACTCAGTCCTGCAGTGGAGGGCCTGCACGCAGTTGCTAAGTTTGCATGTTGTCCTGACAAGTGCAACCACTTGGCAGGCCTTACTTTCCTTTTGCGTACACAGGGGGCACCCCTGTGGTAGGTCCCAGGTAGCCCCTGGGCAGGATGCCGTGTAAGTAAAAGGCAGGACATATACTGAGGTGTGTGTTATGTCCTGACAGTGAAAAACACTCCATTTCGTTTTTCACTGGTGAAAGGCCATCCTGCCCATAGGACAGAATGGGGGAGGCTGGGTATTGTGTTTGTTAGCCATAAGTTTAAAATGGAGAGGTGAAGTTTAGTATGTATGAACTCACAGCGTCATAACACATCTTTCTATGAAAGTGGTTTTGTCACTGTGTGTTCAGAAGCCACTCTTTTAGAAAGTGGCTGAGTTTTGTGCTTTAAGCATTTCTGTGTGTCTCTGCTGAATGTGGATTGACTGTCTGGATCTGAGCGGGGAGAGGAGCCGGGGGAGGTCTTGACCCAGGGAGGGGTTGAGATGGCACCAGGCTGACCTGCATCTGGAGAGTATGCGAGGAGAAACCCCGGGAGGTGAAGATGCCTGGGTTGCGGCTATAAAACAATTGACCCCATCTCCTGCTGAGTGATTAAGGATCCAGACCCCCAGTATCAAAGGGAGAAAGATGACACTGGGAGGGAGACACCCAGAACTGATTTAGGCAGGGGTCAGGGACCCCTGAGCACAACGAACTTCAAAGACATTTAGGGGTATAACTATGAGAGCTGAGACCCCTGAACGTTGGAATAGAAAAGGATTGAGACTGAAAAGGCTTAGACCCATTTCGTGGTCAAGAGGAACCTCTGCTAAGGAAGGAACAACTGAAGAGACTGCTGGGAAGGATTGACCCTTGCTTCGTGATCTGGGGCTGGTCTGCAGTTTGCTGTTTTAACCAAGGAAGAGGCTGTTGTGACTGTGCTGTGTGCGCTGGGTCCCCCTGCTTGAAGAAGACTGGGCCTTGTGCTGTGTCTTGTTACCCCAAGGGCCCGAGGTGAGCTGGCTCCCTGTTTGGAAACACAGGAACATAAAAGTTTCCGGAGAAGTTTCAAGCGACGCAGTGGGCGCGTGTTGTGGCAGCTTGAGACCCTCGGAAGGTGTGCCCTGTGATCTTGGACACACGGAGAAGTGAGACTCGGGCGCACAGGGTGCATGTCGTGGTGCACAGGAGGCGTTGGTGAAGAGCGCTTGGTCAACGTGTGCACCGAAGGTGAAGTGAGTCTCGGACGCGCTGGGTGCGTGTCGTGGTGCACCGCAGGCATTGGTAAAGAGCGCCTGGTCAGCGTGTGCATCGAAGGTGACATGAGACTCGGACGCGCAGTGTGCGTGTCGTGGTGCACCGCAGGCGCTGGTGAAGAGCGCCTGGTCAGCGGGTGCATCGGAGGTGAAGGGAGTCTCGGACGCGCAGGGTGCGTGTCGTGGTGCACAGGAGGCGTCCGTGAGGAGCGCCTGGTCAACGTGTGCATCGGAAGTGGAGTGAGTCTCGGACGCGCAGGGTGAAGAGCTGGTGAAGAGCGCCTGGTCGTCGAGTGCACCGGAGTAGAGGTGAGGCTCGGACACGGTGAGCGTGTTGGGGTGCGACTGAAGGCGTTGGTGAAGAGCGCCTGGATATCGGGGCACCGGAGTTGGAGTAAGTCTCAGTGAAGCAGTGTGCGTGCTTTGTTGCAACCTGGGACTGTGGAGGTGATCGGCTGATCATCGTGTACACCAGAAGAAAGTGAGTCTCTGCAGCGCGGTGTGCGTGTCTTGGTGCCAACTGAGACCGCATGAAGGAGTGCCTGGTGAACGTGCACTGGGAGTCGACGTGAAGTCCCATCAGCGTTGTGTGTGTGGCTTCGTGCCAGAGGAGACCCGGCGGGTGCTGTGGTGAACGAGCACCCGGAGTAACGTAATCTCAGGGGCATGGGGTACGTGTGCCCTGCGGCCGCCTGAGACCTTCCAAACAGTCGCGGCCCAGACCGGCAGCCCCGGAGGAGCTGAGCTGCCAGGCCGAGCCACTGAGGCCGATTGAGAAAGTTCTGCACGGAAGGCCTAGTTCACTGAAGGAGGAGAGGAGAGTGGGGTCGTGCCCCCAGGTAACGTGGATCACTGCCTGGGCGGGGTCCGGGCTCGGAGGGACACTCTCTCGGCCTCTCAGTCCTTCTGGCGACGTGAGCCTTTGCTTCGGCTCAGATTGGGGCCCGTACTTACCAAAGGAGTGGCAGTACTGGGGCCAGAGTGAGAAGCTGTACTTTATGTCATCGTTGATACGTGTGGGGGGCAACTGTTATCGAAGAGGCTGACTGTCGTAATACACATTGCCAATATTGCTGCTAACGAACTGCCGGACTGTCTTATGATGCCTGACATTTCTGCATAACGAAGTACACGATTGTAGAGCTACGCATTGCATTATTTCTCCATTGCAAAGTACATGATTGTAGCTACGCATTGCATTATTCCTTAATTGCAAAGTACATGATTATAGCGGTGCGCATTGCATTATTTCTTCATTGCAAAGTACGTGATTGGGGTGTGACGCATTGCATTATTCCTTCATTGCGCAGTACATGATTGTAGCGGTACGCATTGCATTATTTCTCCCATTGCAGGTACCGGGGTGTATCGTTACACATTGTATTATCTCTCCTTTGCCCAGCACTGGATTGTATCATTATGCAGCGCACTATTGTTTGTCCATTGCAACGTGTGTGATTCTAGCATTATGACCAGCATAGCATTTTGAAAGCGGTGGTTGGGATTTGAACCTACCAGCCAGCCGGAACGAATATTACCCTTTATTATATGTTGGCTTTTGTATTGTGTGGTCTGATCGTATATCTTTTTATATAAAGTTTATACTCGTTTTTATCAAACTCGTGTGGAGTCCATTTGTGGTGTCACCAGTGGGTTGCTGTGGGTGTGGTTGCACATACTGTACACTTGTGCCTTGGAGATAGGCCTGGCTGCTCGTGCCAAGCTACTAAGGGGGTGAGCAGGGCTATCTCAAACGGTGACCTTACTTGGCCTAACGTTGAGTGAGGAGTCCCGGGTCTCGCATTTGTGACAGTAGCGCATGACTGGGACTCTGGCTTCCAACAGGAACTTACAATGCCGGGTTAAGATCTGAGAATACGGAGTCAAGAAGGCTCTATCCTTGGTTCCGCCATCTCTAAATGAGCAGAGAGGACCAGACGTTTGGTCGATGTAACTTTTGCTGACTTTTGACAGATGACCAGATTTGCAAAACTCTAAATGACTGGCTTAGATTGAAGTCAATATACGTTACAGGTTATAAAATCCTGTATTAGTCACCAAGACAATCATTCATTGTTGGGACAATTCCAGACAAAAGTTGTGCATTTAGTAAATGACGTCATGGAGCAAAGAATGTATTGGGAGTGCACTTTATGAACAATTCTAAGTTTAAATCTTTGGAATATTGGTTATGTGGTATTTGCGTGTTTTCTCCCATTCCAAGGTGTGCTCATCCCAAATTAACACCACTTCCCCATAACATTTGTGCCAGGTTTTACGTAGTAGAAATCATACAGTAAGAATCTCTTGGTTTGCGCAATATCTGCCTGAGCTGGAATCACGTTTCAGGTGCAAACTTTAGCAGAATTTGTGTGGACCTTGAAATGAGCCCCTAAGTAGTGTTAGAAACAGAAAAAATGGGGTTCAGGACCTGATCCCTAGCCAAGTGAATGCTCTGGTGTTGAGCTCCCTCGCCTGGCATGGATGCGATGATTCCCAGATCCCCCTGGCAGTAGGAGTGGTTGGTGGGGCATGAAAAGTGTGAGGAGCAACCCATAGCGGCCCAGACCTGAGCGGCTGTGAACCTGGGGCTGGTGGGGCACGTGGCGCTGAGATGTGAAAGCAGCCACCTTATAGCGGCCCTCGGCTGGCCTTGTGTCATGGAAGCAAGGTTGGCCCTCAAGTGGACGGCTAGCCAGAGGCCCTGAGTGGAGTGTGGGGCAGGGTGCAGCCTTGAGGAGTGGGCAAGCAGGAGTGCCTGGGGTAACTGCTGATCTCTCGCTGGGCCCATCTCCCAATAGTGACTGCTTGGAGCTCCGCTTTAGACCCCTGGGGGGAAGGAAGTAGCACGTGGCCCAAGTGGTCCCCGGGGCACAAGAGCCCTGGGCCTAGGAGTTCCTCGAGATGGCTGCTGAGGCCGGTGACTGGGAGGCCCCCTGTAGACAGACCCACTGGGGGATTGCCTGCACCTGGTGGACTGTCTGTAGCTGGGGATGTGGCTTTTCCTGAACGGGTTCTAAGGGTGATGGGATGCATACCTGTTTATCCATTTAACCATGTTTAACGAAATAATAATCCAAGAGTGCGTGCTCACTGGGTGAGTGCCTTGCTCTGGTAGCACACTGGTAATCAAACAAACAGTATGGGGTGATATTTCACCCCAATCCCAGTCGTACAGCCATAACGTGAGTTCTCATTGATGCTCAAATGTCATCCTTCGTTTAACTCCATTTAATTCAACACTGTAATCCAGTTTTATCGTGTAAAGTGTTGAATTAAATGGAGTTAAACGAAGGATGAAATGTCACCCCATACGGTTTGTTTTCCTGCATGGGCCTAATGGATTGGGAGGCAGTGGATCTGAGTGAAGATGATACTTGACTGCTTGCTGGAGGCCATCAACTACAGACATGGACCGTTAGTGTCCTGGACCCGTTCTCTGTAGTGGCTGCAGCCTCGAGCACTGAGCACCACTACTGTGTGCCCTGCATGCCAGGCAAACAGAAGTGGCTGGGGGGCTTCTGGCACCACTGACGGCAGGCGCCCTTAGGGAGTGGCCAGTGTGGATAAATTGGCCCACCATGGCAGTGAAGAAATGTGATGTGGGGAGTCCCATTACGAAGGAGGGCATTACTGCCTGCCTGCTGGGGACCTTTATGATAGAATCTCCAATATAGAAGTAACGCAACTTCAGGCTCTGAAACTGAATCTGGCATCGGGTCTCTCGGAGGTGACAAAGGGCCTTCAGTAGCTGGGCGGCAGCTAATGAGGACAATATAGTGGTCATGAGCCAAGAGGTGGACAAGCTCCAAGAGTCACACTCAAAGATAGAGGAAAACATTAGAGCAGGATAGGACAAATGCACGGACGTGGAAGATCACTCTAAGTGAGTCAATGTGCGGATCTGGTATTTTGGAGGTGACAAAGGGCCTTCAGCAGCTGGGAGACCAGGTGGCAACTAATGAGTACGATATAATGGTCATGAGCCAAAAGGTGGACAAGCTCCAAGAGTCATAGTCAAAGATGGAGGAAGATAGAGGAAGACATTAGAGCATTGTAGGACAAATGCACGGACCTGGAAGATCACTCTGAGTGGGTCAATGTGCGGACCTGGTCTTTTGGAGGTGACAAAGGGCCTTCAGCAGCTGGGCGACCGGGTGGCAACTAATGAGTACGATATAGTGGTCATGAGCCAAGAGGAGGACAAGCTCCAAGAGTCATACTCAAAGATGGAGGAAGACATTAGGGTGTTGTGGGACAAATGCGCGGATCTGGAAGATCAATCTAGGTGAGACAATGTGCGGATCCACAACATCCCAGAACGAGAAGAAGGGGACAATGTGGTGAACTATTGCAAAGCTCTTTTCCATTCTGTACTTAAAGACGATCCCCAGCAGAATATCATCTGAGCACACAGGATAGGAGCACCGGGGGCTTGCCTGAGAGACATAGCCAAACTGGGATCATTCCACCTCAAGGACAGTATTACGAGGAAGGCCAGGAAGAGGCACAGTTTTATCTTCTGGGACCGAGTGGTGGATATGTATCAGGATGCTGGCTACCCTCCATAGTCAACAATTGTTAGGCCCAGTGACTGCTGAACTCAGACACTGGCAAATACGATATCAATGGATGTTCCCCTTTGCACTGTGGTTCCAGCTAGGGATCAGGACTCACATAGTTCTCATGGTAGAGGAGGCGCAAGAGGTTCTGGGGCCTTCTAGAGAGCACCCAGATGCCCCGGAACAAGTATCTGAGAACCAAACTTTGGAAGAGGGAGCTAGCCTAATGTAGGGGAAAAGGGATGACAGCGGCAAACTGTGGCACAACAGGCACAGGTGAGAAAAGTTCAACCTTCAGCGATGGACACTGAGGAAGATGGACAGGTGGAAGGGTCCAGAGCTGAGGTGGAGGACATCGTGCCAGGTATGATGGTCACATAGCAGGACTGTTTCGTCCCACATGATCATTTCCATTGCATATTTAAGTACAGGGCATTGGATGCGTGTCCCTGCCACAAGAAAGAGGGACACATGGACATATTACACTTCTCTGAGAGGGGACAGATTAACTTGTTGTCTTGGCTGAGCATAAACTGATGTCCCAGACTGGTTGGTGCATGTTAGTGTGGACAAGGGGGCCGGGACTCTTTGTTTGGTATGAGATGGTTCTGGAGGGGGGAGCGGGGAGGGCCACTTCATGGCTCACCACCATGATGGGAATCTCTTGCTTCCTTTGCCTTTAGTGTTGGGGTGCTTGGGGTAGGGGGGAGTTGTGATAGTGGAAGGGGTGTTATGATTACTCTGGAGGGTTCCACAGGCACAAGCTTGAGGTTATCCATGCTAGGATTAGTCCAGAGGGTTTAGAACTGTGGTTAAGACACTTACATGGAATGTGAAGGGGCTGAAATTCACTGTTAAGATGCATAAAATCTGGAGGGAGGTTAAAGGGCTGCTCCTGGATATAGTGCGTCTCCAGGAGATGCACTTGAGATCCCAGGATTCGCACTATATGACACACCGAGAGTATTCCACCCAATATTTCACAGCCTCATCTACTAGGAGGGGAGGAGTGATGATAGACGTCCATAAGGACTATCCATTTGAACTGGTGACACACGGGAGGGTGCTTCATATATATGGAGGGGAGGATGCGGGAAAACATGCTGGTTATATTCAACACCCATGTTCCAAATCAGGGCCAGGAGCAGTACATCTGGAGTTTGATAGCTGCACACAAGGAGCCTTTCTCCAGAAGCTGATGCAATGCATGCCCGATCTGGGTGTGGTGGAACTCTGGAGGATGCAACACCTAGAGGAGCAGGATTTCACTTTTTTCTCTCGTGTCCATAGGTCCCACTCTAGGATCAATTTGATGTGGGAGTCCCAGTTGTTTCTTGAGGCGACAGTGGCCATAGAGCAGGGCACTATAGCACTCTCAGATCACCCGTGGGTCCTGTGGGAGGGAGACAATCAACAGAGAAGGGAACGAGGTGCACCTTTATGGCAGTTCAATCAGATCTTACTTAGGGTCTGCCCATGCAGACAGGTACTGAGAGAATCTATAGCGATCTACTTTCAGGAAAATTAGATAGATGAGAAGCCCCTTGCTATGGTCTGGGAGGCCTTTAAGGCAGTCTTCAGGGGCCACTGTATAGTGGTGAAGGCGTGCCTCCATGTGACGTAATCGGCTTGTCAGAATGCTCTGGAGACAGAACTTAAGGAGGCAAATACTCAGCACTGGCTGCTTAAAAGTTCAGTGCTGAATGGTTGCGCTTCAGGGACAAATACATTTAGAGGCCACAGAGAGGGCGGAAGAGGTGCTACTTCACCTGAGGCAGTCATTCTATGAACATGCAAATCAGCGGTTGTCATTCAGCCAGTGGAGGGCAGAGGAGGCCACCTTGATAGTAGCAAGGCTGATTTCATGTAGTTCTTATAAATCTATATAGGATCTGTGCGTTTAGACAACATAAACTGTGAGATTGGTGTCCAGACAGATTCCAGACACCCGCACCGAGCATGCTCGCCTGTATATCAGCTAGCTCACAGTGCCACTGTAGACTCCTCTTACCAAGGAGAGAATCGTTCCTGACAAGTATCGAACATGACAACCCTGTCTCATCAGGGATCGTGGAAACAGTACATTACTTTTCGCTCAGTCTCTCGTGCTCACTTAATTTCAGAGAGATACACAAAATATATGGTGGGGACATTTCCAATAAGCATTTATTGAACCAGCGTCTTTCTAGTGTAAAATAGGTGTGCTGAAACAACCATAAGACAGAAACACGTATAAATGATTATAAGCAGCAACAGAGTAAATGGATGGTAGATTTCTACCATAGTGCTAAAACAATGAATATATGCAAGCATATAAATACTTTACAGTAATAATGCGTACTCCTACGATGCAACCCTAACTAGATGTACCTAAGTGTACCTAGCATGAATGTAGGTGTAGAGCCAAGAATCCCCCTAGGATGAAGCCAACCCCATTACCTGGTGTGAGAGAATGAAGGACCCCATCTTGGTCTCGAGATGGACACCTTACGAGGGATGTCAGACCACAGCGTGCTGGAGTGTCTGCGTGCAGGAACCTCAGCATCTCGAGTCAGTGTGTCAGCATGGAAGTCTTTCTCATCTGCATGCCCCGGCAAAGATATGGTGTGTGTATATACCCAAAAGGTCATGTCGGCTGAGGATGACAGCAGGGATGACCCTTATACATAGTTATTATGCAGAAGATGGTAATCCTGCTGTGATTCTGAGAATCCTCATGCATAATTGATGAGGCTAGTTTTCTGGGAAAACCACACAACATTTTATTCAGCACCTAACTAGGTAAAAGATCCATACCAAAAACCGTTATGTAGTACAATGGCAGGGAAAATGTAGGTGAAAGGTTAGGTGACTACCCAGGCCTATATCGGGGTACATTTCAAAACAAAACACTGGGAAATGTAGAGCCTTCGACAAATACTAAGAGACCCTTTATGTTGAGAAGCTGGTGCACGTGGTAGAATTGTAGGTGCACATGCAGGAGGCCTACCTCCCCAGATTGACGTGGGTCTACTCAAAAGACTTGGAAACACTGATCTTGTCCGAGGAGGTCCTAAAATCAAAAAAGCCTCTGCATTCTGATAAAGCCCCGGGGTCGAATGGGCTCACAAATTGTGTCTATAGATATTTTGCATCAGAGGTGGTCATGAGATTGACAACACTGTTCAATTCCTTCCTGTCAGGGACTGTCCGGGACTATGTCGGGAACACAGCCAGGGACTTGGGCAAGGACGTACACAGAGAGAGAAGTACAGCGCTGCCCAAGATCACACAGGAAGTCAGAGGAGAAAAGGGATCTAAAGGGGAAGCCTGTACAAAGGAACAAGATGGCTAAGACTCAGAAAGGAAGGGCACTCACAAGGCAATTCAGCATTCAGACTAACTACACCCAGGACGGACGTGCAAGACATATATATAATACAACATTAACAATAAAGGGAATGTGGGAAAAAGCACTCAGGAGTTCCACACGGTAAGACTGAAGCTCAGTAAGTTCCTCACCCACAATTGCTGTTACAGATACTGACTGAAAATACCCACATATAGGATATGTATGCAAAGGCAGGGTCTGTGGAGCTTATACCTATGGTGATGTTATAACAGTAACTCAAAGACAATACTCACAGTGAACAAGAAACACCACCTAGGTAGTCAGCTGTGCCCACGGATCCTGGTGATCAAACAGGAACACGCAAGGCAGTAACAGCAAAGGGGTAGATCTAAACACAAGCACAATATACAAGGAGCTAGCAAGGAGGAGTGCTTAACAGGAAAGGAAGGAAATCACAGGGCACACTTGACAGAAAGCAGGTAACAAACATACAAGGTAACAGAAGCAAGACAGCAGAAATAGAAAGACAGCAAACTAGAACTGGAACCAAGGAAATGGGAAGAAAGGCAGGGACTGGAAAAGGATATACAGAAGGGGAGGCTACAAGGGTATACTAGAATAGTGCAGGTTCAGGAATCAAGAAAACAAAGTAGCATAGAAGGCAGTGCTGGGCAGGAACAAGAATTGAGCAAAAGCTCAGGAGTCAAAGTAGCACTGCAGGTAGTGCTAGTTCAGGAGAAGGGAAACTGCTGCAGGTCAGGAAAAAGGAATGCTAAGGCTCAGGAGTCAAGGTAGCACTGCAGGCAGTACTGGTTCAAGGAAACAGGAAATAACTACAGCTCAGGAAACAAGGAGTCAAGAGAGCACTGCAAGCAGTGCAAATCGGGAACAAGAAATAGCTGAAGCCCAGGAACAGGAACAAAGAATAACTATAGCTCAGGAACTCAGGAAACAAGGTAGCACTGCAGGCAGTGCTAATTCAGGCACAAGGAATAGCTATAGCTCAGGAACTCAGGAAACAAGGTAGCGCTGCAGGCAGTGCTAATTCAGGCACAAGGAATAGCTATAGCTCAGGAACTCAGGAACCAAGGTAGCACTGCAGGTAGTGCTAATTCAGGCACAAGGAATAGCTATAGCTCAGGAATCAGGGAACAAGGATTAACTATAGCTCAGGAATCAAGGAATATCAAAAACTCAGGAAACACTGGAAACAAGGTTATCAAAAGCTCAGGAAACACTGGAAACAAGGATCGGTCTCACCGGTATACAGCTACAATTACCAACCCTGGACTGAAGGGAGCTGGGGCTTAAAAGAGCTCACAGTAATCACATGCATCAGGTGTGAGCAGGCTAGCAGCAGCCAGCCACAGGTGAACTGAATTCCTCCACCCATCCTTGGCCTGCAGGGGTGGAGACAAAGCAGTGAGCAGGGGATTATAGGTAATGGAGTTTCCAGCATGAGCAGTCTGGCTTCCACAAAACCCGGCATGGATTGGGAATGGATGTCAATTCCTAAATGATGTCCAAATACCTGGAAGTCAGGATATGCATACAGGGGAGTGTCTGGAAGCATATTAGAATAATGGAAAGCCCCACAATTCTGCCCCTTGGTGGTGGGAACGAGAGCACAGGGAGTGAATCATGACAGTACACCCCCTAACAACCGGCTCCCGGAATCTTGGACTCGATTTAAAGCCTTTGCTGCTATGAAATAAGTCCATTTCCATCAGAGATGTAGTGCAAGATACCAGAGGACTGCAGGAAAAATGTGATGTTCTGGAGGGAAGAATAATACGCTGTAATTTAACAGCAGTGTTGGAGGCAGGACATGAAGAGTCCAAATCCAGCAAAGGGGGCTTAGAAGCTTGAATCAAAGGTGTTTGAAGTCCAGATGATGGCAGGCTAGAGTAGCACTCTGAAAATGAAAGCAGATTGACTGTAGGGTCAAAAGCAGATAACTGATTGGCAGAAGGCACAGAGGTCAAAGGCAAACTGGCTGAAGACGAAAGAGGTGACAGGAAGCAGACCTGGAGTTCTGGCCCTGGAGGAAAACATACAGAAAACACACATGCAGGAGACTTTGGAAGCAGGTATGCAGGAGACCCAGGCCCTGGAGGCTTACATGTTGAGAGTTTTGTCTCTGATGCTGGAGGTTCAGTCTCTGAATGTATACGTACTGAGACCTCTGAAGGCTGACAAACTGGATGCACAGGGTCAATAAGTTGGCAAGATAGAGGCTCAAAGTCGGAAGGCAGGCAAACTGGAAGCTCTGGTTCAGAAGGCAGGCAGCCTGGAAGCTCTGGTTCGGAAGGCAGGCAGCCTGGAAGCTCTGGTTCGGAAGGCAGGCAGCCTGGAAGCTCTGGTTCGGAAGGCAGGCAGCCTGGAAGCTCTGGTTCAGAAGGCAGGCAGCCTGGAAGCTCTGGTTCGGAAGGCAGGCAGCCTGGAAGCTCTTGGTCGGAAGGCAGGCAGCCTGGAAGCTCTGGTTCTGAAGGCAGGCAGCCTGGAAGTTGTGATTCTGAAGGCAGGCAGCCTGGAAGCTCTGGTTCTGAAGGCAGGCAGCCTGGAAGCTCTGGTTCTGAAGTAAGACAGGGTGGAAGCTCTGGTTCTGAAGTCAGACAGCCTGGAAGCTCTGGCTCTGAAGTCAGACAGGCTGGAGACTCTGACTTAGTAGACAGGTGAACTGAGGGCTTGGGCTCTGAATGCAGGCAGTCTGAAGGCTCCAGTACTAATGGCAGGCAAGCTGCAGGCTCTGGCACAGATGGCAGGCAGGCTGCAGGCTTGGGCACAGATGGCAGGCAGGCTGCAGGCTTGGGCACAGATGGCAGGCAGGCTGCAGGCTTGGGCACAGATGGCAGGCAGGCTGCAGGCATAGATGGCAGGCAGACTGCAGGCTGAAGTTCAGGAGGCAGCAGACCGGCTGAGGACTCTGGAAACTCTGAAAGCAGCAGGCCGGCTGAGGACTCTGGAAACTCTGAAAGCAGCAGGCAGGCTGAGGACTCTGGAAACTCAGCAAGCAGCAGGCTGGCTGAGGACTCTGAAAACTCTGAAAGCAGACTAGCTGATGGCAGAGAGGCACAAGGATGACAGACTTTAAATTCTGGGAATGGCAATAGCTCGTGAGCAGCAGATTCCCTGTTGTCAATAGTGAAATCTTCACAGTTCCTTGGCTCCTTAAAACACACTGAAGCGCTTTCTTCGGGATGGCTAAGATTACTGCTTATCTTAGAGTCTCTGATGACCAGACTCCCTTTACCATTTGGCAGTTCATATGTCTTAGTCAGAGGAAACAGGTCAGAGATCACTTGGTCTTTGGACATTATTTCATTTTCTTCTGCATTACTAGGTGGTAAAGGTGCATCAGAGCAGAAAGTATCATTTCCTGACTTTTCAATATGTGGTGTGTTTGAAGGCAAAACAGTAAACAAGGGGTCAGGATTTTGTTTCTTATCAGCGAGGAAGTTGACTTCAGTCACAGCAGTTAAATCAAGAGCGTGGTCTGAGTCACAAGATATGGTGACATCAGGGATTATGTGGGGCACTGGTTCAGATTTTATCTGTATGTCAATGGCCTGTCTATGGGTTATCTCTGAGAAAGAACTGACCTCACTACCAGGAAAAGAAAGCAAAGAGATGTTTTTTGTTTTGCCTGGCATTTGGGGTTCCTGAAAAGTGGCGGGACACATCTCAGATGTAGCGCCTAGATGTAATTTAGCACTAGAAGACAAAACACCAGAGGAGTTAGAAAATTCAGACTTCAAACACATACTTTCATTAACTGCACTGTGAGACAAGGTACTATGGCTTTTCTGCATGGAATCCGAGTAATCAGCCACAGTATTATTCACACAATTGCTGGACCAGCTCTGAGGGGAACGCAAAAGAGAGCGCAAGGCTTCATTCTCCATTTGTAAGGAGGCTAACATAGAGGTGGAAATGTTGTTTTCTATAGGGGTTTTAGATTCCCATTTGAACTCTGGGTTATAATTTTTTAACAGAGTCTGAAACATTTTATTCTCTCGTTGTAATTCAAGAATCTTAGATGTAATTATATCCTGTGAAGACTGCAGATCTTTCTCTACAAGGACAGTGGTAGACTTGGCAACTTCACAACAAGCAACAGAGCTGTACCTTGGATTTTGTTCAAAGTGGCTATTAGCCGCCTGTGTTCTAGTAGGTCTTTTCTCTCTTTTGTTAAACTGATTATGGTTTACTTTGAATGTGGTATTTAACAAGGTCCCTTTAGTATCCAGAACTGTGTTCTTTACTGGACTACAAGACTGGGTAACATTATTTGAATGGAGACCAGAGGTTATAAAATGCATCTGCTCTTTCTTTGGTTGTGTGGTTGAATACTGTATTTTACAACTACTTACAGCAGACATGCGAGATTCAGAATTCTTGTTCAACAAACTGAGTAAGGTAGCATTCTCCTTATGCAATGCTGACACAGACATTGAATCTGGATCAGAACAGAAGATTAAGTCCGGATCTGGCAAAGAGGTGTTTGAGAGCCAATGAGTAAAATATTCAGAACGTAAATGTCCATTTCTCATAAGAGGATTCATTGTTTCAGGACTAGTGTGAACAAACTGTAAAGTAGACACTAAATGCCTCTCGTTGTTGGGCACTGGGGAATTGCCCTGCACAAACCTAAATGATGTACTGGTGTGTTTCTTTCTTAAACCTCTCATTAGGACACACCTTCAATCTTTTCACACACAAATGTAACAGAAAAATCGTAGCTAACTGAATGCAAAGAAACCTCACAAGTAACACTGGAAATGTGGGTTGGTCATTCTGCCAGGGACTGTCCGGGACTATGTCGGGAACACAGTCAGGGACTTAGGCAAGGACTGGGAACAGGGTAGAAAATGTACACAGAGAGAGGAGTACAGCGCTGCCCAGGATCACACAGGAAGTCAGAGGAGAAAAGGGATCCAAAGGGGAAGCCTGTACAAAGGAACAAGATGGCTAAGACTCAGAAAGGAAGGGCACTCACAAGGCAATTCAGCATTCAGACTAACTACACCCAGGACGGACGTGCAAGACATATATATAATACAACATTAACAATAAAGGGAATGTGGGGTAAAGCACTCAGGAGCCCCACAGGGTAAGACTGAAGCTCAGTAAGTTCCTCACCCACAATTGCTGTTACAGATACTGACTGAAAATACCCACATATAGGATATGTATGCAAAGGCAGGGTCTGTGGAGCTTATACCTATGGTGATGTTATAACAGTAACACAAAGACAATACTCACAGTGAACAAGAAACACCACCTAGGTAGTCAGCTGTGCCCACGGATCCTGGCGATCAAACAGGAACACGCAAGGCAGTAACAGCAAAGGGGTAGAACTAAACATAAGCACAATAGACAAGGAGCTAGCAAGGAGGAGTGCTTAACAGGAAAGGAAGGAAATCACAGGGCACACTTGGCAGAAAGCAGGTAACAAACATACAAGGTAACAGAAGCAAGACAGCAGAAATAGAAAGACAGCAAACTAGAACTGGAACCAAGGAAATAGGAAGAAAGGCAGGGACTGGAAAAGGATATACAGAAGGGGAGGCTACAAGGGTATACTAGAATAGTGCAGGTTCAGGAATCAAGAAAACAAAGTAGCATAGAAGGCAGTGCTAGGGCAGGAACAAGAATTGAGCAAAAGCTCAGGAGTCAAAGTAGCACTGCAGGCAGTGCTAGTTCAGGAGAAGGGAAACTGCTGCAGGTCAGTCACAAGGAATGCTAAGGCTCAGGAGTCAAGGTAGCACTGCAGGCAGTACTGGTTCAAGGAAACAGGAAATAGCTACAGCTCAGGAAACAAGGAGTCAAGAGAGCACTGCAAGCAGTGCAAATCGGGAACAAGAAATAGCTGAAGCCCAGGAACAGGAACAAAGAATAACTATAGCTCAGGAACTCAGGAAACAAGGTAGCACTGCAGGCAGTGCTAATTCAGGCACAAGGAATAGCTATAGCTCAGGAACTCAGGAAACAAGGTAGCGCTGCAGGCAGTGCTAATTCAGGCACAAGGAATAGCTATAGCTCAGGAATCAAGGAACAAGGATTAACTATAGCTCAGGAATCAAGGAATATCAAAAACTCAGGAAACACTGGAAACAAGGTTATCAAAAGCTCAGGAAACACTGGAAACAAGGATCGGCCTCACCGGTATACAGCTACAATGACCAACCCTGGGCTGAAGGGAGCTGGGGCTTAAAAGAGCTCACAGTAATCACATGCATCAGGTGTGAGCAGGCTAGCAGCAGCCAGCCACAGGTGAACTGAATTCCTCCACCCATCCTTGGCCTGCAGGGGTGGAGACAAAGCAGTGAGCAGGGGATTATAGGTAATGGAGTTTCCAGCATGAGCAGACTGGCTTCCACAAAACCCGGCATGGATTGGGAATGGATGTCAATTCCTAAATGATGTCCAAATGCCTGGAAGTCAGGATATGCATACAGGGGAGTGTCTGGAAGCATATTAGAATACTGGAAAGCCCCACAATTCTGCTCCCTGGTGGTGGGAACGAGAGCACAGGGAGTGAATCGTGACAGTACACCCCCTAACAACCGGCTCCCGGAATCTTGGACTCGATTTAAAGCCTTTGCTGCTATGAAATAAGTCCATTTCCATCAGAGATGTAGTGCAAGATACCAGAGGACTGCAGGAAAAATGTGATGTTCTGGAGGGAAGAATAATATGCTGTAATTTAACAGCAGTGTTGGAGGCAGGACCTGAAGAGTCCAAATCCAGCAAAGGGGGCTTAGAAGCTTGAATCAAAGGTCTTTGAAGTCCAGATGATGGCAGGCTAGAGTAGCACTCTGAAAATGAAAGCAGATTGACTGTAGGGTCAAAGGCAGATAACTGATTGGCAGGAGGCACAGAGGTCAAAGGCAAACTGGCTGAAGACGAAAGAGGTGACAGGAAGCAGACCTGGAGTTCTGGCCCGGGAGGAAAACATACAGAAAACACACATGCAGGAGACTTTGGAAGCAGGTATGCAGGAGACCCAGGCCCTGGAGGCTTACATGTTGAGAGTTTTGTCTCTGATGCTGGAGGTTCAGTCTCTGAATGTAGACGTACTGAGACCTCTGAAGGCAGACAAACTGGATGCACAGGGTCAATAAGTTGGCAAGATAGATGCTCAAAGTCAGAAGGCAGGCAAACTGGAAGCTCTGGTTCGGAAGGCAGGCAGCCTGGAAGCTCTGGTTCGGAAAGCAGGCAGCCTTGAAGCTCTGGTTCGGAAGGCAGGCAGCCTGGAAGCTCTGGTTCTGAAGGCAGGCAGCCTGGAAGCTCTGGTTCGGAAGGCAGGCATCCTGGAAGCTCTGGTTCTGAAGGCAGGCAGCCTGGAAGCTCTGGTTCTGAAGGCAGGCAGCCTGGAAGCTCTGGCTCTGAAGTAAGACAGGGTGGAAGCTCTGGTTCTGAAGTCAGACAGCCTGGAAACTCTGGCTCTGAAGTCAGACAGGCTGGAGACTCTGACTTAGTAGACAGGTGAGCTGAGGGCTTGGGCTCTGAATGCAGGCAGTCTGAAGGCTCCAGTACTAATGGCAGGCAGGCTGCAGGCTCGGGCACAGATGGCAGGCAGGCTGCAGGCTCTGGCACAGATGGCAGGCAGGCTGCAGGCTCGGGCACAGATGGCAGGCAGGCTGCAGGCACAGATGGCAGGCAGACTGCAGGCTGAAGTTCAGGAGGCAGCAGGCCGGCTGAGGACTCTGGAAACTCTGAAAGCAGCAGGCCGGCTGAGGACTCTGGAAACTCTGAAAGCAGCAGGCCGGCTGAGGACTCTGGAAACTCTGAAAGCAGCAGGCAGGCTGAGGACTCTGGAAACTCTGAAAGCAGCAGGCCGGCTGAGGACTCTGGAAACTCTGAAAGAAGACGAGCTGATGGCAGAGAGGCACAAGGATGACAGACTTTAAATTCTGGGAATGGCAATAGCTCGTGAGCAGCAGATTCCCTGTTGTCAATAGTGAAATCTTCACAGTTCCTTGGCTCCTTAAAACACACTGAAGCGCTTTCTTCGGGATGGCTAAGATTACTGCTTATCTTAGAGTCTCTGATGACCAGACTCCCTTTACCATTTGGCAGTTCACATGTCTTAATCAGAGGAAACAGGTCAGAGATCACTTGGTCTTTGGACATTAGTTCATTTTCTTCTGCATTACTAGGTGGTAAAGGTGCATCACAGGAGAAAGTATCATTTCCTGACTTTTCAATATGTGGTGTGCTTGAAGGCAAAACAGCAAACAAGGGGTCAGGATTTTGTTTCTTATCAGCGAGGAGGTTGACTTCAGTCACAGCAGTTAAATCAAGAGCGTGGTCTGAGTCACAAGATATTGTCACCAGTCTTCCCAGTAACGTGCGCGCCCATGCGCACGTCTGTTCCCCCGAGCGCGCAGTGCTGCGTGTGGAGCGCGCACCCACAGCACATCCCGGGAGAGCATTTGCGCCGCCGCTTTTATAACACGAGCGGCGCAAAAAATTGTAATTTCCTGGTTGCGGTGGCTCCTGCACTTGCTTTATTTCCTTCTTATTGAAGCGTGGCTGGGGGCTGTTTGTCGGCCTTTGTGAAAATATTTGTTAATTGCAGCACCGTCATGCGCTGCAATTAACAAATATTTTCACAATGGCCCACAATCAGCCCGCAGCCGTGCTCCTTTAAGAGAAGAAATACAGCAAGTTCAAAAGCACGACATGTGCTTTACACGTCGTTTTTTTGGATTTGATGCATGTCTTTTCTTAATGGAGCACGGCTGCGGGCTGATTGTGGGCCATTGTGAAACTATTTATGTTAATTGCAGCGCATGACGGTGCTGCAATTAACATAAATATTTTCACAATGGCCCACAATCAGCCCGCAGCATGCGCCATTAAGAAAATAAATGCAGCAAGCACAAGCATGAGCGATGGAAAGGAGGAAGGGAGATGATCCAGAGGGACGGCAGAATCCGGGTGATTATTTGTCTCTAGGGCAGCTTTGGGCATTTCTTTTCACCGCCAGGTGATTTCTGGGAGCTGTAGTTCTAGGTCGCCTCATTGGAACTCGCTTTGGATGACTTAGTTGGTGTTGCTTTGGACGTAGAAACATGGAAAAGAAGGGACAGTAGAGAAACTCGTAAGAGGCGTGAACGTAAAGGGACACGTTAACATGTTATGGCTGGGGAGCTGGACAATGGGCATTGGAGGGGAATGAGCTCAGTGGTATGTAGGGAAAGACGTAAGGTAGCTCGGAGAGGAAGAAAAGTGTACCGTGGGGAGGGAGCCAGAAGGGAGGCAGTGGTGGCCCTTAAAGGAAGCACTGAAAGAGTATAGCAGGTGGGTAAGGAGGAGGAAAACTATGAAGAGATTATAAAAGACGGGGTAACAGGTGGAGCAGTGTCGACTGCAGGCATTTGAAAAAATGGATGTCAGCAAGAAAGTTGAGTTACGAGAAAGCGGAGATTTGAGCATAAAGCCCTAGTGGCCTTAGTGGGGATGGTGAGCGGATTGTGTTAAGCGGTTGACACTGGGATGAGGAGGGGGGCGCAAAGTGGAGGATAAATAGATGAGTGGTAGGAGGAGAGGAAGACTTAACAGGGGCATTAAAGACGGTATAGGTTTTGGAGAGTGGAGAGAGATTTCCGAAGAGGAATAGGTAAGCAAGTGAGGTGAGGGTGTATGGAGGAGATCTGGTGGACAGAAGAAGTGAAGAGGACGGTAGATAACCACAGCAAGAGTTACTTGGCTTCCACAAAAATGGGCATTTGCGAGATTGTAAGAATCCTTCCTTATAAAGCCAAACTCAAAGTTAAGGGGGAGGGGGTTTTCTGACGTGTCACTTGACGAGGGTACATAATGCTGCCACCATAGAGGAAGGATGGCAGGATGTTCCTCCCAGTACGTACTATCAAGGGAGTCAGCATCAATTACTAGAGAGACATTAGTCTAAGTTATGTTATTCATTTCTGTGTATGACGCTTCCTTCCATTCTCTTGCTGTGGAGCTTCAACATGTGGGCTGTTAGCGAAAGGATAGGAGAGAGGCTTGTAATCGCATTCAAGCGTTTAGGGCCTCATTGTGGGTGTTTCACTATTTTAACTGGTAATGCCGCACCTGGCAAACACTGATGGTAGGAAGCCATGGGTTTCTCAGTTACAGCCGTACAAGATTTACCATGAAATAATTCTTTTTGTGTCTGCTGTTTGCCAAGACCATTTGTTTTTAATACTATGTGTTTAATGCACTACAAGATAGATAATGTATTTAGTTGTAGGGGCCTCATTAATCCGGCCCTCTTCATCCATTTAAATTTCATATTCCACTATACTAATTCACCACTAATCCTTTATGGGTTCCAGAGTAGCGGGCTACTCGCCAATAAAGCACTTCAACACCCATCAGGGTTACAAGCGCTATATAAATGCAAACCTTTTTCCCTTTCAACCCCTCCCTAACCCTTCTCAATCCAAATAACTGACTAACATATCCACCACTCAAACTACTTTCATATTTCACTATACTAATTCAACACTAATCCTTATGGGTTCCAGTGTAGCGTGCTACTCGCCCAAAAAAGCGCTTTAAAACCCCATTAGGGGTATCAAGCGCTATATAAATACAAACCTCTTTCCCTCTTCTATCCCGCCGCCTACCCTTCTCTATCCAAATAACTGAATAACATATCCACCACTCAAATTACTTCATATTTCACTATACTAATTTTCAACACTAATCCTTTATGGGTTCCGGAGTAGCGTGCTACTCGCCAGAAAAGCGCTTCAACACCCATCAGGGCTAACAGGTGCTATATGAATGCAAACCTTTTTTCCCCTTCCATCCCTCCGCTATCCTTCTCACTCCAAATAACTGACTAATATCCACCACTCAAATTACTTTCATATTTCACTATACTAATTCACCACTAATCCTTTATGGGTTTCTGGAGTAGCGTGCTACTCGCAAGAAAAAGCTCTTCAACACCCCATCAGGGGTAACAAGTGCTATATAAATACAAACCTTTCTTCCTCTTCTATCCTTCTGCTATCCTTCTGAATCCAAATAACTGACTAACCTATCCACCACTTAAATTACTTTCATATTGCACTATACTAATTCAACACGAATTCCTTTATGGGTCCCGGAGTAGCGTGCTACTCGCCCAAAACGCGCTTCGACGCCTCGTCAGGGGTAGTAAGCGCTAGATAAATGCAATTACAATACAATACAAAAGAACGACGTGTAAAGCACAGGTCGTGCTTTTAGGCTTGCTGCACGCCTTTTGTTAATAGAGCGCAGCAGATTGTGTGCCTTTTTGAAAGTTTTCATGTTAAATGCAGCCCTTGTATTAGTATGTCGGGCTCTGCAATTAACATGAAAACTTTCAAAAAGGCACGCAATCTGCCGCCCTCTATTAACAAAAGGCATGCAGCAAGCCTAAAAATTAACGTGTGCTTTTACAATCACTAATATATGTTAGTGATTCTGAAAGCACATGTCCTGCTTCTGGACTTTCTGCATGCCTTTTGTTAATAGAGCGTGGCTGCGGGAAGATTGTGTAGCTTTGTTGTGGTTGCAGATGCTCTGCACTTTCTCATTTCGAACATGACACAACCATTATTTTATATTTTATTTTACAGAGTTTTATTAAGCGCGAACTTGACTCGAATCGGGTATCAGAGTGCTTTACATAGCACCAGTTGCATTACATGAGGACACATTTTTTATTTTTTATTTTTTGTTAGACACGGCAGTCACCAATACGTTTGCCTGCGAGGCTGGAAGGGTGGGGGTCAGTTTTGGAGCAGTGGGGGTCAGTTTTGTTACTGGGGCAGTTTTGCAGCGATGCTGCAATATGGGCCCTCAGTAACAAAAGCACCAGTGCTGGTGACCGGCTTTGAGCAGTAGTGCTTGACACTTGCCCGCCCCCCTCCACCCCAACCCTGGTGGGTGGGAGCCGGTGCGGCAAGATTGCCAGGGCTACTTTGGGTTCCCAGTCTGGCCCTGCCTGCCCCATCAAACAGGCCTCCTCCGTTCCAGTACCTAGGTCATTTATCTGCACAATCAAGCAGGAACCCTTGTGTCAGAACCCCTGTCGCTGCACCCACACATGCGGTCGGGTTCTTGGCGCACATTGCCGTGGCTGGAGCGCACAGAGACCTCACACTGCCGCACACAGAGGAAAAAAATTAGAGGGAACATTGATTGTCACATCAGGGATTATGTGGGGCACTGGTTCAGATTTTATCTGTATGTCAATGGCCTGTCTATGGGTTATCTCTGAGAAAGAACTGACCTCACTACCAGGAAAAGAAAGCAAAGAGATGTTTTTTGTTTTGCCTGGCATTTGGGGTTCCTGAAAAGTGGCGGGACACATCTCAGCTGTAGCCCCTAGATGTAATTTAGCACTAGAAGGCAAAACACCAGAGGAGTTAGAAAATTCAGACTTCAAACACATACTTTCATTAACTGCACTGTGACACAAGGTACTATGGCTTTTCTGCATGGAATCCGAGTGATCAGCCACAGTATTATTCACACAATTGCTGGACCAGCTCTGAGGGGAACACAAAAGAGAGCGCAAGGCTTCATTCTCCATTTCTAAGGAGGCTAACATAGAGGTGCAAAAGTTGTTTTCTATAGGGGTTTTAGATTCCCATTGAACTCTGGGTTATAATTTTTTAACAGAGTCTGAAACATTTTATTCTCTCGTTGTAATTCAAGAATCTTAGATGTAATTATATCCTGTGAAGACTGCAGATCTTTCTCTACAAGGACAGTGGTAGACTTGGCAACTTCACAACAAGCAACAGAGCTATACCTTGGATTTTGTTCAAAGTGGCTATTAGCCGCCTGTGTTCTAGTTGGTCTTTTCTCTCTTTTGTTAAACTGATTATGGTTTACTTTGAATGTGGTATTTAACAAGGTCCCTTTAGTATCCAGGACTGTGTTCTTTACTGGACTACAAGACTGGGTAACATTATTTGAATGGAGACCAGAGGTTATAAAATGCATCTGCTCTTTCTTTGGTTGTGTGGTTGAATACTGTATTTTACAACCACTTACAACAGACATGCGAGATTCAGAATTCTTGTTCAACAAACTGAGTAAGGTAGCATTCTTCTTATGCAATGCTGACACAGACATTGAATCTGGATCAGAACAGAAGATTAAGTCCGGATCTGGCAAAGAGGTGTTTGAGAGCCTATGAGTAAAATATTCAGAACGTAAATGTCCATTTCTCATAAGAGGGTTCATTGTTTCAGGACTAGGGTGAACAAACTGTAAAGTAGACACTAAATGCCTCTCGTTGTTGGGCACTGGGGAATTGCCCTGCACAGACCTAAATGATGTACTGGTGTGTTTCTTGCTTAAACCTCTCATTAGGACACACCTTCAATCTTTTCACACACAAATGTAACAGAAAAACCGTAGCTAACTGAACGCAAAGAAACCTCCCAAGTAACCCTGGAAATGTGGGTTGGTCATTCTGTCAGGGACTGTCCGGGACTATGGCGGGAACACAGTCAGGGACGTGGGCAAGGACTGGGAACGGGGTAGAAAACGTACACAGAGAGAGGAGTACAGCGCTGCCCAGGATCACACAGGAAGTCAGAGGAGAAAAGGGATCCAAAGGGGAAGCCTGTACAAAGGAACAAGATGGCTAAGACTCAGAAAGGAAGGACACTCACAAGGCAATTCAGCATTCAGACTAATTACACCCAGGACGGACGTGCAAGACATATATATAATACAACATTAACAATAAAGGGAATGTGGAGTAAAGCACTCAGGAGCTCCACACGGTAAGACTGAAGCTCAGTAAGTTCCTCACCCACAATTGCTGTTACAGATACTGACTGAAAATACCCACATATAGGATATGTATGCAAAGGCAGGGTCTGTGGAGCTTATACCTATGGTCATGTTATAACAGTAACTCAAAGACAATACTCACAGTGAACAAGAAACACCACCTAGGTAGTCAGCTGTGCCCACGGATCCTGGTGATCAAACAGGAACACGCAAGGCAGTAACAGCAAAGGGGTAGAACTAAACACAAGCAGAATAGACAAGGAGCTAGCAAGGAGGAGTGCTTAACAGGAAAGGAAGGAAATCACAGGGCACACTTGGCAGAAAGCAGGTAACAAACATACAAGGTAACAGAAGCAAGACAGCAGAAATAGAAAGACAGCAAACTAGAACTGGAACCAAGGAAATGGGAAGAAAGGTAGGGACTGGAAAAGGATATACAGAAAGGGAGGCTACAAGGGTATACTAGAATAGTGCAGGTTCAGGAATCAAAAAAACAAAGTAGCATAGAAGGCAGTGCTAGGGCAGGAACAAGAATTGAGCAAAAGCTCAGGAGTCAAAGTAGCACTGCAGGCAGTGCTAGTTCAGGAGAAGGAAAACTGCTGCAGGTCAGTCACAAGGAATGCTAAGGCTCAGGAGTCAAGGTAGCACTGCAGGCAGTACTGGTTCAAGGAAACAGGAAATAACTACAGCTCAGGAAACAAGGAGTCAAGAGAGCACTGCAAGCAGTGCAAATCGGGAACAAGAAATAGCTGAAGCCCAGGAACAGGAACAAAGAATAACTATAGCTCAGGAACTCAGGAAACAAGGTAGCACTGCAGGCAGTGCTAATTCAGGCACAAGGAATAGCTATAGCTCAGGAACTCAGGAAACAAGGTAGCACTGCAGGCAGTGCTAATTCAGGCACAAGGAATAGCAATAGCTCAGGTACTCAGGAAACAAGGTAGCGCTGCAGGCAGTGCTAATTCAGGCACAAGGAATAGCTATAGCTCAGGAACTCAGGAAAGAAGGTAGCACTGCAGGTAGGGCTAATTCAGGCACAAGGAATAGCTATAGCTCAGGAATCAAGGAACAAGGATTAACTATAGCTCAGGAATCAAGGGATATCAAAAACTCAGGAAACACTGGAAACAAGGTTATCAAAAGCTCAGGAAACACTGGAAACAAGGATCGGCCTCACCGGTATACAGCTACAATGACCAACCCTGGGCTGAAGGGAGCTGGGGCTTAAAAAGCTCACAGTAATCACATGCATCAGGTGTGAGCAGGCTAGCAGCAGCCAGCCACAGGTGAACTGAATTCCTCCACCCATCCTTGGCCTGCAGGGGTGGAGACAAAGCAGTGAGCAGGGGATTATAGGTAATGGAGTTTCCAGCATGAGCAGACTGGCTTCCACAAAACCCGGCATGGATTGGGAATGGATGTCAACTCCTAAATGATGTCCAAATGCCTGGAAGTCAGGATATGCATACAGGGGAGTGTCTGGAAGAATATTAGAATACTGGAAAGCCCCACAATTCTGCCCCCTGGTGGTGGGAACGAGAGCACAGGGAGTGAATCGTGACACTTCCTGCATACAGGGACTGTTATGCCCTTGATGCAGCAGGTGCATATTAACTTAATCCACAAAGAGGGTAAGCCCACGCAATGGTGTGACTCCTACAGGCCTCTAGCACTCCTGAACCACGATTTAAAAATCTTTATGAGAGTCTTAGTGAACAGGCTCTTGCCACGATTCTGCTCTTGGTCGATCCGGACCAGTCAGTGTTTGTTTCACAGAGAAAGGTTGCCGACAATATCTGACAGTTGCTGCCCTTAATTGAAAAGGCCAATGATCGGAAAATTCCTTTTGTGATCCTGACATTGGATGCAGAAAATGCCTTTGACAGGGACAACTGGTTTACCTCTTCTAGGTGCTCTCAGCGATTGGACTGAGGATGAACATGCAAACCAGGATAGCAGCTTGTTACATAGGCCCAACCGTGTCTGTCTGGGTAAATGGCTTATACTCTACCATAATCTCCCTGAATAGGGGGGAGCAGCAGGGCATACCCCTCTCACCTTTACTTTTTGTCCACTCCATCGAGCCCTGGTGGCCACAATCTGCCTATGCCGGGATATTAGGGGCATGCCCTTTGGGGACGGTCACCATAAGATTCATTTATTCACAGACGATATCCTATTGACCCTGATGGACCCTGAACAATCCATTCATTGTGCGATGGGAGCCCTTGAAACCTATGGCAAAGTATCTGGGATCAAGGTTACTCTTAGTAACTCAGAAATGCTCAGTATAGGGATCCCTGCAGCGTCCAAATTTACGATTCTTGAGACCACACCTCTGCGCTGGGCAGAGAAAAAAGTGAAATACCTAGGGATATACATTACACCTTCGTATTGCCTGCTCTATGCGGCAAACTACACTTGACTCATCCATGCGATTACTGGCGACCTGCATAAATGGAAGGGGCTCTTTGGCTTTTCGACTGATCCGGAGCCTCCCCCCCCCTAGCGCCTTGAGACCCTCACGGGTGAGTAGTGCGCTTTATAAACGCCTGATTGATTGATTGATTGATTGGTTCTTGTTGTGGTTGGGTAGGGTGGCAGTTGTCAAGCAAAGCATCCTGCTGCTCTTACTGTATACGTATTTCAGGCCTTACCAGTGGTGATCTAAGGGGATACCATGCTGGCCCCCAAAAAAGAAAAAGATGCATTCATATGGGAGGAAAACAGGCAAGTGTCTCCAGAGGGGTCCTGCAAGCCAACCAACGCTCTGGGGGGGTTGGGGGGAGGCTATCATATATCACCAAATACTATCAGATGGCCCAGCTATAATTATTCTTCAAATTATCCCTATATGAGACCAGATGTCACCGGGCACAGTGGTTGTACCTTAGCTGCCCAAATATGCATGACACCGGTCTGCTACAACTTTGTGCTCCTGAAGCCGGTAATGTGAGTGTGGGACTCACTCCTTCCCCTCCCCCATATGCCCCTGCTAGGCAATTTGGACTTTACCCCGGGTCTGAACAAGGGAGATTTTGACCACGAGGAGGAAGGGGCCTGTAGGATGCTTAGGGACCTGTTTTAGGGAAGGGATATCAAGCCTTTCCTCCAATGCAAACAGGAGTTCAGCATTCGGGAACCTGACAGCTCCACTATTTCCCTTTGCAGCACTGGGCTAACCATCATGACACCAAAGCACATTCTTGCTGACAAGGAGAGAGCAAGAACTTCCTGAGCATCAAGGGGTTGTTTTTGTTCAAACACATTGAAAATATTTTGGAGGTTTTGGACTTTCTAATAATCTCTTCCAAACCGGCAAATGTAAGACAGAGAGATCGCTGTCAGGTGTGAGGGTTCTCATAGAATGGCCAATGTTAAAAAGAGGCCACACGGGTGTTATTATATACATCTATGCTCAGTGTTTCTCTGTGCTGGCATGCACACACATTGGGTGCCCACAGCACAGGCTGGGCCACGCGCTATTACAAAACAAAATGTACTCTCGACATCTCAGGCATGAACTTATGTCTGCACTGAAGAAGGAACGTCAGTGAAAGACAGAATAACTTTTTTCACACTCTGACTATCTTTAATTGGAAAGTTAGATTTTGTGACCAGAGAGGGTGATTTGTTAGGTGGACAAATTTGCCAACTCACACTGGTCCAAGGTTTTACCTTCAGACATAGTCAACTTATGGAAGTCAAAATCCTCCAGCAATCAAGGCTTGAAGCTGTACCTGTAAGTCTTCATGAGACTAGATAGGTTTACTGTGAGGTCCCACTGGACCTTTTTCAATATGCCATAAAGCTCTGAGTTGCCTAAAGCACATTTTCTCACCCACATAGGGTGAACATTTCTTGGGAAGGGTGCTCTTGAGTCCTTGAGTGAGTTCTCTTCTTCTAGCAGGAGTATGATGTCAGAACTAATCTTCCAGCAGGGCCTTTGTTTTCAGGTGTAGTATTTTCCGGTCCATGAATATTCTGAGGAGCAGGTGGGTTAGGTGGAAGGTTCAACTTGTGCATTGGAATTCTGTCACTCAATCCTAACTATTTTCTCAACACAGTCCTCCTCATTTTGCAGCATTTCCTCTTAGCCGATCTGTAATATTACCCAGGAACCCCTGTGTCAAAATGGCAAAACTCACCTGGCATTAGACGGGTCTGTCTTTAGCTCTTTGAACACTCTCCTACTTGGATGAGGTCTTTTCCACATGACAGGATATTGAGTGGAACTCTCCCACACTATAACTGTAGCCTGACTGTCTAGGAAGGTTCTGGCAATAAACTGGAGCAGCCCTGCATGGCAATTCCAAGTCAAAAAAGGTAATGCTAAGAGTGTTCTTTGTTCTCCCAGCTGTTCCTGTCCAGTCCCAAATAGCGAATCACTGCTAAGTGGGTAGCTGTCAACACCCCTCTTTTCCATTCTGAGCTCAGAAACATGTCCTTCTTGAGCTCAGAAGCAGGTAATTGTCTTCTGGGCCAGGGTCCTTAACACTCCCAGCCAAGGATATGTATTCCAGCTCTGGAGGTGTTGTAGACCTGGCTTCTGAGCCAGTTTTAGCTCAGGTACCCTTAAGTACTTTTTTTATCAAGTTACTTTGAAACTTAAAATATCACATATTGTTTCCCTCCATTAATTCAAATTTTGAATAGAAAGGAAGATATAAGATTGAATGACTTTACTAAAATATTTTCACGCAGAGATTGAAAATTAAAAGTTGCAAGCACACCTGGGCCTGTCAGACAGAAAATGCAAATGGACCTTTACAGCAAAATAACCTTTAGTCACTCTAAAGGCCCACAACTCTGATATGGATTGAGTACCTGTTTATATATTTAAGCACACAAGTTTGTGGGTATGCAAGGTGCATTTTAGGGGTAAGTTATTAATATATAAAAAAAATGTTCCTACATGGAGAAGCCACATTTTTGCCATGTGTTACAGCTGGGCATTTAAACTGCATTGCAACCAAAGCATAGTGGTACTCTGGCTCAATATATATTATAAACATATATGTGGGAGATGGTAATACACATTACAGCTCATGTATGATATTCAACCTTCCTTCCCAAGGGTACATTTTAGTCACCATCTACCATGGATTTACAGGTAAGTGAAATAGGCCAACCAGGACATTCCAATTGCCAGCACGTGATTTAGAGGGGGAGCACCATCTCTTTTCTACTTTTTAGCAGTGATCAAGCTACCAAACACAGACAGGAAAAAATTACGGGATCACAACGAAAATAATGTTGTTGCTTACAATAAAAAAAAAAACTCCGAAAGATATTACAACATAAACAGGCAGATTTTCAGTCATTACAGTTTAATTTGAAATGGGCTCTTTTAGTTTTATTGTTCCCTGGCATCTATTTCCACAGTTTAGAGAGTTACACAAATTGTTATTGCAAGGTTGGTACAAATTTTCTGTGGGCTTGTTTAAAACCAGTATGGACATTGGACATTAACATTGTCTTCAATCACTAATGTATTAATTTGATTGGTGTTATGCATTTTTATCGATTTGGACAAAGAACTGGCACCCCTCTGATTAAACGCAGTGGTCAATCTGAGGATGCAAGAATGTAGTTAAGGATAAATATAGTATATGTTTCTGAAGATGGAATTATTTTAATTTGGGATGTTGTTATGGATCCCACATGGAAAACCAGGACCTGTAAATGAGCAACGAGGGACTGTAGAGAGCCAGGGGTTTGGAATATTTAAACAATACTTTCTCTCAGAATAATCCCCTCCCCTAATGAGAAACCTTCATCCTTTTCCACCATTTACATTTTCTTGTCCAGAGGTCTACCTCTTGTTTCACTTTACTGACCACAATTCAGAAAGAGGCCAATGCTATGCTTTGCTAGATAAATTTAACATTATCAAAATAGAGAAATGTTATTGCTTTACAAATGTTGCAGAAGTATAAACTGACTATTTGCAGATTTTACCTCAAAATGTATAGTTGGCGTAGTTCACATACTATCATGCTAATGCTCTTTTCCATGAAGCCATATAAACTATGAATACTGCTGGTCTCCCTTCCCGTACATCGAAAGATTGCATTATTTAATTGATTACAACTTTTTAAATAAAGAGAAAGGAGCATGTCTAATCATATACAACTATAAAACAAATAAACCTATAAAACAATCATCATTAATTTTTCAACTTCAAGAATTTGCAACTATTCTATTACTGTTAGACTGAAATAAACATTTGAGATAATAAGCCCCAGGTTCCAAACAACCAACATGGAATTCTGTTTGAGAAACTATTTGGTAAACCATGCACCTTTTGCAGGATTCAAAGAATGATATAGAGGGAACACAATTGAGGAAGCATAGACATTAGGAGAGTTGGGCCTGTGTAGGCCCAGAGGCAGGGACACCAAAACGCAGGACATCAGACTAGAAAGGTGGCTAAAGAGATGACTGATATTTTCTACATCATCCCGTTAATCTGGTCCCCCAAAGCTCAACTCTCTCTCCAACCCTATTCACTCTCTAGCTAAAACCTCTCTGTGTGATCATTAGAAACTATGGGATCCTCCTCCACCTGTATGCTGAAGATAGGCAAATCTACCTGAAGGCCACATCACGGATGAAATCACCCTCCTATCCAAAACCTTGACAAAAATTCAATCATGGATGTCAAATCACCACATTAAAATAAACCCCACAAAAATAGAATAACTTCCTGTATCTCCAAAGAAAGCTAATCCTTCTGTTCAAGACTGGACGGAACTCTTCCCTGACTAGGAGGGCCATCCCTCCATTATTCAGATTGCCAAATCACTTGGCTTCGCCCTTGACAGTCGACTCAACCTCAAGAGTCATATTGTAGCAATGGCCAACAGCGCCCAGTTCCAACTAAGGCTGCTCCGAGGAATCAGGCAACTTATCCCAGAACAGGAGCTAAAATCATTTTTACAGGTATTGTTTTTTCAAAATATGACTATGAGGTCATGCCCTCTCATGCATCCCAAAGTTCACTTAGGTCCACTCACAGAAGCTCTACATGCTGCAGCCCCACTTTGTGATTGGTCACAAGACATTTGAACACATCACCCTATTGTGCTATCCCTCCAGTGGCTACCTATAGAGGCGAGAGCCCAGTTTAAAACTGCCTGCACCACTCACAAAGCACTGAACTCATCTTTTCCCACGTGTCTACCTGAGAAACTGAAAATTTCTGGAGCTAAATAAGGATCACATAACACTCAACCCCTTCTCCTTGAGACTCCCATCTTCAAATGAAAGCAATTTATGAACCAATGATTCTCTGGAAGCACCACAAGAATTTGGAACACCCTCCCTCTGAGCCTCCATTTGACCTCTCAAATCTTTTCTCTTCAAAAGACACTTGATTAAATTCTTTTTGCCCCCACTCACTCTCCCATGTGTGCTTTAATTTGTCTGATGCAATATCTCAAATATACCCCTGCACTGACTGTCGGGGAACAATACTCATGTGCAGCTTATCTCCCACTTACTCTTGTTTACCTGCTTCTCATTCCACCTAAGTTGTATTTCTAACTCAAAATACTAAGGAGCCAAGGGATTTAAAGTCGCACTGCCTGGATAGTCACAACAGTCTCTAAAAAAATCTAAAATCCACTGCTGCCCACCTCAATGGCCCACTGCTTATGGACCATACATAACAATTATATACACATAAACAGAGAGGCAACAGTTCCCAAGAGAGTTTTAAGGACAAAAGCAATTCTTCAGCCTTCAACGTTTAAATCAAATCTTTCTTTATTGTGTCAGTTCGTGCAAGGGCAGCCAATGCGTTTCACCCTCAAAAAGGCTTCATCAGTGCTGCAAATTTAACACAATCAAATCACTTTTTTAAAGATTCCAATCTTCATGCTCTTACAATTGTCAAACATTTTCACAATATAAACTCATTTTTTTATAGCAATATCCCAAAAATTCCATTGTGTGAGAAGAGTTAAATTTAAAACACTTTAAAAGTTACCAGATGCAAAAAACACACTTAGCATATAAAGTATGTGTCTAGCATATACATTTTTTTTTATTATAATATTTTATATATCAAATATTTAGCAGAAAAAGAGAAAACCCAAAAGCCAACCAAAAAAGAGTGATAACGAAATAGTGAAGTATTGCTATGAAAGTTCTTACCGTCTCTGAGTCGCTCACACAATAGCTCTTGCTGGATTAGAGAGACTCTTGAAAATAGAAAGAACCACGTTGAGACAACAAAACATCTATATTCCTAAAACTGTTCAGACCAACTGGCAACCATGGCCAGGTAACAGAGGTATGGCCCAGGCTATACTAGCTTCTTAGAATTGCCCACTAACAGTCCATAGATTCTTTGTCATTAAAGAAGAAAAGAAGAAAAGGAAGTCATCCATGCAGTGCCATGCCTATAACAAAGTTTTCATGGGTCTTTTATACCTGAGACACTCCAAAAGTTTGCCGCCACAGTCCCATTATCTCCTTTTAGGTAATGTGGACTTATTGGTAAAAGAACCTGTAACGTCAAAGAAGCAAAATTAAAAATCTAAATCCCAACTTTAATTGGGCACATAAATCTCAACTGCGCTCTGATGTCTTATACCTTATGATGCAGATAGCCACACCTCTTGTCCCGGTGTTAGGCTAAAATGTAGTGTGGATGTTTTCCTGGTATAATGCGATTTCCTTAGGAAGCAGTATTCAATTCGCCACAGAAAGTCGCCAACTATAATCCCCCTATTTAGAGAGACCAGGGCGTATGAAAAAGCTAAAGACAAAAGATATTATCAGGTTACTTAAAAAGAACTAGTAGCTCACTCTATATATGCATACGCAGAACAGTAGCAACACCCACGAACATCATTCATCCATTCTTGGCAATTTTTAAGTAGAAAGCGATCTAAAGTATTGCTTGAAACAGCTCAATATCAGAAGCAGAAACACAAACTATATATTAACCTACAAAAACATCAGTTCTGCTATATGGAAATGTGTAAGGCCTCAGGACTGTGGAAGTACGAAGTATCTAATTTTCAGACCCTTTGGAACGCCTTTTATTATACTTCAAACAGGGCAACTCAATTTGGTAAAGTCTCTAGGGTTTTCTATATAAAAAACGGCGTGCATAGAGCACTCTTTCTGTCTTGGTTTAGAAATCCATGGAGTTATATGCAAGAACACCGACATGTGTGAAATACTGTGTCAGACTTTAGTTAGACAAGACACGTCAAAAGGGACCACATTCTGTACTACAAGAAACGGCAAAATGGCCCGCATAGTTACCATGCTCAGTATGTCTATTGTTGTACATCAGAACAACGTGACTTGAATTCGTAAAATCCATGCCGAATTTACATAGGAACCAACGTGCGTGAAGCACTGTGTCAGCCTTAAGTAAAAAAAAAAAAAAAAAGGACCGCAACTAGCTCAACATGTTGCTCTTTGTATTGTAAAAGAACGTAACATTTCAGGGCAGCACCCCCCACATATACAGTGCGGTCGATGCACCAGAGTCCCTCATACTGGGTAAGTTAAAATACCAATGCGTAGAGTGCCAATACTCCGACGGTTCCCGCCAAACCATTCCCCAAGGGTCCTGTGAACTCACCGGTGTGAAGGCTCGGAGACTTAGCTTACGTCTCCTTTCCGTACGGCATGCCGGCTAGACCTGTTTGCTGTAGATGGCAACACCACGCTCGTGCCGCCGCTCAGCTTTTAAACAATCCGGCCTCCATAAAGAACGTCAGTGGGACCCGGCACGTCACATCCTCCTCCTATCTTGCGTCCCGAACGTGCCCAAACAAAAATGGGGCACCAACGTGGTAACTAAGGTTACACTTCACTTCCTCCCCCTGAAGTTTGAAGAAACTTTATCAAGTGACAAATTACAAACACAAAAGTATACATGATGTTTCTTACAAATAGCAGTTCGCACATGGTGCGAGGCACCAGCGTCACTGTCTACGTTTCCCGATCAGCGATCCTCGTACTTGCACATAAAAAATTATTTTTATGTAAAAAAGAAAAAGAAACTCCCATGATGCACTGGGAAACGAATAACAAACGCGGACATGGCACGACCCATCTCAACTAAAAGAGTTTTTTACAGCCAGATACTCTAAGCGATAAATTTTAGACAGATTAAAGGGAACCCTAATAAAATTAATCAGGAAGTAGCAGAAAAAACCCCAACAGTTTGAGACCCATTCACTATATAAGTGTCAAAGTACACCCAAGGTCATAACAAAAAAACCAGTAACAAACAAAGAAACAGGGGAAAAGGAAATAGAATAAAAGGACCTTTGTAGAACACAATATGTTTATAAGACGGGAACATTTGTTGCAGTCAATTGAAGTCAAACAAAGACATCTCTAAAAGTTCTAATGGCATCCAATGACATTTTCCTGGCCATATAGCCCAGATCCAAGTTTTTGTTTTCTTTTTTGTTTTAAAACAAAAGCACACATATTATTCTTCATTACTCACTACTTATACATCATGATGCCACCTTTGACCTCCCCTCTGTAAAAGTTTCTGCAGTAGATACAGAATGCAACAGAAATAGGTAAAGAATCACTTGGGAGTACTTAATCGGTTAATTCGCCCAGCATGAAAAACATTTCAGTTAAGCCTGCTACATAACTCCTTATTTGTAAATGCAATTCCCGATGATAACAAGTATAATACAGGTGAATCTGGACACAACAACATAAGTATAGGTCGTGATTCATACTTATGCTAATTGGCCCGTTCAGCAAACCGATGTCCCTGTTTGTCTTGCCTTGGGTAACTTCTTTCTATGCAAAGACAGCCTTTCATTAGAAACATTACTCAAATAGACCTGATTGCTTAACATTCAGGCTTCAATCATTTTACATGTCCTTATAAGAAAAAGTGCATTTCATTATCAGAATTGAGACCCCTTGCAACCGATCTTAGTCTACAAATCCACCTTGCTTCACATTGTCGTAGCCGTAATTCCCTGTCTCCACCTCTTGGATCTAAAAGTACCACTTCGATTCCATAAAACCTGAAGTTAGCTCTTGAGGCAGTTGATTCACATTCATGTGAAACCAAAGCATAAGACTAATCATTTTTTAGACAGGCTCGGCAATGTTCTTGAATCCTAGATTTTAACTGCCTGGTGGTGCTTCCCACGTAGATTTTTGAGCAGTTACAGACAATAATATAGACCACAAATGTAGATTGGCAGTTTATAAATTGTCTTATTTTATACACATAATCATTGTTATGGCAAAATCCTGTTTCTTATTTAAACCTAAATGACATACATTGCACATCCCACAGGTAAAAACCAATGGGGCATTTCAGCCAGGTTCTCTTATCTTCTACTCGTGGTATTGTGTAGCTAGGACAGAAATGTTCTCTGATTGTCTTACTTCTCTTATACGTGATTGTTGGTTTGTCTTGAATCAGAGTCCCCACCCCTGGCACACCCTTTAAAATCTGCCAATGTATGTGTAAGATCTTAAACACACGATGGTTCATCTTGGAGTGGGTAGTAATGATCGACAGTCGATCCCTGTTTGCGGGTTTTGGTTTTACCTTCAGTGTCTCAGCTCTAGTTATCCTCCTTGCCCTGCCAGCTGTCTTTAGAAGGTCTCGTTTGTTATACCCCCTTTTATTTAATCTGTCCATAGTGGACTTTGCATGTATCTCAAATTGGTGGTCCTCACTGCAATTTCTGTGTATCCTAATTAGTTCCCCATACAGAATTGCACGTTTAGTGCTCAAAGGATGAGCAGTGTCATACTGTATGGTGTTATTTACGGCTGTATCTTTCCTGTACAGAGTACTCTGTAGCTTGCTGCCTGAGACATAAAACTCTACATCCAGAAATTGAATTCTGGTTCTGGACATATTGAGCGTGAACCTCACATTTAAAGGATTACTATTCAAGTAATCAAAATAGGACCTCATTTCCATTTCCGTTCCCGTCCACACTATAATGACATCATCGATGTAGCAGCCCCAGAAATGTATCCCTTCAGTCTAACTAGCTGCTTACGGTGCCCATGCAAATCTCTGTTCCACCCACTCCATGAACAGATTCGCATAGGATGGGGCTAATTTGACATCCATTACAGTCCCTTGGAGCTGCTGATACCAATCTTTGTTGTGAAGAAAGAAATTGTTAGATAGAATAAGATCAATCATTTCTAGAATCATCTTGTTGTGTTCAAAATAGTTGGCCCTCCTCGTGGACAAACAGTAGTTCATAGCTGTATAACTGAACTCCTTTGCGAAACATGTGTATAAGGATTCTACATCCAGGGTTACCAACCACATTGTGTCTTCCCATACTAGATCTTCAAATTTACTCAAGATATCCATTGTGTCTCGGATAAATGAAGGGAAATTTAAAACCAGGGGTTTGAGAAAAGTATCCGTCAGTGATCCAATTCCCGATATTATGGGGTGCCCTGGCGGGAATCTTTCTTTCTTATGCACCTTGGGCAACAAATACAGACATGGAAACCTAGGGTGTACAACTCTTAAATTGTCAAATTCTGGTTCAGATAGTAAGCCAATTTTATTCCAATGTGATAGTTTATCATTTATTACAGATATGGCACCAGAATATGGACTTTCATCCAATTTCTTGTAGCAAGTGGGTTTGCTCAGTTGTCTGAGGACTTCCTGTTCATAGTCTTGTCTATTCATTAGGACGATGTTTCCTCCTTTATCCATCTCGCGTATGACTATTGAGGTGTCATTTTTTAGGTCAGAGAGAGACATTCTTTATTCTTTTGTCAAGTTGTCAGTGACATAACAAGTCTGATTTTTAGTAAATTTGTCCTCTAGTAAATAAAGATCATCTGTGACAAGCTTCCAGAAAACATCTAAGCTGTTTAAGTGTATACCTTGTGGTGTGAATTTGCTCTGTTTGTGAAGTCCACTCTCAATGGTGTAATCCTGTTGTATCCCTAGATCCCTTGCCAACCCACCTATTGTACTGTTGACATCCTCATTGATAGACAGTAGCAATGATATATCATGTAACTGTGCTATGGACAAGTCAGACAATGTGGGTGTAGAGTCAATTTGAGGTTTCTGGAATGCATTGAGATGGAAACGGCATTTAAGTTTAACTTTACGTAAGAATTTAAAAAGGTCTATGTGAAGTTCAGACCAGTCATCATTACTCTGTAAGAGGGAAGAGGTGTGGCGCAGCGGCCAGGGCAACTGACTCCGGATCCTGGGGCTCACGGTTCGATCCCCGGCGCCGGCGGCAGGTCAGCCCAGCACCATGTGACTCTGGGCAATAGCTCGCTTAATCTTCCCAATGGCCCCCAGCGCCGGGACACCTCTCAGGAGGTAGCTGTGCGCTTTACAAATACTGGACATTTACATTTACATTCTGTGGGCATAATACAAGCCCTTTATTCAGAACGTTTAATTCACAATCACTCAAAATACGGTCTGACAGATTAATGACCAAATTTTCTTTTGATTTATCAGTCCCAGTAATACCTGTATCGACTGCACATGCTATTTGTTTAATCTCTTTTTCTGGTATCTGGTCAGCACTCCTAGCTTCCTTTCGGTTCTTTCTCTATCCATCCCTTCTTGTCTTACTTTGGGCCTTTGTTGCTTGCTGCCTATTCTGTATCTGAGTACCTCCTCTAAAAAAGTTGAGGTACTATTGAGCTGTACATCCTCTGCATTTATCCCACTAGTACATGCATCCTCAATAGAGGAGGTGTCCGAGCTACTGTTAATGCTAAATAGGCTACCCAAACTGGGTGTGTCCTTAATGATAGTATTAGGAATGGAGATAATGTCAAATTTCCGAGTAAATGTATAAATTCTTCCATTTGCATAGTCCCTGTCGTCTCTTGATATCTTATTCAGCTTTCTCTGCCTAATTACTTTTTGGTGAGCCTGAATTTGATCTTCCAGGATGGCATAATTTTTATCAGTAGCTTCCTTCAGATTTAGTTTCTGGATTTCTTCCTCAAGAACTCTTATATCGTCTCTCAATTTGAGGCATTTTCTATCTGCATGTTAAATTAGGATCTTCATCATTGTAAATGATGAGTTATGTAGGTTACCTTCCCATTCCTTTAAAAGATCAGGGTCCAAGTCATCGAAATTGGGGTAAGTTAAAATGTGTAACCTGCGTGGCACCCTTTTATTGTCTAGATGTCTTTTTAAGGTTACACCGTCCCACCATTTCAAGAGTTCATCCTTTTTTAGTCTCTCCAATTTGATAAATTTGGACTTAAGGCCTTCCCTATTGCTGGTGGTGTTGGGTTCAATTTGACTTGTCCCATCGTTAGTACTGAATAGATCCCTAGCTACCTCTTCTCTGTTATCATCGAAATTCATCCTTTATATTTAAGTAAAAGTGCAAGCGTGCTGACGTCCCAGTAAAGATATCAAACTCAAAATACTAAGCAGCCAAGGGATTTAAAGTTGCACTGCCTGGATAGTCACAACAGTCTCTATCAAAATCTAAAATCCACTGCTGCCCACCTCAATGGCCCGCTGCTTATAGACCATACATAACAATTATATGCACATAAACAGAGAGGCAACAGTTCCCAAGAGAGTTTTAAGGACAAAAGCAATTCTTCAGCCTTCAAAGTTAAAGTCGAATCTTTCTTTATTGTGTCAGTTTGTACAAGCGCAGCCAACGCGTTTCACCTTCAAAAAGGCTTCGTGAGGGCTGCAAATTTAACACAATCAAATCACTTTTGTAAAGACTCCGATCTTCATGCTATTACAATTGTCAAACATTTTCACAATATAAACTCATTTTTTATAGTAATATCCAAAAAATTCCATTGTGTGAGAAGAGTTAAATTTAAAACACTTTAAAAGTTACCAGGTGTAAAACATACTTTCAGCATACAAAGTCTGTGTCTAGCATATACATTTTTTTTTATTATAATATTTTATATATCAAATATTTAGCAGAAAACAGTGAAGACACAAAAACCAACCAAAAAAGAGTGATAAAGAAATAGTGAAGTATTGCTATGAAAGTTCTGACCATCTCTCAGTCGCTCACACAATAGCTCTTGCTGGATTAGAGAGACTTCTGAAAATAGAAAGAACAACGGTGAGGCAGCAAAACGTCTATATTCTTAAAACTGTTCAGACCAACTGGCCAACATGACCAGGTAAGAGAGGTACGGCCCAGGATATACTAGCTTCTTAGAATTGCCCACTGACAGTCCATATATTCTTTGTCATTAAAGAAGAAAAGATTGTGGAAATGGTCCTTCTCCAACCTCCCACAGGTACACCTATAACAAGGAAGACCAGCAGTCGGAGGTAACTGTAACATAAAAAGATTTATTTCGCTCAAGCGGGTACACAACCTCACAGCTCCATGTGGCTATGAGAGAAGTGGACAACTTACACAGTCATAGACAGCCTTATATATCTTTCTGCTGGAACAAGTGTAGGTGGGAATGGGTATGAAAAATTAGCAGCTGCCTAGGATGATTAATAATCCCAGGATGATATCATGTACTAGTCAGGACCAGTACCTCTGGAAATATGTATACATGGCATGCAAAACATATATATATAAGGATTACTCATTAACTCCCACCACTCATCAGTAATCCCGTGGTCAACAGAAATAAAGCAGAACTGTACATAACTTGCGTCAGACATATAAACATAGACACGCCTGTGGTTACAGAGTCAGGCGCTCACTTGATTAATCATCTGGATATGGAACAAAAGGTCGCACGTCCTGTATCAACAATAATTTGTAGACATAAGCAATTTATGCAGCTGGCTGTAATACATGTGATATCAGTGAATAGGAATGTTAATCATTGACCGTTTGTTAAATGCATCCTGCCCTACTTGCGTGCTAGCAAGTAGAGAGCAAACATATGCTCTGGGGTCTTTTGACGTATCCACATTGTTCTGTGTAGCTGAAAGGAGCACATTATTTTGTGCTGAGGAGACAAACTAAGAAAAGCTTACCTCAAAATGGTGGCTACAAAAATATAAAATGGAGGAGCTTACGTCCATTATAAAATCTGTATTTCCACAATCGACCCTTTGGACGCAAGGTCCAACATTGTTATCGACTCCTAATGTACGTGTTCATATATTGGCCGACTGTTACTATAGTGGGCCTCATGGCGTTCATTAACATAATCTACTGCATTTGGGAGGGAGGTGGCGTTATCCGAAACATCAATATCCATCAATTGTTGAGTCACAATATCCCTCATTATAAGAGCGTTAGTCAGTGTCACTGGAGGGACTGGGGGTGGTTTCAGCAGTCGCCCCAAACACTGGCAACATATGGGTAGGCAATTAATGAAAACACAGCACCCAATTACTACGAGGAATATGGTCACTAGGAACATCCCTATCTTCCAACCCCATGCCGATAGAGTGTTCCAAAAAGAGCCCGCCGGATCCCAAGAGCCAACATCACTATGGGCCTGGGCCCCTATATCATATAGTCTTTTGACAGCTTCCCTAACTGATGTGGAGGAGTCAGGTATATACACGCAGCAGGACACCCCGATCACCCTACAGACTCCACCCCGTTCTGCCAACATCATATCTAGAACCATCCGGTTCTGAAGGGAAACCAATCTGACAGCCTTGAGCTCCACTGTGATGTTCTCAATAATCCCTGCTGTCTCCTCTACAGTTGCTTCCAATAAACGGGATAACCTGCGAATATTTCTGGAATTTATGGCAGGGCCATACCAAGGAACAAAGGCCTTCAGCACATCACCAGCTATCTCTGATACTGTATCTCCTTGATCAACACTCCTCTTACCCCTTAGTGTTTTGGAGGCTCTATTTACCTCCTTTGTGCTTTTGATAGACATCGCTGGTGTCACAAGACCTAGATGACAACAGCCACCCCAATTCACTGGTAGCCAAGTGTAGGCCCTAGAACCACAAATGAAATAAACTGAGTCACCGATATAAAGTGGAACTGTCATTTCCTGAGCAGCCATCTCAAATGTCATATTACAATTGGTACTATTCCCCATGTCGGAAGTACCATTACTTCTGATACATATACTCCCAAGTATACTACGCTGCCTCATTTTCAAAAAGGGTATTTCTCTGGCGTCTCTATGAAGCGGAGGTGTACTTACATTGTTTACCAAAAATAGTGGGGTGAATATACTAGAAAAGGGGAACGTTGCATTAGGTAAGACAACTTCAGTGCAATTTCCTGCCTGGAGGATGTCATCTTGATATCGGTTGTATAGTGACACAGTTGATGTTCTGGTGGTAGAACGGGAGGTGACCAAGTTTTTAAGGACCCCTATTAGCTCAACCTTCAACATCACGGTATGTAACGCATAACAGGATGCTTCAAACGGCAGGGGCACTTGGAGGAGGGGTAGTCCTTCGTCTACATATGCCGGAAATTGCATGCATATCCAACAATTATTTTTTTCAATTACTTGATGAGTCTGATGAAGTAGGGTAAGAAAAGAATTATGACGCATTTCCTCCCTGTGATCCATATCCTCAGGTGCTACAGTAACTGAGGGGACCTTGTCAGAGGGAAGCGGGGCTGGTTTTGCTATAGGGTGATAAAGCTCTAAAAGATAGAGTAAGCCGATTACCAACGACATTACACAAAATAACACACATAATATGCATAGTTTGGAGTACCAACGCCTCTTTTTGTTCATTGTAAGGGTGGAATAGGTATCTTCCATGTCTGACGAAAATACGGTCCCAGATAGCAATACTGTTAGAGATAATGCTTAAAAACTTCGAAATATACAATCTCACTTAGATGTGATAGTTCAACAGTGTTCGTTATAGGCCTCACTGTTACAGGCTCTACAGATCTTTGTCGGCAGTGTCCTTATTTTACTAACCTCACTGCACAAGTTAGTCCTTTACAGTTGGCACTACCCAGTGCGTGGCAGTTGGTGCTTGCTCCGTCCTAAGCACTCTTCAGTTTCCTTGGGCGTAGATTATATCCTGATACAGTTCGTTGATCGTCGATGTTGGTAGGAGGGCAATCACCAGTTCTTCGGTCAGAACGGTCCTCTTCCGGGGGCAATTGTGGCCAGAATGGTGGTGCTCTTTTCACATTCGATAAATGAATCCAGTTTTTGTGTCCATCACATCGCACTGCTGTTTGTGTGACTAACAAAACTTGAGATGGTTCCTTCCATCTGGGTTGTAGGCTGTTTTTCCTTACAAAGTTCTTGGTCAGGACCCAGTCCCCGGGCCGGATGTCATGCACTTCTCCTTCCAAAGGTGGGGACCAAGTGTCTCTGACCTGTTGGCGAATGGTAGACAGAGCAGTAGTTAATTCTTTACAATAATCCAATAAAGCAGAATGTGTCAATTCTTGCAACTTTGATGGAGAGGCAAACCCATATACATTTGCGGGTCTCCCCATGACAAGCTCATATGGGGAGAGTCTGTTTTTGGATGTAACAGTTGTTCTCATAGAGAACAAGGCTATTGGCAAAGCATCTACCCAGCTGAGAGTACTTGATGCACATATTTTTTGCAGTTTATTTTTTAAGGTAGCATTGCAACGCTCTACAAGCCCTGCTGATTTTGCATGATAAATTGAATGGAATTTCTGTTTTAGCCCCAGTCCTTGACATACTAGATCCATTATTTTATTCGAAAAATGTACTCCGTTATCACTCCACAGACTTTTGGGCAAACCGTAGCGAGGGAAATACTCTTTCAGCAGCATTTTTGCTGTACTCAAGGCGGTATTATCTTTCAAAGGGAATGCTTCCACCCAATTGCTAAAACTGCATATGACAACTAAAACATATTGTTTCCCATTGGCAGGGGGCATCTCGATGAAGTCCATCTGAAGACATTCAAATGGATATTCTGGCAATCTGAAATGACCAGGTGGTACTTGTATCCCTTTTCCCACGTTATGAAGAGCACAGATCATACAATTTTTAGAAAGTTTTACAGCCGTCTTTCTTATATTTTTGTTCTCCCATATTTTCTCAATTGTATTTGTCATCCCGTCAGCTCCCAAATGTGCAGGACCATGGACCATCTGAAGTATGGGCAAGAGAAAACTATCAGGCAGGACCCATTTCTGTCCAAGTGTATTCATCCAAGCCCCAAGATGTGTGTTAAAATAATAACCTTCCTTTACCCACTGCTTTCTTTCTTCTTCACTTGCAAAAGCTTGAATCTCCCTTATCTGCGTGTAAGGATCAACTTCTTTCGTCTCCTCATCTGCACTCGACACTACATATGTTAACGTGTACTCATTTAATGCAGTATGTCTTGCTGTTTCATCGGCAAAGGCATTTCCTTGGCCTACATGGTCTGTGATTATCTTGTGTGCACTACACTTCATGATAGCCAACTTAGTTGGTAATGCAAGAGCATTTAATAATCTTGTAATCAAGGTGCCGTGCTGTATTTTAGCACCTCCAGATGTAATATACCCTCTTTCGGCCCATAAGCGTCCAAAGTTATGAGCCACCCCCCAAGCGTACTGGCTGTCAGTGTAGATGTTTACCACTAACTTCTCTGAAAGTTCACATGCTCTGGTTAGAGCAATTAATTCAGCTGCCTGAGCAGACATCTGTTGTATTTTACATGTTTCAACAATTGTTTTATTGGTTGTTATTGCATAGGCTGCCGAGGTGGTTCCATCTGGTCTCTTTAGACAAGAGCCATCCACAAATAGTGTTCCATCGACCTTAGACAGAGGTACATCTACCAAATCTACTCGACCTTTCGTTTCAGTTTCAGTGACAATCACACAATCATGTTGTACTTCATCCTGCTCCGAAGGGAGAGGCATCAGAGTAGCTGGGTTTATAGTGTTGCACCGCTGCAAGGTCACATTAGTAGCCATTAATATTAGTTCATAATGAGTCAATCTAGCATTAGTTAAATGCTGCGTCTTGGTTTTGTTTAATAGTATGTCCACTGAATGAGGGACATAAACCATAACGGGATGTCCTAGTACAATAGAGTCTGCCTGTTTTACTGCAGCAGCCGCCGCAGCAATATTTCTTAGGCAGTTCGGTAGGCCTCTGGCTACCGGATCCAATGTTGAAGAAAAATAGGCACATGGTCTATTCTTCTCTCCATTTTTCTGTGTTAGTACAGCCATTGCGCACCCTTCTCTTTCATGTACGAACAATGCAAAGCTTTTAGTATAGTCTGGCGTACCTAAAGCAGGTGCATTGCATAGAGCAGATTTTAAAGCCATGAAGCTATCGTGATGTTCATTCTCCCAAGGGACGGGATCTTGCACATCCTTGTGAGTTAAGGACAATAATGGTTTGGCCAGAAAAGAAAAATTTGGTACCCATTGCCTACAAAAGGAGACCATTCCCAGAAATGCACGAACATCCTTTTGAGTTCTAGGTCTTGAAATGTTCTGAATGGACTGTATTCTGGCAGGTGAAAGCCTCCTCCCCCATTCGACAAGAGGTGACCCAAATAGGTTACCTCCTGTCGACAATACTGTAGTTTAGCTGGCGAAACCTTATGTCCATGCAAAGCGAGAAATGTTAAAACATCATGCGTAGCCTTCTTACAAATATCTTCTGTTTCAGCGGTGATTAATAAATCATCAACATATTGCAGTAATACCGTACCTGATGGCATAATACAGTTATCCAGTTGTCTTTTTAATGCCTGGCTATAAATGCTAGGGCTTTCTGTATACCCCTGTGGAGCTCGACAGAATTGATAGGATCTCCCTTGGAAACTAAAACTGAACAAATACTGACTATCTGGGTGTATGGGAATGCTAAAGAAGGCATTTTTTAGATCAATCACAGTGAACCACTGGGCTGAAGGTGGTACAGACGAAAACATTGCAGTAATGTCGGGTACAACAGGATATTGTGGTTCCACTATTTTATTAATGGCTCTCAAATCAACAACCATCCTATATTTGACCTGTTCTGTTCCATCATCTCGTTTAACTACAGGTAAAATGGGACTATTACATAGGCTACTTGTGACTTCTCTTATTATTTGTCGTTGCAGCAAGTCTGATATCACTAATTTCAATCCTTCCTCTCCTTCTTTTGACATTTTGTATTGGGGAATGCGGGGTAATTTAACATTTTGTTTTACTTTAATATGTACTGGCTCAATATCCATTCTTCCTACATCGTTTGGTCCATGTGCCCACAACTTCGGATCAATATCCCGAAGTTCAGGTGGTAAGGTATTTTTGTCTGCAACAAGATACTGCTTAGATAGTGCTGATTTCTTGCAAGTCAGATAAACACCATCTGGTGTACAATATATGGTAGCATGCATCATTTTTAAAGCCTTTAAACCTAGTAAATTAAGTGAACATTTCTCTGTTAATACAAAGGGCATGCTCCCTGTTATGGGGCCTATAGTGAAGTCCAATGGTCGCGAAATGGGGCTTGTTACAACAGCATTAGAAAATCCCACCGACTTATCTAATTTTCCCGAGAGAGGAGCATGGGGGAGCAAGCGGTGGGAAATAGATGTGTTAGTGGCACCAGTATCTAGAAGGAACACTCTTTCTTCACCTCCAACCATCATTGTTACATATGGCCCTGAAGAATCTACTGGTATTTGCACTCGCTCCCTGTCCTCTCCTGGGCATCCCTATTGGGTCCAATCCTGATGATCATCATCCTGCGCATAATCCTGTGTAAAATACACATTATTCCTTTGGTCGAAATAATTTGTCTGGTCGGTGTCATTATAATTTCTTTGTTGTCCTCTACCTCTTCCTCTGTCTGCGTGGGGAGTTGTGTTCCCTCTGTAAGTATTGGCATTATTTCTCATAGTCTGACCCTGGCCCTGTAACGAAGGGCACTCATTCTTCCAATGACCCTCCTGATAGCAATAGGCACATGTATTGTAGCCTAACCCTGCTCTCTGTTGCGCCGGAGCTGAAGCAGCTCGACCAACCCCTCGACTACGTCCACCTCCCCTCTGAAAGTTTGTACGTCCTCTTGACCTTCCCCTATCAGGAAAAGCTTGCTGCATCAATGCTTTTGTTTTTAACTCCTTCATTTGCTTATCCTTTTTTCCCTTTTCTGCATTTCTCTTATTCTCATAGTAGCAGGCCATGGTCAATAATTCAGCTGGATCTTTAGCAGTCCAGGTGCTTTCGTACGTCTTTATACTATCTGATAAGTCAGGTAGAAGATTATGAACAAACTGATTAGCAAAGATACGCTTCCCTTGTATAGTCTGTATATCTTGCCCACTGTATGCTTTAAAAACCTCCTCTATTCTACTAAAGAAATCGGTAACTTCCTCTCCCTCCTTCTGTCGACATGCCGTCATCTTATCCCAATCCACCTTTTCTCTGGGCAATATTTCCTGCATACGTGTTATAATATGCCTTGGTAAGGCTATTAAGGATGGTGGCACGGCTCCTCCTGCTAATCTGCCATTATCATCACCGACTATGGTTGGCCAGTGAATGGTTGCGCAGTTATTATCCCTAACTGGACGCCATATTTCTTGAGGTACCAAGAAATCAAACAAAAAATCAATATCTTTTAGTATCATGGGTGTTAAATTAATGGCAGATTCAAGTTGCTCATAAAAGAGCTTTGGATTCTTCCTAGGATCAGGTAACTCTTTTTTTATGGCTAATAAATCAGCCCTAGTCCAAGGAGTATGAACATATTGCGGGATAGGGGGTGAGGTGCACCCCTGGGATCAGCAATTGGATGTACCTCTCTCATAGGGTAAGCTGAAGTATCACCACTAATTTCTGGGCCATAATGTTGGTGGATATGTTTTTGTGTGGCACCACATATAATGATATCTAGCTCCTTTTGGAACTGATAACAGTCATTAAATGCACTTTTGCATTGCGCGATAGTTAATGTAGAGTGCTCACTATCCCTCCATACTTTGTTTAACCATTCTGGTGACGTAAAAACAACGGTACTATCCTCTAATAAGAGGTAACAGTGATCAAACAATCGCGTCACCATACTATTAATGACAAAATTTTTGGCTCTTAATTCCTGCATCCCCTCAAATGTGTCCCAGGCTTCTCTTTTAGTTATTTCCCCTTGGTCCATCCACTTTTTGGTCATTTTCTTTATAGCGTTCTTTTCAGAAGGGCCTAATCGTGTGTGTCTAACCTGCGTGTCTGGTGTCAGTCTGTCCCTAATTGGTGACCTAGAGTGAGGGGAATCTATCCAGTGGTCCGGTCTCCGCATAGTTATTATAGGGGAGTGACTTTGTGTGCTAAATGGTGTTGTGAACATTGGGGGCGTGGTGCTGGAGGATAATGTTGCTGGAGCGGACGGTACTGTTGGGGTGTAACCTACCGCTCCCTGTGTACCCTGAAGATTAGTAACAGGGGTTATTTGCTGGGCTTGCGTAACAGGAGTGGCTACCTGTTGAGCCTGCACAACAAGAGGGGGCGCTTGCTGAGTAGCTGGTGGACCCCCAGCCCCGGGACCTGGGGCAGGAATCTGGACAATATTATACGGGGGAGGTTTATCTAACAAATCTTCTAATACTTCATCGATAGGAGGGCACTTTCTTTTTTCTATCGCAACAAAACATTTTTCTGTTTTCATCCTAAACTCTCTGTCATGCTGTTCAATGTTTTCGTTTATTTTTATATTATTATATTCTGCTACTTTAGCCATGGTTGTTTTTCTATTCTCTCGTTCCCTATCTTGTTTTTGTTTCATATTCCGAGTTCTGGCAGATTTCTCCCATGTTTGAAATACTTCAAACATAGCGGGTCGGACCTTCCGTTCCATCATACATTGTTGTAAATACTGTAATTTAGCTAAATCAAAGGTACCATCAATAGGAAATTGTAATTCCTTATCTTTTTTTGTATACTGATGCCATATTCTATTGTATAAATTCACATTCACTCCTTTTTTTATCATTAATATCCAACCAGGACTGTCTTCAACAGGAGTGGGGACACTTTCGTCCAACCGGTGACCTGATTTTATACAACAGAACGTTTTCGAAATGCATTTCTTCATTGTTCCTAGTACTTCGTAGTTATAACTATTATTTTACCAAACTAATCAACAAACTTAAGTAACCAAACTTAATTAACAAAACATGCAACAGAACAATCTCACCAATCTGTGGTGTCCTCAAATCGTCCGACTGTTGGTCTTCGGACAACACGTCTGTTTCAAAAGGGATCAGCTCGTGGACCTCTGCCGGGGAATCCTGTGTCAAGAGGCCAGTCGGGACTTCAGATGGCAGCTGCGGAGAAACTCCGTCTCGTTAGTGCAGGGGCCCCCACGATCCTTCGGTCCTCAATCGCACCTCTCAACCACGGACTTAGTTAGCCGTTGGATGTCCCACGGAGAGGTCCCACCAGAGTCGCCAATTTGTGGAAATGGTCCTTCTCCAACCTCCCACAGGTACACCTATAACAAGGAAGACCAGCAGTCGGAGGTAACTGTAACATAAAAAGATTTATTTCGCTCAAGCGGGTACACAACCTCACAGCTCCATGTGGCTATGAGAGAAGTGGACAACTTACACAGTCATAGACAGCCTTATATATCTTTCTGCTGGAACAAGTGTAGGTGGGAATGGGTATGAAAAATTAGCAGCTGCCTAGGATGATTAATAATCCCAGGATGATATCATGTACTAGTCAGGACCAGTACCTCTGGAAATATGTATACATGGCATGCAAAACATATATATATAAGGATTACTCATTAACTCCCACCACTCATCAGTAATCCCGTGGTCAACAGAAATAAAGCAGAACTGTACATAACTTGCGTCAGACATATAAACATAGACACGCCTGTGGTTACAGAGTCAGGCGCTCACTTGATTAATCATCTGGATATGGAACAAAAGGTCGCACGTCCTGTATCAACAATAATTTGTAGACATAAGCAATTTATGCAGCTGGCTGTAATACATGTGATATCAGTGAATAGGAATGTTAATCATTGACCGTTTGTTAAATGCATCCTGCCCTACTTGCGTGCTAGCAAGTAGAGAGCAAACATATGCTCTGGGGTCTTTTGACGTATCCACATTGTTCTGTGTAGCTGAAAGGAGCACATTATTTTGTGCTGAGGAGACAAACTAAGAAAAGCTTACCTCAAAATGGTGGCTACAAAAATATAAAATGGAGGAGCTTACGTCCATTATAAAATCTGTATTTCCACAAGATGAAAAGGGAGTCGTCCATGCGGTGCCATGCAGATAACAAAGTTTTCATGGGTCTCTTACCCCTGAGAAACTCCAAAATTTTCCCACACAGTCCTATTATCTCCTTTTAGGTAACGTGGACTTATTGGTTGGACATCAGGAATTGTGTAGCTATCCAATGCATTTGGTGTAGTTTTCCAATAAGGGATTGCTAAGAAGCACTCTGTGAAGCAAGATCAGATTGAGTGACTGATAAAGGTAACAAGAGCAAGACGTTGGTTCATTCCACACAGAGATGATAGGCAATGACAAACAATACTATAATAATGCTGAAGGACTTTGTGTTGAGACATAAGAAGAAGCTGCCAAGATTAAAAGAGGCAGAATGGGGGAAACAAGACTAAGAAACATGGTGTGGAGAAGTAACATAGCAAGGGTTCCATTGTTCCTGGTGAAAATAAGGAAAAAGTTTCCCATCGCTGTAGGGTTTCTGCTTATAAACAGAACTATGCTTGGGACCATAGAACATTGGCATATAGGTACTGAGTCACAATACTCCCTCAGTATCTATGAGCCCAAGTTTGACTAGCTATAGTGCCCCATTTGCCCTCCTAACCTTTTCAGATTACAAGTGAATTGGCCCCCCAGAATACACCACTCTCGATCCTCTCAGGACACTCTTTTTCGCTCTCTCACTGGTAGTTGTCCACAATAAGCTAAACAAGAGACAAGAATGAAGTTTAGAATATTTATTTAAACTATCATGCCCTAAAATGCTGTATTTGTGCTACAATTGGAAATCAAACGGATAGCAAAAATATCGCTAGCATGGGTAACAAACCATATACCTTAAAAAGCCCTGTCATGTTATGAGACAAATTAGCCTACTCCCCCTTCCTACTGAAGCTTAATGATTATATATTGAAGATCTAAGGGATTAATGGCAGACCCCGTACCTTAGCATACATAGATGGGTGTTCTACATCTCAGCTGATGAGGTAATCTTGCCTCAGGACCATCTCTTAGTGTGTGTTTTTAGAATTCGTGTCCTCAGTTATATGACAAGTCATGTTTGCTCACAAACAGCAGCTGCATTCCTGTGTTATATCTAGGTGCTAGTGCCTGACCAGAAAGAATACCAGGGGGCATTGTTGTTTGACCTTGTCTATGGTGTTCAGACTAATTCCCAGTAAAAGAGCAGAACACGAAAATATATGCAGGGTCTGTGTGGAAATACAATGTGGCACAAAAGCAAGCGTGTTTATGTAGTAACGTGTGCAAAGGAAATGGAGCCTACAAATTGTACAGCTAGGCTAAATTAGGGAAAATTACAGTAGGCCATACAGGAAACACACAACACCATCAATACAGATTGGGTATTAAATTACCATAATAACCAAGATCCAGTAGGCCACTGCTCCTTTGGCATCATTGATATCTATGCCCCTGACATAGAGGGCAATCCATCAGTTAGACACGAGATGAACCATGTATGAACTGGCCCTGAGATGTCCGATGTGGACTGTGTATTTAGAAATTAATTGTGTTCAACAGTATGGAGGTCTTCAAACAGTTTAAAACCTATATAGGTAAACGAGTTGTGATTTTAATGAGAAGATATGATACATTTGGAGACATTGTTTTGATGAGGATTGTAATCTGAAAACTGAATTAGGGTCAGATTTGGATTTTACTAGATGAGCAGTATTGGGTAACCTAGTTAATAACATATTTTGAAAATGAGTAGTGACGGAAGTTAGGATTCTAATTTAAGTGGGAGGTACAGTCAGGAGTTGGTTGTTTGATAATGTGATACTAAGGTAGGCAAAAGTACCTTAACAACAGGGGAGAGCACTGACTGGTGGGATCGTTGCCTGTTAGTGAGGTCTAACAGGCAACGATCTTGATAATTTACAGAGTGAGGCACTACAGTTGGACACCTAAATAAATTAGTCAAGTTTATGAGGTGACAGTCAAGAATAGCATTGTGTGGTAATATAGGCAAGTGTACGTTCTGATTGCATGAACCTGTTCAGAAAAGAAATATTATCAGTGGCCAGCAAGCATGCAGAGATGGATGTGCATGCTGAAGACGAAAAAACAGAGGTTATGGCAATTCAGGTAAAACAGAAATTGGCAAACACCCAGGCAGTGTAGAGAACAGTAATAGAGTTTGGTAGTAGGTATTAGATCCTGGCAGAGAATTTTACTCTGCCTATGAATGAGGGTATACTTGTTGCAGGGGTCATGTAGGTTGATGTTAACATTGGCATTAATGGCAAAATTAGCAGCTTTAAATACCAGGTAAAAGCAGTCTAAATACTCAGACGTCACTTTTTGTGACGTTCCATGGCGCAGGAGCCTGCTCCATATTTATGAGGCAGCACTAAACCACTTTTTGTGGCTTAATGCTGCCTCGTAAATCTCGTTCCCTTTAACACAGTTTTCTGCGTAAAAGGGGGGTGCAAAGAGTGTTGCTGGGGGCGTTCCCAGCAACATCCATGGCTTTTTGACACTGCCCCAGATTTACTAAACCTCATAAATGAGGCCCTCAGTGAGGACATAAGGCATCCAATAGGGTTTCACTGAGCAGAAGTCCCATTGCTAGTAAGTGGGTTATTACACCACAAAACCCACAGTTCGGCCACCTCATTTAGAGGTAGAGGTTTATGTCTGAAAAGAGATGGGCCAAGTGTGATACAACAACATGCTGGTCCGTTTGTCATTTAGGCTTGCTGATCGTGCATCCATCATATTGGCAGATGACATTTTGGCAAAGAGAACACTGGCAGGCAGGAATCTAGAAATGAGGCCCATTCGTGCTACCTGTCAGTCTCTAAGTGAATGAGGATCACGGAGGGTTGGAAGGCATCACCTAATGCCATACTAACACTTTAATAATATTATTAATGACACTTTTGCAACAGATGATCTGAAATACATTTTTTAAAGTTGCTCAAAAAAGTGGTTTGCACTTGTCTCATATCCCAATCACGATTGTTGTTTAAATGGACATCTAGAAATGCATGCCTACTTCCCATATACAGTTTCATTACTCTGTTCCCCACACTTATTTCCGTTTCAGTGTTCTTCCTTCCTTTAATAACTTCTTAATTTTCACCTCAATGTAATTCTAGATTCAATGTCAGCAGTCACTCACCGTGTGATTCAAAATATACCAATCTATAGTGAGTTATTTACCTGCACCGACTAATAATGAAGGTACTATTTCCTATATTGCATTTTTTTTCAACGAGTCAGTCATCATCCAGGGCCGTTTCTAGGTGTTTTGCCGCCCTAGGCGAGAATGGAAAAATGCCGCCCCCTCCCTTTTACTAACATCACTCTCTCCCCCTGTCTCCAGGCTAGAAGCCTCAATCATTTCCTGATTTGATAGAGTTTCTATTACGCTCTTTTGGGTCTTTTTGAAGCATTGCACTAACATATTGGTGTTGGTTGGCACACAGCGATGTGGTAAATTACTCTAGCTTGCTCTCACATTCCCTCAATGGTGAAAAGGTAAAATCTGTTACTTGGCGGGATACCACATTCTTTGGAAATCCAACCATGAAGATGAGTGCAAGAGGGCCCTCGCCATTATCTCAGAGGCACCACCTGGAGTACATATTGGCATGGTCCACCACACCTTAGACACACTTATGGCCTGTGTCCATCATCTCACATGGGACACCAATCATTGGTAGAGGCACTGAAGGAGCCTTGGAATGGCCTCTAGTCTTGCCACTCACTTTAGATGTTGGGTATGGTGGTCATACCTGGCTAGTAGAACAATAGATCTAACCTGTCCTTTGTCTGTTTGGCTGAAAGTAACTTATGAGCCAGAAGCAAGATAACGTTTCTGTGTGCCTCTAGAGCTATCAGAACAGGTACTTGCACCTGTTCTGGTTCTATAGGTTTGCTGTACGATAGACCTTCCTCCCAGAGCAAGCTTTGACTGCTAACCACCCCAGTGGCAACTTGTTCTTTGACCACCATGCATAGGCCCTGTGGAGTAGGACACTCTTCCTGTGCTTGTTTGAACTTCCTCTGTAGCTCTGACAATGACCCTGAGTCCAATACAAGAGTGACCCCAGGGGCCTCAATGTCTGGACTAGAGGCAGCAGGCACCATAATAATATATTCTCAGACCCTGCCCTGGTTTGCACTACAATACACTCTCTAGATCCTTCACCTCCAGGTGTGGAGACAACCTCAGCCTAAAGCTGAAATGCTGCCTGTGATCTCGACAGCAATGTTGTCCAGGGAATGCAGGCTTCTGGCCAATGGCCGAGGCCAGACACACAACACTACAGCTGCCTGGACGAAGATCGGATCACCAAGAACAGAGTTAAGTAAAGTTAGTTTTGCCACCCCCACCCGAGTATCTGTAAGAGTGCTAGATTAGTGCCCTTCAATTTCTGGTACTGTGCAGTACGTTTAAAATCTTCTGTGTATTTCTCGTTGCTGAAATTAGTGCATTTTCTGATATTTATGTGCTTTCCTCATCTTTATGTTGCTTGCCAGAAAGTGTCACTCATAGTACATGAAATCAAATGTCACTCATAATTACACTGAAATTATGCAAATGTCACACATAGCATTCTGAAACCTTGGCAGCTATGGTTTTAGTGCCTGGAATGAGCCGGCCCTGCAGGCACTTCAAACCCCTTGGCTCCAGACACGATCGCTCAACTTACTGCTTGCTTACTTTACCTAATACTTAGCCTGGGCCAGGTTATAACTAACTGACCAGGCCTTTAGCCCCCTATATTTTTACATCTACCTGCCTGCCGCAGCCGACCCGGATCCCACCCTGGCCTCCCCGGGTACCTGATAGGCCTGCAGGCCGCAGCGGGAACGCTCTCTCTCTCTGCCTCTTGCCGGCCGCGCGCGCACAGCCTCCGCCCGTGGCGCCGAACGTGACGTCTAACGTGACGTCTAACGTGACGTCACGTCGACGGTGGAATTGAAGGCGCTACGCTACCTCGCCTCATGGGGATTGCGCTCGAAAAAGTAATGGATGCAAGGACCTCCATCAAGGATCGCAGCTAATTTTTGATGGTAGCTATGGGGAGAAAGCACACCTCCCCAGCCGAATTTTTTGGGCTGAATTAATGCGTTACGGAATTTGAGCTTCAACTCGGGCACCTGCTTTATTTATATCTGTAAGTGCTTCCTGTTGAGGTTTAATTTTTTTGCCGCCGGCCGCCCTCCACCTTTTGCCGCCCTAGGCGGCCGCCTACCCCTGCCTAGTGGTAGAAACGGCCCTGTCATCATCTTTCTCCTAGCTAATACTGTCTGCCTCATTAACGTGAACGTGGCATTTTCATCACTTTTTCTTTCAATGTGGTTGTCACCTTCCATGATTCAACCTACTGCGTTCAAGTAGGTAACTTCCATAGCATAAGACCTGGGTTATTTCACATTTCCCGTTATTCTGAGCTCTGCAAATGACGGTATAGTGCATGTAATATCCCAACAGGCACAAGCATTTGCGAAGCCAGTAGGTCTGGTGTTGGCAAGCTGTTGTAATCATTCTTTTTTTTTTTCAATTATTGCAAGCATGTTCCACAAACAATGAAAAAAACGTGGCAACGCCTAAGAGAGGCTACCAAATGCTTGCAATAAAATTTGAAAATTGAAAAAGTCTCTGAAGTGACTGATTTACTAGTGATATTTCGTGTACAGAATAATCCTTTCAGCTGTATATTATTTGTGAAGGAGACAAGAATAAATCATCAGCTAACAAAGCATTCAAATTGCAGGCAGATAAAATGTCACAGTGCCACAAACTTTGTAGCAATAGATCTGGATTCAATGCACAGCGCTCCCCATGAATTCATACAGACACAACTCACTCTATACTCATAAATATAGACCCTTCATTTGCGTTCGCACAGGGGCACTGCTCAACCTGCACTAATACACACTCACCTTGCCCTGCACCCATACAAATACCCCACTCACCCCGCACCCATAGACTCTCATCTATATATTGATACACCACTTGTCCTGCACCCATATTGACACTACACTCAACCTGCACCCACACCAACACTGTGTTCACCCTGCACTCATAGACCCTCCGTTCACTCATATCGAAACTCCCCTCATCCTGCACCTCACCAACACTCCACTCATCCTTCTCCAATACAAACACCTCACACTTATATATCTCCAATCACATTCTACCCATCGACACTCCACACATTCTGCACCTGTATCGACACTCCACTCACTCTGCACCCATACTGACACTCCCCTCACCCTGCACCCATACAAACACTCCCCTCACTCAGCACTCAAATACCCTCTGCTCACATTCTACCTGTAGATACTCCACTCACCCCACACCCAAACCGATACTTTTTTACCCTGCACTCATACCAACACTCCCCTCACCCAGCACCCCTACAAACACTCCGCTCACATGGCACTCAGACCCTCATTCACACTCTACCCGTATACACTCCTCTCACCCTGCCACCTTACCAACACTCCTCTCACTATGCACCCTTACCGGCACTCCTCTCACTCTGCACCCAACCAATTTCCCTCAACCTGCAGCCATAATGGCACTCCCCTCTCCCATGTCGCGGTCCCTCATGCATATTGAAGTTCCCTTAACAGTGCATCTGCATTAACAGTGTCCTCAGTCTGCTGTCGGACACTCCTCTCACCCTGCACTTACAATACACAATGAAACCATTCACTCAGGCACACTGCTCACCCAGCACTCGTACAAGTAGACTACTCACCCTGCAGAGACACTCCACTCACAACACACACTGAAACCCTGCACTCAATACAGACACAGCACCCCTACTTTCACAGAAAATACACTCACAATGAAACCAAAGCCTTCCGCTCACACACCACTCCACACACTGACACTCTAAGTCCCCCTGCATAGTCATTCTCCTCGTGTTGCACTTAAATGTCACTCACCCTGCACTCAGAGATTCCTCTGCTTCTGCACTCCCCTTGCCTGCATCTCCCTTATCTTGCACTCACACAGGCACTCGTCTCACCATGCACTCACTACACTGTATGCTTCCAGACACTCCCTTCACCATGCACTAATACAACCTCACTCACCTTCCACTCGTACAAAGACTCCTCCAGCGTGCACCCACACCGGTGCTCCCCTCACCCTGCACTCATGCAGACACCCCACTCATCATCCACTCAAATAGACAGGAGAAGGCAAACAATATTAATAGTTCAAAATCATATTCTAATACTAAAGGCACAAAATCCACTGAAAAGCCGAAAACAGCCACAAGAACCAATTAAAATCCATTGGTCAAATCGATTTTTAACAGGCAGAAAAAGATGGACATTTATTTTACTGAAAAAGGCCCGGAACTGCTTTACTGTACAAGAACAAGGAGCAACTCCTGCCCACACACTCGTCTGCCTCACCTATACACTTGGTGGTTCCGATGGGAAGCCAAGTCTCTGATTCACAGGAAGCTACTTCCTTTCTCCTTGTCCTTTTATGTGCTCTCCACTCTCACACAGGACAATTTGGCACTGAGGCAACTGGTCAGAAGTAGACCATGGCTGCCTGGCACATGGCTGACGCGGGCACCTGGACAGCACTTTGGGCCACCTATCAATAGCCTGGTGTGGGAGGGGACTCCCTCTCACCTCTTTCAATGGGATTTGCAAGATGAGAAAAGGGGAGGGAGGGATGAGCAAGGCTAGACCCTGTTACTTTTCTTTCTTCGCTCTTTCTCTCTTTCCAGCAATCAATTCTCTCAACAGTATCAAAGTCAAATATATATGTGGCAAGAGTTAATCCCACTGAGAAGTGTTTGCAACCAATGTGATCATTCAGTATCAAGATTCCTCACTTTGCAGAGCTACAGTCATAAAAATGAAATGGTTTCCTCCTGCCACGTACCTGAAAGTTCTGCCTTCGCATGCTGGGTCAGTTTGCTGGGAATTAACCAATGTGATGCAAGACTGCAAGGTTTTGTGGAGGGTGTGTTTTAACCAGGCTTGTAGTTAGATGAGTATTTTACGCACCCACGATACAGGGTTAGGGCTGGGAATCTGTTAATCTGAGACGAGCTCTAAATCCAGGCCTTGCGAGTGCTGGAAATGAGCTGTACACATGGATGCTGTGGAGCAAGACTCAAATGTTCCATTTAAGGCCCCCTCAATAGCAACCCAGAAAGATGTCTTCCCTATAGACACCTGATGCATGAATGCTGTGGGACTTGTACCCATGCGCTGGCTCATACAGCCCGAACTTGTGTGCATCTGTCAACGGCCATGTTATATGTAGTTGCACACCAAAAAGGCAAGCAGTCTAGATTTGTACACCACAATGTCTTTGTGTCCAGTACTTGTGCACAAATACCAATAGCCCTATGGATGTTTATCTGACGGACATGCAGTCTATACATTGAAGTCAGTACTTTATGAGTTAGTGTACCTCAAACGCTTTGTGACCTATAATTGTGAACTAAAAGGTTTGTCCTGCCTACATATATGCCCTGAGAAAACTGTGCGGCTGTCCCTTGTGCACTGAAGTCTTTGAAACCTCCCATTAAACAATTTTGTGTCAAGTGAGTGAAAACTATACATGGTATGTCATGCTCAACCGGCGTGGGATCTGCACGTGGAGACAAGCCATGATAGCCTGCTTCAAATCAGACGATCCACAAATAAACTGCAAGTTAGTAACATTTCTAGCGCTGATAGACGACACACTGACAAGCACAGGAAAGACTTCTGGAAAGCCTCTTTACGCCCTCGCTTAACGGTAAAAGCACACGCACGTACTGCAAAAGCACACGCACATATGCTTATACACAGCAACAAACCACCAACAAACTGCCTCTCCTGAGAGCAGCCAAAAAAATCTGCCTTTGGCAAAAGCACAAGAGGACATTGAGTTTAAACCGCCCTGGCAATTCGTGTATCAGCTTTTTAAAAATTGTTTTTGTTTATTGGTATTTCAAAATCGATACAATACATATCTCATACAACAACAAACCAACTTGGTGCATGGTTGCCAAATATATGACAGTACAAATCATACAACTGCCGCTTATGTCATCCTTTATCGAACACAGCGATGTGCCACACAAGCACAGGGCCAATAGTCATGTACATGTAAACATTTAGATGCAGTGGTGCGTAAATCTGACAGTGGTTCACAATGACCCTCCCGTAGTACCCAACCTAAACACATAGCAAAGCTCCACATTATTGAAATTACATATCCCCAGTGCAAGCCACATTTACCACATCATTTCCAGGACTACTCGTCCTCTCCTGAACCCAGGTAATGAATGGTTCCCATATCTCTCGGGGTCTAGAAGTGGGTGGCATTATTCCCAAAAAGTGGCCAGCTGAACATGGCCATAAGTAACCTCCCTGATCCATTCCATGATGGTAGGTTTCCTCTTTCTCCCCCAGTGAACTTCTATTTGGCGTTTGGCGAATAGTAGCAACAGTGCATGCAATTTGCATTTTTTAATATGCGTGTCTTTGACATATACTAACAGTCCCACTAATGGGGATGTGGACATCATCTTACCCAGGATCTGATTTATAGACGCAAAAATTTGAGACCAGTACTCAGCAATGGCCGGACACTCCCATACCATGTGAAGAAAAGAGGCAGAAGCCATCCCACAGCGCCAGCAGCAGTCATCGTCTCTGAGCCCCATTCGGTGTAAGCCAGTGGGCGTTCTGTAATATCTATGTAGGAATTTGAAGTGGATCAGGCGAAGCTTGTAATTAGGGGATAACTCAGTTAATTGGGCGCAACAGTACGTCCACTGGTCCTCAGTCATGGGGGGCGATAGCTCTGCACTCCACTTATGCCAAGCACTAGCTGTCGTCACAGGGGCGTCGGCCTGCATATGTGCGTAAAGTCTGGTGATAAGTCTACGCGGCTATGGTGTACGAAGCAGAGTTTCCAGAGGATTCAAAGGGGATGGTTGGGACGGGAAGTCGGCGTGCAATTTGCGACAGGCAGCCCGTATTTTGTGATATAGAAATGTCTCCCCGAAAGATACCCTCTGTCCCTCCTCCGCCATCTGAGGTTCTCTAAACATACCCATCGGGTAGAGATCTGCAAATGTATGAAGGGACATCTTCTGCGCTATCTTGTTGTTTATCTCATCCCTGATGTTAGGTAACATTGGATTCTGTGCTAGGGGGATGGAAGGGGCATATAGTATCTGGGCTCCCGCTCGTCTTCGTAACCCATCCCAAGCCCATCTCAAAGCTTCAGAGGTGTTGATGCCATCTGTGGGTCGTTTATATGTCTGGTATACCGCCACCTGTAGAGGTACCGGCGCCACCGCAGCTGTCTCCACAGCCACGTGCGGCTGAAAGGGCACCGGGTGGACCCAATAATGCAGGAAGTGTGCCTGTGCGCAGAGTGCATATAACTTCATATCGGGTGCACCCAATCCACCCTGCCTAAGTGGCAAAGACAACAGCTCCCACGACACCCGGGCCTGACCTCCCGCCCATACCAAAGATATTAACAATGAGCGCAATGTTTTAAAGAAGGATTGAGTGAGTATGATTGGCAGATTTACAAAGAGATACAAAAATGTAGGCAGAACAATCATTTTTGCTAGCGCGATCTTTCCTGCTAATGACAGTGGAAGTTTAGCCCATACAGCCACCTTCTCCTCCAACCAATCAATGGCTCTACCATAATTTAGGTTCCAGACTTCCTGCAGATCTCGGCTTATCCAAATTCCCAAATACTTCACTTTCTCATCTTCCCATTGTAACGGGAACTCAGAAGCCACCGCCCTGGTGTTATCTGTTAGGGGAAACATCACCGATTTAGCCCAATTCATAGATATGCCTGAAAGACCACCAAATTTGATGAACTCTCTTAGTACTGTGTCCAGGTTTCGTGCAGGGTCCAGAATGTACAAGGTGACATCATCTGCGTAGAGTGATATCAGGAGGCTCCGAGCACTAAACCCTATCCCTTTGTCTGTGTGGTGTTGTCTAATACGTGCAGCTAACGGCTCCATCGCAATGGCAAACAACAGGGGGGACAACGAGCACCCCTGTCGCGTGCCCCGCGTAATCTGAAACGGGTCAGACAAAAGGCCATTCACTCGTACCCTAGCCGTCGGTTCAGTATATAACAATCTGATCCATCTGATAAGAAGGGGGCCAAAACCCATCCGCTCCAAAATCCTAAACAAATAGGGCCACTCAAGCGAGTCAAAGGCCTTTGTTGCGTCCAAGAACACTGCCACCGCCTGCACATCGTGGTGTAAATAATGTATGACCGAAAAAACTGTTCTCAGGTTGTGAGAGGTAGACCTCCCGGGTATGAAGCCCGATTGAACTGGCAGGGCTATGAGGGGGAGCATGGGTTGCAACCTATTCGCTATTAATTTTGCCAGTATTTTAACATCTACATTGATAAGCGACAGCGGTCTATATGAATCTAAGTCAGTTTCCGATTTACCCGGCTTTAGCAGGGTTATAATTATAGCCTCCTGCATAGTTTGTGGTAGTATACCTGTTTCATGTGCTTCCTCATATACCGCCAAAAGTTTGGGCGCGAGCTCCTCCACGTAGGCTTTATAGAAGGCGGTCGTCAGACCATCTGACCCAGGGGCTTTAACCAATGGCATGCTTTTAATAATTTTGGCCACGTCTTCCACCGTAAATGGTAAGTGCATATACTCCCTGTGCCGGTCATTAAACCAAACTAGGGCCAATGAATCTAAAAATGCCTGCATGTTCTCCGGGCATTCGGTTTGTGTAGCTGTGTACAAGTGGGTGTAAAAGGACGAGAACTCATTAGTTACAGCCATCGGACCCCTGACAGTGCCACCCCCTTTATCAATTAGTTCGGGAATGTAAGCAGTAGACCGCGAATTCCGAAGCATGCCAGCAAGCGTTCGTCCCGGTCTATCGCCCTCACCGTATCTGCGCGCCTCTGCATACTTCCCGAGAAATTTCACTTCTCTTTGCGCCTCTTCGTCATATTCTAACAATTTGGCCTTCAACTCAGCCAAGAGAGCAGGCTCGTCCTCAGAATATATGCACATCTCCAGGTCTTTTATTTGAGTCTCGATGTTACGTAATGTGATTCTAATGGCCTTAAGGACACCCGCTTGTCTAGAAATACATTGTCCCCTGATTACCACTTTGAATGCCTCCCACAACGAGGCCTCGGTGTCAACGGAACCTGTGTTAAGTGCGAAGTAATCGGTTATATCAGTACGGATTTCCTCCTTAAACGCCTCATCTAATAACGCATGTGGAGGCAGCCTCCAGGAAAACGCCCTCTGCGTGGCGTCAGGAAGTGAGATTGTCAAGAGGCACGGGGAGTGATCCGATAGCGTTCTCGGCAGGTGCATCACCTCCACTACCCAGCTGGCCACATCGCTCGTCGTCAGCCAATAATCCAAGCGAGACCAGGCTCTATGATGTTCAGAGAAGCAAGTACCCTCCCTAGTCAGTGGATTGCGTAGGCGCCAAACGTCAACCATGTCCCCATCGTCTAATAAAGTATTCAGGACTTTGCCGGCAGCGGGATGATGTGTCCTCGCCGTGCCCTGTCTATCCAAGTTGTCATTTAAAATGGCGTTGAAGTCCCCCCCCATAAAATCGTGGTGCACCCAGTCGCCTTGACTTTAGCCCATACATCTTGGAAAAAACTAGGGGAGTCTGTATTAGGTCGATACACCGCTACCAAGGTTAATAAAACACCTCCCAGTGCACCCAGCAGAATAATATATCGTCTGTCAGGATCTGTATGTACCTCTCTATCTTTCCAATCGAGGCCACGTTTCACCAACACTGCCACCCCACGGGAGTAATTTGAATATACCGATGTGTATGTGGATCCCCATCGCTTATGTTTAATTTTCGAAGAGGTCTGGGCATGTAAGTGAGTTTCCTGTAGCATGCATAAATCAATATTGTGTCTTGTTAGGTACGCATGTACCAACCTGGATTTCCTACTGTCATTTAGTCCCCTTATGTTCCATGTCAGGCAGTTTACCCTGGTCTCGTGTTGCACACGATGGTCAAATGTATGTCATCGCTGTGTCTCATTCGACATGTGATTATCTCAAGTCTCACTGTGTGTTCCCTCCAAAGGCATGGCAATACACCAACAAAACTATGAATAACATACCCAGCCCGCCTCCCCTCACCCACACCAACCCCCCAATCAGGTTGAAGAATACCCCCCAACAATAAAACATAGAACTGCAAGGAGACAAACCTGCTACATGACAAAATAATAATTGTGCGGCTTCTGGACAAAGAGCCATGTCACCACCTCCCAACCTGAAATTCCAAGCACATGCCACACTCCCACGACCGCAGTAACCAGGATAATGTTTTTTAAAGAATAAGGCAATAGTTCCCCGGGACAATATATATCCCTACACACCCCCAGTGCATATCTACATGTAAGAACTGACCAAGCTGACAATTACAATCAGCAGTCGACAAAAGTTGCCAATTCAAAAGGAGAAAATTTTGAGTCAACACAAAGCACAAATACACTCCCCCACCCGAATCCAAAATGCTATTTAAGAGGTGTGATGAACATTATGCATAGGGAGAGGAAAAGGAGAAAAAAAACAAAAAAAGAATACAGTATCTCGCTTTTCAGTCATTGTCACTTAGCTGGTGTTCAGGCGCTTCTTCCGTTCTAGGACTAGTCTTGGTCCGCTTACCACCTACATGTTTCGCAAATTTTAAAGCGGACTTGGCGTCTGTAAAGAAGTGGGCGGAGCCGTCATGGGACACTTTAAGTTTAGCAGGATATAGTAGTGAGTATGGGATTTGCGCCTGCAGTAGGATCCGCTTTGCCGGAAGGAATTCACGCCTTGCTGCCTGCACCGCCAGGGTGAAGTCTGGGTAGAAGGCGACCTGATTTCCCTGATGTGTTATTTTCCCCATTGCATGCGCCTGGTGCAGTACCACATCCCGGTCTTGATAATTCAATATCCTTGCCAGGATGGGCCGCAGAGGAGCCCCCACTGGAGGCTTGGACCCCAAAGCACGATGGGCCCGTTCCACCGCAAAGACCGGTGAAAGGTGTGTGGCAAACAGGTCCCGCAGCAAATCCGCCACATACACCTCCATTTTGGTGATCACCGTCATTTCCGGAATTCCCGTGATGCGTAGATAATGGCGGCGCGATCTCGCCTCCAAATCTTCATTTTTGGCTCGGATCACACCCAACAACCTATCCATTTGCAGCAGTTGATCTTTTGTTTCCACCTGAAACTCATAAAAGACGGACTGTTTATTTTCAAGCACGTCTAATCTATGTTCATGAACCCCGACCTGGGTCTTCACAGATTCCATTTGGTTGGTTAGCGTGTCCAATTTCGCGTCGATTGTGCGAAGGCTAGACCGCATTTTGAGCATAAGCGTGCGGATGTCCTCTCCCTGATCACCCAACGGTCCTTCAGCAGACCCTCCTGTGGCAGATTCTGGATCCGATTCCATCTGTCTGGTCGCTCTTCTCTGATCAAAGCTAATTTTGGGCTGCTTGGCATCTTGTTTGCCCATGATTCGCCTGCCGTGGGTGCACCTCCACAACGACTTATAGGCTTAGCGATGCCTTCCCTGCCGATGACGCTTCGTTCCCAACGCACAATCCACGGCTGTTGCTGGTGTACCGTAGACACCTTGTGTATAGCAGCTGCCCATGTACCACTGGCACCTTCTCCATCCCCTACTTGTGGTTTGGCGAGGGAGGGGGAATCAGCAGCCACCACCCCTTACTCGATATGTTACCGACAGCAGCGTCACAAGGGCATGCAGCAAGCAGATCAGGCAGAAGTGACCTCCGCAGACCGCCTCACCTCACGGCGCCATGTACCGTCTCTCACTGTCCCTTACGTGCGTGCATGCGGATCCAACATGGCGTAAGCACATGCGTACACTTTGGGAACAGGTATTCCGGCCTCAGCAGTCCAAAGCACCCCAGCGTAGCAAGGACAACGTTCCACTAAAGATCTGACCCGATCCGCAGCTCACCGGCCGGTTTATTAAAATGAACGTGCTCGCTCAGGTGAAAGTAACAGCACCCGCTCGCGATGGCGTCCTCACCTTCCAATGGGCTTCAACAACCCACCAATTCCGCCATGTGCCCTCAGAACAGCGCAGCGTCCCACACCTGCCTCACCGGATCGTCCGTGTATCCAAGATCGGCGCACCCCGCCACTCCAGCGGCCTGGGTGCAGTCTCTGCCTCCGATCCTAAAATGGCACCCTCAAGTCTCAAGGAGTCCCGTCAGGCACTCCGCGTCATGACCGCTGTCCTTATCTCCACTTGCGGCATGAATTCAAGGGTGTCAGGTCTCGTCCCGCACTCTCGTTGGGATGTATTGCAGCTACTTAAGTTCGGCAGCCAACACCGCACAGGCCCACAGCGGAGCTCCGGTCTCAATTAGCCACGGTTGCCGCGTCACGCCTCCGCCAGTTCCTTCCTCTCCACCGCGCACATCACTCCGGGGCACATAACTCGACAACCAGGCAGCGCAGTCGGCAAATAATCACACCACTTGTTGCAGCGGGTGTCCCGCTTCCAAGGAAGCGAGAGAAGCAGGATTTCGTCTACTTTAGATGTGCGAATTAGTGAAGGATAATGTCTCGGCCGGCGGAGCTCGCTCACAGAGCGGCCATTCCGCAGCACGGCAAGCCACGCCCCCGTGTATCAGCTTTTTTACTGGTAAACGCTCTAGTCTTTTACTTACCTTTGAAAAAAGAGCGCATTTTCATTCATTTTTATTTATTCTGTTCTTTTGTAATGGTCTTAATCAACCAGCCTTTTACTTACCTTCAAAAAACGAGTGGTTTTTATTAATTTGTACTATTGTAATGGCTTTAATTTACTATAAAGCAAACACAAGGAGACGATGGATGGAGCGCTGAAACTTTTCACACACTCACCCCCAGTCACAGATCTGGGTTGAATCCATCATCATTCTTTAGCTCACTTCGCCACCTCAGTTCAGACCCAGCTATATGCAAATCAGTCTTGACCCTGTGCCTCATGGGAACAGTCCAGCTCATACTGCCAAGCCTGGTCTTCCCTGAACCGGAAACAAGCATCCTGGGACCGGTTTTGGGGTACCACCCCTCATCAGCCAGGCTAACTTGAATCCAGTGGCAAAGTGAGCAAGGGACCCACATCTGGGCATACCCTGCCATTAGAGCAAACAAAGCAAACACAAGGAGACGATGGACAGAGCACTAAAACTTTTCAGACACTCACCCCCAGTCACAGATCTGGGTTGAATCCATCATCGTTCTTTAGCTCACTTCGCCACCTCAGTTCAGACCCAGCTATATTCAAATCAGTCTTGACCCTATGCCTCATGGGAACAGTCCAGCCCGAACTGCCAAGCCAGGTCTTCCCTGAACCGGAAACAAGCATCCTGGGACCGGTTTTGGGATAACACCCCTCATCAGCCAGGCTAGCTTGAATCCAGTGGCAAAGTGAGCAAGGGACCCACGTCTGGGCATACCCTGCCAACTTAGGGCAAACACAAGGAGATGATGCATGGAGCGCTGAAACTTTTCAGACACTTACCCCCAGTCACAGATCCCTGAAAAGTTTCAGCGCTCTGTCACTTTCTCACATTGAAAGCAACACGAAAGCTATACAGATATGGTAACATGCCTGACCCACTTACATATTTGGTACATTTTGCTTCTACAGATGTTTTTTTTATTCCAGTGTCATAAGATGGCATTTGTAGTGTGTTTTAACACAGTTGAATGGTGGGTAGGTTAGAATCTCAGGGTGCAGTGTGTTCCTAAGAGTAGGGCCCAGAAGTTAGAGGGATTTGAATCTGGATGGTGTGCAAGGGGTTTAGGTGTGACTGGCAAGTTCTAGTTGATGTACCGTAAATTCCTGCAGCATGCGCAACCAGTCAGTACGTTGGGAAGATAGTGTGGAGAGATACTCTTTGTATACAATTGCCCAAAAGTTTTACAAGGCCATGTTTTACTAACTAAGTATCATGAACCTTTGTTGCAAAGAGGAGTGGTGAGGTTACTCAGGGCAGTTAGAGTAAGGTTCTAGTGGCAAAATTGAGAACCGTGTGTAATGCAGAGAAGGAATATTGAGTGAAGCCCATGATCAGACTGCTGCAGAATCTAATTGACGAAGTACTAGTTAAATAATTAGTGCCCTAAGGGCACTGAAACAGAGAGAATGACATATTTTTCAGGGGTATCTTGCTGAAGAGAAGACAGTCAAGATGCCTGGCAGAAAGTTGGTAGATCATGTGGAAGGGGTGGGTGTAGAGAAGGAATGATATTAGACAACCTCCATTTTGGAGGAGCTCATCATGAGAGATCTGAGGGTCATCCAATATAATAGTGGAATGAGGTGGGGAGAGATGTGTGAAGCCCAGAAGTAAATTTGTGTGTGATCAGTGAAAATGTGACATGAGAAGCTGAAAATGGAGATAATATCCCTGAAGGAAGTGGCGCATTTGGAGAATAGAAGTAGACCTATGTGTAATGCTTTAAGGAAATTAACTGGCTTAGAAGACGATCTCTTGTTCATTTGAAACAATTTGAGCCAGTATTTTGAAGAAGTTAGTGGAGATATTAGACAATAGTCAGAGGAGAGAAAGCTCAATATTTTCTTTTTAGTTGGAGATATATAACAGCAGATTTGAAACATTGTGAGTAATTTCCAGTTGAGATTGAGTGAATGAATAGGGAGGTTAGGGAGAGAAGCACTGTGGAAGAGAGAGACAGGGGTTTAATTTCATGAGGTCTGGAAGGATCAGAAGAGAATCAGATCGGATGCAAGTCTGAGGATGAGTTCCACAGAGCAAAGTTGGTGCCTAAGGGAGAGAAAAACAGAGGCGAGGTTGAGGTTGGAGGGGTGATATTCAAAATCAAATGAGTGTTTCTATTGCAAGTCATCTTAGAGGAGCAATGCCATACAAAGCCCATGTTGGAAAGTAATAACTTATCACAAGTGATAAGGCCACAAACACAATAAAAGGTTCAGTTAGGGCCTCAAAAAATTATTTCCTTGCTCAACCCTTGGTAGCAGGCAATGAGCAGGCAGGCTTAACTTAGGAGACAGGTGTGTAAAGCATTTAAAACAGCAATACACTAAACAAGTAAGACACCACACACAATAAAAGTTTAACTCCAATTTATAAAAATATGTTATATTTTTATGAACAAATAGACACCAAAACAACAAAAATCAAATGTAGGGAACTAGAGATATACATTTTTAAAGAATAAACACTTTCTAGTGCTTAAAAACCTATAGCGCCACTTTGGGACATCTGGTGGCACTTGACCAGGACAAAGTGCAAGTTTGAGGATGACCATGATGGAGCCCTGGTCAGATACACTAAGTGGGAGGTCTCGGTCAAAATTTCAGACTTAGAAACTTTTCTAGAGGATTTTTCTTTCGACGTCGAGCATCCCCTCCAGCTGGCTGATTTCGATGCAACATCGTCAGATTGCTTCTACACGAGGCCTCAGTCTAATCCTGGAAGTCTACAGCGGAAGGAACCTGAAATCCAGGCCGGGTCACAGTTGAAGGTAACCCAGCTTGACTCTCGATGTCGAGTCAATCACCTTATGGAGTTTTTTAACAAAAAGTTTCCAAAATTTACCAAACTTATGGATCTTCTTCCAGAAGGGCTCCTCGAGGGTTCAAAGTGTCCAAAACACAAACCCAAGAGTCTGGAAACTCCTAGAGGGTCCTTGGGATGTCTGGACTACAATTCCCACAATGCATGCACTAGCCTATGCACACGCTATTCTTATCTCTACTTGCAATAAGTATACAGTAAGTGGTACAAGTACAATTGAGAGACACAGTAATTCAAGCTCTTTAAAGTAATCACAGTCGTTTGGTGTTCTTTTATTCTTTTATTCAAAGGATTTGCCCAGCCAACACGTGGTTCGTCATGGGGAATTACCCATTCGACTTCTTCAGGGCTAAAAAACATAATCACGTGTAAAGGATCAAAAGATCCGAAACTGTAATGATGTGACACATGATAACGATCACCATATTCACCAAAAGTGAACACTCTGTGATTGATGAAACTCAAAGATCACATTGCAGTGTAATTCTATCCATGCGATGCATGGTTTAAAAATCTGTGATGCCCTCTAGTATCGTATCTTGGTGGGTTTAAGGCAACATACAGAATTATGACTATCCATGCAATGCATGGGTCAGATTATAGCATGCATTTTGAAATCAATTATTATCTTCATAGTCTATGGCCAGCATTTTTACACACTTGGAGGCAAAACCCAATTGTTCGCCTGTTCTAATACATGGATCACAGAAATGTCTGTATTTGAAATTAATTATTACATTCCTTGTTTGTGACCAACATAGTTACAGAATCAGAGGCAGAATCCTATAGTGTGCCTATTACCAGAAAGGGGGAGAGGTATAGAGGATACCCGATGGATAAATGGGGGGTGAACGGAGGATGCAGACCAAGCAGTCATGTTTATATTACAGTGTGAAAAACATGCTTTATTGGTTATTCGGCAAGAGCATAGTCGAAGTATCATGCCTGTCTGGTAAGAAATGATGCTCTTCGCGTTCTATAGAAATGAATACAGGGTGACACTCTTGTAAGTATAGTGCTCACCTACGTGGTTTAAAATAACGGTACTGTGAGCTCAAGAGTAGGTGAGTGGCGCACTCACCTCTCCACTGGTTCTACTTCCGTCCCGGCTGACTTTAAAATGCTTCCCAGTGTTCTGTGCAGGTTTCTCTTCGGTTATAGCAATGGAATCTAGGTCAATATAATATATTGAATTTAGATACACGGCCTAAATTACACCATGTCCAGGAGATATACAACTCCATTAGTCTCCCTATTATGAAAAAGCCCCTTTCTCACCTTCTATGGTGTCAATATGCCAAGAATGGCGTCAATTTCTATCCCGAAACTCTCTCTCCACACAAATTTATGGCTCCCTGTTAGTGCCCCAATACGGGTGTCTGTTGGTTAAAAAAGTCTAGGTTAGCCCTTTCAGGTGACCGGATTGATCCACCCCTTTTTTTTAAATAGTCCCCATGCTCTTGGGCTAGTACTCTTACCTTAGCGAGTACACTGCTGTCCTCAATCTGCTTCGCGAGTTCCTTGATGACCCGGAAGTACTAGTCGGATGTTTTCCGGTCTATAAGAGTTGTAGTATGTCTATAAAGCTAGAGCGCGCACCGAAAGTGTCAGTCAGTCACGCTTGCAAAACCGGAAGTGGATGTTATACGCTGCTGAGCCTGATTCAAAACTAACTTTATTGTTCCCAGCATAATGCTGTGTAGATATAAATAGCCACTCAAGTTGTGAGAAGACGTGCATATCATTATACGGTGTGACGAGAACCTGATTCTGACGTATCCATGCATTTGATCGTTGGACATGAACTAGGTGGAACTGAAAGTGTTTTATAACCATGAATGTCTCCATCTGACGATGATGATATAGTGCATCCGGATAAAATATAAATTAAATTTCAAATTAAAAGGAGGGTGGGTGAACAACCAATCGCAGGATCAGTGTACATAGCTATTACAGATGATGGGTATAACATAATATAATGTAACACATTTCTCCTGGGGTTCCGTGTGGTGTACTGTTGTTAGCATCAAACAGGTATCCATTACATCATACATCTGTTTCACAGTTTATACAGGAAAATAAGGCAACCGTCATTCTCCAGGCATACAAGTTCGTCCATTCCATCATACATACGTTTCTCAGCTCTATAAATGTGAACTATTACAATCCAACTGCTTGTTTATAACCCTAGTAATCACTACGACAATTTCATTCATTTTCATGTGTGCGGGCCTGGCTGGACGGTCTGTCAGTTGTCAGTCGCATTCTAAGAATATTTTTCAGTCCCCCAGAAAGTACTGCATCTCATGATCGGTGTTTAGGCCCCTCTCAACCGTTCTGAGGCGCATGATCCAAGTCGCCTCTGTGCGTCTCAGTTTCAGTTCTCTGTTGCCCCCCCTATGGTTTTGTGCAACTAGATCAATTCCGAAGAAGGAGAACTGTTTGTAGGGACCCCACAATGCACCTGGCCAAATCCCTAAAAGACCACTGGACGCACTACAGGATGGGGACTCTTAATGGACATAATGTAGGTGGGCTCTGTTAACCTGTAGCTTGCCGGGAGTCCAATCCTTAATCCTTCTTGAAGCAAGGCAAAGTCCTTAGGGTTATAGTACTAGATTGTGTAGCAGGTGCAGTCCTTCAGAGTGCAGTCCTTTGAGTGCAGATACAGATTCCAGCAGGACAGTCCTTCTGCTCCTAGTAGTTTCAATATAATCTACAGTGAGTTCTGTTGGGTTAAACAATTGCTTAGCAAGCAAAATTAATAATTAGCAGTATCTATCCTAAATAACACTAAATGTCAAAAAATGATCTAATAGTTATTTTAGACAGGAATGAAAGTCAAAACACACCGCAAACGAAAGATCAGTTGTTTCAAAAAATGTATATATTTTTTCTAATAGTTACATTTGTATATGGCTGTCACATACACAAATGGCAGAACAAACAGCATAAAGAACGTGACTTTGGTGAAACATGTGACATAAAGTGAATGCGTGCTATGGTAAATAACCAAAATTTACACAAATTATATGGATAGATATACAATGTAGATCCGTCCCTGTCAATATTTATACTTATATAAAATATCTCCATTGTTAGCCTATGGAGCCATTCACTACAATCGGGAACAATAGAATTGGCAGTTTTTCCTCACCAGGGCTTATTAAAAGATATTTTATAATCTCCTTGCTTGTAGTTACAAGGCACCCTACACCTGGGGCATCTAGAGGAGACCTTGGGGATGACTTATATGTAAAAATAAGATTGTTTGAGACTTTTTGGAAGTACCTTTAATTCCAAAGTAGAATTTGCATATAATTAAAATTTAATAGCAGCCTGCAAGGCAGGGCTGGCTTTTAAAATGACAGCAGGCAACTCAGTAGTTCTCTTTCTAGTAAGGAAGTCTACTGGGCCTCTAAACCTCCCTGCCCTATTATATACTTGGAACTTATAGGAAGTTTGAATCCCCCTTGCCTTATTATGTACTAGGGACTTAGGTGGTCTGTTATTGCCAATTGTAATTATACCTAACCATGTAATTTTAATCAGAGCACCAGCCTTGCATCTGGTTAGCAGAGCCCAGGGCACAATCAGAGTCAGGAAACCAGCACCTAGTAGTAAAAAATGTGGGCAAACAGTGGTAGGACACTGCAAACAAGTCCTGATTTCTCACAATGCATGAATGAGAGGAAAAGGGAAATAAAAGTTGAGCTTTGAGGGGCAATGATATTGTTGATTTTGCATGCTAGATGGAGATGAGGCGCAGTGAGTTCATGATGTTTTGAAAATAGATGGCCTTTGCTTTTTGTAAGGCTAGAGACAATGTATTTGAGGCGTGTTTATTGATACAAGATTGTACAGACACTTGTTTTCCACCATCTATGAAGGAACGCCCATAGCATGGCATCAGGAAGCAAATTATTCATGTGTTCCAAGCTGTGGATGTGGAGAGGCTGAAGAGACTAAGTGCAAAGGATAGGGTTTCTAACCAACCTATTGAAGGGTGTTGCTTACTTGGTTGAATAATGTTTTGAGTTGAAGTAGCTTAAGACTCTTGTAGAATTGGTATGGTAATGCAGGGTGAGATTTAAGAGTATGTTTTCTTGTTGAGATGAGAAGGGGTAGTTGGCTTGGTGGTGGGAGGAATATTGTCTACAAGGTGACAAAGTCATGGTCAGAAGTGGAGTAATGATTAGTATAAGAGAAAGTTAGCTTGTTAGAGATTACTATGAGGTGTGCATTGATATTTGCTGTGTATGGAGTAGAGGGGAATGTATTGCATTCACAGTAGTTAGACGCTGGGTAAAAGATTTGCTCTTTTCTTTGATACTAAGGTTTGAATTGAATTTTCAAGCAGGATGGGGGGATGGGATCAAAAGGATGAATGCGAGTGATGAGATCTTCAAAGAAATAATCAATGGAGCCAAGTGGCTGATAGAGTGTGACAATGTTAGTTTTTAAGAGGGCAATGACAGAGGTGAGTGAAATTTAAGGGAAGTAGGGACTGTAATTGACACGGAGCAGGCACTTCTGATTGAAATGCAGTATATAAATAAATGTGTCATAATTTGTCTGGAGTACTGCTGTTTTGACAGCAGCTTTTGGGTTATTCCATGTCTTAGTGATGGCAGTGAAGTTTAATGTGGGACTCTATGTGTCAAACACAGACTAAGGGGCCGATTCTGATTCAGGCCGGAAATCTCCCCGACCGAGCCGGACCCGGAGAGATTTCCGACCGAATCGGACCCTAGCAGTCCGACCGAACGAGTACGATGCGCACGTATGCTATCGGACTCGATTCGGTCAGACTCCCATTGAAGTCAATGGGAGCCAGTCGTACGGCGAGTACACGGGCTCCCATTGACTCAATGGGCATGACCGCAAACAAGGGCGCCCCTACAGCGTGTTCACGTCGATGCGGGTCGCACCGTACATGCACGTGTAGGGGGACCCATGGGTCCCCCTGTGTGCGACTCGCGCACCTACGCTTCCAGGGGGTCCGACACGGACCCCCAAAGTGCGGCTACGACAGCTCCTTGGAGCCGGACTGCGCGAGTCGGTCGGAGCAGTCGAGGTGCGCATCGTACTTACCCGGCCGGGGAACGTCTCCATTGCGCGGTGCGCGTCGTCCCCGTGCGAGTCGGTCGGAGCGGTCGGGTCCTGCGAACGAGTCGGTCGGAGTTTTCGCGAGCGCACGCATCGTACTCGCTCGCCCGGACGCACGTATGACTCGGTCGGGAAATAGGGCTCCGAATCGGATCCGGTTAAGCCGAATCCGATTCGGTGCCCTACCGGCCGAGATCGGAATCGGCCCCTGAGTGTCCCATAGCCACAAAGTGATGATAATATAAAATGCATCAAGAAAATGGTTACATTTAGTGGCATCAACATGTAGTAATTTATTTGCTGGTTATGCAATGACTAGATAGAGAAGCAACTTGTGAGCTTACATTGAGTTTGTCATGAGTTCCCTGTGGGGCCCACTGCTATTCTCCCCTAGGTAAGCCTAACTGTAGGTTGTAGGCCACTTTGGATGTGCACACGTTACAAAGTAACACACTTATTTTTGTGACACAATATTATTTTAGATATATATTTAACATGTTCTTATTATTCATCACTTCTTCCTGAGTCTCAGTCTGGACATTTTGTACAAGGTTGAACAACATTGTGCCCTGTTTTTCTCTGAGGTCAATCACTAACACATTGACATAACCGAGAGACCCAGGTGCTGTTTTCAAGAATGCCATTACTTGTCATATAAGCCAAGACTTGCTAGTTTGAAAACAGAGAGGAAATGTCCCAGAATAAGCATGCCAGCTCTGCACAAATCGGAGATGCAGTCAGCTAATGGCAAATGCTAGGTATGGGGCCCGGTTCTAATATCTGAGATCTCTGATATATCACTGTGCTCACATAGTGAGGTCAGGCTTAGGTAAAGATATCATTCGCCATGATAGGGCTTTTCATTGTATAGAGTTTATTAGTAATGCTGATTACTTTACTCGGTTGCATATGTTTTCTAATTGCATCACAGCTGCTTCATGATGGAGCACAATAGTTTCAATAAATATTGTAAATGTTCCTTGTGTCTTTCTTTTTTTTGTTATGGACATGCATAAGTGAGTGAACGAAAGTTGATGACCTGTTACTGCGTTTCTCCTAGGGGACTAGAGTGTTGTGGTCTGGGGTGCCAACCTATCTGTTACTCTTGGAAGGTTAGAAGGGCAGGTAAGGCACTGTGAGCTAGTCAGAATTTGGGCCCACGGGTACTGATGTGGTATTGTGACTCAGTCCCTACATACTGATGTTCTCTGATCCCAGGCATAATTCAGTTTCAAACAGAATCCTTGTAACATGGCACCACCAACGTTTGGTGTGGTACTTATTCATGGGTCTCCTGAGTACTGCTTGTGCGTGTCCATAATACCCTTACACCTATCACTGAAGACATCCATGGTGTTGGGGACTAATCCTTCACAGTGTTTTAGGAAGCACCTAATACTGTTGGTTTTTCAAGCTTGAAAGTTTAAAAGGCCAAAACCCATTTTGTGTTGCACTTTGTTTCCATTACTGTTTTTATCATGGTGGAGCCAAAACCTATTGCAATAGCTGCTAATTTCAGACCTGCTGTTCATGCACATGTTACTGCACATGGCCTTACAAATGTAGGTGGTGACTTTATTTGCGTGGTTGAAGCCCATGATGGCTAGCGCTTTGAAATCTTTTATTCTTGGGTCAATTTTCCGGCTGTGGTTGCTAATACAAACACATTTCATGAGGCACAGTTGCTCCACCACTAGCACAATATAGAGCGTATGTGCTCTTAGAAATACCACTTTCTCATTGGGAACAAACTACTTGGTTCAGCGGCACCCTACCCCATGTACTTGCACCAGTACGTATAGGTCCCCTAAGTAATGCAAATATTACTTCTCCACAGCTACAACCATTGAATGCTAATTTAAAAAGAATTTATATATGCTTAACTCAATATGTTTCGTGCACCTTTGTTGGCACATCCAGCAAGAGTTGGCCTGCCATGGCAAGCGCAGTTGCCTGCAGTGCCTACAATAAGTCCAGTAATTGTTCATTCAGTTATGGGTAAAATCCCCACAAACCGTGAGGAAATTTCTTCTATTTTGGATCACACAAACAATCAACCAAATTGAAGCTGTGTTTCCCCTTAAGGGATCAAAAGACAAGCACAGAATTTTATTTTGACTATATGCTTACCCCAAAGAATGGTTCCCACTATAGGTGACAGTAACACTTGTGGGACAGTCTTTGTCACTGTATATACCATCAGTCATGGCACTACGTCCACGTCAGTCTTGCCAGACATGTTGAAACAAATACAGAATGAACACGGGGTAGCTGCTGCCCCGGATTTGGCGATGCAACTAATGGAAAATTTTCCCCTTGTGTCTGCAATGATTCTGTCTAACATTAAAGGCAAAGTGGCATCTCTGGCTATACATCAGTGGCTCACAGTGGTTGCACAACCTGAACGTGATTGTGAGATGACTATAATTATTGGTGATGTGTATACATACTCAGGACGCAATCATTTTGGGACCCAGAAGTACTAAACCACCCCTTGGCAAACCTAGTACTAACAAAGAAGCTGAGCAGACCCATGAGTTTGTTAAAAGACAATGGGATAAATCTAAACAACCACAGAAAGGTAAACCTCATGGAGGTTCTTCACCCCGGGACCCCTCTGAGAGGTGCTACAATTTTCATGATTGCACCAAAATCAAGGCTAAAGGCAGGTATCATATATCGGATAAATGTTCTACTCGTTTCTTGCAGGACCCATCTGAAAAGCAGAACGAGAGAGGAGGGCGATCTGAGCACAGACAAGAAGAGTATGTGAAACCAAATAAGGAGACACAACACTTGTCTGATGTGAAGATAAAAAAAGAGAAAAAACCTCCTCAATATAAAGCCCCATTTCAGAAAAAGAAAGCTGCAGCTATAACCGTAAAATGTGCCACAGACACTGAGAACCCTCCTACTGTAAATAAGTTGGGCAGGGACTCTCCTCAACAGCAAAGCAGAAGTATCTATAGTGCACTGGAATCTCCAGGAGTTTCTGACAGCAATAGCAACTGATAACTTTGTTACAGTTGAAACCCCGGATAGGCACTTAGCCCCTCCAGATAGGTTATATGGATTAGATATACAATTTGAGGGTGACATACAGCGCACCATTGAAGTAATATTCTGGGAAAATATAACTTTGTCTTATGACATCCTTTTAGCGGAGGTCAATTGGTCCCCTCTATTTGTCCAAACATCCCCGCAGGGTGAGGATGCAATAATACTTTTATTTTCTGCTCTCGTCCCTGATGAAGTCAAAGAAGCTAATGCAGCAGAATGGGCTCTTGCACAAACCCCAGCTTTATACTGCAATCATGTCGGCTGGGATAAGGACTCTTCTTATCATGTTATACCCATACGGTTCAGCCCGCAAGTGCAACCACAATACCCTATTAAACGAAATGTTAAGGCACTTTAGAGAAACACTCTCCCAATTGTAGTACCAGGGAGTAATTGAACCCTGTGTCTCTCAGATGAATAATCGTCTTTTCTCCAGTTTTGTAACTAGATCATTCATATTGCATCATTTTAGACTGCAGACATTTACATAGTCATACACAAGCTTTTACAGACGGTACAGCAACGATTAATAATATAGTCATTAAAAAATACAAAACATCCTTGGATATTCCAAATAGTTTTTCAGCCAAAATCTAGCACCTGAAAGCAGAGATTGAACAGCCCTCTCTGCCCTTGGCTTTAAGCATCGCTTTACCCATCTAGCAATGGAATATAAGAACAGTCCAGGACTGTCTGCTGCTCACATAGTGTCATTTCTACATGATATTGACCCAGATGCATTGTCCTACATAGATGATATCTACCTTACGGACGATGTTTTAAATACACACTTTGCCAGAGTGGATCGCATAAAATTAGGATTCACTGCATGTGGCTATAAGTTCAACTTTAAGAAATCTCATATCAAATTTCTAAGTGTCCTTTTCTTAGGATATGAACTTACACATGAGAGTAAAAGTTTTGCCCATCACTTTTTAGACAATTGTGCACAATTGCAATCTCCAAACACTTTAAAGGTACTCCAAACCTTATTAGGTTTTCTTAATTTTGGCAGAGCATACATTCCTAACTATGCATTAACACATTAGTACACCCTGCTTTTCCAGTTCACATTGGACCGCAGAACATACTGATACACTCAGATCTTTACATTCTGACTTGCTTGAAACATGTCACGTACATACACGTGTAAATACTACAAGCCTAGTCATCCAGGTTTTACCGGCTGCAATTGGATTTACCTATATCACCTTTAATGAAGGTGAGATAGTGGCAATGGCATATAAATCCCATTTATATTCCAATGTGGAAATGCGTTTTACTTCCACTGAAAAAATACTGACTCTGGTGCAAATGGCAATTCTTAAAGAGTGGCCTCTTGCACAAGGGAAACAAATCATTGTCGTTACTCCAGTGCCAGCCTTAGAGGCTGTCACAAAGGCTAGTGTTCCGAATGCTAAAGCCCTCCATCATTGATGGATACAGTGGGCAACATCCTTAACAGCTGTTAATGTAGACTTCGCCTTTGACCCATCTTTACAGACACAACCATTTCTACAGTATGAGAATGTGTATTCTACCACAGACCACAACACATACCCACCTACTTTCTACCACAGACCACAACACATACCCACCTCTGTCTTACCTCTTGAACAGTTTACACTGATGGTTCAGCTCAGCCTTAGAGGCTGTCACAAAGGCTAGTGTTCCGAATGCTAATGCCCTCCATCATTGATGGATACAGTGGGCCACCTCTGTCTTACCTCTTGAACAGTTTACACTGATGGTTCAGCTCAGCCTTTTATAGGCTCTAAACAGCAATATTCAGTGTCATGCGCCACTGTTGTTGGGATAATGTTGGACAGAAAATTCCAAACACAGAAAACTCACACCCAGTCCTTAGGGGACTGCACAGTGCAGTAGGATGAACTGAAAGCTTTGCTTCTCGCACTCAAACATACAGATCCTGAATTCCTCACACTTACTGTGTGTTATTCATATTACTGTGTACAGTCCTTTAATGATAATTTACATTATTGGCAACAGAATGGATTCAAAGATTCTAAAGGCAGCACAATCAAGCATAAAATGCTTTGGGTTAAAGTGGCAGACCTCAAAGATAGGTTACCACAGGCTTATGTTATTCATACATTGAGTCATCAGCGTGTGGGAGCACATGTTATGTGGAATTCTCTGGCTGAGGAAGCAGCCAAATCTGCAGTTGCGACTGCTACTGTTGCTACAATTACTTGTTTTAAAATGAAAATAGATTCTGATATCTTGGCTGCTGGCAGTGCTAATGGAGGCAGCATCCCTTAACCTAAAGGCTTTCCATCTAAATATACTTACCACTTAAATGAACAAAACATACCTTTTGTGACCATTCCAGGGGTTGGTGATTGTTTGATTCCCAACCAAGACCGCAGACTAGCATTAGTGATAGCTGCACATGAGGGTGTTGCTTCTGCATATGCTGGTGTGGTGGCCACAATTTTGTTGCTACGTTATTGGTGGGACAGCTAATATCAACAGGCCAAGAAATATGTTCATTGCTGTAACATTTGTCAACAAATTAAAGTTTCCACTGTGGCATGTCCACCACATCTTAATTTCTAACAAGCCTTTTGGCTGCATTTATTTGGACCACTGTGGTCAACTGATTTCAGATACTGCATTTAAATTTATCCTAGTTGCAGGTGATTCTTGATCTAAGTTCTTCTGTGTTTGGTCATAGCGGTTAGCTGACACTCGCACTGGTATTAAAGACATGCAAGTCTTTATCAGAACACATGCATGCTGTACATTCCATTCGGACCAGAGTCAAGGCTTTCGCTTCTAAAGCATACCGGGATATTATGGCTTCCCTGGGTATACAAATGCATTAGTCTTCTCCATATCACCTGAGGGCAATTCTGTTGTGGAGAGGATGAACCATGATTTAAAGCAGTCCTAAACAGCTAGAGTATTAGGGACAGGGCATAGTTGGATCTACCACCTATATGGGGTACTACAAGCACTTAACAGATCTCTGGGTGGCCGGACCCTATACGATGTCCTCTTTAGCATCAGAATGTACGTTCCTCACCTTGACGGTCCAGACATTGTGGCAGGAACCACGCTCTTTGATGTAAATGATCATTGTGCTGTCTTACAGGATCTACAACATTTTTGTGACACCCAATACAATGCCCCGTTGAAGACATCTGCCTCTGCAGGAATAAAGGAGAAACAGAACCTTCAGGCTGGATTCTAAAATTTGGGGATCTCATGTGACAGAAGGTGGCCCATCACACCGAGCACCGGTGCCAGTCCTTGGCATTCAAGGTACAAGAACTATAATCTTTCCACCGCTTCCTGGTTCTACAGACAATCATTTTGTCTCTTTTGATCACATCAAGTTACATCATGTGGCCAATTCTGAAGAGTAGGCCATGAGGAGTCCTTGTTCCCTAACTCCTCTTGCTACCATACAGGAAATTTCTCTACAGCTAGTGAGCACCACCAAGGATGTTTTGCCCTAGCTGGGGAGGAGCATGAAGAATGCACTACAGTTAATTCCTGCATCCACTGTAACTGCCATCAACATGACTGAAGTGAGTACTGTTCTTACTACTGCGTCTTCTGCAGCTGATGTCATTTATACAGATCCACCTCTTCTGGGTTTTTCCGGTCCAGTTGTGGTACCAGAGGCACCAGTTTTTCGACAAACTGCTTCTGAGTATTATGCGGGTTGAGATGATTTTTCTTCAGATTTTTTAATGATTCTTCCATTTTGGACACTCCTGCTGCACAGATCTGTGTTTTCTTTTCCTGGCTGAAACACACTTATCTGGTTCCACCTTGGATATATGTTTGGATAATACTTTCCTTGGTTTTTCTATTCTTGTGGATTGAATTTGTGACAGTTTTTTCTTGCTGATTAATGGCCATTATCCTCCAGAATGATCTGCTACAGAACTGGGCGATGAGGTGTTGACGCCTCACTCATCTTAAGATAAGCTAAAAAGAGACTTGTCCCTCATGAACAATTCAGTTCTCCAGTAACTGATGGAATTGTTTGGGATAAAGTTACCTTTGATATATTCAGACCTACAGAGATTTAGCAGATATCATATGTGTTTAGGGTTTCTCTGGGTGTTGTTCTTGTGCCTGGGTTACATTCTGATGATTGGGATGTTGATACTGTAAATTCTGTGCTCTCGGAGCTAGAATACTACACTGTTTTTGAATCAGAGTACCTGTACTTAAATTCTGATAATCACGGCGATAATTTCTGTTACTACCATCATTATGGATATCACTATTTACATTGAGTTAGTGTTCAACACACACTTTTAATCACACACAATGGGAACATTGGCCCACTCCCCCACAAGGGAGCTCCAAAACATATATGGATAAATTCACATACTTTGCTGGATATGATCCATTGGACCCAACAGCATATTATTTCAAGCTAGTCCCTACACTACCAAAGAAATATATGCTTGCACAAACTAAGCTAATATATACAGACTCATTTGTCACTCAATTAGCGAAAGTTATGATTATTGGAAGGATACAATTGACATGAAGTCTGTTTGAAATACCAAACCTTGGCAGGTTCAGGGGATGGAAACCTTGTTCTGAGCCTGTTTAATTCCAACACAAATGAGTTTTCTAAATGACACCGTTCAACAGACCATGTGTCTAGGATTAACTAAAATTAAAGGCAAGAATGCACCCAATTTTCCTTCCATTGCCTGGTTTAAAAATTAGCAAAACTTGACAAATGACAATGAAGAACAGCTCAATAGCATGTTGCAGAATGGTTCATTTAATTCCACACTTTCAGGTCCTCATGGGTGGTTAATGTGGCCAGTAGACACTAATGGTCGTTATGTTCGTTTCTTGAATCCACAGCAGGGTTTAAGGCAAGCAGACCTATTCAGTGTGGAAATTGTGTCAACAGTGGTTGGAACATTCCATACTGTCTGCTGTAAAACAACGGGGCATATTAGCAAGACCCACGTTAAAATTATCACCGTTTTAGCGGCAGGAAACTGCCGCTAAAACGGCGGTAATGGGCTTGCTAATATGCGCTATAGAATTCCAATAGAAGCCCAGGTTAGATGTGCAGGACATCTAACCTGGGCTTCTATTGGAATTCCATAACGCATATTAGCAAGCCCATTATCGCCGTTTTAGCGGCAGTTTCCTGCCGCTAAAACGGCGATAATTTTAACGTGGGTCTTGCTAATATGCCCCAACATCTTTCTCTCTTGTCTGAAGACGTGGACTTATCAGATTTCCTATAAGTTCCTAAGTCTCCATGTTCTAAAAGATTTATTTATGCCACATATAATGACATTTGTAAATTGTCACAAATAGAAGCTGAAACACACTTAAGTCAAATTGATCAAGATAATTTGGATAAAGTGCTTGCTGTTTTTGATAATAGTACTAATACGATGTCTTCTCGCATTTAAAATTTGAATAACATTGTGTCGTCTGTAATTGATATCATGCATAGTGACATGTCTACATTGTATCATGGACAAAGCCAGCTTAGATCTATTATGCAGATTAGCTAGACACTTCAAACCCTCAAAAATGTTGAGTTTCTTGGTGTTATCTCAATTCCAGCCAGCTATTCCTGCCTTTCCATCTGAGACGTAAACAACGACTCATGGCAAAGAAAAATGTCACATACACAATGTTATAGCTAGAGAAGTTAGAATAGCTCCCATTTACTATTGCAGAAAGACCTTCAGCTGCCTGGTTAATACATGGCATAATATCTTTGTCGATTTCAACACTCCAATTCACAGCTTGCATGACATTTTTTTCCTTCAGTAGATATGAACCCCTAGGAGGCAGCTTCATTCATGAATTATGGTCACTCCCATTTTCATATCTTTGTGAGCGTGCCAACGAAGAGGCCTTCCTTACAGGAAAGGAATGCAATACTTCTGACAGACATTCACTTTTTACAATCATGTTACCATTAAGGGTGGGCTGTAAACTCCGCACAGCCGGCGGAGTTCACAGTTTTTATGACTCCGTGCTCTGCTTGGAGCACAGAGTTTGGCAAAACTCTGCCTACCCCTGGTGGAGCGGAGTTTACCGACGAGCTCTGCCAGCACAATTGTCTTATCTTTTAAATTTTGCCCATTGCAATAATGCTGCTGCTTTCGCTGTACTTGTAAAGTAGACGTTGCTGGCTTGTAAATGGGGGCAAAAATGCAGGGAAAGATGATCAAAGCAAGGCTCCGACTGTCACTAGAACATAACCGCAACTCATGCGAAGCATGATTTAAACTGAAATTTGAATACACTTGTTATAAAAAGTCAGCTTAAACTCCTTTTTCTCATGGTGGCACTTGGCTTTCTTCTCTATGCACTTACTGAAAACTGTCACAGAGAAATGACTCCAACGCCCCAAACCTCAGCTAAATAGCAGGGTTTATGTTTGCTTGAAAACTACGCAGCACTCAGATGAGATGGCTGCATGAAACCACTGGGTAACGGCGTTGTTAGTCACCATGCTGGGTCAGCGAATTCACAGCCTGCGGCAGTGCTTGGGCTAGGGGTGCTGCTGGTGCTCACATGAAGTGGGAGTGAAGAGGGCTTAATCTCCGATCTAAAGCAAGAACAATATCAGCACCCTCAGTGGCAGCAGGTTGCCGCCTCGCACCCGGTGCCGTGGGAGGATATCCTCCCCAATCAGAGACGGCAGCAGGGAATGCTGGGCAGAGACAGGCTATCACCGATAGACTCAAGTCCACTGGCTGTTTTTTGTGAACGACGTACCGTATGTGATACGCCATACACAGGTTGACTATCGGATCCAAACCACAAGGCACCCCCCAGCTAGCTGATGACCGATCAGACGGGCAGTGTTTACACACAGTGAAGATTGAGGTACGTGTGACTCCGCAGTGAATGAGCTCTTCAGAATTTTGTGAAGTGCACTTGGATTGGTTGAGTTGCCCCCAATACTGCAATCCTGAGTCGCCTTACCCATCAGGAGTCCCTCCCTCTACCAGGCGACCCCCATAATATATCTTAAGCTGTGGAATTGGCTCCCTAATGAACCGTAAGTACTGACATTACGGACAAGTGTGAAATGCCATCTGTAAAAAGATGAATTGCCGACCTCGAACAGACTCGACGATCCCGTGAGTAGCGGGCAGGTGGTCATTTTAACGATGTGCAGACTTGAAGAGGGGTGTTTTGAATAGAATAGAGTGAAAGGCTTAGGGAGAGAATTTAGTAGTGTGCCAATTAGGGGTGGATATCGGCCAAGCAAAAAACAAGGTCCGCTCGCGGAACTCCGCAGAATTTGGCAGAGTTTCCAGGTAACTCCGCGGAATTCCGCAGAGTGAAACTGCGCAAGCCCTGCCCAGGCTTAGTTACCATTCACGGCGTATGTCAGTAGCGAATTTGGACTGTTATTTAAAAGGAATACCAGCCCCTGCAATATTCCCACTAATTAAAGTCCTTTCAAATGGCAGTTATTTAGGGCCTGATAACGAGTTTGGCGGTGCAGGAGCGGGACCGCCCCACTCCCGCACCCCTAAACCCGTGGTTGAACCGCCCACCTCATTAGTAGTTTTTTCCTGGTCTGGCAGGTGGTTCTTTGACGTTCCCATGGCGGTGCCTATATCATAGGGAATGTCAAAATCAGTACCTGCGCAGCATGGACTGCTGCAGTCCATGCCGTGCAGGTACTGGGGTGCATGCACACAAGGGAGCACAACGTGTGCCTCTCTACATACATCCCCAGGCCCAGAGACAACAGGTGCCATGTGGGGCCCCCTTTGTTTCCTCGCCACCACAGTTTTCATGGTGGTGGAACCACCATGAAAACCGCGGTGGAGAGTAAACTCATAATATGCTTGGCAGGACCTCGGAGGGCCTCAAGACTGCTGCGCCACAGCCAGGGAATCCCTGGTCGTTGTGGCAGTCACAGGGCGGCACAACCGCTCTAGTTGAAATAGTGCAGTCAGAAGACCACCACCGCCGCTGCTGCACCCCCATGTCCAGGGGAGTCTGGCGGTCCATGGACCGCCAGACTTGTAATTAGCCCCTAAATATTAAGCGATCAAGACTGTTGCAGAATGAAAGCTGGGATCCCATGCATTTTATCGGTTTCCCAGATAGTGACCTGCTGTAACAAAGTCCTCTTCCCTTCCACTCAAGAGGTTATGGATAGCTCATTTTGGCCTTCCATTACAAATTTGAAGTCTCATTTCAACAAGCTAAGCAGACTCAAAGCACTATTATTTCAAAAAGATATAGCACTAACATCTGCTCAAGAAACTTTTGAAATACAAGGACATCCAGTGAAACACAGTCATTGTTAAAAACCAACCACACATTACATTTCAGCAAATTAATTAATCACATTTTTAATGTGTCTAATACTGCCGGCTTTGCTCACTTTTTTAAAGTTATCGGTTCTGGCTTAGTCAGTTTCTTCCAGAAAATCTTTAGAGTAATACCGGCTTTTATTCATTGTCATTTTTCCGATGTGTTCGGGCGCATCCCACTGGTGATATTCCTCATTTGTGGCATTTTGGTACTATTTTTGCTCCTCCTCAATGGATGTTCCATTTACAAGCCCACTGGAAATACCACCGCTCCAGCTGTGCTGTGAGCGCATGCTTCGCTTCTTTGGAATCCTCTTCCTCAAGAAACTGGACCTTGATTGGTCATTGCCATTCCGACCTGCCTAGTTTACCTGCATACAACCCGTGCTTCACTGCCTCCCAGTGCCTCTTTGAATGGGCACTAGATATTTACCTGGCTCTGTGGAACCCAGCTCCTGTGGACATTTTCAGAGTTGTCCCTTGGGCCTATGGTTTTTTCAGAATGTGAGCTGTGAGCCACTCCTTTCAACAGAGACGAGTGCTTCAGCACATGAATCACTATATGCTGGCTCTAATAACACAGATGTGGGTTACTCAGCTACTTTCTCAGCATCAGCTGATTCCAAGGATAATGTCTGATTGATGTCTGTTTGTGAACTGGGCTGTCGAACAATCACTGTCTGCAGAGACGGAATCTGTTCTGAATTCATTAGCTTTTGAACTTGCAAAAGACATCATGAATACATCAGACGCACCTTAATTTGGCTACCTTTTCCAAATAGACATATGTTTCTTATCATGATTATAATTTTTTTTAAACATGCTTATCAGCAAAGCCTCGAGTTTACTTAGCTTGTGTCTTAGATTTCTATTATTTCAAAGCCGTTACATTACTGTCCCGACCAAGGGCAGGGTGTCGTGAGTTCCCTGTTGGGCCCATTGTGGTTCTTCCCTAGGTTAGCTTAACTGTTGATTGTAGGCTACTTTTGCTTTGCACATGTTACGAAGTAGCACGTTTAGTTTTGTGACACAATATTATCTTAGAAATGCAGTGCACATGTTTTTGTTATTCAGCACTTCTTCCTGGGACTCAGTCTGGACATGCATGAGTAAGAGAACAAAAGATGATTACCTGTTACTGCGGTTCCCTTGGGCGACTAAAGTGTTGTGTTCTGGGGTGCCAACTTACCTATTACTCTGGGATGGTTAGGAGGGGTGTAAGAAACTATGGGCTAGTCAGGATTTGGGCCTACAGGTACTGATGTGGTTCGGAGACTCTGTTCCTACATACTGACATTCTGTGATCCCCGTCATAGTTTTGTTTCCAAACAGAATCCCTGTAGCAGTTCAAGTAACTGTACACTGGTGTACACAAGCTGACCTAATATTAGGTAGTGAAATGAAACCTAATAGCTGTGACAAAGAACCACCAATTAAATCTGCTAAAATGTCAATTTAAAATTATAAAAGAATATCATGGCTTTAAACTTTAGGAGAGCGAAGAATATTCCTGCCTCATTCGACATTGCTATTAGCTTCAGCAAACAGCTCAAAAGAGCACACGTTTTTTCAACAGAGACAACTCATCGTGTCCTCAAAAACAAATATAGTACAGAGTACAAACTGCTAACATGTTGTGACAGGAATGAAATGTGTCTACATTTCTTTTTTCGGAAATATGCAGATCACACAAAATCACCTTTACTTTTTTCCATGAGTGATAGAAACTACTTCTGAGGCAACGATAAAGGCACATTGTCTGCAAATCTGCAAATAAGCAAGCACATCTAAATATATCCATCTTTGTCAAGTTGCACTTGGCAGCAAGCTGTCAGATTTGCTACTGGTTATCAGTGTGAAGGTGCCACAAAAAAATGAAATTGAAAATTCATGACTCAAAGTGAATTACTAATAATAGTTCAAATGTGTAATTGATAGACCTAAGTATATTAGGGGATGTAAAGGAGTCCCTTTTCCTGCAATAGATTTATTGCTTGGAACTTTTTATCATATAAATTGAAACATGATATATACGTATATAGTTATACGTAGTAAGCATGTTTAAATATATGAATCCAAATGCAGTAATATTTTATGCACTTTAAGAAAATATTTGGCAGCATGAAATATTTACTACATCAGAGAATATATTCTATACATTGTCCTTGAGTCGCATCCATTAAAGGAATAGCTCAAATAAAGCACCACATGTAAGCAAAATCTGTTTTTCAGTGAAACAAATGTGTTTGAGAGTGAAAAAGACTTACACCATGCTGAAAGAGGGAACCTGTTTTACTCTATTACAACGGCTTCCCCCACTGAACGGTAAACCAGCAGTTTGTTGGGAAATACAATTTTCAAGCTCAAGATGTATATTTTACATTGTTTGGCTTCGAGGGGTAAATAGGGGGTGGTATCACTGATGCAACTCATTATGTAATTACAATTGTGATTAAAATGTTTGTCAACCTAAAAATGGAAACAATGTCCTTCTTGGTAGGGAAGAGTCTCTCAGATCAGTGATGTTTATGAGATACTGAAGTCTTAGGGTGATACTCAAAGTACGGCCCGGGGGCCGCATGCGGCCCTCTGAACTTCATGTGTGGCCCCCTGGTCAACAGCAAGCACCCGGGGTCTGGCTGTGATAGTCGATCAGCACTCAACATTGAAATATGTTATATAATGGGAAAGCATTTATTTAACCGCAAATTACTGCATAAATAGAAAGGAGTGACTTAGTGATGCAAAGGTGCACTGCCTGGCTTTAGGAAACACATTGATTTATAAAGACATCTTGCAGCAAATGTGCACAAATATAATAAGGTATGTTCAAAATTAAAAAAGTGTATTTTATTAACATGCAGAACCGTTTCTTCTTGGTAAATCAGATTATACCAGGTGCATTGGAGTGAGTATTATTTTAAAAGTGATAGTTTCCTAAATGTAAATTTGTGGAAAATGTATGCTTCTCTCCTCACTCCTGACAAACAATGCCAATAGTGAACTCAGAGGCAAGTCAGTTTATGTGTGCACTGTTAGGGTGGCCGGCGATTTGCTATTATATGCTGAACAAACATAGCTGCATCAAATCTTTTCCACAGGAGAAGTTTTTATAGCGCACATCATGAAGTCATGCATTTCGAGGTCTTCATATTTGAGGTGATTAAGAAAAAGGAGGGAAAGTGAAATAAAACAATTGCCTTGGATCACACAAGTTTATTGAGTGGGGAAGCCAAGGTTTTCTGATTCCACATTGTGCATTACAATTCAGCCACTAGATGTAAATGCTTCGATTCCCCTATACCCATCTTTACAACCCCCCACAGACCCCTGGCCACCACCCTACCAGTATAAGTGCGGCCCTCTGCCCCACCAGAGACCAAACATTTTGGCCCCTGATAAAATGTGTCCGAGTACCCATAATCTAGAATGTCACCCTAAATTGTAAGGATTAAGAATCCCCTTGAAAGCCACTGATTTCATCACTGTACACTGAAAAAAACAGCAAGACTCTGGTAGAAGCCAGTGCTGCTTATGTGTGTCTATTATGACAGTGAGGGCCCGATATATGATGCGGCTCGTGAAGGCTCCAGGCCGACGGTCGAAGCCTCGGACGACTGTCATGTGGTCTCACCGGAGCGATTTTCTTCCGATCGCCCCAGGTAAGATATGGCGGTCGGAGAGCAAATGCTGGTGGCTCCATTCGCGGCTGGCCTCCGACAGGCCCTCGGAGAGCTCGTCGGCCAATCGAAACCGACCCCAGCAATCCCCAAGAGCAGGCCTTTACTGCCTGGAGGATTGCGCTACGTGCACGGCTACCAACTGTTGGAGCGTGTTTGGGGGCCCCCAGCCGAGGCCCCTTGCGGTGGGCTGGGCCTCCGGCTGGATCCCTGCACCTCTGTGGCAGAGCACCTTGAAGTTGCCTGTCGCCCATGGGCTGCAGGGATGAACCACACCTCCCATTTCACTATGGGAGCATGGGCCGTAATGCATACTCCCATAGTGAAATGTAGGAATGCGACCAAACAGTGTTTGGTCGCATCCTAATGAGATGGTCGGGACCGCCGACCCGGTGTCGGTTGGTCCCAGGACCGAGTCGGTGTTGGACGGAAATAATTCCACCCGACATCGATATCAGGCCCTTAGTCATAAAACACACACAACCAGCTGATGTGCTGAGTGGAGGAGTTACTGCTCTTTGAAATTACAAAAAAGACAGATGCTAAGTAGTTCAATCATCTTCTCAAGAAAGCCAATGTAAAGATTCCAGAGCAGCAAGCTGTTAGAATTTCCGGAGTGCTAACATTGCAACCACTAATGAGAAACAAGCTTTACAAAGTGACGAGAGATCATGATAATGCCATAGCAGGTTATATGCAATGCAAAAAGACACACTATTAAAAACAAGCAGCAGTTTCATTCTGCCGACAAAGGAAATGTTTTAAGTTTTCAAAAGTAAGTTTATTAAAGGTAAATTGAGACATAAGTGTATAATGCAATACAGTAATAAATATTCTTACAGTTAAGATTATGAAATTGAAGAGAATATTGGTGAAAAAGGGAGTTGTACATGGTTTGGGAGTGAGAGGAAGAGTTCAAGCTGGGTTTACATGATTGAGATTTCTCAATCGCTATAAAAGCAAAATAGCAGTAATAATACAAATTAAAACATTGTAGTATCCCAATAAGGGGAAAGTCAAGGAGGTTGAAAAACATCCTGCTGAGCGGCTGTGCATGATAAAGAGCGTTTTGCATTTTCATCGAGGAATTTTGTAACAGGAGACCATAACATCAAATGTTTCAGAACAGCAAGAGAAAGAGGGAATACATGTGCTGTGTCCAACATATGGTTATGACAGACTGCATACCACCATGCTTGAAAAGACTATTTGATTAAGTCCTTCCAATTTTTGGTTATCTGCTGATATGAAACTGCTAATAATAAATCCAGAATTCGCACATTAGATGAGCACGTAGTCCAATCACCAGATAGATTTCCCAGAAAGATATTAACAACAGAAAAGGGTACTGTGGAGAGAAAAATGGAATTAATCTGAATCCCAATTAAGCCTCCAAAATCGTGAACAGAACGGACAGAGTGAAAAGTAGGTGCAGCTAAACTCGGCATGCTCTTAAGGAACATGTCCAAAGGCTTAAATGTTAGGAAGCTCAGAGTATATCTTATGTAGGACCATAGGTGATAGGAGAAGTATATTATAGACTTAAAAAGTGTTTGTGTGGTATTTGACGCCCGAGGGGATTTCCTAATTTTGGCCTATATTTTGTTCCAAAGGAGAATAGATCATTCCAATCCTAAGTCCTGTTCCCAAGAAAGTTCTACATTTGTTTTTTCTCGGTCAGTAATAGAGAGGGATAAATGGGAATAAATAGTAGATGCTTTAGGGTAAGTAAGCTGAAGGTTACGCAATCACCTAATAGAAACTGAAACAGAAGGAAGAGAGAAATTAAATTGAGCGACATCGCAGTGTGAAGAGCATGTTAGCAAATCCTAATGTTTAGTCTGAAAGAGGAGGAAGCAAAAAAAGTTGACAAGCTTGGTGAAAACGATGGTAAAAGTATCTTGAGCAAAACTTTGATGCACCCAAATTAAACTCTTTTTTCTCCAGGACCTCCAGGAAAAGCATTTGTTATTAATCAATATGAATTTATTATGCCAAATAGTGGAATTAGGAAAAGTTTTGAGATCTGTGGTAGTACAAGAAAGTATAGACTCAAACAATGTGCATGAATGTTTAAGGAAGGAAGTAGAAATAGTTTGTGGTTTGCGGGTAACAGAAAGATACTCTTAGAAAGAAAAAGGGGATAAATAGGATTTATCAAGTTAAACCCATAGAGAACATTCTGCTGGAAAAACCTAAGACCCAATGAGAGGATTGGCCCATTAAAACCAGCCTTGTGATATTTGGAAAAATCAGGAACATTTACCCAACCTTCCGATTTTGGATGCTTAAGCCTTAACAACAACATACAAGGTTTTTTGTTACTTGAAAGGAAGAGAGAAAGTATAGAATTAACCTCTTGAAGGATTTATAAGGGTAAATGTAATGGCACATTAGAAATTATATAAACTATGATATGAGCTAACATCATTTTAATGGTATCACAGGTGACCCCACCCAAGAAAGATATAAGGGGTGATATTTTCCTAGTTAAGTAGTTAATTTTTGTGTACATCTTTCTACATTTATGTGCAGAAATTGAAGTTTTAATGGATTGAGTAAAGCATTAACCCACATATTTTATATGCTGGGCACTCCACACAAAATTGGAAGTGGTAAAATCATCTCTAAAAGTGTATTTAAGTGAAGTATAATATCTCAAAACTTATCATAGTTCAGATTTGACAGCCAGATGTCTCGATGACATGGAAGCCACTTCTTGTGAAGAAGGTGAGAAGTGAGGATTAAGGTTGTGAGAAAAATAATAGACATCCTCGGCATATGCTGCTAATTTAGCCTGCTGATTATTGAAATCAAAACCATTAATGTCTTGAATTTGTCGTATTTTAGAAAAAAAAAGGCTCTAAATAGCGGGCGAGGTGTAGCCATTGGAAAACATTACTGCCCGCAGGCTTGAATAAAGAAGAGAAATAAGGAATATCATTTTTGGGCCAAACCATTTAAGAGTTTGAAAAATAAAAGGCCAGTAGACTCAATAAAACGCCTTCTCTGCATATAGGGCAGGTGCTGCAAGAGGTTCAGACATATGGGACGTTTTTGATAAAATGTCGAAAAATAGATGAGTGTTGACAGAAATAAAGCGTCCTTTAACAAAGCCTGATTGTTCTTTACCAAGCAATTTACAGAGGAATGAATCTAATCGTGAAGCTAAAGCCTTAGAAAAAATGTTATAATCAATATTAACTAAAGAGATAGGCCTATAATTTTTGCAATAATTTTTGCAACAATGTTGGTCCTTCCCTTCCTTTGGAAAGAGACAAATTAAGGCAGATCCAAAAAGAGCCAGGCTGATCTCACGTGTCGAATGTAAGAAGCTCATGGAGAGTATGCAATCTTTGGTAGAAGTAACTGGGCAAAAAGATTACGTGAGTACCTCAAACCAGTGGAATCCATCCAGGCCTGGGGCTTTATCCTATTTAAGTATATGCAATGGGGTGTGAAGTTCACGTTTGTGATATATCGGACTTGAGTGTCAGAAGGCATTTGAATAGAAAGATACTGAATAATGTCAGTGTCCAAAGGTAGGTGTTCCGGTGTATACAATGATAAAACTGAACAAATTCCACTAGAACTTCTGAATCCTTGTATTTTGGTATTTGTTGTGTATCTATAATCCATTCAATGTTAAGTTTATTATTTTTGACCTTAAGATAGTTTGTTAACAATTTGCCTGATTTATTCTAGCCCCCGTAAAATTTTGCACTCAACTTTAATAAAGTGAAAGATTATCTGTAGACTCCTTGTTGAATTGAAATTTACTATTAATGAGCTCTGGTGCACATTCTTTCAATCTTAGAGAGGGAATAATAGGAGTGTTCCCAGCTCTCTTCATTTTTGCTAAAAGTTCCATGGCATAAATGCACGATTTTTTCTGCTACTTCGAAACATAGCTAATGATAAAATCATGTGCAGCCGCTTTGAATGCATCCTAAATGACGTGAAATGGTAAAAGTGATTTGCTTGATTGCAAATGAAAATATTAATTAAAAAGAAGTAAAAGAGGAGGTAAAGGGTGTGATCTAAAAGAAGTGAGTTGTTGAAACGCCAGCATCTAGGCAAATTGGGTTTACTAAAAATACCTAGTTGGATTGAAACAGGGGCATGATCAGATATTGGGATGGAACCTACGCGGAGTAAGATTGTCACGGGATTGGGGTTATGGTATGTGATATGAAAAAATAATCTATTATTGATTGGGTCTGGTGTGCAGGGGAGAAATATGTATTCTCTTAAAGTGCAAAGCCACAAAGTCTCAAGCGCTTCATGTAACTTTTGTTGTTTAATTGTTTAAACAAAAAATGTTTGTGGCACTCTATTTGGCAATGATGAAAGAAACCATAGAATTGCGGTCAATAAAAGGATCAATAATCTGATTGCAGTCACCCATTAAAATTAAATTATTATCGGAATAATGTATGAGTTGCTGACTGAGGTGAGACCAAAAAGAACAATCGGCAGTGGTAGCAGCATACACATTGAACAAAAGAAACTGGAACCTTCCTCTAACCAATAATTTTGTGGAGAATAACCATTGAACCTTATAATTAGATTCTTGAGAAAGTCAACTTAGCATAAATTGCTGATTTCTGACAAAGAGAGTTAAAACTCCATTCCTTTTACCATCACCTGGTAACAAGAAAATCTTGACCTACCCAACCCCTTTTTAATTTTAGAAAGATCTCATTTTCCGTGGAGGTGCGATTCCTGAAGTAAAGCTATATTAGCTCCAAGTATTGATAGATGCAATAAAACACACTGTCTCTTAATGGGGGAATTTAAACTTCTGACGTTCCAAGAAATAATTTTCAGAGGCATAGAAGCATTTAAAAAAATAAGAAAGGGCAGACCAGACAAATCAGAAAACATACACAAAACCATGTAACAACCAATCTCATCTAGAGCACTTTTTAAAAACATAGCAGAAAATAAGGCGAAAGAATAGAAAAGGTATAAGTACATGAGTACAAATGACAAAAAAAAAGTGCAGAAAGTGAAAAAGAGGGAGAAAAGACCTAGGGGTTGATTATGATGTCGATCGGAAACGCTTCCGACCGAATCGGTTTCAGAATCGGTTCTGACTGAATCGGATTCTTCAAGTCCGACTAACCAATTACGATGCTTCTGAACATCGTTCTTTTGGACTCGCATTGACTTCAATGGGTGCCTGTGTTCCGGCTGACTACACTGGCTCTTCCAAAGGGTGGAGTGTGGAAAATCGTGCAGCGTGCAGGCGGAGGCACTCCTATGGACGGCTCGCCTGCTGCATGGTTGGTAAGTGGGTGCCCATGGGTACTGGCAGACGGCCTACTTTGGAGGCCCTGGGTGGTGGGGTCCTACTCACGGGCTCCCAAAGTCAGATTCTGACAGCCGATCCGTATCGAAACAACCGATTTGGAAAGGCTGTTCGAATCCGAAATCCTAATCGCTCGGTGGGAAACGCGGTCCGTAGACCACTACGATTCTGCTCTGACCGACTCGGTTATTCCGAATGCCATTCGTAACTGAGTCGGAAGGTCTGAACGGTTTCCAACCATCATAATCGGTCCTTCGGAAAAGTGTCCGATTCGGTTGGAAAGGCGGGTTCCGAATTGGATTCGGACTAACCAAATGCCATTCAGAGCTTTTCCGAATGACATCGTAATCGACCCCTTAGATAGAAAGAGGAAGAAGAACAATAATAAGATAACAAAAAAAGAGCAAAACATACTTAAAAATTCCCCCCCAAAAAACGGGGAATGAGACTACATGGAACAGATCATATGTACAAATTTCACAGGAGAGGGCATGACCATGATTGAAGCACATAAGGCATGAAACGAGGACAGGCACAGACAAAAGAACGACACCAGTAATTGATAAAAAAAATAGTAGAAGAGACTATCTATGATGCTAACTCTCAAAATACAGAATATTACACAGCTAATTACTAACATAGTAATAAATTGCCTTATTTTAATAAATCAAAAGCAACAAAGAGGATCTATAAATTTAAAGGATGAAGAATGAGATGCTCCAGAAGTATCCATGATTTCTATCTTGCAAGCGTTGATGAAGCTCTTCAATCTGATAGGATCCTCATATGTAGTTGTCTTGTTTTTATAAGTAACTTTAAATGGGCAAGGATGAAAGAGACCATAACGGGCTCCAAAAGAACAAAAATCGGGCCTCATATTTAGAAATTCTCTGTGCCTGTCAGCTGTACTCTTGGCATAGTCTTGAGAAAAATACAGAGAATTAACTGACCATGAAATGCGTTTTGCTGATTTGACCACTGAGAGTACTTTAAGGAGGTCAGTATTTTCCCAAAAATACAAGGTAACTCCTCTTAGCTGTCCTGAGATGAAAGGAACAGCAGGCTGATAACCTAATCTATGAGCATGTTGGATATTAAGGGGAGTTCCTCCTGACATGTTCAATACTTTAGGAAGAAAGGATTTAAAGAAGGTGAGAGGTTCAGAGCCCTCCGTGCCTTCAGGTAATCCATATATTCGCAGATTATTTCTCATATTTCTGTTTTCAAGGTCCTCAACCTGCTTCTGAAGTGAGGAAACTTGAGACTGAAGGGCATTCACTTTGAGATCAGTCATTCCAAAGGAAGAAACATGTTGTTCTACTGCAGTCAGTCGCTCTGCCATCTGAGACCATCTGTTTGTAAGATGTTGCACTTTGACATTGGTTTCTTCCATATAAGGGTGTACGACACAAATCTTCTCCAAAAGGAGATCCAAGGAAGCAACAGGAAGAGATTTTGTAGGGGATGGTAGGTCCTTTTTCATGTGCTTGGTGCAAGCTTTCCAAGAAGCAAGTGGGGCAGAAGTCACAACAGAACTCGAGGAAGGGTTGCCCTTATGAAGAGAAGCCAGAGAGTCTTCCATTTTTGAAAACCTGGAAAGATAGTAGAAGTTTTGAGAAACTTATGTATTGAACACATCAGGGAGGAGCTTGTTTTTTTCAGCCTTCCCATAGATAAGACAAAATTGAAGGGCAACCAAAGTCAATGTTTATACCAAATGAGAGGTCTTCCGTGAAGGCAGATATTCCATACACATGTACAAGAAAGTGAGATCAAATGAGTGCTTGCACAATCCCAAAAAACAACAAGAGAGACTTAAGATACATATCCAGGGACCTATGTAACCTAAGCATTATCGATGAGGGTACAAAGCCACATAGGTACCTGTAAAAGAAATGCTACCATAACAGAGCAAAACATGTATGCATTAAGTAAGAGTGGGCGAAGTTGGCGGAGTACCACTACGCGGAATTCTGCGGACTTGAAAAAATACTCATTGATACTCTGCTCCATAACTCCATTCCATCTCATCCCAATTAATAAAATAGAAGCTTCTCACATACCTTTGGTAAAACAAGTAACTCTATCTTATATGCTAAAATGCATATAGTCATCTCACAATAGTGAAAGGTAAAATATAGCAAGCAGTGAGAGGGTGATGATTTTGGGGTCCTCCTAACCTAGGGAGGCCAAGCAGATGCCGTGAACACAAGAGCATCATGCTGGTGATTCGGTGGTGGTCCCATCCTCCTAGGACCACCCCAAGACAGTTATGGGCAAAAATACAATCACAACCAAAGGCCCTGCAAAGCACATTATGGGACCGAGATTCTAGAGTGCAGTGAATATTATAGTATCAATATCAAATATTCCTCAAGCGGCAGTGTGGCTCTCCTGAGCTCAGCTGAGAGCTAATGCTATAAGTATTCACTGCACTCTAGAATCTCGCCCCTAATGCTGTGCTGGGCCTTTGGCCGTTACATATTTTGCCCATAACTTATACGCTGGGTGGTCCTAGGAGGAGATAGGATGAGATCGATCAGCACTGATGACTCTCTGTGTTCAAGCACTGCGGTCCTCTAGGTTGGGGGAGGCCCAAAATCATGGCCTCTCTTGACCCAGCAGATATTTTCAAGCTCACTTTTGTGAATTGGTTATATGCACTTGGCATGTAAAGCTAAGGGTGTTTTAATCAAAGGGTTGTGGAGTGCTGTAGCTAACTCATGCTCGTGGCGAGTCGGGATTTTGCATGAATTCCGTGTTTTCAACTGTAATGTTTAGTTAGCAAATCTCCGCAACCTCTGCTAGCGGAGTTCATTGCCCACGGTTAGCATTAAGTAGATTCCAATGTGCTCTCTTCTGAAAGATCATTATGTCACATTCTGTGTCTTGTGTAAAAAATAAATAAAAAACGGTCCCACAGTCTGATTGTGTAATATGCAGGCCGTCCAGGAGGACAACAAGAGCAGAAGTGTAATAATTAGACCAGGAGGGCACTGTTTCAAATGAAAGGGAGACGGACGCACCACCTCAGAGGTGCGGCTCCGTTTACTGGAGCTCGTCCATGTTACAAAATGGCAGGCAGCGTGCTGAAGAGAACCGCGTCTACAAGAAAATACATGCTTCTTAAATGCAGGGAGGTTGAAAATGGAGAGGAGTTTATCTACGAAGTCCTTGAGTCGTTTCTGATTGCCGAAGCCCGTCCTCCAACGAAAAGGCAACTGAGACGCTGCTCTCATCCCGAGGAGAATCACTCGGATGCCGCTATCTTCCTTCGGCGTCATGCCACGTATCCACAAAGGAAATGTTTAAGCTCATCAGAGACCTCAGCAACCAACAACATGCACTGAAGTCACATTTCACTAAAGTAAGATTTACCAATATCTGCACACTTAACTTTCAACCTGACAACTGCAAGAGCACCAAGTAGAACCAAAGTAAGCCTCAAGAAGCACATAATATAGATGCCAATTCCATTACTCTATGTACTACAAATCTTTCCACACAAGATACCACTCTCCATTTCTTTCAAACAGTACAATCGGTAATATTAAGGTTTTTTTTGGCCCACCATGCAAACCCAAATATCTTTTAGGAAGTGCACTTTGCCACCATATGAAGGGGGATTTGGTCTAGCAGATGCCCAATTCTATTACTGTGCAAGCAAAGTTATTCTTGTGAATGACTATTCTCAAACTGAGAGAACTCTACAGTGGCATCAGAGCTGGCATTAATAAAACCACATGGCCTACTTCACTTACTATATGGCACACACACAGATGTCCTTACAAACCTCTCTGAATATAATCTGATAGAGGCGCAAATCACGATGTCAGCTATAGAGGTCAGGGGCATGTAGGCTTTACTGTACATTGGTGGCTAACACCTACAACCCACTGGTGGCGTTGAGAGACAGATCAGCACAAGATGATAGCCCTCTAGATGATGCAGCCTGGTTTGAGGCAAATTGGTTGCTCGTATGCTGGCGATCTCTATGAGACTTCGACTCATCCAGTTTAAATACCTACACAGAGTATACTACAGCCCATTCTGAATAATAAGTAAAATGAGAAGGGCCTTGACCCTTCTTGCCATATGTGTAGTGCAGAGTCAGACAGGTTTTACCATGCATGTGAATATGTCTAATTATAGAGCTATACTCAGTCCATATTCAGTCAATTCTCGGGGAGATAGTGGGGGCTCTTCCCTAGTTAATCGCAGGATGGCAGACTTAGCTCTGATGGATAAATTTCGAGTAGCAAGGAGATTTCCTGTCACTAAACGTGAGATTTCCCATGATTGGTGCTCTAGGAGGGCTCCTCTTGTTGTACTGGTATGGATGAGTGTGCCAGGGCAGTAAAATATGCTTATAAATAAACGGGTTGCCCCAAAAACTTATAAAAATATGGGGTATGTGGGCTAGAACCAGTCCTCCACTCCAGGGGTCTAGGCAGAAAACTTTGTTCTCACATATTTGATATGATACTCTGTTTTCATGAACATATTAATAAGTTGAATAATGATGCCTAATATGTTTTGTTTAGGGTCTTAACCATGTTTTTCATGAAAACTAATAAAAAATGATGCAAAAAAATATAGCTGGCAATGAACCTATCCATTCCTTTTCTCCTTTTCCTGACAAGGTGGAGCATATAGGGGTGGCTGCACTTGAATTCTATTTGTAGATGTGCTTTGAGTAGGTCTTCAACACTGGAGGACAGAATAGATTGCAAGCACAGCCAGACTCCAGGAAGATGGCAGTACTGGTGTAAAAGGTGCACAGTCCAATGAAGCGCAGACTAGATCCTGGCTTAATGAGGGTTCAAGACTGTTGAAAAATCCAAATAGAGCTGGAGTAGAAGCTGGGTAATAGAAGAGCTGAATATGCTCAGGAATGTATAGAGGAGGTGAGGAGAGTGGGAAAAAATTGTAAACAGACGGCATAAACAGCCCGATGCTTCAGGACCAAATATGAAAGGCAGACTGGCTGTGAAGTTTCAAACCTGGAACCAGTCAGAGTTGTGATACAAAGAGCGAGTGAGGGATGAGTTGTTCCATAATGGTTTCCATCCTCTGGCATGTTGAAATTTGGCATCTGACGTGCGTACATACATATTACACATGAGGACTGAATTCTTCGCTTCTCACTGCCATTACCAACACAGGCGAAAGGCAAGAATTCCTCACAGTCTGGGTGCCTATCAGCCTCATACAGATTGGGAAAGAGGGATTTGAGGGGAGAGCATTTTTAATGCCCCCTCTCAACCACTAGTAAGTCATGAGCAGGGAGCCTTACACCCCATTGCCAGAAAATGGCGCCAGAAAAAATCTGGCTTGTCCTATTGTCCCAGGCCCACCACATGTCTCCAATAAATTACAACACCCTAATTCTCTTTTTTCAACATCTCAATAGTGAGTAGCATACTCCACGCTGAATTTTAAGCATTTTAGATCAAATTCCTGTTAAATAAAACCTAGTCATCCCAAACCCGAAGAGTTAAAGGGCCATTTTCAACCATTCCTTATGGCCAAACAAAAGAAGCTGCAACATTTTTTCTCTCAGATCTATTAACAGCTCTTGATCTGGTAGACACCTAAACTTGGAGGAGCAACCTACAACACCCTCATGTCTGCTCAGAGGCGGTCCGTGCAGGTAAGCGCGGTGGGGCAGGGCGAAGTTGACAGACAACGGTATAGGGAAAATTGCCTAAATAAATAAATAAATCCTAATCCGTCATCTGTCGACTTCCCCCCGCCCTGCCCCACTGCTCTACTGCGCTTACCTGCACGGACCCAGCTGTGTCTGGTACGCAAAAGGTTGTAGTGCGAGCGTCATGAAAGACCAGGGTCTGTCCTGGCCATAGAGTCATGAAAACCATGGCCAAGCAGCTAGTAGACTAAAAACATGCACCTCGGAAACCTGATTTGACTGATAAAATGAAACAAACAGAACAAAGGCTCAAGCAGGAGAGCTTCACAGGTAGGCAACTGAGGCCCAGATTTACAAAATTCTCATGCAACACAGCGCATCAGCCAAAAATGTTGCACTGCATTGCTTGAGAAGGAGAGAGCAGGAGAGCACAATACTTACAGAGATATGCCACTCTCCTCCCCTCTATCTAGCGCTGGTGCAGAAATTTGCTGCCAATCACCATGCACATACCTTTGCGCCATAGTGCAAGGGTGGTTGAGCGAGGAGAGGGGAGGAGAGTGCTATATTTCTGTATATATGGCACTCTCCTCACGCAGTGCAGCAAAGTATTTGCGGCTGCTGCACTGTGTGAGAAACTAGTAAATCTGCCCCTTAAACACAAAGCACAGATGAGCCTCATATATGACCTTGTTTTAATCTTAAGAGATCCCATGAGATTCGACAAGCTGACTTTACTTGTCTTTTGGGAGGCGAGACCTTTGAAACCAAGCAATCATTCTGTAGCTGGATTTACACTGAACGTAGCTCAGGGAAGAGAAAATAGAGCTGCTATAAAATGTTTAATATTATTTTATTATGTTTAGAACACTGTTTAAAACACTACCCATATGCTTTCTAGAAAAAACTGCATTTCTTTCACTTTTTTCCCAAACGAAATGCCAGAAAAATGCCCCCACTTTCTCCCTAAATATCCACAGATAAGATTAGTCCAATGATTAATCGGTATTTCACAAAGTGCATCAGATCATATATGCAAATAAGTCTATCTTCTAGGCATTGCATTATAAAGACAGATTATTTTAATCATTTATGGTTTCATTATTTTCCATAATGTTCTTCCTTAATCGCACTTGACATGCAGATCTTCTATTTAATCTATTACAGAGAAGCCAATCTAGTCCCAAATGTATTTAAAGCAAAACAGTGGCCATTCTGGAAACGTGACTTCATGCAATGTATATCGCTAGCATTTCTTCAAAAATTCTCCATTTTAAATTAACATGTAATCTATTGACAATTCTTTTTTCCTTATACACCATTGTATCATGAGAAAGGTTATTGTACCAGCAGACTCCATTGTTCATCACTGGGAGCGAAAAGGGGGAGAAGGAAACAGCCATTGGTGCAATAAAAATTAAGAGGCAGTTAGTGTATTGAGTTGCTCAAAGGAATTCTCTCATTCAAAAACCTCTTGGGATTTGGAATAATATTTAATAAAACACCTTTCTTACAGTGAATCTACATGCAAATTGAAATTGGTAACATGACTGAGCTATCAATCTGGAATGTCGGCAAACAAGCTGCTCACACTGGCAGGCAATTACCTGTGGCCATATTGAATCTATAGATGGTCCATAAAACTACTCTTGTATCATATATACATCTAAACCTTTGCACTTTCCAAGGCCATCAGTCTCAAGATTTCTTTGGTCCCAAAGTAAATGCTGTCAATACTGAAAAACGTGCCTGGCTGTATGTGTACGCCTTACTCAAACGATATACACTGATATTGTTTTCTAATATGTATATGGCAAATCAACATCAATAACTAGTGTGTGTAGAAAATGAAACCATTTAGGGAGAGCCCGCATTGAGTAAATTATATGATTTCACCTTAATCATCATACCCAAAGAGAATTCTGATTTGGAAACTACTGTTCCTATTTTAGGGAGTCCTAATCTACTCCCACCAAACAAAGAAAGCAAACGAAGTCCTTATTAAATAATAAAAGCAGGGAAGAAGGCATATTTTGTTGCATGCAAGTAGATACATAGCTGGGGGCAGATTTACAAGCCCCTTGCGCCACTTTTGCGTCACTTTTCCCATGTTAAAAATGACGCAAAAGTGGCGCAAGGGCCTTGTAAATAAGCCCCTTGGTGTTGTCTGTGCCAAGGGACGTGGTGTAGCATATTGCGATGAACTGTTTTACATCGGGCTTAGACTAAGGTGTATTCTTCTGTTATGAAGAGACAAACTGTAACTTAGTGAACTTGGATTGTGGAAGCGTTTTTAAAATATCGAAAATTAAGAGTTTTAATAATGTGCAGAAATGCACATTTGTGCAGGCTTAAATGAAAATAAAATGCATTTATATGCATAACAATTGTATAATGCAACCATATTTACTGGTACTAGGTCTCAAATGGTTAAAGCAACATTGCCTGACAAGCTGACTTGACTAGATTCCCCAAATGTGCATAAAATGTTTAATTCTTGACCTTTCCATGAACGTGTTTTTCATAATAAATATTTCCAAAGAATGTTTATATTTAACAAAGGTCTCTGTTCAAATATGATTAGAAATTAGTCTTTTAATGGAGTAGTGAAGAGTTCGTATATGAAGATGCAGTATTCCTAAAGACAATACATGGTTGCTGTTCTAAATGTTTTAATTTTTGTTGTATTGATGTTTCAGCTTCTACATAGACTATTATTAAACACATGAATACATTTGATATATTGGAAGTTAGAAATGTAGTTTATATGTGGGAAAGCAGACTGAATGGGAGAATGACCTAGAATGAAACTTGGAACTGATACAGCTTAGGGCCTGATTCCGATGTCGTTCAGAAGGCCTCCGAATAGGATTTGGCTTTACCGGATCCAATTCGTAGCCCTTGTTTATGACCGAATCGTACACAGTTCCGGACAACCAAGTACGATGCGAAGATCTCATAAGCGCCGGCCGAATCGTTTCCGGACCCGAACAACTCTGTGCGATTTGTTTGTAGACGAATCGTGCGCGCAATGGAGACGATTTCCGACCGAGCGAGTACGATGCACGATTCGGACAGCCGCTTCGCCTTGGTCTCAGCGAGACAAAACGGCTGTTGAAAGCGTACTTCAGGGGGCCGTAGCGGCCCCCCTTCACCTGGGGCCCTCCGAATCTGTCACGGGGTGCCCACGGGTCCCCGCGATCCAGGCATGCACAGTGTGGCGGGCACCATGGGGTGCCCGCCACAGGGTGTACGCTTTTCCCCACCCACCCCTTTTCTGCTGTGGGAGCCTGTGTACGCGTCTGTACACGGACTCCCATAGAGTTCAATTGGAGTCTGAGCAAACCGAGTACGTAAGCATACAGCAGCATCGTACTGGCTAGTTCGGACTCCCGGAGCACGTCTTGCTTGGAAAGCCCTCCGGATTCGAGTTGTACGTAGGGCTTTCCTAGTGAGATCGGAATCGAGCCCTTAGTTGCAAACTCGACAGTGCTGCCTGTAGACTATTGTATTTCTGTGAGAAGATGAGGAGTGAGCCTGTTCCCACGAAAGCATTGAGAGCTGACTGACTGGCTGCAGGAGGAAGAAGACTGCAAGCTGCAATATTGATAAAACGTGTTGTCTACAATAGTGCATGTTCCAACAGTAGGTTAACACACATTTTCCACACTCTTTTCCGGACACTTGTCCAGTTCCATTTACCCAGAGCAAAATTTTATGTCACATTGCACTGAGACTCTCCTGAGTTTCTTGAACCTCTCTTTATGGGAAGTTCTGCTCCGAACTAGTTTTGATCTATTGAGCTGACTTTAATTTTGAAGCTTTATGCATTTCTCTCACTCTCTTGAACAAAAACTCTTTATGGGTTCTGACTGACTCCATTTTCTCCTGTGTCTTAGAATAGGGATTATTTTGTTTATGGAATGAGCTTTAATGCACTAATTACATTATCGGATTAACTAATATTGATTTCTGTTCATCTATTGTTATTAATACAAATTAACATGTGACCTTAATGAAGATGATTTACTAAAATATTTGATTAATAAAACTCTTTAACTCATACCAAAGCTCTATAAAAATAGATTAGTTATTAGTCGTTATAACCTATGTGATGAGCAGCTCCTGATCTTCTCTAAAACAACGGCAAAGATCCAGCGCAAACAAACAGCGAGCAACAGGGACTAACCCCGATGCTAGTAAACTGAGACTTTTAAATTGAAAACAATTTCTGCCACTCCAGCAAACTTGGTAGCAGGAGGAAGGTTTAGGTTATGAGAAAAGGACCTATAAATAATTATCCCAAGTTAGAGTAGTGCCCAAGTTCCATAGCTCAAAGCCCAGAATTTGAAGACTGGCAAGGTGCAGTTTCAAAGTTGGTGGCTGTATTGGCAGTCCTGCCAAGTACCATGTATCAGGCGTTAGACTAACGCATTTATGTGTGGTGCTCTGCATCACTGCACTGAAATGCATTGTCACGCATATTAATGCCCGACTCAGCTGTTACACAAGCTCTGAAACTACTGTGGGTGGCCACACCAGGCTGCTGCCAGTGCACGCCTGTGGCCTGCTCCGGCTGCTCCCGCAGGCTTGCCAGGGCGCTGCCAGCAGTGAGGCTCACAGTTGTGCTGCTACAAGGTATTATTTTGCAAGCCTGCATTCATTATTTCTGCTGCGGCACCGCTGAGTCACTACAGCCTGACGTCACGGCCCGGCTATGGTTGTGCCCAATACCGAGACACACCAGGAGTGGTCTGCCCCAATGGTTGTCTTAACTGGCTGTGGTGCCGCGGGGATGTGACCTCACGTCCTGCTGGGAGTCAAGTGTGGAAGAGGAAGTAGTCCGGCAGACTGGTCAGCAGCATGGCGCACAGCTGCTGAGGAACTGCCTGTTTGCGGGTGTCGTCGGCAATAATGGTGCTCGGATGACCGCTCCCATGACTGCTGCTCTTACCTGCAGCACAACCGAGCTGCCTGCTTTGTGAGCCCATCAGTGCCAGGGGGCTAATTTCTGACCTCCGGCGATAATTCTCTCGAGACAGTTGGCCCTCGTGGCCGAGCGAGGGACAGTGAGTGTACTAAGCCATACAGTAACAGAGTCATCACCGTCACTGAGTGGTTGCAGCACTGGCTGCAATGCCAGGCAGGAGAGGCGGATTACTGCGGGGGGTCACTGGCGGCCTGCTTGAGCTGCCTAGTCTGGTCGCCCACACACCAGAAGACCACGTGGCTGGCTGGCTCTGAAGATCAAGAACTGAACACAGACAGTAAGTAGTCTACCCAGTTACTTGACTTCAAGTAGTTGTCACTTAACTTTCCAAGTTTTTATATTATAATGATCAAATAAATGTCAGACAGAGCACATGATCTTGATGTTCAGGGCCCACCACCTATTAGGGAACTTTAAAGCCCCATCTCAGCCCACACAGACCCCATGAAGGACACGTTATGCCTGACATGATAGACTAAAAGAGTTGGGGTGGGAGAGGGAGTCAGTCGGCAGGCCTGGGCATCACTGTGCTGCAAAGATACTTTTGTTTTTACATTCTGCAGATCTGATCAGGTTTTGGCCTAGGTGTGGTTGAGCAGGGCTGGCTGTCCTTTCATCCTTCTGAGGTTAACTGTTAGCACCATCAATTAGACAAGGAAGCACTAGAATGCCGTGCCGGTGATTAACTTTTCAGCTCTCTTATGGACAATTATTCCACAATGTCAGTCAGTTTGTAGCTGATAAACAGATATATGGCTAATGTTTACTTGTTTCATTGCTGGAGTTCGTTACATCACATACATTAAACTGCTTAATAAAATGGCGCAAGTAATTACATGTAGCATACTGAGAGGCGTTTGTTTTCAGTGGACTTTACAGAGGTGCATGTATTGACTAGGGCTCTCATTCCTGCTGTTGGGGTGCTCGTCACTCGCGTCACTCAGAGCAGAGGCCACGGAGTCCAGATGGTCATGCTCTCTAGATTTTGCAGGCAGAGGGGGGCAGGCCCCACATTGGCTGGCAATCAGAGTGTGTTTTGTTTTTCTGCCGGCCCGCTTGGCAACACTGGCACTAGTGTGTGTGTTCAGGCTCACACATCATGCTGGGGCTGAGTCCCAGAGAGACCCATGTGAGAGATGTTAAGCAGGCTGAAGGCAGCATAATTAATTACAAGGGAGGTCGAGGCCCCCCACCCCCAGCAACACAGATCATCATGACCAGTCCAGGTTCTCAATGCTTTCAGTGAGTTGGGACCTCACACACATCCTATTTGGGCTGGGACTGCAACATCATTAAGAGTAAGGGGCCAGAGGCCGGGCCCAGTCTGAGTTAAGGGCTGGAAGGTAAGATCTCATCTGTTTCTGCCAGCCCCCAGCAACACAGATGTCTAGTCCAGGTCCAATGTTTTCCTGCCTCAGTGTGCCCCAGCCTGGGCCTGCCCCCTCCCCAGAATTGTTGCTGTCGCCTGAGAACAGAACTTCCTCAACACATGTTTAGAAACCGTGCTCTGAGCCCGGGAGAGCTGAGGAGGTGGTGCTTTAAGCCTTATCTGCATCACAGTAGAGAGCAGCTCCTCTCTACTCACCAACTGTGACTCCAGACAGACTGACTTCCACTTGGCCACTATAGCAGTTGAGTGCAGCCGTCTGAGCTAGTGAGTGACAGACCTTGTGTGACCTTGTGTGACTAGCAGAGAGTAGATACTCTCTCACCAAGCAAGGACAACAGCAGCTGCCTTATTTTATATTTCTCCCCTAGGTGCAGCAGTTAGCATTGTGACTGAGCGACAAGGTAAGTCTCTTTATTAAATTAACAGTTCGGATGATTTAAATGTGCCAGCTACTCAAAGTACACTCTGAATGCTCGAGCACAGAAAGGGGTTATATGTTAAGATCACTGTACCTGCATATTACTAAAGCTGTTTTAGGAGGATAGCTTTAATTCTTACAAACCCTTCTTTTGTGTTTATTTATTTATGCAACAAGCTTCTTTTGCAGGGCGGGTACCTGGTTCACACAGCAAGTAATGTCAAGATAATTCAGTGTGAACATAAATGTTCCTTGCAAGATCAGTGTTTTGTTTAGTGGCAGTTTTCAGCAGGCAGCCCTGAGGGTTAATATCCCTCCTGCAAACATGAACCACATGTTTTAACAGAACTGTGCATTTTATAAGGTTAGCTGTGAGTTATTGCTGTTCACAAGCAGATGAAACCTGTTTTTTTACTTGTGGACCTTCTGTCCTGGCTGAACCTGGCGCTCACCTTGAGGGTCCTTTGTTTAAATGATGGTGGGGCTGAATTCTTTGTGTACCCAGGAGTTTTCATGTAACAACAAAAATGTTGAGATAACTGGTGAATAATGGAGTGCTGCAGCAAGTTGAGCATTTTGTCTAGTGAAAGTTTTCACAAAAGATCATGAAGCACATGTTTTACCAGAACTGTGTATTTTATTAGGTTAGCTGTGAGTTACTGCATTTCACACTGAAAAATCCTTTTCTTTCTTGTGGAATTTCTGTGCATGGCAGGTGAGCTAAGGAGGTGGAGGTCACATGGGTTGTATAAGTGTCCTCAGGCTATCTGCAAACATGTCAAAAGAAGCACCTATCATGGTCCAGCAACTGTGCCTAAGGCTGTTGTTAATCATGTTACAGGCTACCCTGCCATTGCAACGTATACATTGCCCTTGTTGAACTTCTGCAGAGTCTATGTTTTTATGCTGAAACTTGTTGAATACATGTCTTATTTGATAAAGGTATAGAAGGATTTTTCCAAGAATACTTCATTGTGAGAAGAGAGTGCCTGCACATGTAATGCATTTTACTCTTATGTTGACACGGATGTTTCTATAGTTTGAATGTACCTGCCTGCCACCCCTAAGCTTGGCTGGTTTTGGTAAAGTTTAATATTGCTTATTTCTATATGGTGAACGAAAGCCGTAAGTCTCAAAATGCAGGGGCATATTAGCAAGACCGGCGATAAAATTATCGCCGTTTTAGCGGCAGGAAACTGCCGCTAAAACGGCGAAAATGGGCTTGCTAATATGCGTTATAGAATTCAATAGAAGCCCAGGTTAGATGTGCAGGACATCTAACCTGGGCTTCTATTGAATCTATAACGCATATTATCAAGCCCATTATCGCCGTTTTAGCGGCAGTTTCCTGCCGCTAAAACGGCGATAATTTTAACGTGGGTCTTGCTAATATGCCCCGTATTGTGTTAGCGAAACAAAAGCAGAGTACTAGGTGAAGGCATCCGTCATTGTAAGGCTGCCTTCACAATGCTCAGCACTTTAATAACACAGCAATCCTGTAGTGAGTTTTTTAAAGCACATTGGGTGCAAATTAACATTGATATTGTCTGGCTAGCTGAATCAGTATATTGTGGTGTTATTTCACAAGGTGTGTCATTATATTAACTAGTCTTTTTCTCTCTTTGCCTTTGAGCTGTGGCACAGTGGGAGCTGAGAAGTGGAGTAGCAGTGGCTGGTAACAATACAGAGGCTTAATATAGCTCAGACTTCAACCCAATATTTCTTCCATGTCCCCCATGATCTTGTGCTTGATTGAATTAAATTTGCTAACACCATATTGAAATGTTAATTTGTGTTGCTATAGTGCATTCTGGGTTCCAACCTTCATAATAAATCTGGACCAGTAAATTCAAATTGTGTTTTTTTGTGTATTTTGTATAGATATTCGTAGCCCACCATCTTTGCAGTGAGTGCATGAGAGACCCAATAAATCTTTGTAGGACTACGCTGAACAGGATCAGCCACTGCACAGCAGAACAGAGTCAGTGACACACCAGGCGTACTGTGAGTACTAAACTCTTAACTTTGGGCTTTGACTGTGTACCGCAGATACAGACACATTGGTATTGGTGAAAGGGCATTATTAGTATTTCCAGAGAGTAGAATTGATCAGTGGCCTGAATTGAAAACAAGTCTGACTAATAAGAAAAGAGAGATATTTTCATTTATGCCAGATAGTTGTGAACAGTCAAAACAGTGTTTTTATGCGAAATAAAAACAGAGGGAGCTCAGGAAAATAATAGATTCATTTGGGAGGCAACATCTGCTAGACTGCAGCTTTACTATGACCGCATTGTGGATTGGCGAAACCATGCTTTATCCCCATTGGTCCTACATGTAGAATGTTGGGCATATTTGAGTTTCTTTCCCTTCCCTGTCTTGGCAGAACAATGTCTGATACTGATGACAGTGAGCCCTGCACTTCAACTATGACTTCTAAAAACGGAAAGGCTGGTACTAGCCAAAGGAAATCTAGCAAGAAGAGATCTAAGGCACGGTACTATCGTAGTAAATTTGACCTGTCCTTGATGCAAGCAGAGCATTACAAAGGTAGCTCAAGAAGGGTATATACTTTAAAGTGTGCTTACAATAGCATATCTATTTCCATGTATGTTCTTTTTGCTACTCCATGCTGCCACCTAGGTTTTGTTTTATCAGTTTTTAGTTGACTCATATGTTTTAAGAGTCAAACCACCACAATGCCAATACATATGTTTGTTTCCCTTTCATTATATGAAGAGAATTTATATTTTCTACTACTAGCATCAGTTATTTAGGAGACTAAGGGGCATATTAGCAAGACCCACGTTAAAATTATCGCCGTTTTAGCGGCAGGAAACTGCTGCTAAAACGGCGATAATGGGCTTGCTAATATGCGTTATGGAACTCCAATAGAAGCCCAGGTTAGATGTCCTGCACATCTAACCTGGGCTTCTATTGGAATTCTATAACGCATATTAGCAAGACCATTATCGCCGTTTTAGCGGCAGTTTCCTGCCGCTAAAACGGCGATAATTTTAACGTGGGTCTTGCTAATATGCCCCTAAAATTTTAATAAATGCTCCTGCACATTGTGTGTTCCTGGGCATTTCAGTTTCTCTCTATGTACAGTTTACTTTTCAGTCAATCATGTGGGAGTGCTATACCATGATGAACTGGACTTCTCTATTAAACGTCAGTGGAATGGCGGTCCTGGTATGCTTAATTCATTACTTAGTGTCCTTTCCTAAACAGTGTCTAGTCAGCTTTCAACAAATGTCATAATGGATAGTATAGACGTTTTGTGTTGTACTACAGCAGTCTGTATTAGGTGTGGTCTGTAGATGCTTGTGAAAAGCCTAGCCACTGTATCCACTAGTGCTTTAATTTAAAATCCTTATATTCTAAAACTCATAGGGGACAATCATAATTTTGGAAATTCTTTTTAACTGCAGGGATCATTGTTCCTGTTAAGACCGATACATATGTCTTCCGCTGCTTGATTTGTGAGAAGAATGTCTCCTGTGGGCATCAAAGAGAGATTGATCTGAAACGCCATTTTAGCGGTAAAATTTATACATCTCTTCAGGGCACAAAAATGAAAATGAAGCCCATCTTAGGCTACGTGTCAAAGAAGAGTTCCAATGTAGACTCCCTTGCCAGAGAGGGTCGTGAATACAATTCATAGGATTTTCGGCAGAGCACAAAGTGCCCTTTGCTGCTGATGATCATTTGGGCAGCCTCATAAGGACATGTTTCCCAGACTCTAAAATCGCCTAGGGTTATGCTTGTGCTAGAACGAAACCAACCTGTGAATTAAATGATTCCATTGCACCAGAGTTATTGACTGACTTAGTGGCTGATATGACAGCCTCAGCTTTTAGTCTGTGTGCTGATGGTTAGCAATGATCAAAGCGTTGAAAAAATGAACCTCATAACTGTACGCATTTTTGATATGAAGCAGGGTTTGGTATGCTGCAAATTTCTTGACATGTTTAAGCAAGGAAAGTGCAGCTGAAGTTATATTTACTGCAGTATCTAATGTAATGGCACAGCATTCTATTCCTTCGGAAAATTGTATTGGCTTTGGTGTGGATTGTGCCTCAGTGATTGTGGGATGGCATAACTCTGTTAAAACTAGAGTACTGTCTTTGAATTCTAATGTGTATTTCATGGCTTGTCCATGCCACATGGCTCACAATGCAGCATCCCATGCAGTTTCTGCTTTCTGTTTTAGCTTGAAACATTTTGATATAGAAGAATTGCTTGTAGATGTCTACTTCTGGTTTGACTATTTTTCAAAACGTAAGAATATGTATGCTGAATTCTGCCAATTTGTTGATTCTGATTGCCGCCGGATGCTGAAATGTATTGCTGTGAGGTGGTTAGGATTGTCCACATGATTGGATAGACTGATTCTTCAGTTTGCTGCTCTGCGTTCATACTTCCTATCAACACCAGACAGTGACAGAACAAGCAAGGCCAGGTTAAGGAGACTTGTTAAGAGTTTTGTGAACCCTATGACTGAGGTCCACTACCTATTTCTTCAGGTGTTACCTGTTTTTGTTAATTTTAACCTTTTGCTTCAAAGGGAAGATCCAGTAATTCACATTCTATACAATTCCATGATTGAACTCATTTTTGTGCTCTTGAGTAGAGTGTTTCATGTAGATGTCATACAGTCATTCAAGGGGAGCCCAGATGCCAGTTTGCCTGATTTAACATCTGAAGAATGCCAGATACCAGATTCAAGTCTGTATGTTGGCATCATGGTGCATGGAAAGTTAAGAAACATGCTAGAAAGTGGGCACATTGAACCAGGATCCCAGAAAGCTTTCTATGAAGCAGTAGGCAGCTTACACAAGAATGGAGTAAAGTATGCTTTGAAAGTCCTTCCAGTTAATGGCAATGTGGTCAAGCATGCACAGGTCTTTAACTTTTTTGAGAAAATAAACATAGTTTTGATAGTGTGCTGTTCTTGGTGAAACGGTTTGCGACCTACCTCAAGTTTACAGAGCAGGACCTAGTTTGATTAGAGCAAGAATTTGTAAAATACCAAGTCATCGACTTTGAGGACATGTAAAAAAATGGTAGAGAAAGGGCTGCTATTGAAATAAACTGTGGCACTGGTGAGGTTGTCACTTTCAGGATGAATGTCATTTGGCATTCCATAGTCACAGAATTTACTGTTGTTGACAATCAAAGAAGCAAGTTTTTCCCTATATTAAATTAAAAGTAGCCAAACTTATCTTTACGTTGCCCCACAGCAATGCTGATGAAGAAAGGGTGTTCTCAAGAGTAACAAAGAATAAAACCAAATTCCGCCCCAGTTTATCACTTGATTGAAGAATGTCTTCTATATTAATGTTTCAAATGAACAGGCCTCGAGGTGAAACATGCTATAAATATTCTCCATCTGATAACGTGAAAAAGAAGACAAGAACTGTGACATGGGAGTATAACAAGCTACTTGGAAGCGCATAATAAAATCTTAGCCTGTGTGTTAATTTGGTTTCAGATATAAGTGCCCATAACCCTGATACAGGTTAGTGTTAGTGTAAGGAACATGTCACCATCAGCCTCTGATACTCTTAACCAGACACTATAAATGATCTGACTGGGCTGTTCGCGCTTGTCTTAGTGTGTTTTCTTATTTCAAGTTTTGTCAAGTTGGTCAGGTGTTGTGCTTGGTCTAGATGTTATGTACATATGGATTTTAAAAGTATATCTGTTGCATCAAGTTCGTACTATTGTATTTAACCGTGCGTGTGTCTGCATATGTGCACACACATTTAATAAAGTACTGCCTCTGAAAGACTCGTTTAATGTTTAATTTCATGGTTACGCATGCGAATACGGTGCAATCAGGTTACAAGGGCACTAATCTAGTGCCCTTCCATTTCTGGTGCTCTCCAGCAGTTTTAAGATCTTCTTGGAGTTTCTTGTTGCTCAAATACTGTAATTTCTGATATTTATTTTTCCCCTGTCTTCATTGTGTAATTATTGCTCCCGAGAAAGTGTCACTCATAGTCGTTGAAATATCACTCATAATTTCACTAAAATTATGAAAATGTCACACATAGAAATGTGAAACCTTGGCAGCAATGTATTGGAGGTGTGAATATCAATAAGGTTATGTGTCACCATTGCAGTTATTGTTATTGAAATTGTTGCATGTTGAAGAAGAGCTTTGAATGTATTGGTGATGTTGAGGGGGCGTGGCCTGGACGCTGATGGAGTAGGCGGCAGAGCTTGTGAGCTCCGTCCCACCAGCCGCTGTTCGGACCCATCCTGACAGCCCACGGGGTATAGAAAGGCCATTACTTGTAGCCCCACACCCATGGATCAGGCAGGTGACATTGCGGACCCCCGAGAGTTAGTGCCGCACGGAGAACAGCGAAGAGGAAGAATCCGCAGCGGAGGCAGCGAGATATCAAAATGGCGGCGCACGCCAGCGCTGAAAAGTCGGAGGCCGAGATGGGCGCACCGGCAGAGCGCCGCCGATAGACCGTCATTGATAAGGAGTGATGGCCTAAGTAAGCTGGGGACAACCCACGCTTGAATAGCAGGTAAGCGTCGGAAAGGCTGCAACGCTAATGGATCGCCCGCTGAGGAAAAGTGGCGCACTGAGAGAGGTACCGATAGCGGCGCCTGCACAGCAGGAGGGTTGAGGGGGACCTGTCCCACTGATCAGGATGCCTGTCACAACACACAAAGGGACATCAGCAGCGCAGGGACTATAGATGCGACCACAGCGCAGAGCGGGCCCTGATAGCTCCCAAGAAAACGCACAGAGAGTCAGAAGGGTGCGCGACGACAAGATGGCGGCACAAACCGGCGGTAAGAGCTCCCGCTAACTAAGGGAAGTTCCCGCCATAGATAGCTGTGGTGAATACATGAAAAGAAGAACTGGAGGCGTGAAACAGACCCTGGCCTGATGAGCAGTAGCGCGGGACCAGCACTACAATGAATCGGTCGTTGTAAGCGACCAAAGATCTAAAGAGAGGGCCGCCGATGCCGAAGGAAGGAGTCAGAACTTCCTGCCCAGGTGTTCCCATAGCCGGAACACCTGGGCAGGAAACTGTGGGAAAAGAGCAGGACGGAGGGATGGGGCCATGGCCGCAGCAAGCTGAAAACGAATGAATAATGCACTGGCAACGTTGAGGCTGGGCCCCCCCCCCCTCTTCTCCACACCAGACCACATAGGCAGGTGAACTGCGACAAGGGCCCCACCCCTGGAACTGCAACATAGACGAGGCTGTGGAGGGCACGATCAGAGGGAGGCACCTCCCCACTCAACTTGCAAGTGGGTGACAGACCGCAACGTACAGGAGACGCCAGTTTGACGGACGGCGCAGAGCACTGAGACCCACGCTACGCCGGACGCATGTAGCCAGAGGCCTGAGACATAGAACAGGTGGAGATAGCACGGCACTGAGACCCTCTAAAGGAGATAAAAGGGTTTACCCCCATCTCAGAGGAACAGGGCGCTAACGGACATAACAAACAGAGAATGGGGAAACAGATTAAGAGGAAGGAGAAGGAGGATGGGCAGACGGACACACCTCCGGAGGAGGGAGCGACACAACCCCCAACGCCGAATGCGCCTGAGAGCCCGACTCTACAGAATATCCTGCAGGCCATTAATGCCTCGAGTGAGAGGCTGGAGACGAAAATTGACTCGATAGGGGCAGATCTGGGATTGCTGCAAGATGATCACCGACGCCTCACGGAAAGAGTCACGGCCAATGAATGCTAACGCTCTGACACAGGCCCAGCACTCACGGAAATGAAAGAGCAGCTTGCGGGGCTGGAATCGAAGGTGAGAGTGCTTGAACTCAGGGCAGAAGAGGCAGAAAACTGCTCTAGAAGAAACAACGTGAGAATAACGGGTCTCCCCGAGAAAATAGAAGGAACGGACATGGTGGGGAACCTTGAGGGATGGCTTCACACAGCAGTGGCACCAGAAGGCCTCTCGCCATTCTATGCCTTAGAAACAGCACACCGAGTGCCGGCTAGGCCGCCGGGGGCGCCGCCACAACTGGTGATAGCGAGACTACTACATTATCGCGACAGGGACCATATATTGGCACAAGCCTGACGGAAAGGCAAAATAAAAGTCAACAATGTAGTGTTGTGTCTCTTCCCGGACTTTTCGAGAGATGTCCAACAACAAAGGAGCTCCTTCATGAGTGTCAAAGCCAAACTCCGTCAACTAGAATACAAGTACGCAATGCAATACATAGCGAAACTATGGGTGTCCACCCCGGGTGGAATGGAATTCTTCACCTCTCCACAGGAGGCATGGACATGGCTGGAGCAGCATCGAGGAATATCGCCACCAAAAGACCTGGGACGCCGGGGAAACCGACGCAGGAGATCTCGCAGCAAGGAAGCCAGGAGAGGCATACTGGCACCGATGCACGTGAAGACGCAACTGGAACGGCGGTATGCTATGCAAGTAGTAGCTCTGATCAGCGGAAAGGAACTCACCCGAGACAACTCAGTAGTGGGCCGATCAGGTACGGACTCGGGTTCTGAACGGGACTCCAACATCTCAGAGGCGCCGAGTAATGAGTTCCCCATCGTGACACCTGGCACAGCAGACGAGATCATCTGATGATGAAGGTAGGAGAGCTCCAGTGAGGGGGAAGACGAGAGAGAGACATTGGGGCACACGGACGAACTAATGCAATACGTGTGCTGGACGGAGGGCTGGCGGGCGGACACGTCAAAAGCGTCCATAGACTCACCCCCTAACTTTGTGGATGACAGTCCAGGAACTTGAATTATTGGTTTGGATGGGAGGGTTCTACCTACTTGTCCTGGGGAAGGGGCGTTGGGGAACTTGTAATAATGTTGTTGAATTGTTGGGAAGGGAAACATAAGTTGCACCATCTACTCATTTCAGTGGTTGTGGGATGGCACATCCAGTCTGTGCGGGAGGGGGGATGGGGCAGAGGGGTGGGCGACAAAAGAAGGAACTGGGATATGGCAAATGACATGAAGTATAAGTGCTTAACCTGGAATATACGGGGCATGCATACGGTGACCAAACTGTATAAAGTCTTTTCTTACCTCAACAGACGGGGGGTACAAATAGCGCTCCTCCAGGAGACACACCTCACGGCAAAGGAGGGCCAAGCCCTGCAGAAGAGATGGCGGGGACAAACATTCTACACTACATATTCTGCCTTTGCCAGGTGCGCCATGATCCGGGTGAGGGCGGGAGTTCCATTTTAAGTCACCAATAGGCTAATAGACCCAGAGTGCCGATATGTAGCGCTGAGAGGGAGATTGGAGGATAGAGAAGTGAGCATTATCAGTGTGTATGCCGCGAACGTGGACCAATCACAATTTTTAGCGCGACTATCCCAACAGTTAGCCCCATATCTGATGACCGCAGTGCTCATGGGCGGGGACTCTAATGCCATTGCTGATGTTGGCTTGGACAGGTCACACCCGCCATTGCCAGACTCCCCAACGGTCCGTCATGCGCGGGCGTTTCGAGACTGGCAGGGACAACGGGGACTGGTGGACTCATGGAGAACTCTGCACCCCCAGGACAAACACTACTCCTTCTTTTCGTTGACGCATGAGGTACATACATGGCTGGACACATTTTTATGCACACCGGACATGCATGGACAGGTGAAAAGTACTGAATACCTGACTAGGACGATATCTGATCATAACCCCTTGTTACTGGGCCTCAGCTGGGTGGGTCAGGCTCCGGTCAACCCTTCTCGGCGACTGCGCCCCGAGACATTAGAACACCAGGTCTTTAAAGAAGGTACCAGAGAAAGGATCACACAATATTTCCAAGACAATGAAGGGACGGCATCCTCTCCGCTCCCGGAATGGGATGCCTTTAAGACAACTATCAGAGGCCATTGTATAGCGGAGATGACAGGGGTCAGACTTACACTGACAGCGGAAGTTATAACTGCTGAAAAGGAGCTAATACAGATAGAGCGGAAAAGACGGGAGCGCCATGATTTTCAGGTTGCACTCCTAGAGGCGCGCAAGCCTGTGGCGCGACCTACAGAGAGACTGCGGGCCTTTGACTATAAACAATATATGGACCGCACACATGCAGAACGCGACAAATCGGGCTCATTGCTGGCGTGGCTCGCCAATCCACATAACAGGGGGGTCAGCGACGGTAGAACTGGAGGACGAAGATGGGTGCAGACAGTATACACAAGACGGTATCAATGACATCTTTGCCAAATACTACACCAAATTGTACAGCAGTGCTATGAGGAGCGGAGGAGAGACACTAGGAGACTACCTCAATGAGCAGGAGCTCCCTCGGCTAGAACCTGAGGAAGCAGAGGAATTAGGGGTGGACATCTCCCTATGGGAGGTGAGAGTAGCCATTAAGCATATGGCGCACAACAAAACGCCGGGGACAGATGGACTCCTGGCAGAGTTCTACATGACATATGCTGAGGAGCTGACTCCTAAGCTGGTTGCGTTGTACCAGACAGCAAGACAGCTGCGCCTCCTACCCAACACCATGAGGGAAGCCCTAATAATCCCTGTACTTAAGCCCAGAAAACCACCCCACAATAGAACTGCGTATAGACCACTGTCCATGCTGAACATGGACTATAAAATATTAAGCAAAATTATAGCAAACAGATTGATTCCCCACATGCCCCAGCTAGTGCACGCGGACCAATCGGGATTCATACCACAAAGGAATACTGCCATTAACATCAGGTGCCTCATGGCCATAATGAGGGCAAAGAACTATGCCAAAGATGAGGCTGCAATATTTGCAGTCGATATCGAAAAAGCATTTGACAGTCTAGAATGGCAATGCCTCTATAGAGTTTTAGAAGCGATGGGCCTAGGCGCGGGATTTATAGAATGGGTGAAACTGCTCTACGCGGATCCCAGGGAAAGGGTGCGGACGGGGAAAGTGATTTCCCAGAGTATGAGGGTAGAGAGGGGGACTAGGCAGGGATGCCCTCTCTCCCCTCTGTTATTCACACTGGCCATGGAACCGCTGGCATGTCGGGCCAGAACGGGACGGGATTATGCGGGGCTGTCGATCAACGGCATTTATCGTCGCATAGCCCTCTATGCGGACGACTTACTCCTCTTTTTGCAAAATACAGGTGGAGATTTGCAGGGGGCCAGGGATATGTTGGAAGAATTTGGCGCTCTCTCGGGATTGCGAGTAAGCTGGCAGAAATCTAAGGTATTCCCTATGATGCACAATAGACGACCTCCAGAGGGACTGGGGACCTTACAATGGGAATCCACATGCCTAGAATATTTGGGGGTGACGATATATCATGACATGGTGGACCTAGTAGAGGGTAATGTGGAAAGGGAGATGCGAGCCCTCCGCACCTCCATGGACTTTTGGGGGTCCCTCCCGCTGTCGGTAGCAGGCAGGGTGGCCCTCCTGAAAATGGTGGCGCTACAGTGTCTGCTATACATATTTGGGACACTTCCGATTTGGATCCCTTGTGCGACATTCCGCAATCTAAACTCACAGATCATAACTTTTCTATGGGGGACGGGATGCAGAAGAGTGGCATTGAGCACGATGCAGCACTCTACAGCCACGGGAGGGCTGGCGGTCCCTGACCTCGAGGCTTATTACCTGGCAGCACAGCTGCAATGGTTTGTGGGATGGCTGGCGGACAGCAGATACCCAGACAGGGTACAATCATCTTTTACCCCAGAACCCCAAGTCCTAACGAAAATATTGCTAAGGCTGAAGCAGGGACCACGTAGGAAGACGGAAGAGGAGACAGTAATCACGAGGTGCTGGACGAGATGGCTACAAAGGTCGGGCTGCAGGGTCCCCTACTCTCCAGACATACCCATTGACATGCTCCGCCAGCTGCCGCATGGAGGGAACTGGGCTGTTCTAAATGACTGGAAGGAAGCAGGGCTGAAAGTAGTCAGGGACCTCTTTAAAGAATCCCAAATGCTTCCATTCGAGGACCTACGAGAGGAGTTTAACCTCCTGCAGGGACATTTCCTACTACATAGAGCTGTTACGGCGGTATTCCGAAAACATTGGACTACAGGGGCGACAGAACCTAGAGCGCTAGATTGCTGTAGATATGTAGTCCTTTCTGCAGGTAGGATAAAAACAGTCTCCTGCATATATGGAGCCATCAGACAGGACGTTCAGAGGCCCATGGAGCAACTGAGAGCACAATGGGAAGAAGACTTATGGGTACCAATTGTAGCAAAAGACTGTGATGCCATTGTGGAACACACCCTGAAGGTCTCTAGAAACGCTAGGTTCAAGCTCATACACTACTACGTGCTTCATAGGGCATACCTCACACCAGCCAGAATATGGCGCTACTTCCAAACGGAGGAAGCAGCATGCCCACGATGCAGGAACGGGGAGGCACACATTCTTCACATGTTGTGGGCATGCCCAGGCTTGAGGGAATTCTGGGAGGAGGTACTAGCGACTGTTGAGAGCGTCATAGATAAGGAAATTGCGCACACACCAAGTCGCTGTATACTCCACTGGTTCCCGCACACAGCCAAGACAAAGGTTACTGGGAGATTCCAAGACTTAGCATTTGTACTTGCGAAAAGGGAAATCACGAAGAATTGGAAGTCCGTAAGAGGCCCCCAAATACGGAACTGGAGAAGGGAAATGGGGATTTGGGCAGCTACAGGACACAGAATCTTATTGCGCGCAGCGAACAGAGGTATAGGAAACCTAGAAATAGCGAGAGCCTGGGGGAACCTAGTGAATGACCTGCAAACACCAGACCTAGATGACACAACAGATGACCAGCCGAATTCGCCAACGCAGGACAGGGACAATGAAATAGGGACACTAGGGATACAAGAGATGTAAAGGCCCTAAGACGTGGCGAGAGTTGCAAAAACCCCCGCTTTCTTCCACTCCCGCCCACTTACCAAGCATCGCCCCAAGTAAGGACAGCACAGATAGACGAAAGAGTAGCACACACCGTTGACACATACAACTGGAAATTAGGCAACTCGTTTAGGGGGGAGGGAGGAAAGGGGATTGGGAGCTAGAACTGGTTGAACTTGTTGAATAACTTACTCTGAACAGATATTGACATAGGAAGATTGGAAGAGTAATGTAATGTAAACTATGAAACAGATGTTTGATACTTGATATACGAACCATTTCAGCGAATGTTATGTGAACCAAATGCAAATAAAATCTGTTTTAAAAAAAAAAGAATGTATTGGTGATGTTTATGTGCTTATTGTGAAGAAGTTGAAGAGATTATCGGACTCTGAAGTAGTTTAAGATTCCGGGATACAAAAATAAGAGCTGATTTATGGGTTACTTGTCTACTAAAGATTTGTGGTGAGGGTCATGAGGTACCGCCGATTATACAATTTAGATAGGGATTATACCAAATTGTTGTGAATGTACTATTATTGATTAGTGTTGGCAGAACCTAATTGTGCAAAAGGTGAAGCTACTTGGATTAGGGAGATTAGCTGAGCTGGGATTTAATTCGCATGTGCGAGAAAATCTTTCTGTGTGAAAACGTCAGAGGGTGTTAAAACCTTAATATTCTGATTGTTGAATTGTATTTGTTTTTCTTTATAGGAGCAGACAAAGAATGTTTATTTATGTTCACATGGAGTTGTAGAATTGTGTATACAAGAGAAATTGTAAAGGAGGGTGAACCTCTGCAAGGAGTGAGATCATACGTCATAGTGTGCCACATTAAGATTGGTTGGTTGGTGTACTGTCGTGCAGTTATTGGTTGGTGATGAAACAGAGTGCTGCACTGCTATAGTTCATTTGTTGTGGAAGTGCTGCATTGATATTGGTTGATAAGTCTTCATGTATTAAATCTATAACAAGATTGGAGAAAAGAAATCTGAAAGTTTACGGAATAGAATCAAAACATGGTGAAAAGGCGTCTCCAGAGGGTACATCAACACATTATCTGATAACGAATCTGGGCTTGCATACATTTTTGAGGCTTCGTCAATGATGCAAGATCACTGAAAATGAAGGTCCTTTGAGCTTTCCAAGATATGGTACATTTGAATCAAGAATAATTGTAAGATTGAGAGAAAAGCTTTCCAAGATGAAGCCACCACCCAGACCTACACAATACGATGCATTAAATATTTGGCAAATAACAGCCATGCTAAGGAGAGAGAAAAATACCAGAATAAAATCAGATGCTTGATTGTATGAGGAGCAACAGAGATGTAGGAAAGCTATAGTCGAAGGGACTAGACTGTATTTAGCCATTACTACTGAAAAACCTGAGAAGTTGAAAAAGAATAAGACACAGGAAAAAGATGATGAGGGAGCTACAAAGAAATCAGATACTGATAGTGATTCAGGGGATGACATTTTGGATGCATTGTTAGCTGCGTCGACCACTTTATGTGGCCCCTATAACAAATGCTGAGGGTACTTTGACATCTAATATAACATTGGCTACAGTCCCTGTTGACCTAAATACGGTTCAAATTGAAAGACAATTACAAATGACAGAGCCTGTAGTAGAACCTGTTATATCTAATGTTGTGCCTGCACCAATTGAGAATGTTCCTACAGTGATGCCTCCAAGCACTGCTGTTTCCATTGTAACTGTACCAGCACCTGTTATTAGAGTTATAACTGCTGAGCCATTAGTGATTCACACAACCACTGCTCTGATTAATGTTGTCCCAAATGCAACAGTTCAAGTAGCCGTTGGGGGAGCACCTGGGATAGGGTTTATATCAACATCACAGAATTCACAAATTGTTGCTTGGACACCACCGCAAACAGTTCAATCATTGGGAAAAGGGAGAAGGATTGTCTTTACAACACCAATAACTCAGGGTGAGACCAACCTATTTGAAGATGGGATATTGTTCCCCCAGAGTTTGAAGAAGCTGCAGAAAATAAAAAGGCATGAGGTACAGAAAATCAGGTTCCTACTGCACAGCAGACAGAGAAGAAAAGACTGTTAAATGTCCCGAGATTGAAAATAGAATTAGAAGTAATAATCAGAGGATGTTTAGATCTTGAACATGTGAATCAGTCTCCAGAAAAAGAGCTCATATATTTGAGCAAGGAGATTACTAGACGTACAGCGACTACTACTGATAAATTAAAAGAATTAGCAAAAAATATGAAGTCTATATTTCAAGAAGTGTTCCAGTTCAGAAAAGTTTTAGGGTACAATTGGATGATGAAGCTATTGAGAAAATGCATTCTTCAGGAATGCGATTACTCATCAATGAATTAGTAAAATGCGTTCGTAGAAGGAGTGAATTTGACAACTTAGAATGAAAATGGTCAAAGAAAAATGAAAAAAGCAACACTTAGAGGCAGTAGAAGAAAATAATAAGACACTAACAGAAGAAGGAGAAGGTTCAGCTTATCCATTGAGAGAAATACAAGGTGGACTGTATGTTCATGCATACCTTGGAGCAGAGGCAATCTTGCAGCATTTACAAATAACTTTCAAACAATGAGAGAGAAGCCTTCACAGTGGTACACACAAGTTGATAGATTTGTTAAAATTTTGAAAGTGCTGTGGATTTATTGGAATACATTCTTTGATATTGTAGTGCCAAGTAATTTGTGGGTTGAATATAAAATTGCTATACAATAGCCACATGCAGAACTGATGAGAGATGCCTGTACTAATGTGCCATCGGCTGTGGCAATGGAAAAATACGATGCAGTGATACATTTTTTAAAGGCAAGGTTCCTACCAAAGATATTCATTGGGTACAGATTAAAAGAACCTCACAAAAGCCAAATTAATCAGTGCATGATTACTATGAGAGATTGCTTCAAGTGTTTCAACAGCACAGTGGACCGGAATATCCTCAACAGACTGATATGGAATTTTTTGTTTCTCAAAAAAACTGTGATTTGCTGGCAGACAAAATCGTTGGAGAAGATCCTGAGGTATGCAAAGTATCACAGGGATGAACAAGAGATGAAACAGAAAAAGCTTAAAGGAGAAACTCATGTTAGCCCCGACGAGGTTTGCTAGAAAGTTTTCCAGAATCAGTTGTTTGCAGAAAACCAGGGTGGAATACAAGGTGTTGGAGTTCAGACTCAAGGTGTTCATGGATAATTTGGTGTTGTGCAGGATAGAGGTAGAGGTGTTCCCATTGATCCAAATTCTGGTGTAGATGATGCAACACTGAAGAAAATGACCCCTTGTTACTTCTGTAATAAGATCGGGCATTGGAAGAGGGAGTGTGGACTGAATCCACATACGAGTGTTTACAGTCAAATGCAAGAAGGAAATCAGATGCACATGTAGAATGTGCCACTTCATCAAATTCAACTGACAATGCAGGAACAGGTTCCAAGGATGTAGGTTCCACAAGCCCCGATGGTCCCACAGAATATGGGAAATCGTAGATTTAATATGAACCAGATGCCCAAGGCAAATATGAATCTATTTCATAACCAGAATCCATTTCATAGTTCCTAATGCTAGACAATGATAGTTTTGGGTCCGACAACTCTCAATGACGGTGCCTGAGGGGGAGGAAGATTGCATGCTTGGTGCAACCATTTCTAGAAGGAGAAGTTAATGGCCACCAAGTGTCATTTTTGTTTAACACCGGTGCTACCAGATCCACAGTTAGAACAGCGGAAGTCCCAGACCTACCCCTCTCAAGAAAGAAGATCCAGGTTCTAGGAGTTTCAAATAAACAGATAACAAACCCAGTTTGGTCCCCGTAAAAATTGGATAATTTGAAGAAAATCATCAATTCATTGTGTGTGATTCTAGTCTGTAAACTTGTTAGGGAGAGATTTATTGTGCAAGTTAAATTGCACCATTTACTGTACACCGGATAGTGTTGAGTTCCAGACTCATGATGAAGATGTTGAATTTAAAATGGCCCGACAATAAACAGCTGTAGGATTGTATCCAGTGAGGACAGTTGAAGAATTGCCTCCTCATTTTAAAGGGCCCAAACATATGGGACTTCACAGGCAAAGATTTTGGACTAATTAAATGTCTAGAACCTAAGTTACAGGAAAACCAAACGCTGTGTATCCAAGAACACCACTATATAATTTGACCCCAAAACAGTTGCAGGAATCGCACCTGTAATTAAAAACATGCTGAGGGAAGGGATTTTAAAATAAATTGTGGAAAGCCCTTGAAACTCTCTGGTCATTGGTTTACAGAAACCTAATTGTAAATATTGGATTGTGCAAGACCTTCAAACGATTAACAGCATTGGTGTTCCATGTTGTCCTATGGTACCAAATCCAGCCACCATTCTTTTCCAAATTCCGTGCACTGTAGAATGGTTCACTGTTGTGGACTTGTGTCAGGCTTACTTCTCTGTTCCATTGCATGAGAACGGTCAGTTCTTGTTCTTTTTTGCGTTCAGAGAGAGAGCTTTGGCATGGTGCCAAGTTCTACATGGGTATACAAAAAGCCGCTTCATATTAAACCACACCTTGGAAAAGAACCTTGAATCACTGCAGATGTCTCACAGTTCAGTTCTTGTGCAGTACATTGATGGCCTACATGTGGCATCAGATACATGAGAAGCTTGCAGACAAGATATGATTGAACTATTAAATCACTTAGGGATGGGTGTAAAGTGTCTCCAGGTAAATTGCAAAACTGTCAAAAAGAGGTCCAATACTTGGGACATATCATTGAGAAAGGAGCAGGAAAGGGGTCATAAGAGAGAGTTGAGACTATCCTTCAATTAAATTTTATTGATGTAGATCCCATCAGAGATGCACAATATAAATACAGTTTATAAATAATCATTTAATAGTACACATTAATGATGTGATAATCACAATACAAACATATTGTTATCCATAGGTTAAAAATGACTTTAAAAACTAATACAGATTGTAACACACAAGTTCATCGGGAGGTGTCTGCTAAGGCGTTCAGATCACTGGCTTAAAATACATTATATTTACATCACAAGGGTTTTAAAAAATGATTCATAGCTTCTGTCACTGTCTTGCAGGGGCAGATAGAAAAAACATGCTTAATATCTTGAATCCCACCCTTACAGAGTTTATGAGCTCCAGTCTTATCTACTTTATTGAACCAATGCTTTTTAAAAGTTTTCCCTAGTGTCTAAGCCTTTACTGAGGCTGACGCAAAACAAAATCCTAGTGCTTAAGAAACTTAGATTTGCATTCATCCGTTTAACTAAACTATTTATTATGACATTGTGCTATCACAAATGTGCCCAAGGAGGAGTGATTGAAAATAAGAAAGAGACAAATAAACAATAGTAATACATGACCCCATCTCATTAGCTTTGCCCAATCGGAGACCCAGGTGACTGACCAAGCATACTGTAGGTTAGCACACAATGCAAAAAAAATAAAGCAATCTCAGTTTGTGTGGTGTCAGGCACTCTCTTGTTATTTTCATTTTTCAAATATTTTTAGTTTCCCAAAATGGAGATTTTGTGCTGTTTTGTGTTTTGCCCTGTAGATGCTTCTATCCACTGTTTCAGTCATGGCTGTGAGTTGGAACACTATCACTTGATCCGTTTTTGCCTCAGATAGTGCCACAGTCAGTGAATAAATTATTGTGTCAGAATTACCATGCCACAGTGTGAAATGCTGACAATTCTAAAGAAAACATATTTTGTATATGTATTACTGCATTTCTAATGCTGGATAGCAGAGGTCTGGTTATGTTGGTAATTTATGACCAGACTGCTACTAATGGTGCTAGGATGACAACACCCACTTTGCAAAAAGAATGCAACTGCTGGACAGCTAGAAAATTACCTTGGATATAATTTAGGAAGAAGCACTTCATCCTGTTCCATTCAGTTGTGTTTGGCGTCATCACCTTGTCATCTGTGGGTGATTATCCAGCTGAAAGGTAAATAAACATTTTTTCACTTCCTGTTTACAATATTTCTGTAGTTTAAGAGATTTTGCGTGGATACTCAATTTCTATATTGTATTATACATTTTTTGTTAACTCTGAGTGAACACTTGATATGAACTTACTCTTTATTCTAGAGAAGCTATTTTTAGTCATTGTTAATGAAGCCTTTAAAGCCCCACAAACTCAATACAATCTTCTTCAGACATGTACTTTAGGCTTACCTTCTCCATTGTTTGCGTTCCTTTTTAAAAGGTTCTCTATTAGCACAATTATAAGTACAAGTTACCAGGATGCAGATCTATTGGATACAGAACATTTACAGAACTGGTTGATACCATAATTCTGCAGTGTGAGATAAAACATTGTGCGTTTTGAGATTCAAGCAAACCAATAACTCGCACAATTCCACCCACCTTTCCAATAGCCATCACTATAATAAGCATGTCCTCAAATCCCTGTAAACACTCAAGTGCATTATCAAATTTAGAAAATAACTTATAATCAAATTCACTAGATAAAACTTACTAATCTATAAAGGTGATAATAAAATAAAATATGAGATATAAACTATCAACATAGTCATGACATATTTCAGGAATAATTATGAGAGATCTATGGAAGAGGGTCATCCTTTTTACTTTGGGATTTAAACTCCTCTACTAGCATGTACCATGTCTGAGCTATATGATATTTCTGCAGAGCTGCACTCTCTTTTCCATATAAATGCACACTTTCGGACTCAAGCCATGGAAACAAAACTTTGTTCCATTTCTCCACTGTAGGGGGGACCACACTCTTCCAATTTTGTGTGATAGTTCGCCCAGTCACGAGCAACGCAAGGTCTATGAACCTACTAGAAGCTTCTCCATGTTTGGGGTGATAAAAGAGTCCCAATACAGAGGTTTCTAGGAAAGTGGTTAATTCTTGTCACGTTGCACAAGACAGTGTCTCCACAACTGCAGACCAGTATGCAGTAATAGAATCAACAGTCCATAACATATGAGGGAGGTTAGATTCTGGTAAACGGCATCAAAGGCATCTCAAGTCAGCACCAGCATTTATTCTACTAATACATTTGGGTGTCAAATAGTCTCTATTAACTATGATAAACTAAATGTATTTAAAACATACATTTCAGGATACTTATGTGGGTATGTTAATATCTTCTGCCATTCTGAATCATGAAAGGGTCTCACAAGATCCGATTCCCATGAAGTGCAAAGGGAGCGGGTGAATCAAGTCCCAGTCAGGGGCATATAGGTTAGGTCTGGGGCCCCTGAGTCTGGTTAACAAATTCGCACTGATTGAAGGACTTCTTGAAGGAATGCAAATTTAACACTTTTTAAAATTCACAAATATTGGCAGTAGTACCTTGGAAAGGTGCACCAGTCTCAGGGTTCCTGGCATACTACCGGCAATTGTACAACCAAGAGGTAATGGGGCGAATGCTTGCAAATAATATAACTACAGGCAATCGCAATCCCTTGGGGTACCATATAAAACCATCAATTTTTGCCCATTGTGCCACACCCCTCTAGACAGAAGGCCTGATTCAGGGTTTGGCAGAAAGAGTGAAGGCAGACAGGGTGGTGGAGGACTTTACATTGGCCACACTGCCTTACTTCGCCTGCCATATTTTGAGATGTTGGCTAGTCCGCCAACATTTCTATGGCAGTTCCTGTCAATGTAGGAAAAGTTTGACGGATGGCTCAATCAAACATAATGTCTGACCGTCAAACTTTTACAAAGATTTTAATTTTTAAAAACAAGATTCCTCCTCATTTTTTTTGGTCTGGCATGACAGAGCAGCTGTCACGAGACAATTCAGTAAGCATTAGTAGATAGGGGTTTTGGTTCCACCCACATTTTAGGAGCCAGAAGTACATATTTTCATTGGGCAGAAGTTGTGTGCTTCCACAAAAAAAGACTTGACTTCAACGCAGCTGTGATCATTTTGTTTTTTTTCAGCTGCCTAAACTTTAACTTTCAGGGACATTGAGTGCTAGTATCTCAGATAACGGCTGTGGATCCACAGCATGCGCAGCTCGATTACGATGCTCTGTGCAGCTACATGACGTCACATTGCATTCACTTCAATGGAGCTCAACGATGGTGCAGGACCCCCGTTGTGCGGCTCGACAATGACACAGTAGGTTCTTGACACCAATACTTGCTCCAGCCAAGGTATTTCTTCAGCGGAACCTGTCCGGATCCTGTAGCCGGCATGCCCTCCATCATGGTTAGCCTGAACTTTGGATTTGTACCTGTCCCTCAGGACCTCAAGTAACCTTTTGACCACTAGTGACTTCTTAGCAGTATTTTTGACTTATTCTTTAAAAATTCATATCTCGACTTTTACTAATTGGAGTTTTGTCAGTTTGGTCTTGTTTTACTCAATTTAATATTCTCTGTGGTTCTAAACCTGTGTGGAGTCTTTTTGTGAGGTTTTCATTGTGTTACCATGTGTGTGTTGCACAAATACTTTACACATTGTTAGAGCAGATGAAAATGGAGATCAACCAGGAAGTTTCTTTGAGAAAGTATCAGTGTTTATACTGTCCATACACAGAAGGACAGGTTTATGGTGTTCTGCAATAATTGTGGCATTAGTATCGCAGATGAAGCATATGACTCACTGTGCCCAGACCTTAAGTGTAGAGATATAAAGTCTGGGAAAAAATGAGTTTACTTCATCATATCTAGGAGCCTTAAACAAGTCTAGAATATCTGAAGGTGATCTTAGCTGTACTGCAAGGTGCAATAATTGATCCTCCCAGTGTCTATGATACCTCAGGAGAACATAAACCAGATTACAGCCAACCACTGAGTTAAAGCAAAGTTAAGATTTATTCACAGGACTTCAACACTTGGGGCCTGATTTACAAAGGGACATCACATTTGTGGGGGAGGTCTGTAGCCGTGGCGGGGGGCCTGCACTCGTGGCAGGGGACCGCACTTGTGGTTGGACCTACACAATTAGAAACTGCAGTATGGAGTTCCCACCATGAGTGCAGGGTCCCCGCTACGAGTGTGGGCTCTCTGTCATTACTGCGGCCTCCACCATGAGTGCAACGGCCCTTTGTGAATCGGGCCCTTGGACTGGAAAGGATATTCTGGGCCCTTCTTGAGAGAGTGAACTCGCCATAGTTGCCATATATCTGTAAGCAAGATAAATATCTACACTTAGAACACATCACAGAAAGTGACTGAACAACCGATTACTAGTCTGGCGGTCTTACCACTGTACCACCACGGCGGCAGTCCCAAGAAGACCACAGCGGAGGTGGTCTCCCTTCTGCCATATTCCGATGATACCGCTGGCCCAGCGGCAGTGTTTCTGATGGCAGGGAATATTTTTTCATATATGTCGAGGCATGTGTGTATATTTTGACTGGCAAAGTGTTGAATGTACACATATGTATGACACATGTTAAAAAATAAATACCTACTATGAGTACTTTCTCCTTGCCGGAGTCTGGACCACATCAGCCTAGTCCAGCCAATGGGTAAAAACTGTAAAATGGACTTACCTGGATTTCAGCGCCATCTGTGAAGGGGGGAACTAGAGGAAGGGATCCACGTGGGAGACTGACGAGGAGAAAAGGAAATGTTTGAGTATGCACCCCAATTCCTTCGATTCCGCCGACTCAAAGCAGTCGGTCTTCCAGCCATGGTCGGCTCGTCGGAAATCCAACACGTAATTCGGGTGGCGGTGAACTTCTTTGCACTGCCCTCTGACAGCTGATTTTTCCCTACCACCTTCGAGGCGGTCTGCGAATGTGTAACAGCGGTGCTCCAGTTATCTTTCGTACAGCAAACCACCAACATCGTAATACGGTGGGAGGACCGCCAACTGTGCGGCGGGGTTTCTGACCTCCTTGCTGATATTCTCAGGCGAGAAGTACAATTTTTGTATGTATCATCTGAGGCCCTTGTAGAGATAGTAAGAGTAGAGCTCTCATTTACATGAGACCTGTACCACCAGGAGCATCACTTTTGATGACAATCCGGTGGTGTAGGCCTCTCAATCATATCTATGAGGCGACGCAAAGCCACCCTGTGTGGATTTGCATGGCCTCATAGATATGGAGTAAGAGAAGACAGTGCAAAGCACTGCCTTGCCTGACTCTACATCAAGGAGGCATTCCATGGGCATTGCTGTGGGTGTTCCCACTTAACACCCATGGATTTTGACACTGCCCCAGATTTACAACATCACATAAACATGGGACAGAGCCAAAAACGTAAACCTTCCCAGAGCAGGTGTAACACGTTTTTCCTCTTTCCACGTGTGCTGCATTCTGCAGCACACATAGAACAAGGAAAATGCCTCTTGTTATTGTTTTTGTGCACAAAAACAATCATACCAACAACACAGACACCCTTACACCATGGTGCAAGGGTGCCTGTGTTGGCTCTTGGCTGAAAATTGTGCACCGGTGCTGCCTGAAAGAACCAGGAATGGACCATATCTTGTAAATACGGTGCCTGCCCTTTCAAATTGGTGCAGGGCAGTGCTGCAAAGTGGTTTGTGGCACTGCACTATGCCAAGTCTTTGTAAATTAGGCCCTAGGTATTTATCTTTCTAAGGAGGGGAGCCAGTCCTTTATCATTAGGTGGGAAGTGGACCCTTGTTTTTATGCAAAGGCTAAAGTTGAAATGGTGTCTGAGTGTTTGTGCTTACGTATTAATTTACTGGAAGTAAATGATCCGGTGGTGACCATCTCATAGACCCTCAGTGACCTGCAGTCCACCTTGGCACACCATTGAGGTGCTTAGAGTGTAGCCTTCTAACTGAGGCAGCTGATGCAAATCCCTAATAGAAGAGACCTCTGAAACCATGCTTTTCCATTAGGACACAAAACACTCCTGGCACGCTTTAAAAAAAAATTCTAGTTTGCAGTTAGAGTCTGCACTGATTCCTTGAAATAGTCTTCATAAAGTGCAAAGGATAAGGAATGGAAAGGAAGGGGGCCTCCTACATTACATTTTCTAATATACGAATAGGACTAGCTGACTGAACTTCTAAATCCTGAAATATGGGATAAACAAGGTTGGGCAAATATCACCTTAAGCAACTCAAGTTACTAAAATCAACATCAAGGTTCAAATCTTTTCCCATCTGCACTTGTTGATAGTTGTGTTGGTGCATTATTACCCGGTACTAAAACACAAGGGACATCCTTACAAGTGGCCCATAAAAATACCTGGTATTTCCCTCCCCTGGGTTTATCCTTACAATTATACTGAAAGTTACAATTAAAGGGACTTGCCTTGTTGTAATGTGTTCCTCAACACCTTACCATAGGATGGAGTAGATAAAAGGTATACAGGAAAACACCCAATGGCAAGACTCTTACTGCCCCTCAGACAGAGTGAGTGAGAATCCGGGTTTGGTGATGTAGTGCAGATAAAGGAGGTCCAGGGGCCATATTACATAAGTGCCCTGAGGGCGCCCACTTAGCGCGCACCGGGCACTTTGGTATTGCAGAAGCACCCTCAGACACTTGTGCGCTCCCTTCTGTAATACCGATAGCGCTGGCACACATAAAGCACCAGCGCTATCTTCCGGGGGCGTTCCCTCATTTGCATGGGGGTGTGCCCCATGCAAATGAGGGAATCCTTTGCCTCTGCACCCGCGCCCTATTACAGACGTGGGCGCAGAGGCAAACAAGCTCTTAAGAGGCGCACTGACAGTGCACCATCTAAAAGGTGGCGCACTGTCAGTGTGCCCCCTGATAGCAGCCCTCTGGAGGGGGGAAAGGGGCTCCCATGGACCCCCCAGACATCTCCTTGCAGGCAGGTGCAGTCACTGGCTGCATATGCCTACAAGGGGATCTCTAATCCCCCTTTAAAGTGCAGGCGGGTGGCGCCTGCACTGTGAAAACACAGAGCAGCTTCAAAGCAGCCGCTCCATTTTTCATAGGAATGCACTGCCCCTGGGGGCAGTGAGAGTTCGTGGCTGCCCTGGGGCAGCGCATTTCATGTAAAAGGGCACACTTTCCCTGTTTGTGCCTGGCGCACCAGTTTTAAGGTGCGCCAGGCGCAAAAAGAGAAAGTGCGCCCTTTACATAATAGGGCCCCAGAAGCTCTGTGCACCTTCAAATGCAGCCAGTACTTTCATAATGAAAAAAATGTGCTTCGAGGTGTATTTGTGAATGGCCTGCAAAAATATTACCTCTCTCTGTCAGATCCCAAGCATAGTAAAAATCGCAAAATAAAAATTAAATCCAAATATAGACAGGCAACATAAATAGTTAATGGGCAGCATAGAACATGACATCTGACCTAAGGAAAGGGTAAAAGGGAGTTTTGCAATCTATAAGGGACTAGCAAGGATTCCTATTTCGGGGACAGGGCTTGGCCTCAAAATGATAGTAATATGAGAAAGAAGAGGTAATGATGTATTTTATATTTGTTCCAGTGCCTAACTGAGGCATTCGGGTGGCAGTGTCAATGTAGCAAGGTAGTTAGATGGCTGTAAGAATGCACGCTAGTCAGGTAAAAAAATACAGAATTTTTAAGCACCAAGATACACTTTCTGTTGTGATTTGTGCTCCATAAGTGGCAATCTGTTAGAATGAGGAAAGCCGATCTAGCATGTCTTTATTGCTTTCCAAACATATCCGACTGAACATTTACCGATACAGATGGCGAAATGCAATTGCATACACAGTGTAATGGTCTTTGTAAAGCAGCAGTCTATTTTTTTTTTTTGCTAAGTGCATACCTGAACAATATACTTCAGTTCGTAACAGATTTTGAAATAAATCAGCTTAATACAAGGAACTCACAATAACTTTGTACCTGATCATTGAACTGGAATCCATAATGTCCACAATCCGTAGCAGGCTGCTGAATCTGCAGAAAAGCATATGTTGCTGCTAGCTGCTGTGATTTTATTTAGTAGCCTTCAGCTTTGCACCTTCATGTAACTCAAGAGAAATGCATTGAATTCAGGAAAATGCAAAAGTTTACGGACCAACAAATTAGAAATGTATTATTGTTGTATTCATAAGTGATAACATTAAAAAACAGTGCACATATGAAAGTATATCACAACAGACTTTACACCAGCAGATCCCTGCACGTTTCACATGCTGCACTCTCATTTATTGAAGAATTCACAATGGTGCTCATTACAATTTGGCCATAAAATTACATTTGAAAACGACCCAAAATTACTGCTGGGGAGCGACTCTTTCTGGAGTTAGGGGGCTGTGGCCGGCGTATCAAGACCTACGGTTCCCCGCGATGAAAACTGCCCCTGTATGGTTTCTTGAAACGCCCTAAGATTGCGGCAAGTACATCTCTCACTGACGCTATTTTGCGTCTTTTCGTGATACAGATTACTTTGTCTCAACCTTCAAAAAGTCCATGAGGCAAAACACGTGTCGGCTGCTGACCTGTCTGTGATGTCAGGCTTGCCTTTTAAGGATTATGAAACCTTTGAAAGAATAAATACAAACTTTAAAATGTTTGGAGTTTGAGCTATTTGAATACCTTGTTTACACTTTATGTGCACAATAACCAGTGGACTTCCTAGTGTGCTTTGGTACCTCTGCCTGACAAGTCGGGCATAAAACGGCATCTGAATACCACACAAAACTACTGCTTCTTGTGGTGATGACTGGCTGCACTATTGTAAGATTTATACTGGGAAATGTGGAATAACTGACTGAGTAGGTGTTTGTTGGTGATTTTACATGATTCGTATATGTTTTTGCTGTATACATTCTTCATATTTTACCAGACACAATGGCTCACGGGAAAACCTCAAAAGTGCAGATTTCTCTACACAACTGGTAATCCGGATTTGGCCAGTATTTACTAATGATACCCATCAATCAATCAGTCAATCAATACAGGATTAATTAGGTCTAAACAAACGATAAAAGATATAAAAAACATAATCGCATCATCTTAAACATCGAATGCCAACAGGTGAACATCAATAAAATTACATATATCAAGAAAAAGTTGCACTAAAAAATCGATAACCAATATGAGTGGGTTCGGTTGCATGGCAGCAGTAGGTATAGTACTTGATTAGATCCACAAAAGTAACAACATAGTGGGGGAAAGAAGATACACGGGCGAATACACGTTCCCAGTATCATCTCCTAAAAAGTCAGTTTCATGCTTTTCGAAGTAATAAAGTGCCTGAAAGTAGATAACTAGGCTAGTATAATCTACCAGGATTCAATTTCATGGCGGTACTGCAATGCACCCTCACCTATGGTATTGTTCTTTGTTAGGGGTATATTCACAAGAACGTGTGCTAAACATCTGCAAAAAATGTTAACGCAACTTTACACATCGCAGCCTATCACGGGAAAATAACCCTGTGTCAACGTGGAATTCACAACACGGCGGTACCATGCGATAGTCCGTCGAAAACGCGGACAATGTCCGCGATACAACAACCGCGACGGTGATAAAAACACAAACCTCAACGCGAAAAAACAGGCGATGGGCCAAAGCGCGATGAGTAAATCAGCGATAAGCAGCGCCAGGCCTGCAATACACACATGGCAGGCGGGAATAATCACTATAAAAGTAGAAAAAACACACAAACACAAAATGACCAACACCCAAGCACCATGGAGGCAGCCGGAGCAGGCGCAGAGGACGAGCGCAACCCCACAAGCACCCCGGACGACCAGCCTGGGACCTCGGGGACAGGGAAGGGCAAGGACAAGAAGAAGAGGAAGACGAAGTTCAGTCCGCAGGAAAACAGGATCCTGGTCACGGAGGTGATGGAACACCATCAACAACTGTTCGTCACCTCCAACGTGTCATTGGGCATCAAAAATGGAATATGGCGGGACATCGTGGACAAGGTGAATGCCGTCGGAGAGCACAAGAGGTCAATGGACGAGGCCAAGAGGCGATGGATTGACATCAAGCGCAAGACCAAGGAGAAACTCGCAGCCAACCAGAAGGCAGCAATGCAGACTGGAGGTGGGAGCTCAGCGCCACAGCTGGAGCTGGATGACATGGAGGAGCTGGTGTCAACAGTCATCAGTGTGGAGACTGTGGCCGGAGTCGGGGGACCGGACACTGCTCGACAGGACACAACACAACCGCAACAGGGTGAGTGACCACCAGGTACTGGGGGGACGGGGGGAGATGGCCACAATGGCAATGCACAATCAAGCAGAGCACAGTGCACACCTACAATGACTCTGGATCATGGCCCTGATCCACAGACTGTCACAATGTACAATGCCATGCTGTCTGAATGTGAACCTGTACCATGCGGCTACTTACATGCGGACACATTGTAATACACCATCTCCCCTTCACATGGCAGGGCCACCGTCAACACCTCCTGCAGAGCAGTCCCAGCCACTCTTCACTGATGACGAGGAGGACACCCCCAGCATCGACATCCAAGCCCTCCAGGACATCATTGACATCATCCGCAACTCATGTCCAGGATCAGGGCAGCCCAGCTGCATCCAGGAGACCCCACCCACTACCCAAACCACCCAGCAGGAGGCACCCACAGCCCCGGCAGTCTCCCAAGACCCCCAGGAACAACACATGGCCTTCCAACACTGTGTGCTGGAGGGCCAGAGGGAGACGGATGAGCAGGTGCGGGTGGGGTTCGACCTCATGGCTACCAAACTGGACGCCATCCATGGGTGTCTAGGTCCCATCAGGGACCAGCTCCAGTCCCTAACCGTCACCCACTGCCCGCTCCATGGTCTCCAACGAGCCCTGACTGACATCGCTGGAGTCATGACGCGGAGAGAAGAACACCTGTCCGCTCAGAGTGGCTCCAGTGATCCCAGCCGTGAGCTGGCACACATGCGGAGGCTCATGGAGGACATGGTGCTGATGGAGGCGGAAAGGATGGCAGTCACTGCTGCACATCAGCGAAATGTAGCTGGGATCTACCATGCCCTGCAGATCCTCATCATGGCATTGCTGCCACAAGGCGTGGCGATGATGAATGCTGCTGCCCCCACACCATCCACATCTCCGTCAGTGCCTCACAGTGCGGCAGGCGTATCCAGTCCGGCACCTAATGTGTCACAGCCACACAGTGCGGCCAACAATCCTCCTCCGGCCCCTGATGTGTCAGTGGCACACAGTGCCGCAGCCGGTACTGCAACACCCACAGGTGGGGCAGAGCACACATCCGAGGACGTGGATGGGATTGAGTTCAGGAGGAAGCACTAGCATTCATTTCCGCCACCTGGCCTGTTTCTGCTTGGTGCTGCACATGGCCCCATGACCTTCCACTGACCCCCGATACACTCCGCTGCACTCACCTTGGACCGCGACATGGACTGACATATCCTGTTTGATGGCCAATGACACGGCGACCAGACTGCGGACTGTACCCTTCCTCTTCCACAGTACTTGTCATCCCCGGATGGACTCTGGCTGGCCCTCCACGGGCCCATATTGTGTAGTGTGCTTGGCATGTCCCTGTACCGCTCCAGCTGCAAAACTCCACTGGATGTGCAATAAACATCCAGTAACGCACTGCTGTGTCATGTCTTTCATCATTCATGTATGAATGTGTGGATGAATGTAGGGACAGTGATTTCCCTTACGTCAATGATGCTCAACTAGTGGGATGCCAGTCACAGTGTGCTACATTGCCTATTGTGTTCCGGGTGCCGTGGACACCACAACAGGGACACACGCATTAGTCACTTCCTTGTCCGGACATGGACTGAACCACGCCCAGAGCCCCTGAGTCATTGTTGCAAGCCCTGCGCTGGTCCGGCATACGCCAGGCCAGACAACTCCGCTTACGCTCTGAGGGGGGGGCCCACATAGCTACCTGTCGCAGGCGTACTCGCTGGTGGTGTGCAGGTCACTGGTCTGGTTGTCAGCATGTCACGGCCACTCCCTGAGGGCAGGTTTGCACACACACCACACCCATCTGGCACAGGCGTCACAGGCCATGTGACCCCGCCAATATAAGGGGCCGACAACGTCACATTCCCCTCTGCCGTGGTGACTGGATGATGGACGCTCCACGGTTCTTAATCATAAAGGGCCCATGAGTTGTTGCGCACAGGGTTAGTGGCACCCGAAGCCTTGTGCCCATCACGGGCCTACCACCACGTGGCGCTGACTGGCGTTGCACAGGGTTCGTGGCACCCGAAGCCTTGCGCCCGTCACGGGCTTACCACCATGTGGCGCTGACTGGCGTTGCACAGGGTTAGTGGCACCCGAAGCCTTGCGCCCGTCATGGGCCTACCACCACGTGGCGCTGACTGGCGTTGCACAGGGTTAGTGGCACCGGAATAGCTGAGCGGGTGTGCAGCCTGCGATGATGACGTGTGCACTGATGTGGTCTCCGCCATTGATGACTCAGGACTCTGCGTCATGTGTGGGATCTGCTGGGCCGCGGGCGGGTCCGCATGATGTGGACCATGCCATGGTGGAGCTTGCACGGGCACGTGGTGTGCCCACTGGTGGACACACCGTTGGCGGCAGGTGAGCAGTGGGCCTGGGGTGCGCAAGTGCGGACAGCCAGCGCTGGCCGGTGGGAGGGGGTGGGGTGCGGCTGCATGCGTGCGCAGGGATGGACAGGCGTTGTTGCTGTGTGCTGTGTGATGGACTCTGCCATGATTGACTCTGGCCTCGATTACAGATTGCAGACCTGGTGGCTTGAAGTGTATCCCGGCACGTAGTTGGAGACACACCGGTGGCAGCAAGTGAACAGTGGGGCCTGGGTGTGCAGGGGCGGCGATGTCTCTCTCTCTCTCCCTTCCTTTCCTTCTCTCTCTCTCACTCTCTCCCCTTTCCTTCCCTCTCTCTCTCTCTCTCTCTCCCTCCCTTCCTTCCCTCTCTCTCTCTCTCTCTCCCTTCCTTCTCTCTCTCTCCCTTCCTTTCCTTCCCTCTCTTTCTCTCTCTGCCTTTCTTTCCTTCTCTGTTTCTCTGTGTCTCGCTCCTTTGATGTGCGCATGAGACACGTTCTGATTTTATGCTTTATTTTCCAGGCTGTGACGTCGAGATTGTCCCTGACGGACCAGACAGGAGTCTTCCGCATTGGTGTTTTGTGTTGTATTTCAATAAAGTTTTTGGTTGTTACTTCAGTGCTGTGTGACTGTTTCTCGTTCTTCTGGCCACACATGTGTGTTTTTTTTTGGCAATGTGCGTCATCATGCGCTTTTTGTGGCTCTTGTGTCGTGCACGGTATGTGTATGTCCGGGGAGGACCGGGGGGGGGGGGCTGGGGGTGGTGGAGGTGGGTGTTGTGGCCCTCATGGGTATCGGAGCTGCATGATCATTGTCTCCATGGCATCTGTGGGTCTTCAGGTGTGGCTCTTGGCTGGGCTCCCTTTCATGCTGTGGGTAGTCGCCCTGCTTAGCACCAGCAAAAGGCAGGTGTTAAATCTCTGGTGCTACCGCGGCTTATCGCCTGTTTTTGGTTCTCATCGCGGATCTGGCAGTTCGTTGTGAAAGTGGTGTTGTGGTTTTTTCGTGTGTTTTTGCACGGGAACGCCTACTCTGCATCTCATTAGGGTTAGTTGGTGGTGTCCACCGTGGAGATACATTTTGGGGCAGTTATCTCGGGAATACTGGCGATGTCTGCAGTTTGCACCTGCTTGTGAATGGGGTGTTAAATCTATCTCCACTTTTGATGAGTTAAGGTGGAGATAAATCGGAAATAAGTCCTTGTGACTATCCCCCCCTAGTCTTTCCATCTACTAATTCAGTTAACCTTGACTATATATGTGTTAGAAATTGGATTGTTAAAAACTACAAGAGATAGACGCTGCAGCCTAGTTGTGACTATACAGTATTAAGCACAAAGCATTATGACCCCTTTAAGAAGGTTTCATCCTTGGTAGGTTGGCACAAGGAAGAGTTCTCAGGGAAAATTGTGTATGATACCTGAACATAAATAACAAAGAAAACATTGCAGTCAAGTAAATTTCAACAAATCTATTTAAAAAATTGAATTCAATTCAATTAGTAAAAAGATGAAAAAAGGAAAAAAGGCTGATTTAATGTTAGGATTTTTTTTAATAAAAAAAAGCCAATGTACACAATATGGCTCAAACTATTTGTAAGTGAATGAGTTGTGTCTGACTGGGACTCAGATATCTTTTGTGCTGGGCTAGGGAAGGAGTGAGGTCACAATACATTGTGCTGGTCCACCGTGGTCAAAAGTTATGTGGCACCATGTCTTAAGCATCTTTTCAGGCCGACTGGTGGTGGGAGGATTGGCAGTTATTCTCAGTCAATAACTTTACCTTTACTTGTAGAAACTTCACTGGTGTTCAACAATCTTCAGCAGGATAAAACTAGCTGTACAATAGCAGGGTTCACCAAGACTGGTAACATCCTTTCCACAGCCCTGTAGTAATCTCATACTTTGGAGTTGAAATCTCTAGGTGAGGCAATCCTGGGAAATGCAGCTCGAATGGTTCTGTCTTTTGAGTACCTTTGGTACTTAGTCCTAGTGCTCCTTTTTCAAGACCCAGTTTTTAGTAATCACTATGCAACTGTCTCCAAACTTGCAGGTAAAATGTCTTAAACATCATGCCGCAGGCTTCATTTGTAAAAATGCTCCATCATGTTCACTATCAAATGTCTGCTTGCCACTAGTTTGTTGTTTTCGAGGTGGATGTTACTTTCTCTGTCTCCAGGACCTTTGCTCTTTCCAGACTTAGGACAAATTTACAACAGAGAAGCCGGTTTCCATGGAAAGCACTTATGACTGTTCTTGTGTATCAGCAACAGGCTGACTTCCTTAGCAACTGGAGCAGCAATCCAGGCCAAAAGATTCAGGATACTGCTTGAGACATGTTTCTCCACAATATATATATATCAATATTTGGGAATATATAGGCAGTCTTATTCTATTCCTCTATATTAAGCAGCTCTCTCCCTCACAGAGATATTCCAGAAGGTTAGAAAAAATGAACGCAGCAGTGACTAGTGACACTCCTGCGCAAATCAAATTATTCTACTTACACTTTTCCACCTAAGTTCTTCCACTGTGTTCTCCCCGTTCCGTTCTCAGTAATATATCTCATTGTACTTCTGTCCCAGTGCTAGAGTCAACAAAGATCTCAACCTTAGCTTTCCACAAAGAGGATAAAAAAAATCCTCACCCCTGGTGGGAAATATTTTCTCCTCTTCATGCATTAAAAGCTCTGCTGCAGTAGAAGGCCCCTTCTTCAAAAGAAAGGAAGTAACATAGAAATGTATTAACATAGAAATAATGCTTGCATGTATCCAAGCTTTTTCAGGGAGCTCCTTGCACTTTAGGCTTTTGAAGTAGCTTAAGTGGCCCAAGTATTTGAGGGACTAAGGGGTTTGGTTTAAGGCATTCACCCTGCATGGTATGGTTAGTTCAACTAAGAATAAGGGGATTAGTCAACATTAAATGTTTGCATTAGATTATCTAGCTACATGCTGCAAAGGTGGGCATTATAGCTTTTCCCTCTCAAAAGTTAGAAATATATGGCCTTATTATGACTTTGGCGCCACCGCGCCTACTGCTGGAGGACTGCCAAAGCTGTGGTGCACCCAACAGCCGGATTAGGAGTTTAATCCTGGTCGGGTGGGCGGTGCTGCGGCAGTCTCATGACAGTGGGCTGTTAGGCTCATAGGAGAGCCTAACATGCAGCCCGCTGCCGTGACAGCACCTGCAGCACATTCCTGCACAGAGTGTCATGCATGCCACACAGTGCAGGAACAGAGGTGCAATTCTAGGGGGGCACAACATGTGCCCCCCTGCATGCACCCCCAGGCTCAGGAGTGGCACAGGGGCCCGATTAGGGCCCCCTTTGTTGCTTCTCCGCCGCCGTTTCATGGTGGGATCAGGGGCAGCGGGCAGGTAACTCATAAATGCTCTGCGGTGACGCAGCAGCACCACCAGCATATTGAAGCTCCCTGACTGCTGTGCGACTGCAGTGGGATCCTGGATCCCTGATGGATGCAACATCCTGTGGCAGTCCGACCGTCGCCCAACTCTTAATACTGCTGGCAGGCCCGCAGTGTGGCGGTGGTGGGACCACCAGTGCAAGTACCAAGGTCCTACGGACCGTTGTACTTATAAGGCCCATAGAATTAAGCCAAATGTTCAACTTAAAAGGCATCCTGCTGCATTGCTGTGGAATATGAGAATTTGCAGACACACAATATCTTTTTTAATGGATGTATTATGGGCTCAGAGGGGAACACGCCTTAAAGATAAGCAGTATTAGTCAACAAATTAGGGAGATGCAGAGGAACACGCACTGGCATACACCAGGAAAGAACAGACACAAACAAGGCTGGGTAACCGGAACAAGATACAGAATACAAGGGAATGGCAACTCAAATTTGCATCAACAGGGAAAGTAACAAATGAATGGATAAATACACAACGTTACCAGAAGGATTGCACACAGGTCAGTCTTAGAAGTTCCCACAGCAACAGGGAAACACAACATCTCTGTGCAGATTACTCATCCAGATAGTGTGATTCTGTATCTGCACCCTAGGGCATAACAAGGATTGTACTTACGTACACAAGAAAAACTCCTGTGGCTCCAGCTGGAAACACAGTGGAGATTCCTAAGAAAATAACATCACACTGCCACAATTAAGGCACTTAAAGGTTTATGTAACACAAGACAGGGGAAGGGGTAGGAACTGCCAGCTGAAATCCACGAGAAAACCCAGTAAAAGAGGAATACAGTTGTGCACAGGTGATGACAAACACAGTTCACTTATCAAGTCACTAAGGCCCAAGACAAGTTCGAGGCGAGTGGTGGAGACAAATTAATTATAAGTAAACAATCACACACAAGGCGCCCAAAAATTGAATGCAACGATGGAAATACGAAGAAACTACAAACAAAAAAAAACAACCAAACAAAAAATGGAATGTCGCAGGGAGAGCACAATGGGCCCGATTCACAAAAGTAATCTGAGACAAAGTCCTAACTTTACAACTTTCGGTATTCACAAAAGGCATTTAGGAGTAGTAAAGTTAGGATTGTGTCTTAAATTTTGGTCTTAAGACAAAATCCTAACTTAAGTTAAACTTAAGTTAGGATTTTGTCTTAAGACCAACACTTAAGACAAACTTAAGGCAAAATCCTAACTTAAGTTTAACTTAAGTTAGGATTTTGTCTTAAGACCAAAACTTAAGACAAAATCCTAACTTTACTACTCCTAAATGCATTTTGTGAATACCGAAAGTCGTAAAGTTAGGATTTTGTCTCAGATTACTTTTGTGAATCGGGCACAAAGTCACTAAGAACTCTGGCAAATATAACAAGACAAAGGCATCAAGGTAAAACTGGAAAACCAACTATTTGATTCGAGGACAAAAAAGTAGAAACTACAATAAACAAAGCAAGGAAACACTGGAGACGATGGCATGATAATATGACGGGTACCATAAACTGTAACAAGCAAGATAGGGAAAAGCTAGGGAATACATACCTCAGGACAAGCTTAGGGAGCCTAAAAACATCGGCAAGCAGGAGACATGGAATGCAAGGACCCAGCCGCGGCCGAGCATGTAACAGCGGTGGGCCCGGGTGGGTGGGGGGTATTTCGAGGGACGATGCTGAGGGAAAATTAAATAAATAATTAATTTTCCCTCTGCATCGTCCCTCGAAATCCCCTTCCCCCCACGAGGCCCCACCGCCCCACCTGCACAGACCGCGGCTGCAAGGACTACTGTTGACTGCAAGATGGGAAACACAAGCAATGGGCAGACTCCTAAATGCATTTTGTGAATACCGAAAGTCGTAAAGTTAGGATTTTGTCTCAGATTACTTTTGTGAATCGGGCACAAAGTCACTAAGAACTCTGGCAAATATAACAAGACAAAGGCATCAAGGTAAAACTGGAAAACCAACTATTTGATTCGAGGACAAAAAAAGTAGAAACTACAATAAACAAAGCAAGGAAACACTGGAGACGATGGCATGATAATATGACGGGTACCATAAACTGTAACAAGCAAGATAGGGAAAAGCTAGGGAATACATACCTCAGGACAAGCTTAGGGAGCCTAAAAACATCGGCAAGCAGGAGACATGGAATGCAAGGACCCAGCCGCGGCCGAGCATGTAACAGCGGTGGGCCCGGGTGGGTGGGGGGTATTTCGAGGGACGATGCTGAGGGAAAATTAAATAAATAATTAATTTTCCCTCTGCATCGTCCCTCGAAATCCCCTTCCCCCCACGAGGCCCCACCGCCCCACCTGCACAGACCGCGGCTGCAAGGACTACTGTTGACTGCAAGATGGGAAACACAAGCAATGGGCAGACAATACAAGGGGCAAAAACGAGTAGCCACACATGCAGGATATCGGATCTAAGGACAAGCACACAAGGAGTAAGCAAATGTGCAGCTGGATCAGAAAAAAAGATAAAAGACAAGACGCAAATAAAAATGATAACCAGAGTAAACGGAACAGACAAGAAGCAGATTAGAGAAGGAGCAGTGCAGGAGCTGCACCTGACTGTGGACTCGGAACAAAAAATAGATTCAAAATAAAAGGTAATGCTGGGAGAAGTCTGCTGGACTGAAACAGGACACATTTTCTGGCAGTAGCAAAGCATGAACTTGTAAGCAAACGAGCAATACAAGGCCTGGTGCACAGAGGTTCTTCAGGTGGTGCACAAACCAGGAGCGTCAGGCATTGGCAACTTATAAGCAGTCCCAAGCAACAGCAAGCCCATAGCGAAGTTGCATGTCAGGGTGCACAAGAATAGTCCTAGAAGAGACAACCTAGTGCTGAGGAATAGCTAAATTAGGACTACTGAAACCATTGCACAATGGTTGCTAGGTTTTCCTGAATATTTGGCAGTGTATTGTGGATCGGTACATAGAAACAAGGGTAGCATTTTCAATATGTCCAAGACTGAAAGACTGGGGAGGCATAAGTCATTCTGGAGTTTTGGATTCATTCTGATGGTGATTTCCAGGTTGCATTTGGTTTGTGCGTAGCACCTACCAGAGTCAGAAAGATGGAATCATAATAGTAAATGAGGAATCCTCTTGCAGTTTAGATTTCAATACTATACAGCTGTGCTAACATTTCTGACACATTTGCTCTCACATTTGTTAAATATGGCATTTTAATTGTCAAATCAGTTCTTCTTTTCTGTTAAGTCTAGGGCTATACCCTGTTTCACTTCATGTGCTATTTAACCACAGATTATAATTTTCTCTAGACGTAGGTTCTGACATTTTCACCTCCACCCTTACAGTTAAGATTTGCCCTTGTTGCAACTTGCTCCAAGTGTATTCACATTAAAAGATATTTACCAACGTGTTAACTACACCAATTTAGTCATACAGTTGGTTCTTCATTTTTACTGTGGTATACATGCCGCTGTGAAATGGCTAGTCAGTCCCAGCTACTCGAATTCCAGATTACAAAAACCTGAGGGGAAACACAGTAAAAAGAAACATTTTATATTATAAGACAAAAATGCATGCAAAATGAAAATAATAACGCAATCATCAAAAATGATCCTGCATAAACCAAATAAATAAGACCTCTTTTCACAATTCATTATCAGACAGTCCTTTGACTAAATGTTTACATCTCTTCCGAAACTCACTGATCATTAATATGAGGCATTGTTCTACTGACCCACCAAACTGGAAAATAAGGCTGGATCCAAAGTAGCTAACCTGTTTTCTTGAAATTGAACAAGGACATCAACTTGTCTACTAACTGGTAAAATCACAGCAGCAAATGAAGCAATTGGTTCATTTGATAACCTCATGATACACCCTGTCCTAAAAGCCATTTAGATGCCCACGATCTGTAAAACTGAAGTATATCCATGTCTTAAGTACATGAAACTACATCAGGCTGCAAAAGAGAAGTCTTCAGAATAAGTCTGCAAAACTGAAAATGTTGAATAACCTATGTATGCAGCACTGGAACAACTCACAATCAGGACAGCGAGTCATTAATTGTTTATGCAGGCTCTAAAGCAGGCTCTGCAACCTGAGTCACCTATTTGAATGTAATTTGGCTTAGGTGCACTTACTATTACTTTAGAAATGTGTATATTGTTAATCTTTTTAAAAAGAGTTGCGTCCAGTTAAGACTATCTCAAGTTATTTAGTTCTATGTCTGACGGATTTTAGCAATCTGAGACTCTGTGTCAGCATGAAGAATTGCTTAAAGTTACAATAAAAGCTCATAGGGCAACTAATTCAGCACTAATGAAGTGTCTTCCTGTGGTCTTCCTTTGTTTCTCCTCAGAGAGGTTTATATTTTGTGGATATTCCATTTAAAGTACAATAACCATGATGGATTCCAAACATAAGATTAATTGTGATAGCCTCCTTCAGGCCGAAGTTGAATACTATATTTAGTGGTTAACCTGTCTTTTTATAGCATTTGAAGACTATTTTATGTCAATTTTAGTATTCAGTAGTATTCTTTTTGTGAAGCCTAGTGTATGAAGACTACTGGAATGTGAGTGATACTTCTTGAATACTAACAGAATACTAATCAAATACTTATTTGCTAATCAAATAGTCTTCATTTACAATGCAGAAAAATCAGTGAATATGAATACTACTGGACTGTAATGAATATTACCAGACTACTGATCGCATTCTTCTATTCAATTGTTGCATGCTGAATTGAATGATTTTGTATGCAGAGATTTGTATGAATATGAGCTATTATGTACTTACTATTAACATATTAAAAAGATGAATGTGCAAAGCATTTTTGTCCAAACTTTGAAAGCTTAACTGAATGGTATGGCTAGGTTAATAATATTCTATCACAATACTAACAAACAAACATGCATGTGTGTGTATATATATTTTCATTATTATTAGGATCAATTTAAATTATCAGAGCCTTAAATGTATTGCTATTCTGAAAAAGATGTACCATCTAACTAGTAATAAAGTTTACAAACTGTTTGTGTTTTTTTTTCTCTAATCATTTTAGGTACTCTTAAAAAACCCTAATATATGTGGCTGGTATAGTAAAGGAATACACAGTTCCACAATAATATGTGTGACAGTTATAGTAAAAGAATAAGTGAAGTATTGAAACAACTTCGTTTTTCGAATCCTGAACTCTGTTCAACATCCCATGATTAGTTCACTTAACCTCCCTGTTCCTAAAAAAAAATTGCAACATCTGGCTCTCAAGTGTAAAAATATCTTGTTCTCACATAAATCGCGCTCTGATGTCTTTCGGCCAAGTTTGCGCTATATAAAACTCCACTTAAATGTTTTACTTTCAACACAAATTAAAATGCGTTCTGTGTTTCACCTGCTTCTACAATAGTTGGCTCAATCAAAAAAAAAATAAAGGCTTCTAAAGATGGTGTGCACATCTGCAGAGAGGTTGTAAGTATAAGTTGGGGACAGGTTGTCTTTGCAAATGTTTGATGTCCGCCAAGTTAATTCTTGCACTGTGCACCTGGTACAGTCCCTTTTCTGTTTCTTTTATCTACTTGCATTGTATCGGAGAGGAAGTGGAAGCACAGTGCCAGTGTGACCAAGAGCGAGGGGGATAGAGCTGTTGTGCCGAGCAGGTTGTGGATCCGGTGCCCTGCTCTCTAGAGAGGGGACGGATAAAGCATTCTTCCATTCAGTTCTGTATTTTTGGGGGGGGGGTGGAAAGGAGGGGGAGGCAGGAAGTTAGAGCGGCGCTTTGTGTGAAAGGCGGGAGCACGTGACTTAAATGCAGCCATTGATTGTTTTATTTCCCACGCCAAACATGATTAGTTTAGAAGCCATCCTAGAATCATTGAATGACCATCGAACTACTGTAGCAGTAATGTTCATGTCATCAGACATCATCAACCTCTTGAAGTCATCAGCAAAGTTTAGAAACTTGGGGGATGATGATTGGAGGATGACTTGAAAATGAGCATCTGATGACTTCACAAGATGTGAATATTCCTGATGACTCAAGGAAGATTTGAAAGTATCTGATTACTTCACAAGGTGTGACTATTTCTGATGACTTGAGGATGATTTGAAAATGCGTATCTGATTAATTCACGAGGCGTGACTATTTCTGATGACTTGAGGATGATTTGAAAATGAGTATCTGATGACTTCACTAGCATCAATAAAATAGTATTGTTTCTGATGATTTTCAAATGATTTATATGCATTTACATATAGATTAGGTGTTTGTGTATAATGTATTTATATATGCATAATGTATTTAGGTAGGCCTTAAGAATAATAACCCAAACAATATTTCCTGTATTTCTGTGTATCTCTATGCATTAAGTACATGATCTGAAAGGTGTAATATGTACAGTGTGTGTTTAGTTGAACTATAGGTAGACCATCCAAACAGTACAGTTGGCCTATTAGTCTGGCTGCTCTAAGCTTCTGATAACCGTTTTACAGTGCTCACAGGGTTTACATTTTAGCTTAGTTTATTCAAACATTTTTGGCTGTTCAGCCTTTCGTGCACAGCAGGTGACAAACATGGTTTATAAGGAAAAACAACACGATAAGGGAAAGGACTAGTACATTAATACAGCTAAAAAGGGGAGCAATGGTGGCAATGTGATTGCGGCATGCTAAAACAGGGCAAGAACCACTGACAGATAGAGCTCCATCTTGACTCAGTAGTAGTTAAATATATTGAAGCTAACTGGGAAAAATTACAGTGCGCTCATATCAGACACATAGGCACCACTGTCACAGAACACTTGACAAAAAATCAGCAGTGATAGCAAAACTCAATTATTTCAATATGGCTTAAACTCAGTATTGGGATGTGAAGTTACGTACAGTGCAGTACTGCCAAGTACCACGCATTAGGTGTTAAACTAACGCATTTTAGTGTGGTGCTCCGTATCATCGCACTGCAATGCATTGTCACGCATTTATAGGACCTCAGCTGCCTGCCTGAGCGCTGCTATGTTGCACGTCCACCAGTAGGCACAGCTTTAGCTGATAGAATGCACTCCGCGCATCGCTTGAGGCAGGATTGGGGGCTGGCTCAGCTCTCGGCTAGCAGCAGTGGCTACAATTTTTCACCCAATGCCACAGCAATTTAAATTTCAGTAATGATGTCACCTCGTGAGTCTTCAGTTTGGATTTTGCTTTCCTAGTCGACAATAGGCGGACCTGACCGCCCACGGTGCGAGCGGACCCCAGTTTAAGTTCTTTGGCTGTGCAGATTGAGCGGGTAACTGCCCGCGCGCTTAGGCGTAATCATGCTGCACACTGATCTGGTCTGCGGCGGCCGCAGGAGAGTGGTGGTGCGGTATTCATCAGCCTGGTCGTCCTGCACTGGACCAGTGCAGCTGTGATGAAGAGCAATGCTGGATGAGGTGGTCAGTGTCCTGGACCACAGCGCTGCCTTCCCTAGACCGAGCGGGACAGTGCCAGGGGGAGTCGTCGCGGCTGTCCTCGCCCGTACCATCATGGCGCTCGCTAACATAAAGTAAGTGTCACTGTATTAATCTTCTCCTTGGCTTCCAAATTTAATTCAGCCCCTTAGAGTAAAAGTTACACCTGAGCAATGCGCAGCAGTCACACTGCAGTATGCACAAAATTCAGTTTAGCCACGTTTCCAATCTGGGCCATTACCTTAGGGAGTGCTGATTGACAATTAAAGAACGCCTCATCCTCGTGATACTGGGCCAGTGCAATCGTCATGCAGAGATGGTTTTGCCAGGTCATCGTCACTTTTCACTATAGGTGGTGGCAATGTATTATAAAAAAAACATTGCATTTTCCCCATGTCGCCTGCCCATAGGCCCGCCATGCACAATACTTATGTTGGTCTGTGCTGCAAGTTTGTGCTGGCGGCGCTGGCTCGGCGCAGGATGTTTTCCCTACCTGCACCTGCCCCCTTCAGCCCATCTAGACTTAATCGACCGACAGGGCTGGAGGGATTTGAATTTCACCCTTACCAGTGAAGCCCTCCAGCCACGTCGTTTGTCCCTCTCTGGAGAAGAGGCGGGCTGCGACTGCATCCCTAACCTGAGTTGGGAGAGAGACAACACAGCAAAGAGGCTGCCTGTCATGGCGCCAGCAGCCCTGCAAGAACCTTAGAGAGCACAGCTGGCCTGAGAGGGGCCGAGAGCTGTAGTGTGAGAGTTACTGCTCAGCTGCAAGGCCATCCCTGCAGTGTCAGTGTGCAGCGGTCGGGGGTATGCAGCTGTGGTAAACTTCCTCACAAGCTCTTTTTCTTCAATATTATCACTATGAGGCCCTTCTGCGATTTTATTTCTGGTACTTTTCAGCAGTTTTAAGGTCTTCTTAGAGTTTTCGTTGCTCAAATAGGTGTAATTTGTGATATTTATATGTTTCCCTTGTCTTCATTGCTTGATTTTGCTTGTGCGAAAGTGTCACTCATAATCGTTGAATGTCACTCATAATTTCACTAAAATTATGAAAATGTCACACATAGCAATCTAAAACCTTGGCAGCTATGACAGTGACATGGATAAGACTGTGTTAGCTTAATAATTGGTTAAGTGAATTAGAACTACAACCCCCAAAATGCACTTCAATTTTAATTAGGAGCCAAAAAAATGCAAACTAACTTGTGAAACTTAGTCACCTTTTGCCATTACTACTGTAAATGGTTTGAGCTCTAAAAGTTTCTTCTGCGTTTTTCAGACAATTTAATTTAAATATTTTACATTCATATTTTTATTTTCATGCTGCAATACGTTATTAATTGAACTACATATAAAGCTGTTTGCTTTACAACGGATAATAAATGTTTCTCCTCGATGTGCTCGTTCACTGTTCTAACCTGTTTTCATCATTATGTGGAACTCCAGTTCTTTCAGGCTTTCGTCTTTCTTCTTTTGGTCTTCTGTTGATGGGCGTTGGGCTTGTTCTGTCGAGCAGAGTTGAGTTGGGCTCTTATTTTCTCCGACTTGGGCTGCAAAGTTTCCTTTGCTCTGCTGCGCCTGAGCAGTGTTTTCAATTGAAAATGAAGAGCGGCGGTAAGCTGGGGAGAGGGAGAGCATGAAACTGGAGAACATTCCTATGCTGTGTCCATCACCAGAAATGCTAAGGTTCGGGATTGGCAGGGAAGTGATCACCGTGAAGGCCCGCACTACGCAGGTAACTCTTCGGTCTCGTGCCCCTAAAGACCACTGGAACAGAGTCGGCTCCCTGGAATGTGGATTGGAATCATACATGCCAATAGACCCGATTCAGGCGGGAGACTACCGATTTTTCAAGCCAGAAATGGCTTTATTTTAGCTGTCTCCCGCCTGCGTCGCCTCTTTCCACTTCTGCAAATGGGAAAAAAAAAATTCAGGGGCACATTAAAGCTGGGGCCTCTTGCCTCGGAGAACTTTAGGGGTCATATTTGTGACAAACATCATCTGCCATTGAAATGCGGGTCCGGGGTGACATTGCCACAGGAATGCACTGGGCTTGGAGGTTCGGGGAAGAAAAATGTAATTAATTTTAGAAAAAACGAGGTAAAAGCGAGTCAGACACTCGAGTTTTGTGTCAGCTGACGTAATAACTCTGCTGCATAAGTTGCAGAGATGGAGGAAGGAGACACTGAGATAGTAAAGAGAGTGGAGGGAAAGAAAAGTATGGACAGAGGAGAGAAAGGGAAGAGGGAGGAAGAAAGAGAAGAGAAGCTGGTGAAAGGAAACAGGCTGAGGCAGGAAAAAGAAAGGAGAGAGAAAGTGGACTTGTGACCCTAAGAGACCAGATGTGAAAATTATTAAGGAGAAGAGGGGAAGAAGATGAAAAAGATAAAAGTGAGCGAGAGAAAGGAGAGAGGCTTGATGGAAGCCAGTATTTCATTCCAGTTTACAATCTATATTGCCAGCTCTGCCCTAACTACCAGTGATAAATGAGCTGAGGATGGAATCGCCTTCCTTCAACTGTAAAATTATCTTTTATTAATTTTATCACAGTGAAATTATCTTTTATTTATTTTATCATAATATCATAAATCGCTTTCGCAGAGCTGCTGCCTGGGTGAGATTATTCTCTCTTAAAGGGGCATCATCGAAGAGAAAGCAATAGGCCTCTTCTGCCTTTCTTTGATGACGTCTGTTTGGATGTTGATACCTATTGTGACATTCACTAGATGGACCCTTTAATGAATGGTCTTGTGTAGCACACACAGTATAATTCAGACAATCTTGTTGTGCAAATGGGTGTAATGTCAGATATTTATATGTTTCCCTCATCTTCGTTCCTTGATTTTGTTCGCCAGAAAGTGTCACTCTTAGGGGCAGATTTACAAGCCTCTTGCGCCACTTTTGCGTCACTTTTCCCATGTTAAAAATGACGCAAAAGTGGCGCAAGGGGCTTGTAAATAAGCCCCTTAGTCGTTGAAATGTCACTCATAATTACACTGAAATTATGAAAATGTCACTCATAGGAATCTGAAACCTTGGCAGCTATGAGTAACTTCAGTGAGTGTCTGTGGGCCCTTGTCTGTTTATAGCGCTTGTGCCCTGGCACCTCAGAGTCTTTCTTTACTTGTGTTTTCAGCCTTCCGCCTCTCCTGCCCGTCCCGCTCCAATAGCTGTCAGGGTGCTTATGTGTGACATTTCTTCATTTTCAGATGCTTATATGGGAAATTTCAATACCGTATGTGTGACATTTTGAGTGATACTGTTTTTCGAGCATAACCTAGCAGTAAATGTCTATTAAATGTAATTAGCTTCAGAAATGACCCTCTTTTATGCAATCTCGTGAACTGGTGTCAACTGAGTGACTCCGTAATATTTTAAGATCTACAAATTAATTCCACTGTCAGCTCACTCTCAGAATACCTACAATGGAGCTAAGCTAAGGATAAGAATTGCTGTAGATAGTTTCAAAAAAGCCCACTTTGTATGAACATGACGAGAAAATTGCTCACCTTACTGCCATTGGATACCTCAATCTCCATTACGAATATGCACCTAGGGTTGCAGACATGTCCAAATGGCCAAACCTCCCTTTAAAAAGGAATCAATGAGTACCCTTCATGCAATATGTTTTCCATAGTTGGTGGTTTATCCAACAATGACAATGCAATTTGGGATTTGCAGTTTCACCTTTCATGTGGTCTGTTGGCTGAAAACATACCACTCACTGAAGGTGTATTGCAGTTTAGGCTCTTCAAATAGGACAAAGTTAAGCAAGAGAGGAGGTGGCAATACAGCGCGAAGGTAGCCAGTTGAGTAATGCAAAATGATAGGACGCCCCCCCCCCTGCAGAATATGAAGAGGGGCTCAAGAGCCTCCTGCATGTCACAGATGGGAGACTGGTTGGGCTTAAAGGGCTCCCACCAAAGGTTTTGGGACACCCTGACTATTCAGGGCGCCCCTGCAATGCAGGGATTGTAAGGGCCTGCATTACGCCCCTATCTCTGATGAACAGTTCTCTGCAGATGAAGATGTTACTGAGGGGAACCCCTTCCATTCTCCAAAGGGGTCTTGCAGGCTCTGCCTGAAAGCGAAACTAAGGGCATATGTACAAGGAAATGGTCACAGCGCTGCAGCAAATTTTGCAGCGGCACGTCATTTAAAAAATGCAGGGATGCGCCGTATTTACAAGAACACGGCACACCCCTGTGTTTTCCCTTGCGCTGGCATTACAAATAGCTGCCTAGCGCCAACACAGACACCCATGCGCCACAGTGCAAGGGTGTCTGCGTTGCAGGTATGATTGTTTATGCACAGGAAGGTGTCCCTTACTGCATATAAACACTCATTCTAGAGCACACATAGAAGTAGCTAATTGCCCTTTCTACGTGTGCTGCGTTGCACCAATCTAATGCCTGCCTTTGCATGGCATTAGTTTTTGGCGCTGCCTCAGATTTACACATTTACGCCAAAAAGCCAAGGGTGCAGTGGAACGCCCACAGCTACACCCAGTGCACACCTCTGTCACGCAGATACTTGCATGAAAGGATACCATACTTACAAAGTGGCGTTAAGCCATGTTAAGTGGGTGAAAGCCGCTTTGTAAATATGGTGCAGGGCATTGCACCAGCGGAACTTAGAAAAAAGTGATGTTCCGGTGGCCTAATCCCCTTGTACATGTGCCCCTCAATTTGCTGCCCACCCCCTTCTCACTCTGCATAGGTACGAAGTGGCGTCGGAAACCCTCGTAGTTCTTAATGGATGTCGACAAAGAAGTGCTGGTGGTGGAAGACAGAAGAATGTCCGGGGGAATCCAAACGTGGATTCTAGGTGAGAAGAACCTGAAAGCAGAGGGGACAGAGTCTGGGTCACTTTGGAGTGACCAGAGGCTTGGTAGACAAATGCCCACTGATGTCGGGTGCTTCAGGTGTGATGATGGTGACCTTGACTCTTCAGCTGCGAGGACCAGGAGACGTCTTGGACAACCAGGAGCCAGAGGTGAGCAGTCCCACGAAGGATGTTGAGTGCTGAGGGGTTGGTGTCCGGCGGGAGCACCAACAAGTCTTGGCAGCGGCAAACAACGAGGAAGGTCAAGATCGGTGTTTCGGTCCAGCAAGGACCAGGAGACTCACCACAGCAAGGGGAGTCAGGGCAGGCCTGGAGCAACCAGGGTAGCCCAGGAAAAGCAAAGATGACCCTCAAGTGGACCCACAGGCCGGAGGCACAGGAGTCGCGAGGGGACCTCAGGCAGCTTCACAAGAGACCAGCTAGCAGGGCACAGAGTGTGAAGAGGCCGGAGTCCTTAGTGGGAAAAGTGCGCTGGGGTCAGGGCTACAGATAGCCCAATGCACAGAATTATTGCACAAAAATAAGCTGTGGCTGCTGCAAAAGTACACGGTGCACAGGGGTACGGGTTATGCAGTCCTCACGAGAGTTGGTGGCCTCAAACTTGGTAAGAGGGCAGGCACAACCTCAGGACCTTCAGGCACCCACCTCCTGTGTTGGGATTGTCGGAGTCCGTAGGAGCTTGGGATCAGCAGACCGGTCAGTTGTGTTACGGTGCCTGTGTTGCAGGGGAGTGACTCCTTCACTCCAAGGGAGATGCTTGGGTTGTCTTGAGATGTTCACAGGGTCCTCAACGGAGCCTGTATGGAGATCGGACACTGGAGCAGCTTCAGACGGCAAGGGAGACGAAGTCAAGCCCAAGGGAGGTCCAGCGGTGTCCAGACGGTCAAAGCGTAGTGGTTTCTTCTTGTAGAATCTTGTCCACGTAAAATCTAATGTCCTGTAGCCTGTAATCTGCAGTCATTAACAAAACCACTCAATATCCTTCTCCGTTTTTCCAGACCCTACTCAAAGCCACTGTGCTTCTTGCTCACTATACCATCACCCACTCACAACACATCCTAGTAACACTACTCACCACTAAACATTTTTCTTCTTATTCGCTGCTGCTGGTAAATATTTGAGAATCAACAGGCAACTGTTTTTCCATTACCTCAGGAAATTGTTAATCTATGTAGGGGCCACTGGAATTATGCAGCTGAAGAGGACCAAATCATGGGGCATAGTTGACTAAATTATGTGATAAGAGAAGGCAAATTTTGTAGACGAATGAAGCACATTTTGTGACATATTTTTGCATTTATTATTTTGGCATTTTTATTGTAGTTGACACTGACTTAGCGAAGGTTTTACTCCATTAGTACTACTTTAAAACTCAAATACAGCAATAGGCTACAGGAAGGTGACCCATCAACCTTCACAAAAGGACTTCCACTATGCAGCAACAGATTAGTAACTCTGCTCTATGCCACTCCACTGTACGCCACTCTACGCGACTCCACTCTGTCACTCCAGTACATGACACTATCTGCCACTCCATTCTACAACACTCTATTCCACTCTTCGCAATTCCACACTGCAACACTCCACACCACTTGCTAGTGCAAAACATGGCTAAAACACATTGGCAAAGCCAATAGCTCTTCCATAGGCGAATATCATTGAAATGTCATATCACACACTTTTGTGTCCAACTGCATTTCCTTTAAAAAAATGTACAAGTCAAAGCCATTAACGCCTTGTACAAACGTGTTTAGTGAATTGTTTCTATAAGTTCTAACATTAATAGAGTCTGGTGGACAATCAACACAGGAGAAATTAGAACAATTACTTTTTTATCTAACAACTAATTGAGTTTTGCACAATTGCTCATTTTGGGTAACCTGAAAACAAACGGTGGTGATCCTGTCTTGTCATGGACCAAGTGGGAATGCAGTTAGGTTCTCGACAATTCAACTGGCTCTCTACTTGCAGGAGGAGGGGTCTCCTGGTACAATCCTGTGTATGTCTGGGTCGGCCCCTTTGCTTTGTGCTTCTCCTACGATCTCTTGCTCCGGTCTTCTCAAATACCACAATTATAAAATGCTTACTAAATGCATGACTAATGAATTTGTAACAAGTTATTAGAATCATTGACTCCCAAGATATGTAACACATAAAATTTAGTCCAAAAGCCATCATTAAAAGAAGCCTTGTGCAAGCAACCAAATGAATAAAATTGCTATAAATTAAGTCAGAATTAATGCGACTAGTGTGCAATTAACATTCAATTTGAATTCTGCTAGTCTTACTTAACTCATTGCCATTAGTCTTCAGATATTGCTCACAAAGATACCACTAATCTTCAATTAGCGGTCACAATAAATGAGACTAGCCTTCATTTTGCTGTTGAAATAGCACAATAGTGCTGCAAATAAACTCTACCAGAATACTGCTAAGCTTCAAATACTATTCTTCTGGACTAGTCTTCTTTTAGCAGTCAATTGAAATGTTCATCATGTATTTGAAGGGTAGTTGAGTAGAACTAGTATTCCCTCATTTGCATATTTCTACTTGTGGGCATACTACATAGTCTTCATGCATACTAAATGAATACTACAATTTAATAGTAAATAAATACCACTGTAAACACTGAAATCACACCAAATGAAGAGCTTCCATTTTGGTGAGGGTCTCATCACTGTAATAAGAGATGCAAGTTTTATGGTCGTCAGCAGTGGCACTCATGACAATCTGTGGGACTGCAAAAGGAGCAATAACAATTGCCCTCTACTGTTCCAAGGCACACACTTTCAGTTTACCTATGGCTCCATTCTCTTTATGCTGTACACTGCAAATTGTGATTTTTGTTGTCTAGTCTTTGGTTCATTTGACTTTTAGTGTTGTGGAATGGTGTTGAAGGAGCTTCATTAGATGATGGAAGTGTAACCAAACAGAAGGAGTCATGAGCACAGGCAATCCAGGGATTTGATAATTTCCCACTTTTGGCAGAAATATTAGCTCATATGTAAATGCTTGTGATATGTAAAGATAAACAGATTCAACACATCCAGGGTGAGAAACGTCCCCTCCTGACACCAAGAGAACAATCAAAATGATTTGTGAACCTTCCAACTCTGGCGAAGCGAGCCACCAACTCATTGTCTGTGTACAGAGCCTGATCAGAATCAACCTACGGAAGAGTGGTGGAATACTCCAAACACCCAATTTCTGTTTAAGTATTTTACCAAACGCTGTAAACAGATCTATAAAGTGGCAATATAGGTAAGGAAATTGCACTTCAATGGTGCATTTAACTAAGGACTGACAACCTGGACCTTGACTTAATAGAACCCCTGTGTTTTAGGGGTGCATGGAGCTGGGTGTTAGCATGAATGGAACATCAAAGATGATTTAAAATTAGCTTTGCAAAAACCCAGTTAATAAGGCTTATGGTTAAACATTAGGTTCTATTTGAAACCAGAGAGTGGATGATAAGGTGAGGGTTGATTTTGTGAATAAGGTGCATGCAGTAGTGTATTATGTAGCATTTGCAGAAATAAATATGAACAGAGTTGTTTCACTATAAGAGGGACACAATAATTTAGCCCTTTGTATAAAGGCTTATGCTGTGAATTGTATATGCTACTGTTGCTCAATTTATTTCTCAATTTACTGACTTTGGAATAATTGAAAGGAGAGTTGGCCTTGCTAAAAAAACTGGGCCTTGTTTCCTGAAAGCTACAGAAGATATCAGAAATGACATTTGTACTAATTGAACCTATACAAAATGGGGCTTGACCCAATTGAGGCAAATGAGAGTAGGGGTCAATAAACATAAAAAAGCACCTTCATTCACCATTTTTTGTCATTACTATTCAAAATCAAACATTTTTCATCATATCTGTATTAAATTTATATTACAAGTGCGTTACATACATTCAAAATATTTCTTTGGATTTTGAAACCAGGTTTCTTTGCTTCCAACACATTAAATTCTCTATTAGAAAGATATAATCACAATTTCGGTTTTAGTTACACACCTAGACGTCACCCTTCATCATGCACCTTTATTAGTGCACAGTCATTGTCAATTAACAGTGCATGGTGATGGTGGAAGTTATAGTTACTTGAGATAACTATAACTGGTGAATGTCAGTGGTATTCAAGAGGGCAGTCCTGTAAAGGTGGAAGAGAGTGGACAATATGGTGTAGCACCAGGTTCAAATGTGCTGAGGTAGTTGCGTAGAGGTCCCCATTTATCTTTAGGGTTGAAAGATGGGGGTTGTAGGTCTGCGTCATCTTTGCTGACTGTTTCACAAAAGGACATACTTCTGAGCCAAGCAGGAGCAGCGGGGGCCGCAGTGCCACCCCAATGAAGCGCTATCTCATGCTTAGCCAGAAGAAGGCACTTGGAGACTAAGCAGCGTATGGGGCGCAGAATATCTCTGGTATAGCCCAGTAGTGCTAGGAGTGGGGACGGGGAGAGCTCAACTTCTATCATTGTCGAGACATGTGCAAAGACAGCGGTCCAATATGCCTATATAACAGGGCATGTACAGGTTAAATGGGCGAAATCAGCGCCAGGAGTGTGGCATTTCACGCACATGTCAGATCTATTGGTATCAAATTTAGCTTCATCGGAGGAAGATAGATAAATACGATGGAGAAATTTGAAATGCAGTAGTTTGTGCCTGTAATTACCTGAAACATGTCTAATTTGTGAGCAGCAATGCATCTACATTTTGGCTGTGAGAGGGACACCCAGTTCATCCGCCCACACCGGCTGATCCCTGGCAGTGGTATCTGGCTTGAGGAAGATGCAAGTATGGTATAGGCAGGAAACTAGTTGATCTCCATCTCTGTCAGTCGCAACAAGTGTCAGAGAGAGGAAGTCCTCAGGGGGCAATGGAAACAAAGGAAGTAGGGAACACAATGTAGTGTGGAGTCTCCGAACAATGAAACAGTCCATGAAAGGTATATCATGCATGGGAGGTGCTGCAGCTGGCTGAACAATATGTCCGCTTGGGAAGAGATCCCCAGCATGAGTAGACGATGGCGGTGAAATAGTCACTGTGCTAGCTTTTCTCTGGCCAGTGAAAGCCAGGGAGAGGTAGAGCAGGGGAGTACAGGGGACCGCCACCCTACAGCTGTTGCAGTCTGCATGATGCCCAGCTAGTCGTGGACACATTCTCAATGTCTTCAGTATCAAGTGGAATGCCCTTTGGCAATATTAGGTCTTGAGAGAGGTTGACTAACAGGGCCCGTTCTGGTCTCAAATAAGGGTCGGAGGCATCCGGTTGATACCAGCGATAGGAGTACTGGAATTGGGCAAACAGGTAATACAAAAAACAAATTGAGGACCCAGAGGCCGCCACGCTCGTGAGAGAGAGTAAGAGTGTCCCAGTGTAAATGCGGACGCCCCCCAGCTCACACCCGGGAGAGGAGAAGGCCACGTATGGAACAACAAAAAGGAATGAGGCAGCAGAATAGGAATATTAAAAAATAGGTATAAAAAATGAGGAGGTACGACCATTTTTATGATAGATATACGACCAGCCATGAAGAGGGGCAGTTTAACCCAACGTTCAACCTGGATAGCAAGTTTGTCCATTGCCAGGCTGTAGTTGAGTTGTAGAATGTGGTCTTTACACCCAGATATTAAGTGCTGTTTGCCGCCCAGGAGAAAGAATAATCGGGCGGTACCGGCTGTACCGCATTGGTCAATGGAAACAGCTCAGATTTATCCCAGTTAATGCGGAGTCTGGGCAATTTTCCAAATTGGACAACCTCCCTTACCAAAGGGGGCAAGTTTTCAGATGTATGGCGGATAAATAGCAAGATGTCGTCCGCGTATAGGGAGAGTAAGAGCCGGCCATGGGTGTGCTGCAGGCCATGGTTTAGATGGCGATCCTGCATGTTATGGACCAATGGGTCCATAGCGATGATGAAAAGGAGGGGAGAGAGGGGGCATCCCTGTCTGGTCTCCCACGTTATGGGGAATGGTTCGGATACCATGCTGATAACAGGGAGATGAGCCACAGGGTGGGCATATAAGAACATAATTAGAGAAATGAAAATCGAGGGGATGCCAAGTTTGCCCGAAACTGCTGTAAAAAAAAGACCACTCGAGGGAGTTGAATGCTTTCTCAGCATCTAGCAGCGCCATGACTGCAGGAGTGGTTGGCACAATCTTATTGAGAACAACAAATATGGTGTGCAGGTTAAGGGCAGTAGAAAGGAGCGGAACGAAGCCAGACTGTCCAAGTGAAATGATGTGTTCCATTAGAGGGATAATCTGGTGGCGAGAACCTTAGCCAGAATTGTATTGTTGAGGTTCAGGAGAGACAGGGGATGGTATGAGAGCATATTAACGGGTCCTTTTTTGGTTTCAGCAGGAGGTCAAGGATAGCCTCACGTAGGGGTGAGGGCAGTGTGTCAGCGGCCAGAGATTCATTGTACAGCGCTAGGAGCTGAGGGGACAGTATTTGCTTAAAGGTCTTATAGAAGGCTCCCTTCATTCCATCTGAGCCATGTGCTTTTGAGCCGTCAAACGAGGCTAGTGAGACTTCTTTAATGGTAATGGGTTCAGCCAGGAATCGGCATTGACGAAACCCGCAGCCAGACCGACGCCACCTCCTCGAGGTAGGAGGATATTTCAAAGGGGAGGTCCGGGACACGCGAAGAGTATACATTCTGATAGTACTGATGAAGTTCTGCCTCAACTCTCGCAACCGGACAGTCCTTGTCCACATTCCAAGCATAGCTCTGTGATGTAGTTTGTGAGTGGTCGGGTCTCAGAAGTCAGGCAACAGTGTGACCCGGGTGCTCTTCTTCCCCATAATGGCGAGCCCTGGCATGCTTCCCCATATAGGCGACCTCTCTGTCCGCAAGGTCCCTAAATTCTGTCAATAAAGCAGAGCGTTGACCCAAGCAGGAATCCCCACCTGCAGTAGCCCTCTCGTCGATATCTCGTAAAGCGTACTCAATACTATGCAATTGTGTGCGCATGTCATGTAATATACCTGTATGCTTAGAGATACATACTATGAGAATAAAGGCCTTAAAGGCTTCATAGAATATGGCCTGTGTCTCCACCGATCCCACATTCAGCTCAAAATAATCAGTTATGGCTGTGAGTACCTCCCCATCTAACACTGGGTCAAGAAGGGACTCACTCGGGAGTCTCCAAGTACGTTCTGTTACGCACCCATAAGGGACCTGCAAGTGGAGGAGAACCAGACTATGGTCTGACAGTGTGCGTGGCTGGACCGTGCCCTCATGCAACCAGGGGTCCAATTGGGCCGACAGCAGCCAGTAATCCAGGCTGTTCCAGAAGGAGTGGGGGGCAGAATAGAAAGTGAACCCTGGAGTGGAGGGGTGGTGGGAGCACCAAGCATCAAAAAGGACATGTGTGTCAACCAAGTGCCACAGTGCATCCCATGCCTGGGGCTTACCACTAGGGTGTATGCTGGTGGCGTCAGTTTGAGCGCACATTCAGGTCTCCTCCCAACACTACATAGTCCACCTCCAAGCGGTCCATACCAAGAGGTCATGGAAAAAGGCAGGGTCGTCTACATTTGGGGCATAAATATTCAACAGCATTACCTGTTTGATTACACAAGGATACCTGAAGAAGGATGTACTGGCCCTCAGAATCTAAATAACTGGATTAAATAGTGAAAGGGACGCTTTTGTGTTTAAGGATGCAAGTGCCCCGGGAATAGGAGCTTTAGCAGGAGAAGTAGCGATGTGCACCCCAAGGCCTAATAATCTGCCGTGGGAGGTAGGTGCTTCTCCTGCAGAAAGGATATTCTAATTCCATGCCTGTTCAGGGAGGACAGCACCTGTTTCCCCTTACTGGGGTTGTTGATTCCCCGAATATTCCAGGTAGTGAAAGGGAGGTCAAGGGATCTGTTACCTTGGTAGGGGGGCATGACCGTGATGCAGAGAGAGTGTGAAAAGGTGACTTAATGGTGCATGTAAAGGCAGTGCAGGAGATGTTGCAGCAGAGAGTAAGAGGAAAGCAAAGAGACAAAACCTTAAATCAAAAAATGGAACCCCATCCCTGTCCCACATTGGAACATAAGGTCTCCAGCGAAACCCATCAAGACGAACCAAAAAACAACACAAGCTCTACAACCAGTAGGTGGTGGTCACCATGGGGCATAGTGAAAACATGGCGGGCAGTGGCCCCAGTGAGAATCAATTCACATGCAACTAGAGTGATTAATCAGCCGCAATTATACTAGAACATCTATTACTAAGAACACAAAAAATGCACAGTCTGTAAATGCCGCTGGGGTCCCGTCGGGGATATAGCCAGCTTACGATGAACAGGCTGGAGTGGAGCAGTCACACCTGGAAGGAGCGGGCAGAGTGGCAGACCCGAGCACTCTGTAGATCCAGACTTGTCCATGGTAGAGTGTCTGGGTGAGGGAGACTGAGCCAGCAGGGGTTTGCAAAATTCAAAGATCTCCGAAGGGTCATCGAAGATGCAGGTTTTTCACTAATGTTCCACATGCAGGCATGCTGGGTAGAGTATTATGTACTAGATGCCCTGCTTAAGGAGTGAGTTCTTCATGTTGCTGAATTAATGGCGGGCATCCTGAACCATGGGGGTTTAATCAGGGTAAAGGGAGATGTCTGCACCCTAATAGCAGAGAGGTCCCTTCTCATGGGCTAGGTGGAGAGCAGTGTCCCTATAGTTTAGGAGGTGCACAATAAAGAATTGGTGAGAGGCTCCCTCCGGGGGACAAGGGCTGAGGTACCGGTGAGCGTGCTCCACCGTAAAAGTGTAGGAGAAGCTGGAGCAACCAAATAATTCTGCAAGGAGTATCTCAACTAAGGTGTCCGGCCGCCCCATGTTGGTGGTTTCAGCAATACCAGATATGCGTATACTATTTCTCCTGAACCTGGCCTGTATGTCCTCGCTATTTGCTTAAGGATCTTAGCCAGATGTTTCAGTACAGTAGCGTTGTTGTCCTCGAGCCCCAAAATTCGCACCTCGGCACTATCTATTCTCATCCCTAGATGATCCAGGCTCTCCCCCAACCTGTCCATGCGACCAGCAAGAACGTCGAAGCAGGCATCCATTGCCTGGAAGCCGGACTTGAGCTCTGCCAAGATGACAGTCATGGCGCTGGATGCAGCATTATCCATGTCTAGATCCCCTGTCTCCTCCGAGTTGGAATGGGAAGCGGGGTTCCTGGCAGGTTTTGAGTGGCTGAAAGTCAGCATGCACTGCTTGGGATCTGAGTGGCCCATTGCCACAATGGACAGGCGTAGACGAGTTGCAGAGCAAAGTAAGGTTTAACGAGAACAGGGGGTGCCCCAGCAGAGCCTCCAGGCTGGGCGTTCACAGCAGGAGGGGGAAGGCCATATACTCAATGGCAGGAGTGAGCAAGGGGGCATCAAAGGCTTGGCTAGGCCAGCCCCAGAGCTGCTCCGGTACCCACCAGATGCACCAATGCCCACAAGAGTTATCTGTGGGCCCCCGCAACAATGCTCACTGTTTCGCCGGTCCACAAGGATTGATGGGGGTCGAAATCAAGCCGGGAGATAGACCGGCAGCACCCAGGTGAAATATTGGCCCCAGTGGCATGCCCACAGGAGGTATCTGTGGGCCCCCACAACAATGCTCACTGTTCTGCCCATCCACAAGTATTGCTGGGGGTCGAAATCAAGTCGGGAGATAGATCGGCAGCACCCAGGTGAAATATTGGCCCCAGTGGCAAAGGAGGGATGTAGGGCCCAACAGATGAGGGACAGCGTGATGGAGCCCAGTAGGCCGCAGGGGGGTACTAACTGCATTGCCCCACTGCCCCTGCCAGCCGCACCCCGAGCAGGACCAGCGGGAGGCCGCGGGCACGGTCCCCACACCAGCACGGGCCCGCTGCCCAAGATGCACCAGTCCACAGGAGCCCCCACAAAGCACGTCTGCAGGCCACACGGCTGCCAAGCAGGGGAAGCGCCCAAGTCAGAGGCAGGCTGTGACAGGCCAATTGCCCGCACCAAGGCAGGAAAGTACACGGGGTCAGCCCCCTGACGGACTGACACAGAGCAGAGCAGGCCAAGGGGAGAGGGCGCAGACCCAGCGAGCCTGGATGGGCTCTGCCTCAGGTTCACCCACAGCCTCTGTTGCAGCGGGGCCTCTGAGGCGGTGCTGGGCCATGCTGTCCCCCGGTGGTCAGGAACAGCAGCTAGGGCTCCAAAAACTCTGCCGGTGGCAGCCCTGGGCCCTTGTCACCACAGTCATTAGCAGTATTCACTGCATGAGGCACTGATGGTGGTGATTGAGTGATCTAGGGCAGCACTGCTGGAGCCTCACAAGGATGCGGTCATCTTGGTGGCGGTCATGGCCATGCCCCCTTTGCTATAACACTTGATCATTTTTGTGACTTTTTACATATTATTAGTGATCTTTTCAATATCATTTTACATTTTATATTTTCTTAAAAGTTTTGCGATTTTGGATAGTTGTTATACGTGTATCAAATGCATTTCCACTGCAGTTCCTCTTCCCCCTCTCTCTCTTTCGGCTTCTATGGGCCTGTTTTTCCTCTTTCCACTCTATCTCTCTTTGTGCCTCCTTGTGACTATTTCTATGACCGTTTTTCCACTTTCGACTCTCTCTCTTTGTGCCTATTTTCCTCTCTTCACTCTCTCTCAATTTTTGCCCATTTCCCATTCCCCACTCTCTCTCTTTGTGCCCGTTTCCACTCTTTGTGCCTCTGTTTCCCAGTTTCTTGTGCCCTCTTTTTCTTCAGGACCATTACTCCCAATCTTTCCCAGCTCCACCCGCTCCTTTCCAGCATCTATCTGTGTGCCTTCTCCTGCCTCCTGTACTCCACCCTTCCCTATCCCTACTCTCCACCCCATACTTCTCCCCTCCCAGGATTTACTTAATGGTAGCTGCCGCTCATCTGCACAGTGGGCACGCCACTGGTGTGCTGAATGCGGACCAAAGGAAAGCCTGCCTGTGCCTGTCCAAGCCTAGACCACGCCCAGTGCTACGGACCCTGGTCCAGCTGAATGACACCACTACACAGCTTCAAGCCTGCATGCACTCAACACCGGATGCCTTCCCATTCGCTACTTCCGAGCCTCATCTTGATCCACGGTAGGACCTTTTCATGCACTTACTGCCATTTTACCTGCACCAACATGCACTCCCCATGTGCCACACATGCCCCACCCCGTTTGGCATGCATGCCTCTCAACGCCAGACAAACAGACCACTGAGATGTGAGATACCATCGAGATGCAGTGCCCAGACATCTTCTTCCTGACAGACTTGGCTAAACCCTACATCAGCAACCACCATTGCCACAGCCATTCCACCAATTTACAAGATCTCCCACCAGCATAGACCAAACAAACCAGAAGGATGATACAACCTTCATGGAACACATGCTCTTCCAACTTCAGCCCGGCAGCCGCACCTCAATCAAAGGCACCCTAGATTACCGACCACATGCCACCTTCAGCAATCTCCTCACAGACTTCATCGCCCCATCACTATCCGCTCAAACAAATTTATCTTGCACGTCGACCTCAACTTCCAACTCGAAGACCGAAAAGATCTCAACTCAACAGCCCCACTTGAGAGCCCTGAGATCCTAGGACTCACACAAATCATCCAGGTGCCTACCCACATCTCAGGTCGCACCCTCAACTCCATCTTCACAGACAGCGACAATGTCAAGTTTAGCCATCTCAATTTGCACAGCAGGACAGACCACACCATCAGCCACTTCTTCATTGACGCATCCCAACTCCCCTCTGCTAAGACTACCTACAACCTCAGACATAGGTGGAACAAGATTAAGTACACATATTGGGCCAACACTCTCACTGCCCATCAACCAAAGCTCAGAAGCGACCTGTATGCTGACATCAAATCCTTCAAAAATTGGATCACTATCAGCGCAGACACACTAGCCCCCCTGAAGAATGTCAGACACTAAAGTACCAACAATTGAGCCAGCTGGTACACCCAAGACTTCTAAAACTCCAAATAACTCTGCAAACAGCAGGAGAGAAAATGGAGAACCAGTCAGGACACCACCGCAAGAAACACGTACAAGTCTGCGCTTGGGAAATACCACACCCAACTCAACAGGGCAAGAAAACAGCCCTAGCTCTCAGACTGGAAAACAGCTCTAACAACTGCAAACAGCTCTTTAACATTGTTCAATTCTTCAACCCCACAGCCGGCACCAACTCCATCACCCCTTTACAGGATGTCTGTGACACTCTTTCCAATTTCTTCCACAACAAAATTTTCAGCATCTACAGCAACTTCATCAACCAGCTGCTCACCACCTCCGAGTCGGACCACCAGATCACAAACTTGAAACCCCTTACCCCAGAAGACACTAACAAAATCATGAGAACAATACACTCCAGGGTCCCCATCGACCTCTGCCCTCACCATATCTTCAACCTAGGAGGAACTTTGGAGGAGCAACATCAACACCTCCCTCCAAAGTGAAACTTTCCTAGACAACTGAAAATATGCAGAAATCACAGTTCACCTGAAAAAACCAACAGCAGACCTAAAAAAGCTCACCAACTACAAACCCCTCTCATTCCAACCATCTTGAACACCACCTACTAGACATCTTGCAGACTGGATTCTGCAGCAACCACAGTACAGAAACCGCTCTAATCGCAGCAACTGATGGCATTGCGACTATCATGGACACAGGGGAAACCGCAGCACTCATTATACTCGACCTCTCTGCAGCCTTTGACACCATTTCCCACAGCACCATTCATCACAAGACTCCTCAGTTCCAGAATACATGGCCCCACCCTGAGTTGTCTGGCCTCCTTCCTCTCCGACAGGACATAGCAAATCAGACTACCGTTCTACAATTCTGAACCCAAGAACCTAATCTGTGGAGTCCCTCAAGGATTATCGTTGAGCCATACCCTCTTCAACGTGTGCATGGTGCCACTCGCCCAAGTAGGGCTGACCACAATGGAGCATGGGTCAGTTATGGAAACCAGGTTTGACCCAATTCTGAGGTTTTACCTGTGAACTTCAAAGAATCTACAGCAGGGCAAAGCAGCAGGCTGTGGCCGAAGAGTGCTTCACCATCATCAGATGCTGGATTAGGCTTTGGTGAAGCGGTTGACTTTTAGTGGGTAAGCTTTGAGTTGATAAAATTAGAATTTTGCACTCAGAGAAGGCCCTTCTACAGGAAGATAATTTTTATGCCTTTGCCCAGGGAAGACTTCTACCTTCTGAGTCACTTTTCTAGAGCTCACATTCCTTCAGGCAAGGCTGCAGGCTGTAGACAAAGATGGATTCATGAGGAAGGATAACATCTCCGTGAAGTCCTGCTGAAAAGCATTTGCTGCAGTGGAGAATAATGTAGAGGGAGCTACAGGAATATTTGGCCCAGCAGAAATGCACCTTCATTGGAGCGGCTTGGCAGATTGGTCCTGTTCCCCCACCAACTCTCAAAGCACAAATTTGGCAAAAGTTTTTAATTCCGGTTTTCAGTATTTGTTAGTAGGAGTACACTTTGACACCAGCTGGGGCCCAGGACCTAAGGAACAGCAATGGGAACAGTACTTGTAGGTCAAGACTCACTCCAGCAGAGGGCAACATCAGGGTGCAGGGTGGGTCCAGTTGGAATTGGTCAGCAGAAAATGCAAGTAAAAGGTCTCTGGAAGCATGTTGTGCCCCCATAGCTCAAACAGGAGGGAAGCCCTATGGCTCTTGGAGTCTACTGTTTTTTGTCCTGGGTACAAAAGGGAGAGCAGGTCCAGTCTTCAGGGTCCTCTCAGATCACGGAACACAGACCTTTTCTGTTCTTTCTCAGGTCTAGTAAGTGTTCTGGGGAAGGTGCATTTGTGCCTGGCACCAGACGCCTGTGAGTGGGGGTGAATCCTGCCCCCTCCCTAGCCAATGAGGTAAAAGTTCACAGAGGCAATCCTATCCACTTTTGCAGCAGGTCCTGTGTGCCCTGCTACAAACAATCCCACAGTACCTTTCTCTGTCTAAAACCAATATGGCAGAACCTTTCTTCACCTGTGCAGAGCTCCTATGCCTACTCCAGAGGTATGGCCAGGGAAATGAGCAACCTCTCCCCGGTGGTCACTCTATACCAGTTATGGGGACAGCTCTTCTCCCGCTGGGTCTGGTGCCTAGCTGGCTAGAGGGACAAATAAAGGGAACAGCCCCATGTTTTAGCTCCATCTGCCTGTGACAGAGTAGGTATGTTATGTTATTAAAGCTTTTAAAGCGCACTTTTACCCAAAGGTGTCCTGGCGCTAAGCACGGTCTCCCTTGTTCCCATAGGCGCGGCAGCTTATTCAGAGAACAGCCACGTCTTCAACCCCTTCTGAAAGGAAAGGAGCTCGGTAGAATTCCTGAGATGCAATGGTAGATTGTTCCAAGCTTTTGCAGCACAAAAGATGAAACTGCTGCCGCCCCAGTTAACTTTTTTCACTCTGGGAACAGTCACTAGTTTTCCTTCCGAGGAACGTAACATTCCTCCGGGGACATACCACTGCAGGCGTCTTCTCAGGTATTCCGGGCCACTGCCCGTCAAAGACTTAAAAACCGTGCAAAGCGCTTTAAATTGTGCACGTTGTTTAACTGCTAACCAGTGCAGGTGTCTGAGTCCATTTCTAACTGAGACAAACCTTGGGGTGCCCGTTAGCAGCCTAGCTGCCGCATTTTGCACCAGATGGAGTCTGTACAAAAGTTTCTTTTGAATGTTCCAGTACAGACTGTTACAATAGTCCCGCCGTGAGAAAATGAGGGCAGAGACTGCTGTCCTGAAGCATTCCTCTGGTAGGAAAAATTTTATTTTCCTCAAAATTCTGAGGAGGAAAAAGCTCGTCGAGACCACCCCGCTGACCTGATCGCCAAAGGTAAGTTTGTTGTCCATAATCACCCCCAGGTTCTTGGCTTTCACCGTAGGGGTTGGGGGCTTACCCATTTCTTCAGGCCACAGGTCAGGTGTCCAGAGATTGGGATTATTCCCAAATATTATGACCTCCGTTTTGCCTGCATTAAGCTTCAAGCTATGTCTAAAGTTAATTATGTTCCTGGGCACAGCCCATTTAGTCAGCCTACCAGAGGAACAGAAAACCTCCCCACACCCAAGGCCTTTGTCTTAGCTCTGGGAGAAAGTTCACACCTCATTAAAGGGGCTATTGAGCTCATTGGTAAAAGTTGGAAACGTATGCAAATTGACTTCCAGAGGCTTTAAGCTGATAAGAGGTAGCATTCTAAAAGTACCTGTTCTACAAAATCTATTACAAATTCAACTTTACGAATAAATTTGTCTTGTAATAAATATTTTTAAAAGTCCTAGTATGAAATTTGTAGCAGTTTCCAAGGTGGATATAACATTATTTAATTTTAAAATGTTATCCCAATGATTCCCTATAAAACATCCAACCCTGATAAAGTGGTAATAGCATTGAGGAATCTTTCACTGCAGACATATATATAGCATTAAACTTCTACATGTCCTACTTTTAAATACCATACACCCTGCCTTATGGGCAGTCAGGCCAGATAACACATTGCAGGCCTGAAATCATTCCTGTAGTATCACTGTAGTGGGCGGTGCAATGAGTGCTGCAGTCCATTGGTAATATTTAACTTACAGGGCCTGGGTACATTTTGCGCACCATTGCCTAGAGCTTTATAAGTAAGTTAAATATTCCAATGAGAGGTATACGAATTTCATCACATTAAAGGAGGGGGCACAGGTACTTTACCACTGGTCAGCAGGACTAAAGTGCAAAAGGTTATGGAGCGAGCAAAAACAATCAAGGAAAAAACTTTGGGGTACGCCACCCAAAGATACTCAGTTCCAACACTGTTCCTTTTCGGTTTTTCAGGCATAACCATGTGTATTGGAATAACTTTTTCTAACCCAGTTGTTATCTTCGTAGGTTAAATAACAAATATATGTTTTTTTTTGTTTAAGGGGTGTTTTATTTGCAAGGACTGTATTTATTGTGGTTTCCTGTACTTCTTTGCCATCCAAAATAAAATGGCCTAGGTGGTCTTCTCTCTTGTCGATCCCCTGCCAAGAGCCTGTTGCTTGCCTCTCTCACATAATCTTTAGCCGCTGGTAAGGCATATTAGGCCTTCGAACAACACCAGAGGTTACATAAGAGTTTAACTCCTATTGTTTCTCATGCAATAGTTTTTGTTTATGTTTTTGCAATGCATATTAATCCCTAATCAGTTTACTGATTACATTTTTTTCTTTCAAACTGTGGAAAAGTTTTTCAGATCTTAACTGTTTGGTTGTTTCATTATTTTTCAAATGTACCACATTCATTTTTTTCTGATAAATCTTGTTGACTGAGCATATATCAATAGATATCACCCAATATTGCTCATAAATAAAGTTTACTTTTTAGTATTGAGAACATTTGGGCTTTCTGGGCGCCAAGTCACAGCTCACATCAAAACTGTGGCCTCTAACTCCCCTACAAAAGTACCTACAAAGTAGATTTCTAGTCAGCAAAACCTCGGGAGGCACATATATTCTATGTATAATTTTTAACCGTGGGTGGCAAACTCCGTTCTGACAGCGGAGTTTGTGGAGTTTTGCCAACTCCGCTGCTCTGCTGGGAGCGCAAAGTTTGGCAAAAGATCTCTGAGTTTACTCCTGCGACCCACCCCTAACCAAGCCCTGCCCCTGCCCCAGTCCTCCTTACCTGATCTCGGTGTGGCGTTCTCCATGTCCGAGCTCCCTCCCCACTGCAGGTTTCTTCTTCTTCTCCAGTCTGGGCTGTGAAACCCCTTCGCTGCAGTCCTCGCAAGACTGCGCATGCACTCTTATGATTTGTGGTGTACCTCAATATAGGCTTGGTTAGTCACCTAACCTTTCAACTACATTTACCGTACCATTGTACTACATAACGGGTTTGTGCTGACCTTTTACCAAGCTAGGTGCTGCATAAATGTCGTGTGGTTTTCTCCGAAAACTAGCCTCATATATTATGCATGGGGATTCTCAGAATCGCAGCAGGACTACCATCTTCTGCATCTTCTGCATAATAACTATGCATAAGGGTCATCCCTTTCGTCATCCTCGGCCGACATGACACAGCAAGGTAGAACCCCTGAGGGTACCTTTTGGATATATAAACACCATATCTTTGCTGGGGCCGGCAGAGGAGAAAGACTTCCTTGCTGACACACTGAGGTGAGAATCTGATGTTCCTGCACGTAGACATCCCAGCACGCAGCAGTCTGACATCCCTCATGGTGTGTCCATCTCAAGACCAAGACGGGGTCCTTCATTCTCTCACTCCAGGTAATGGGGTTGGTTCTATCCTCGGGGGATTCTTGGCTATACACATACATACATGCTAGGTACATTTAGGTCCATCTAGTTAGGACCTGCATCGTAGGAGTACACATTATTACTGTCATGTATTTATATTCCTGCATTTATTCATTGTTTTAGCACTATGGTAGAAATTTATCATCCATTTACTCTGTTGGTGCTCATAATCGTTTATATCTGTTTCTGTCTTATGGTTGTTGCAGCACACATTTTACACTAGAATGACGCTGGTTCAATAAATGCTTATTAAAAAATAACGTCCCCACCGTTTATCTGTGTATCTCTCTGAGACAAAATGAGCACGAATGACTGAGAGAAAAGTACTGTACTGTTTAAATGATCCCTGAGGGATCAGGGTTGTCATGTTCGAGAGTTGCCTGAAACTATTTTCTCCTTGATAAGAGGCGTTAATTGTGGCACTGTGAGCTAGCTGGTATACAGGTGAACATATCCGGTGGGGGTGTCTGGAATCAGTCTGGACACCAGTCCCACAGTTTATGTTGTCTAAACGCACAGATCCTATATAGATTTAAAGGAACTACATGACATGGCGCCGCCAACATTGGATTGGTTCTTATTTAATGGTCAAATCTGAGCAGTTCAGTCGTGCTTGCTCAGAGATCCCTACTCACATACACCCAGAGACTTCTGGGGTGGGAAGGGATAAATCCGCCTCAGATGAGTAGGCATACCCTATGTATTGGCTGTAGGTTTATTCAAGCTTGAAGGATAATAGTTCCCTATTGTGTATAAAACCTTATCTCAGTTTCCTTGAAACTCTTTTCCACAATGTCTGTCGAAGGAGACGCTGAGGCAGCATTACGTGCAAATGCAGCAGCAGGGGAAGGGGAACAAGAAGATGCTATAAACATTTCAGACAATGTCAGAACTGCCCCTACTAAATGAGCAGAATTTGGAGTAACGTCAAGAGGTGGGACAGTAACATTCATGAATGAGGCACACAAGTCATTCAGGACAGAAGTATTTTATTCATGGGTCAAATTTCCACCAGCAGATGCATGCACAAATACATTTCATACTTACACTCCTGATGAAACACGAGAAGAATATTGTCCATATGAGGACATTGAAGTTCCACTCACCTACTAGGAGCACATAAACTGGTTTAAAGGCGCCCTCCAGCACACAACAAATAAAGCAATACTCGGTCCGTGCAGCAGAGAGGAAGCGACTTGGCCAGTCCTAGCGGCTTACACACCGCATCCAGACATTGACACAATGCCGGTAGCAGACTTACGTCTACTACACAAAGAAGTAATAAAACTTTACAGAAATTTAACACAGTTCGTTATGAGAACACTCATATTTCAACCAACAAGGGTTACACAAGCAGGACAAATACAAGGAACTGCAACTAAAATAACTCCACAAACACTGAAAGCAGTTATGGGTAGAATGCCCACTAACGCGAGTAAATGCCATTCTGGATAGCTCAGAAAATCACACAGTTAGAGGCAGTGTTCCTACACACAGGCCCTCAAGAAAAACACAGAATGCTAAGAATCTGCTTGCCAATGGGGATAGCTCCTCCGATAGAGGACTGTACCTCTTGGGGTACAGTTTTCACTGCAATCTATACCAGAACTCGTGGTATCCCTTCAGCAGCAGTGATACCAGATGTATTGAGACAGATACAGAATGAGCATGGAGCAGAACCTGCTCTGAACTTAGGGATGAAATTGTTAGGAAATTTTGCCCAGGTTTCCACGATTATGTTGGCAAACATAAAAGGGGAGGCAGCAGCGGTGGCGATACGCCAACGCCTGAGGGATTTCACTCCTGCATAACAGGAGTGTGAATTACCTAAAATTAACGAAGATACATATGCCGAATTAGGAAGAGATAATTTGGGAGCTAGAGCAACAAAACCTCAACTCATGGGTGGTCCTGAAAAGGATAACACCAAACAAGCATATGATTCTTCCAAAAAGAAATGGGATTACAAAAAACAAAAGAATAGAGATAATAGATCACAATCAAGGGGTGGGGTCTCCTCAACAGAAGCCCTTCGAAAGGAGGCACAACCTTGGGAATTGTGATAACATTAAGAAACCTGACAGGTATCAGGATACTGATACATGTTTCTTTCATTCCTTTCAGGGTTCATCAAAAAACTCCAAGAGGGAAGGACGATCAGAACACAGACAAGAAGAGCGTACAAAGTCCACAGACACGCAACGCCCTTTAGACTATAATATCAAAAAAGAAGATAAACCAAAATCAAAACCACAATTCAAAAAGAAAAGAGTGGCAGGTCTTAAAGTAAGAAATGCCAAGGATACTGAGGACTCAACTTCTGAATGGGGAATTGGCTCTGACGATATTAGATAGCGCAGCAGAAGTACAATAGCTCGCCAGAACTTGATGGATTTTCTGGTGACATCGGCGTTGAATGAATATATCATGGTGGAGACAACTGATACTAGGGTAAGTGTCCCACACCCAATATACAAAATAACACTCCAAATGGAGGGGGACAAACCCAGAAAAATTAAAGGTCTCTTTTGAGAGAACCTGACTTTTGGTTATGGCATCCTTTTGGCTGAAAAAGATTGGCCATCTGAAATAGTTATGGATTTCCCAACAGTAATTTTACCAGCTTTCTCTGACCTCGTTCCCGAATCACTACAACATTCATAAGCGTAGGAGTGGGCGGTAGCATTAGCTCCTGCATTATATCGCAATCATGTAGGATGGGATGCTGAGTCACCTCACCATTCGTGTATGAAAAAACAAGGGACAACCTACTCACATGGAACCAGGGTACTTTACAGTTTTACAGACAACAACGGTTCCTGTGGACAATCAACAAATGATACTTAGTATATATATATATATATATATATATATATATATATATATATATATATATATATATATATATATATATATATATTCACTGAAAAAACCATAGGTTTCAGATATGTTATAGTTACAAATTAGCATTTAAAAACCTTTGAAATTCACTGAAAAAACCATAGGTTTTAGGGACAGTTATAGTTAGTTGGACATTTCACTCGTACAAAACCCGTGAAATTCCTCCGTTATAGTTAGTTCAGCTAACTATAACTCGCGCCCCGCAATGCACTGCTGATGGCGTCACATATTACATCACTCATGACATGGTCAGTGACATCACTGATGACATCACTGATGACATCTCAAATGACATCACTGATGACATCATCCAGTGACTGTGTGTTTCTGTAAAGTTTAAATATTTTTAATATATATAGGAAAAGACGTATTGAAGAATGAGTGGGTGTGTAAGTGTCTGTATGGATGATTTAGTAGGTGCGTGACTGACTCTATAAGTGAGTGATTTAACGTATCTTACTGAATGCATGGGTTAGTGACTAAACTGGGTGAATGTCTGTATCCGTCTGTCTGTTGCTGTGTAAGTGGCTGCATGGGTTTGTGAATAGCTACATGAGTGTCTATATGAGTTATTGATTGGTTGTCTGAGTATCTGTATGGGTGCCTGAGTGTTTGTGTGGGTGGGGTGTGTGCGACTCTGTGCATAGATGTGTGAGTGGGTGATTCACTGGGTGGATGGTTTCAAGAGTGCATCTGTGATAGACTGTATGGGTGGGTAAGTGTGTGTAAGAGTGTGTTAGTGAGTGAATGTATGTCCCAGTGGTACATGTGTGAGTAACTACATATGTGAAAGCCAGTATATATGTGTGTTGGAGTATATAAATAGCTATAAGCTGAGAGTGAGTGATTGTGATAGTGGCTGTATGGATGAGTGTGTGCTTGTATCAGTGATTGTATAAGAGCGTAACAATGTGCTAGTATTTGTATGATTAAGTGAGCTGGTGTGTGTATAACTGTATAGGTGAGTAAATGGCAGTGTGTTTAATTATTTGCATGACTGACTAGGTGTGTGAGTACCTCTATGGATGAGTGGCGGTGTTTGAGTGTCTATATAGGAGTAAGAGTGCATATGATAGTCCTGTACTGAGTGACCATAAGTATGAGTGACTGTACGGGTGAGTGAGTGGATGTGTGTGTGTAGACCTAAGAATCAGTGAGTGGGTATGTAGTTATTGGTGTTGGAGTGTCTATAGTTTTGCGAATGGCAGTCTGTAATTTAGATTGGGTGTATCAAAGGTTATGTTAGGGTGTGAGGAGCTGCATCAGATTATCACGTGGATGATGTCATCAGTGATGTCATTTGAGATGTCATCAGTGATGTCATCAGTGATGTCACTGACCATGTCATGAGTGATGTAATATGTGACGTCATCAGCAGTGCATTGTGGGGCGCGAGTTATAGTTAGCTGAACTAACTATAACGGGGAATTTCACGGGTTTTGTACGAGTGAAATGTCCAACTAACTATAACTGTCCCTAAAACCTATGGTTTTTTCAGTGAATTTCAAAGGTTTTTTAAATGCTAATTTGTAACTATAACATATCTGAAACCTATGGTTTTTTCAGTGAATTTCAAAGGTTTTTTAAATGCTAATTTGTAACTATAACTGTCCCTAAAACCTATGGTTTTTTCAGTGAATTTCAAAGGTTTTTTAAATGCTAATTTCTAACTATAACGTGTCTGAAACCTATGGTTTTTTCAGTGAATTTCAAAGGTTTTTTAAATGCTAATTTGTAACTATAACGTGCCTGAAACCTACGGTTTTTTCAGTGAATTTCAAAGGTTTTTTAAATGACATTTTTTAAATGTTTTAATTTTTATATTAATTTTTTTCATACTGATTTACTACATTTTTAGAAACAATTTCTTTTACATATTTTATTTTTTAAATTACATTGTAATTACATTATACATTACATTACAAAAAATACTTTCTCAGAATGAATTACTTTAGTTTAAATACTTAGCACATAGGCAATAGACTTTTAAGTACAGTAGTTACAGTTGTTGCAATGGGCAACACATTTTCAAACACAATGCAACATTCAGCTCAATGTGAATTTCTAGTTAAATGCAATTAGTTACTTTATGGATTACTTTTCTAACCACAGGACTGGATCCTAGATTCAGTCCTGGGACATCTCCTGTAAACAGTTGAGTAAAAGCGTTTTGGTTACAGTCGTGATTTTTAAGGAATATTATTGTATTTTAAAAGTTGACACTTAGAAACTTTTCCTCATAGAATCACCAATGTTATCCTATGGAAGGAAATTCACTTAGCAGGTAAAAACTGTTATCGTTACTTTTTCTTACTCAGTGTTGGATCCTGGATCCAGCACTGGTGCATCTCCTGTAAACAGTTGAAAAAATGCGTTTAAGTCATACAGGCGATTTTTAAGGATTATTTGTAGTTTGTGAAAATCGACACTTTGAAACTTTTCTGCTGAAAACCAGACAATGGATTCCTATGGAAGAAAAGATAAGTTACTGGTAAGTACGGTTAAAATTACTTTTCAGGGTCAGTGCTGGGCTAAAAGATGCAGCACTGGGTTCTCTCCTGATAACAGGTGAGTAAATCGGAATTCGTATTTCGGCTGATTTTAGAAGAATAATTAAAAGTTCCAAAACTCCACACTTAGAAGAATTTTCAAGTGAAACCAGTCAATGTTAGCCTATGGAAGGAAATTCAAGTTACTGGTAAGTACGGTTAAAATGACTTTTCAGGACCAGTACTGGGCTGAAAGATGCAGCACTGAGGTCTCTCCTGATAACAGGTGAGTAAATCAGAATTCGGATTTCGGCTGATTTTAGAGGAATATTTGTATGTTTCAAAAATCAACACTTAGAAACTTTTTCAGCAAAAAGCAGGCAATGATATCCTATGGAAGGAAATTCAAGTTACTGGTAAGTACGGTTAAAATTACTTTTCAGGATTAGTACTGGGCTGAAAGATGCAGCACTGAGGTCTCTCCTGATAACAGGTGAGTAAATCGGAATTCGTATTTCGGATGATTTTAGAAGAATATTTGCACAATGGTGAAGGGAGGGGCGGGGCCTGAGGTGACATCTGTGCACGCCCGTGGCGCTTTAGTTGGGGGATTAAGTCCCCTTGAATCCTGAGGGTCCTAGGGGCCAACTAGCCCACCAGGAACCTCCAATATGCGCCAGGGGCTGCGTTGCAGAGACGTGTAGAGAGGCCACACCCCTTTACACCTCTCTGCAACGCAGCCCTGTGGCGCTTTCTGGATGTACCTGTTGGGCTAGTTGGCCCTCAGGGACCCTCAGGATTGAAGGGGATTTAATCCCCCAACTTAAAACGCGCCACGGGGCGCGTTTGCACAGATGTCACCTGAAGCCCCGCCCTCCCTTCACCACTGTGCAAACGCGCCCGTGGCGCGTTTTAAGTCGGGGGATTAACTCACCTTGATTCCTGAGGGTCCCTGGGGGCCAACTAGCCCAACAGGTATATCCAAAAGCGCCACAGAGCTGCGTTGCAGAGAGGTGTAAAAAGGGCGTGGCCTCTGTATACCTCTCTGCAACGCAGCTCCCTGGCGCATACTGGAGGTTCCTGGTGGGCTAGTTGGCCCCCAGGGACCCCCAGTATTCAAGGGGAATTGTTCTCTTCTGCAAACGCGCCAGGGGGCGCGCTTGCATAGTGGTGAAGGAAGGGGCGGGGCCTGCGGGCCCGATCGTTTTTTTTTTTTTGTCCTCTGAAGGGGGCTGTGTGGCCCCCCTTCCTTTTTCCTGTTTTTGGGCCCTGGGGACCCCATCCCCCAGGGCCTTACCCCTTTTTTTAATTAAATAAAAAAAAATGGGACGGGGCCGCGTGGCCCCCTTCCCTGGGCCTGTATTGGCCCCGGGACCCCATCCCCGGGGCATGGCCTTGATTTATTTATTTTCTTTGGAGGGGGCTGCGTGGCCCCCTCCTCAGGCCATTTAAGGCCCCGGGACCCCATCCCCGGGGCCGGCCTTTCCGTTTTTTTAAATTTTGGGGAGGGGGCCGCGTGGGCCCCCTCTTGGGCCACTACTTGCCCCGGGACCCCATCCCCCGGGGCTGGCTCCTCTCCGTTGGGGGACTGTGGGGGTCCCCAATCCCCCACAGTCCCGCCGGCTCCCCGCGTCCCTTGGGAGCCGGCATTGCTTTTCACATGGGGAGCTGCTAAGATGCAGCTCCCCATGTGGAAAGCAACGTGCTTTGGATATTGGAAGAGAGCAGGTTTCCCTGCCTCTCTTCCAATATCCAGCAGTTTGCTATGGCAGGACGGGAGCCGCAAGGCTCCCGTCCTGCCATAGCAAACTACAGTGTCCCGGGGGTAGGCACCCCGGGACACTGCAGGAGCCGGCCCTGGGGGTGGCGGTCCCCAGGGCCATCAAGGGCTCCAGGAGGGGGCCGCGCGGCCCCCTCCCCTTAAATTGCACAGCCCCGGGGAGGTGGTGGTCCCCGGGCTCTGGGGGTCCGTAATGGACCCCCACATTTATTTTGTAAGTGCCCCGGGAGGTGGTGGTCCCGGGCGTGTGGGGGCTGGAGCCCCCCCACACCTTATTTATTTAAAAAAGAAGCCCCGGGGGTGGCTGTCCCCGGGCTGCGGGAGGGCAGGAGAGCCCTCCCGCACCATTTTTTTAAAAGCCCCGGGGGTGGCGGTCCTCGGGCCTCGGGGGCCCTTGAGGCCCCCCATACAAACAATATACCCACCTCCACCATGCCCCCGGGACTTGGGCCACCCGGGGCAAAATGCAATCGAAGCGCGGGAGACCGCGCTCGATGTATTTATTTTTCGGCAGGATTCGCGCACCCTGAGCGCATCCTGCCGATTTTTAAAAAAATTTTTTTTTTTTGCCCAGGGGTCCTTGTGGGACCCCTGAGCAAACCTAGGGGTCAGGGTGTTTCTACCCTGCCCCCTTTGTGCGCTTTGCGCACTTGTTTCTGTCCCTCGGTTCTACCGAGGATAAAATGGCTGCCAACATTTCCTGAATCGGAATGTTGACAGCCAGCTGACAGCCAATTAACATGCAGCTCGTGATCGGGACGGGGCGCGCAGGGTGCGCTGAGGGTACGCGGACCCTACTCGGCCATAGATATATCTATCTTTTACTTTTGATTTTCTCAGCAACTACTGAACGGATTTACACCATTTAACAAAAAGGGTTCTTTCTGAACCAAGAACTACCTCTTTGCCAAATTTGGTGTAATTCCGTTCAGCAGTTCGGGCTGTAGCCGTGTCTAAAGTTTCCTATGGAAAATTGCATGGGGAAAACGCGCTTTGGGACCCCCTTTTTCTCGGCCCCGCTTGACAAATCCCCCGAGACTTTCAGGGTAGGAGCGGACCGGAGCGCCCCACAAAGTTTGAAAATTTTGCGAAGATACGTCAACCGGCAAGAGAGTTATTTCAAATAGAATGTCGCGGGTTTCCTATGGATAATAGGTTGTAACTATAACTATCTACTGGCGACCGCCAGTAGATAATATATATATATATATAATAGCACAATCACAATAATCGAAGGAAAAGAGATGTCTGAAAGAGAAGAGGCATATAACACGAACTTTGTATGAAAGTACGTTGTTTTATGTAATGTAAACACAGTATTTTAAATCCAGTGCATAGTGTCCCAAGTGATTGGGCAACCTATATTTCAAGGTTGTGACTTTTTGAGACATAAAAACAAGGTTTCATCAAAGATGTACAAGAGCGACCATTAAATCAATACATAATATGTGCTCGCAGCCTACTAATACAGTAATAGTGGCTGACAATGGTTCGCTTCACTTAGTCGACGACGTTTGGACCCACTTAACAATGTGGTGTCTCATCAGGACCTAGCAATGAAGGGGCACCTGGGGATGACTGTCAGATAATGTGGTGTGCACCGTGTGGGGGTGAAAAAGGAAGAAGAGTACTCATATAGGGCCCAGCCGGGCACCTATAGTGGGGAGGGTACTGACAGGAAGGCTCAAGTTTGAAAGCCTTAATAATTACAAGAAGGGCGAAAAGCTGTTGTCGGGTATTTCCGTGGTAATTGGCGGAACTCTAAATTGGCCTCAAAGGAAATGATGACAATCCGTCTTTTGGTTACCCGGTTTGGAGAGGATAATGGAATGAAAAGGGTCTGCCAAGGTCAGCTGCGGTAATTAATCATGCTCGCCTCGTGGAGAGAGCTGCACCTGTCTGTCTCTCTTTTCCTTCGATTATTGTGATTGTGCTATTATATACTAAGTATCATTTGTTGAGTCACCTCACCATGTCATCCCAGTAAAAACTACTCCAACTCCACAGAGACAGTACCCAATAAAACAAGAAGCCAAGAAACTAGTCAGGGAGATCTTAGATCAACTTGACTACCAGGGGGTAATAGAAAATTGCACCTCTCCAATGAATAATCCTTTGTTTCCCGTAATGAAGCCTGACCATTCATACCGTCTAGTTTTAGACTACAGACATTTGAATACCTGCACAAAGACGTTTGTAGTACAGAATGCACACAGTGCCGCATTAATGAAGAACATTGTGCAGAACAAAATACAAAACAACACTAGATATCTCAAATGTATTTTTCTGCCAAAATATAGCGCCTGAAAGCAGGTATTTGACAGCATTTTCAGCCTAGGCTCTCAGCGTCAATTTTGTAGACTGCCTCAACGGTATATGATTAGCCCTGGGTTGTTCTCAGCTAGGGTAACAGAGTACTTTCAAAATTTTGTTGAGGAGGCATTGTCCTATGTAGATGATATTTATCTATGGGTGATGATTTACTGGATCTTTTGACCAGGGTGAGCAACATAATTTTGGGATTCGCCTCTGAGGGCTACAAATTCAACTTTAAAAATCGAAAATAGCCCATCTCAATGTCCTATTTTTGGGATACGGGTTATCAAATGAAGGAAAAAGCCTTGCAGCTAACTTTTTAGAAAAGTGCGCGCTGCTCCAACCTCCAAAAACTCTGAAAAAAATACAATCCATATTGGGATTCCTGAATTTTGACAGAACATACATTTTGGATTACGCAGAAAAAGTGGAACCTTTCTACGATTTAATCAGACGTGATTTTTCAGTCCGACATTGGACACAGGATCACACAAATATCCTTTGTTCCTTACAAGCTGACATGATAGCTTCTAAACACCTACACACACATGTAAATTCCACAAATTTGGTGATCTATGTGGTTGCGGGTCAATCAAGGTAGACTTACCTAACCTTCAATGAAGGCGAAAGAGTGCCCATAGCATACAAATCACACTTGTACACAAATGCTGAAATGCGTTTTGCTTCTACAGAAAAAATTCTGACAGCAGTACAAACTGCTGTAGTGAGAGAGAGCACTGGCTCAGGGGAAACGAAAAATTGTCGTAACTCCAGTACCAGCCTTAGAGGCTGTTACAAATGCAAGCGTTCCAAATGCAAAAGCATTACATCGATACAATGGGCTAATTCTCTCACTGCAATAGATGTAGACTACAAATTTGATTCTACTTAAAAAACACAAGCATTCCTGCAGTGCGAACAAGAATATCCTCTCCTGAATTAAATAATGGCTCTAGATCAGTATAAATACATTATTTACACTGAGAGTTCTGCCCAGCCTGCCATAGGAAGTAAACAGCAATACAGCGCAGCTTGTGCGGTTGTAAAAGGACATATGCAGGAAGGCAAGTTCCATCCTAGCAGTACGAAGACACATGCAAGGCACAGCTGAAAGAATTAGAAACCCTATTACTGGCACTAATAAATATGGATCGGGAATTCCCCACACTTATAGTGTGCGATTCATTTTACTGTGTCCAGTCTTACAATGAATATCTTCACTACTGGGGTCAGAATGGGTTTAAAGACTCAAAAGGTTGCACAATAAAGCACAAATTGCTTTGGGAACAAGTGGCAGAACTGAAAAAAGACTTGCCAAGAGCTCACGTGATACACACGCTGAGTCATCAACGTGATGGCATTTCATGTTGAAGGAAATCACTGGCTGATGAAGCCGCCAAGGCGACGGTACGAACTGGTGCCATAGCTGCAATCACTCGTTCTAGCACGAGACTAGACGGACAGATAATGGTAGCTGTCATCGCTTCACGCAAAAACAGCTCAGCCGTACCAAAAGGCTTTGCACTCAAGTACTCCTACAAGTTAGATGCACGAAATAATCTGTATGCTCAAATTCCAGTAGTAGGGGATAGAGTAATACCAAACATGGATTGCAGGTTAGGTTTAATTCTAGCTGCACACGAGGGTCTGGGTTCAGCACAAGCAGGGATTACTGTGACCGTTTTACTATTTAAATAACACTATTGGTGGCCAGGTTTAACGAAACAGACAAAAGCATTCATCCTTAAGTGCGACATCTGTCAGCAGATGAAGGGTTTAACCGTAGCTCGCCCACCACAGACATGACTACTGATTTCAGACAGACTACTTGCTTGTGTCTATTTGGACCACTGCCGCCCCTTACAATCTGATGGGGCTTACAAGCATATCTTGGTGGCAGTGGATTCATGCTCCAGATTCCTGTAGGTTTGGCCCCAGTGCTCAGCTGACGCCCGAACTGTTACAAAGGATTTGCGAGTCTTCATAGGGACATTCGCAGTTGGCGCATTACCTTCTGACCGTAGCCTTGTGTTTAGCTCTCGAGCTTACAAGGAAGCCGTGGGAAGTTTGGGTGTAGCATTGCGGTACTCCTCTCGAGGAAAATTTGATTGTGGAAAGGAAAAACCGGGACTTAAAGCAATCCTTAACAGCAAGGGTATTAGGCTGGGGTGGCAGTTAGGTAAATCACCTATACGGGGTCCAAGTAAAATGCACTGCCACTGAGGAAGTAAAATCGGTCATGGCAAGACCTGCTTGGGTCCCAAAAATCGGGGATGTGGCCAGGGAAAAGATTGTGGACAAGAAAGAATTTGGGCCATCTGACAGAACGCCTGTACCTGTTCTGGCTGTCCAAGGAACAAGAACACTACTTCTTCCGCCTCTTGCCGGCAAGAAAGAAGAGAGATTCGTCTCCATTGATCTGATCAAGCCACACTATGTTGCCGATACTGAATAGCAGGCCACATGGGCTACTGGGTAGCCACCGTTCTCCTCTCGCTACCATACAGGAGGTTCAGACAGAAAGACTGATAACATTTGAAGAGTCTTCCATATGTGGTAATGAAGTTACCAACAATGAAATGGAACTCGTTCCTTTTGAAATTGAACATCAAGGCACAAATGAAACACAGATATCAATTCGGCCTAATACCGAAATCTACATCAATATGCCTCTACAGGAGACATCTGCAAGTTCAGCAAAACCTGCTGAGCTACCAAAGATAGATCAAACTGCATCTGGCTATTTCATCGATTTCGACTCCTTTTCTCTGGATCAAAGTGAACCTGAGTCACCACCAGCTCAAGTTTCCCGCAAAGAATAACTTCATGATTTCTACCTTAGGCTGAAAAAGACATACTTAGGCTCACCATGGCTACAGCTCTGGATAGCAACTGGCATACTGTTTCTACTCTTCTGGATAGGTTTAGTGACTGTCTTTTTCTTGCTCGTGAATGGACACTATCTCCCAGAACGCTATGCAGTATCACATGTAAACTTGATACTGAAAGCTCGTACGTCATCCTGTCCTATATGAACATTACAGCAGTTCCAGTTCCTGACGGAATAGTTTGAGACAGAGTTTCAAATGATGTATTTGGTCCCACTGAACATTTGAAAATACTGCATGTATTAAAAATGTCTTTGAATGATCTCATCACCGCCAGTACATACTCTGATGATTGGGAATTTGAAACTGTAAATAGTATGCTGTCTGATTTAGAATTGTCTGCAGCATTTTCGAAAAATGAAATGTTTGATGATTCATCTGATTTTGACACCATGTATTGTTAACAACAATATAGTCATCATTTTCTGCATAAAACGAGTGCACCACGTAATGTTTTCACATACCACCAATGGAAACATTGCCCAACACCACCGAGAAGTAGTTCACAAACGTTTGCACAAACGTTTGCTTATTTTTACGGGTTTAATACATCTGATCCATGCTCATAGTATTATAAGCTTGCACCTACATCTACACAGACAAATATACTTACTAATACAAAACATATATACTCTGCATCCTTTATTGCCCAACTGTCTGAACAGGGCTTCGACTTATGGAAAGACACTATAGACATTAAATCTGTCTGGTGTACTAAGGAATGACAGGTTCAGGGAACTGAGGCACTATTTAGAGCATGCCTCATACCACAACAAATTATCTTCCTGAATGACACTGTGCAACAGACTTCCTGTCTTGGGTTAGTCAAGATTAAGGACTTGAACACACCTCATATTCCCTTGCTTTCACACTTGGAGGGATGGCAAAGCTATACAGAAAATGGTGAGGGTACACTAGATGACATCATGCATGGCTTTTCATACAATTTGACAGACCCCAATTGGAATGGATGGTTGGTTTGGGCTATCAACACAAATAGGTGTCAATCAAGATTCAAGGGTACCACCGAAGGGTTTAGTATCCATAGGCCCGACTTATACTATGGACAACAAGATCATCTGGGGGTGGTGACATCATACAGTGTTGGGAAGTTATGCCTAGATTGGCTGAGAACCTCAACACTGTCACAGGTGAAACAACACTTGTCCTTACTCTCAGATGACATGGATGTTAGGGATTTTTTGCTAGGTCCCCGAAAGCCATGTCGTAAATGCTTCTTATATGCTGTCTATAATTAAATTTAGAAAATCTCTCAACAGGAAGCTGCAGAGAGATTGCATGAAATTGACAGAGATAACTTAGAAAAGGCTTTGGATGTGGTTGACAATGGAATGAACACACTAACATCAAGGATTTATTCACTGGGCAACATTGTATTTTCTGCTATAGATATAATGGAACAGGATCTGTCCATCTTACAACACGGGCAGTCACAGTTACGATCCATTCTATTATTAAGCTGGACAATGGAATCATTGTGCTCTGGTCATGTGCCCTGGTGATATATTAACAGTACGTCTCTATTCTCCGTGTATAATCTATCAGGAAGACAAACGAGAATGGCACAAAGAGATACAAAATATACAATGCTGCACATTGAAAAAATAAACCAATTACCTTTCACTGTGGCAGAGACATCGTCCACAGAATGGTTAATTCATGGCCATATAACATTGCCAGTAACAACTTTCCAATTTCAATATTGCCTACAACACCACTAGGTAGGCAGATATGAAGCAATGGGTAAAGACTTCATCGAGGAATCTTGGGAATTACCGTATAGATTTAGATGCAGGAACGGGGACACTGAAGTGTTTCTCAGAGGTACAGACTGCGAGAATTCATTGAGTGGATCTCTACTTTGCCAGGATATTAAGCTTCACTGGCCTGCAATGGTTCAGTTGCAAACCTATCCTGTCATTTAAAGGGTTCCCCAGCTGCCGTGATGAATACAATGTTCAAGCTGCTCTCAAATGGGAGTTACTTAATGCAGAATGATCAAGGTTGTTGTAGGATGCTTCCAGGCATCGCATACCTAGTCCCAGTAAGTTCCAGGGGTACTTGTTGTATGCAAATATTGTTTCCACCAACCCACACAGTCAGGGAGGCGCTGTTATGGCTACGTTGAATGTTTTCTTTATACGGTTTTATACTCTGAGCCGAATGAAAGCCATGCTTTTACAGAAAGATGTGCCCTTAACCTCAGCCTGAGAGACTTTTGATCTTCAGGTCGCAAGGTCCTCAGCAGAGATACAGGCACTGGCACAAACTAACTGCCCTTTCTACTTCAGATAAATGGTACAGCGTATCTTTAACATGCCTGATACGAAGGGTATAGTACACCTATTGAAGACCATAGGTTCTGGACTGTTAAGCACCTTTCAGACAGTCTTCAGAGTGATTCCAGCTTTTATACACTCCGTATTTGGACGCATTTTTGGAGAGCTTCCGCTAATCCTGCTACTGGTAGTGGGAATCATGATTTAAATTTTTTAGCTGCACAATGGACGTCCCAGTCACCAAGGAGATGGAAAAAATGCTATTGGAGCGAGGGTACCGTGACCGCATGGTACTACATCTGGGCACACCTTGACTTCGGGAGCTAAGCGAGTCTTGGTTCCTATCATTCTGACCAGTCTGGATTGACTGTGTTTTGCCTGTTCTCCGCTGCTTGTTCTGCGGACAAGAATGCATGTTGGATCTCTGTCTAACACTTCCATCGGTTGCACCACCGTACGTGGATGTTTTGCTGGGCCCGTTAAAGGCTCACGTAGTGCAGTGTCCTCAGCAAAGTCCCATGTTGATGTCCGCATTCTTAGAGCCACCACATGATGCTTCAGCTCCTGTTGGAAGGGATACCGGCTCTACTGCAGGCACACATGCTTTGGATGTTTCAAATGCTTCCCCAGCATTGGCTGTTGGAACTGAAGAAGATCATCTTTGCTCGATTGAGCTGATCTGTGAGGTGTTACAGGGACTGACGCCTGTGAAGTCAAGCAGCAGTGATGTTGCATCTCCCACACAGGACACATAAACATTTGGCTCCCCGTGTGCTAGGAAGAATTCGTCCTTTTTCCAAAACAAGCAAAATTGGAGTTTTATACAAAAATGTTCATCTTTACTTTTACTGAGCACCATGGCTTTCAGACGCTCTCAGTTGCTCAAACTATATATACAAACATATTTTAAAGGACTTATAGAGCTTTTTATCATATATACAGGACTTATAGAGCTTTTAGGCATCTTTTATAAACTTTTAGAAAAAAAAATCTGAATATTTTGACAATGTTTTATGATTGATTAGAAGGACATTTCCTTTTTAGTATTTCGCCCGGTCAGATGAGGAGTGGGTGTTATGATTTGTAATGTACCCCAATATAGGCTTGGGTAGTCACCTAACCTTTCACCTACATTTACCGTACCATTGTACTACATAACGGGTTTGTGCTGACCTTTTACTTAGTTAGGTGCTGCATAAATGTCATGTGGTTTTCTCCGAAAACTAGACTCATTTATTATGCATGAGGATTCTCTGAATCACAGCAGGACTACCATCTTCTGCATAATAACTATGTATAAGGGTCATCCCTTTTGTCATCCTTGGCCGACATGACACAGCAAGGTAGAACCCCTGAGGGTACCATTTGGGCATATAAACACCATATCTTTGCTGGGGCAGTCAGATGAGAAAGACTTCCATGCTGACACACTGACACGAGACGCTGAGGTTCCTGCACGCAGACATCCCAGCACGCAGTGGTCTGACATTCCTCGCGGGGTGTCCAACTCGAGACCAAGATGGGGTCCTTCATTCTCTCACACCAGGTAATGGGGTTGGTTCTACCCTAGGGGGATTCTTGGCTATACATATACATACATGCTAGGTACATTTAGATCCATCTAGTTAGGGTCTGCATCGTAGGAGTACGCATTATTACTGTCATGTATTTATATGCCTGCATATATTTATTGTTTTAGCACTATGGTATAAATCTACCATCCATTTACTCTGTTGGTGCTTATAATCGTTTATATCTGTTTTTGTCTTATGGTTGTTGAATACACACATATTTTACACTAGAATGACGCTGGTTCAACAAATGCTTCTTGAAAACGTCCCCACCATTTATTCTGTGTATCTCTCTGAGACAAAGTGAGCACGAGTGACTGAGCGAAAAGTACTGCAATGTTTCCACAATCCCTGAGGGATCATGGTTTTCATGTTCGAGAGTTGGCCGAAACTATTTTCTCCTTGGTAAGAGGAGTTCATAGTGGCACTGTGAGCTAGCTGGTATACAGGCGAACATATCCAATGGGGGTGTCTGGAATCAGTCTGGACACCGGTCCCACAGTTTATGTTGTCTAAACGCGCAGATCCTATAAAGATTTATAGGAACTACATGACAGCACCCGCATGGAGAGTGGAGACCGGGTTAAGGTCTCCACTCTCCATTTGCGCACTTGCGCAGTCCTCGAGAGTCCTGCAGCGAAGGGGTTTCGCAGCCCAAGACTTGGAGGAGAAGAAGAATCCTGCACAGAGGAGGCCCGGCCAGGAGTCAGGAAGGAGTGGTTAGGAGGAAACACCAGGATCACCACCACCAGTGACGGCAGAGGTAAGCTGAGGTCTGCGTGCATAGGGCGGAGCGGAATACACAGAGTTTTTAGGCAACTCTGCGGAATTGCACATAGTGCCACTCCGCCAACTCCGCCCACCATTAATAATTTTCCACCACAAAAATTCAGGACACATATGGGGTTGTCTTGAGTTTGGCAGGTGGGTCACCAATTCATTTAGATGGCAGCTGTCCAGCTTCAGCCTGTTGCAAAAATTATGACTTTGGCGTAACTCTACAAGGCGTGCTTTCCCACCTACGGGTGACACAGACAAGTTATTGTAGCCCCGCAAGACACTATTCAATGTGTGATTGACATAAATGTATTGCTTTTGGGTTACTAACATCCCATAATGGGATCAGGAACACAGTAAAAATAGCAACAAATCTTTCTTTGTTATTCACAGTTTCACACACACACTACTAAGAAGAATGAACACTTTTAGGTTTAAAGCATTTATTACTACAGGAATAATCTGTTTCTCAGCACATCTAAAACAATTACAACTAATATTATAAAAACAAAAAAAAGACATGTTATGAACAAGAAGAACAAAATGAACATTCTAGCATTGCTAAAATGTCATTTTAAGTGTTGCCGAAAGCCAAACACCACAATGCCTACTTCTATGCACTATACTATGAGAGCATGAAAGGCAGTGCAACTTGCATTCTAGAGTTTCATAGGGAGAAGAGCTGCACTGCATACCTTGTTGACAGCAAAGGCTGTCTTTATGAGCAGAGGCATAAAGACAGTGTTCCCCGTGAAGGGCAAACACCCAGCAGTAGCTGTCAGTCGGTCTTTCTCTGGGACTTTATCAGCTTCAGGCTTCAAGCAAGATGCATCATCTGCAAAGTGTGAAGTGAGCTGGCAGCAGGTGAGACCGTGTCTGGCAGAATCTTGAGTGATAATCCAGGCAAAGGACCTCTCCTGACAAATGGTCAAGTGGCAGTCCTTATATACTAAATCTTATCAGAAATTGGAATATCTGACATACGTTTAGGTATGTTTGACATAGGTTATGTGCATCAAGGTATGCATCCCAGATGTTTCCTTATGAACATATAATGTTATGTGCATTATGATGCTGTTTCCTCTGAGGTTTGTACCAATAAAAGCTGTCGGAAACGTCACCTCTTTGGGCACTCAACGACTATGCTGACTGTCTCCGTGCTGCACGTATTTGTGTTGAAATTTTTTATTGAATTTTACAATGAAAATACAACAAGAGGATAAGGAGGCAGCAATAAATTGTGAAGGAATACATGAACAATTCTATAAGGATAAAAGTAACAATAAATACATGACATTTGTTGATGAATAAAAGCATGTAAATATGGAATATATAAATATATATATTGTGAATAAATAATTAAATAATTACATAAATAAATAGAGAAATCGTGAAAAAGCAGAGACGAAGAAGAGAAAAGTAAGGGGAGGGGAGGAGAATGCAAGGAGGATAATAAATAATATGTAAATGGCATAAATAAGAAAGTAAAATAGCATATATTAATTGATTAAATATAAATAGATCAAATATAAATATGAGTCAGTGACTGTATATGAGATCATCATAATAATCATAGGGGAAAAAAAACACTTTGCAAAAGTTTAAGACAAAGTAGATTTGGGAGAGAATAGTAAAATAGTGTAAATAAGAGAAAAGGAGAAAAGAATAAAATATGAAGGATAATGTGGAGGATTGGAGCCAGGGTATAGAGAGGTGGGAGAGAAAAATAGGAGGAGAGGGAAGGTAATAATGAAAAGAATATGGGAAAAGTGGAAGAAACAGAGCAATTAATAATAGGAAAGACATAATAAACAAAAATGTAGAACAATGAGTTAGTCTCCTTGGTTGGGTGCAGTGAGAGGAACAGAAGAATTAGTCGTATCATCAGCTTTCGTCTTTAGGAAAGGTGACCAGGTTTGGAGAAATATGTCAGTTTGATCCTGAAGGTTATAGATCGTTCTGCTCATATGAAGCCGTTTGTATCATGGCTACTAACCATTCTTCTTGTGAGGGTGGAGAGGATGATTTCCAATGACGTAGAATACATATTTTAGCTCTAGCCAATGCAGTGTGGAAAAGACGGTGTTGTGGTTTAGAGAGCTTTGGGGAATGACATAAATCATGTAAAAGAATATTGGCAGGTGTTAGTGGCAAATGTAAGGGCATTGTGGAATGTAAAATGTTACCAACATAGTTCCAAAAGGTTGTATACTTGGGCATTCACAGATAATGTGAGTTGTGTCACAGCCAGAATTGGAGCATCTCCAACACTTAGTATGTGAAAGTAGGCCAGCTTTATGCAATTTGACTGGCGACCAATGCCAATCGTGGAGTATTTTAAATAAACAAAATTTAAGCCTTGCTTCACGGGTTCCTTTTTGCAGATTCTCCAATGGCTGTTCCCACTCATTATCTGTATAAGAGTTTGATAAACGGGATTGCCATTTAAGGTGAAGATTATGAGAGAGGGATTGTGAAAAGAGGTGAAACATAAAGGTTTTATAAAGGCCAGAAGTAACTCCTTTATGTTTCCCCATGTATTTAAATAGGATAATATTGGTGAGATTTGAAACGACCAAGGGGGCAATCCCAAATGTTTCTTCAAGCACTGTTGGAGTTCAAGGTATTTGAAAGAATGTTCTGCAGGAAGATTAAATTCCTCCCTTAATTGCGAGAATGATTTGAAATCACCATTATGAAGAAGCTGTTCTGGAGAGTTAATGCCTGCTGTTTGCCACAAAGGCCAAAATAGAGGTCGACCGTTAATGTGTATACCTGAATTATTCCATAAGGGAGCCTTATTGTGGATACGCGGGTTTGAATCTAGTAAACGATGTCCCCTTTGCCAGGATTTATGCATAGCGGATAAAATCAGATTGTTGGGGTCAGAACGACTATTGCTGCTTCCATACAAAAAAGAAAGACCTGAATCTGTGGATAAAAGGTGGCGTTCTATATGAACCCATTGTGGAGCATCTTTGATTCCTGGTAACAAATAAGATATTTGAGAGATGTGTAATGCGAGGGCATAATGTTCATTCGATGGGAGGCCCATTCCTCCACAGAATTGGTGAGCTTTCAATTTTGGCACGGCAAGACGAGGCTTAGCCGAACCCCATATAAAGATTTTAATCTTGGAGTCTATTGATCGAAGCGTGGATAAAGGGATCTGGAGGGGATGCATGCCCAAGATGTAGATGAAACTCGGAAGTGTAACCATTTTAATAGCTTGGACTCTACCCCAAAGAGAAAGGCCTAAAGCCTTCCATTTGTCAAAATCACGCTGCATTTGAGAAATTAGAGGAGTTAAATTGTCTATGACCATGCCTTCCAAACCTTTATTGACTAGAACTCCTAGGTATTTAAGGCGTGAAGATTGCCAATGAAAAGGGAAGCCGTATAGAGCTGCTTTTGTAGTTCTATCAGAGATGGGTAATGCCTCACTCGTGTCCCAATTAATTTTATAACTTGAAAAGGAAGAGAAGTCATTGATGATTTGAAGGAGAGACGGAATAGATCGGGGGAGGTTTGTAAGGGTGAGTAGGATATCATCTGCGTATAAGTAAATTTTAGAGTGCCCAATTGAAAGGGGAATACCTGTGATTTCATCAGTTTGACGAATTGTAGCAGCTAATGGTTCCATAGCTAAGAGGAAAAGAAGGGGGGATAAAGGGCATCCTTGGCGTGTTCCTCTCCGAATCAGAAAAGTGTCAGATAGAAAACCACCACAATTCACTTGAGCAGATGGGTTGTCATATAATAAGCGTACCTTGGTTATAAATTGATCACCCAACCCAAATCGTTCCATTACTGTAAAAAGGTAGTCCCATTCAATGCGATCAAACGCTTTTTTTGCGTCAAGTGAAAGAGCTAATGCATCATCTGGAAGGTGTTTAGCAGACCACAGGGTATGGGTTAACGTACGAAGATGATTCCAAGAGGAACGCCCTGGGACAAAGCCTACTTGAGTGTGATGTATCAGGGAAGGTAATACTTTACGAAGGCGGGACGCTAGGATGCTGGCCAATATTTTAATATCACAATTTAATAACGAGATGAGACAATAACTACTGCATAGCAGGGGATCTTTACCAGGTTTGGGTAGCACAGCGATGAGTGCTTTGTTAGAAAGAGGCCCCAATGAAGATATATTATCCGCTTCTTAGAATGCAGCATGTAGTGTATCAATAACATTGTGTCCTGCCCATCGATACAATTCAGCAGGGAATCCATCTTCCTCAGGAGCTTTGTGGTAAGGTAGGTTAGCAATGGCTCGGGAAATCTCATCTTTGGTAATTTCACCTTCAAGCAGAGCTCTACCATCATCAGAGAGACGTGGAAGATCCACCATTGCAAGAAAAGTGGACATCTTATTCAGATCTATCTGAGCACCTGGGGTATAGAGAGATTGGTAGAAAGAGGCAAATTCATTGACAATATCTTGAGGTCTCACCTTGTGCTGTTCGAATAGCCGGTATAGCCATAGCTGCCTCTCTTTGGCGCAATTGTGCAGCTAACAATCTCCCTGCCTTTTCCCCCTGCTCGTAATGTCGCCCCTTCATTCTCTGCAAAGCATATTCGGCTTTAGATGTAAAAAGGCTATTTAATGCCATGCGTGCTTGCTCTAGTGATTTACGGTTCTGCAAGGTTGGGGTTAGTGTGTACAGGCGAGAGTAAGATTGAATGTTGCGTTCTAGTTCTATTTGGCGCGCAGCATTCTGTTTATTAATAAGTGCTGCATCACGCATTAACTGACCCCTGATAGTTGCTTTAGCTGCAGCCCAAATAGTCCTGTTGGAGGTTACAGAACCCTGATTAGTGGAAAGATAATCTTGGAGATGTGATTGTAATTGAGATTTACCCTTTGGAGTCCTATGCCGTTGAATGTTCATGCGCCAGGGTTTACGCCCTGGCCTAAAGAGTCCTAGTTCTAGGGATAAGAGGACAGGGGAGTGGTCAGATAAAGCTGTTTCCAAGATGCGAGATTCCGTGACCAATTGCTGCACGTATTTGTATTATCTTGTCTTCTATAATAAATTTTCTCTATCATATGTGCTGATTGCTATTATTTCATTTAGACTTCCACATTTGGTGAGAGAATGCGACTCTGGAATGCATGACATCTTCTACGCAAGCTGTTGCCTTCCCCTTTCGAGCGGAGGTCTGAGGTCAGACCACAACGCTTCCCTGCCTTTGAGGTCTCTCCCTCTCCCTCCGCTCTGTGCTGGACACTGCCACTAGCCATGAGTAGTTGTCACATCTCTGGGCTGCTCTTGCTCCATGTTTCCCCAGGTTTTCTCAGCACATAGTGATGGCCTTTGTGATCCCGCTTTGATGGATGTTGTGCCTATTGTCGTGTGCTCTTTCTCCTTCTGCCTCACCCTCCTCCTCGTGGTTGGGTTTTTTGGCATTGTGTGATCTCTGTGGTTGCCCTTCTGGTGGGAGTCTTGGTCCCTCCCTTTCTTTCCTTTGCCTGATTGGTTTTGTGTTTTCGGGTTTGTCGCCCCGCTGTCAATGACGGCTCTGTTGGTGACTGTGTCTCTCTTTGGTGTGCACTTCTGGCACTGGGCCAGTGCTGCACCGTCTTGTTGCCTTTAGCCTCTAAGGGACGCAGTTGCCGTCTCCCTGCATATTTCCCTTCGGTTGTCCCCGGTGGTGGGCCAGTTACAAAGGGGAGGAGGATTTGTTTTGGTCTCGGTTTTGGGTTTCTTCTCATGTACATCCTCTGATTGTGCTGTCCTCTGTTTTATTCCCTCTCTCTTTCTGTCTGCAGTCGTTGCTGCTGGGTGTCCGTTGGGTCACAGGACCCATTGATTTTTCACTGCTGGTACAGTTCTCTCCGTATATACTGCCTGACCATGTGTTTCCATATTTACTCAGGTGCGTTTAAATTTGAATTTTAGTTACTGAGCTGTCGCCTTCACCTCTGGGCACCAGAGAGGGCAAACAATTCCGCATTTCCCTTGCCAGCAGTGACTCTCTGACTCTAAGCAGCCCTTTGACTGACGGTGGGTCAGAGAGGGTGAAGTACTGCAGTTCCCTCGATCCTGAACCAGACGACGTCTTGAACGCACGGGAGACACATATCCCACATCACTACCATTAGAGAAATTCAAGCAAAATACGATCTCCTCGGATTAAGAGGAAGGTTCTCGACACACATATTCGTGTGAACTGTTCCATATTGATTTGTTCAGCTATTTGACTTGATCGCACTTGAGAAATCTCATTTCAAGAAATGTTTGTCTACAGCAAAGCCCTGAAGAAGTCCGCATGAGGATGAAACGCGTCGGCAATCTCGAATTTTAAGAATTTGTCAATGGAAAAAGAATAAAGAATTTATTTACCTACAATCAAAATCTATCAGTGTTTTCTTCAATTGGGAAGATCTTGACTTATTGTGTTTTTCCTTTCATATTGTGATTGTGGATAATAAGTAAGCTCCACTTATACATAATTTACTTGCTTGAGTGAAGGGCCACCCCTTGTTCAATTTGTCCAAGTGGCATGCGTGCCATTTCTTTGGGACATATGAAGGTCATGTCCCAGGCCCCTTGCGCCAATTTATAACACAACAAATATGCCTAGATAGGGTATCTTGACTGGTGCAGGATCTTCAGCCTTGATCCTTCCCTTTTTGAGCTTACTGCAGTTCCCTGTCTTGCCAGTGGAGACTCCTCAGCCGGGGGCCGAAGGCTTCAGCCGTGAGTAGCACAAGAGGTTGGTGGGCATTCCCAGACAGGACGTCACTAGGTGAGTGCTGGAGGAGGTTTCCCCTCCTCAGATTTTGGGTGGTAGCAGGTATTGCTTCATGTTGTAGAGATAGCAGGTAGTGCTCCCCAGGTTTAGGGTTGATGCAGGAATTGCTCCCCAGTTTGGCACTGGTATTGAGTGCATGACGATATCGTAGGGGTGCTAGCAGGTAGTGCTTCCCCCTGTTTGTTGCAACTAGTACTTTGGTGCCGGTTTTTGTGACGACCCTGGTGTTGGAGCTGGTAGCCACACTATAGTGTAGCCAGAGAGGGGTCGGCTCTGGTGCACTGCCTCCTGCTGGACACCAAGGGTGATCTCCAGATGAGAATAGGTGTCCACCTACTAACAACAAGGAGGGGGTTGGTATTGCATTATATGCATTAATTTGAAGTACTGTTATTCTATTGTATGCATTTATTTGAAGTCCTTTTATTTTTTGATATGCTGTCTTTGATTGTCACATAATGTATTGTGATTCTTACTATTTTGCGACTGACCTTTCATATGTTGTTAGATGTCAAATGACTGATTACCAGCGGCCTTACTACAAATGTTTCTTTGAAATGTCACAATGCTATGTTGATGCTATGTTATGTTGATACAGACTGTCGATTTGACTAACAGTCCTTCTGACGTTAACTTTATATTGGACAGATGACCCTCTGCCTGTGTGATATTTCTTATCACACTTCAGGTCCCCATTATCCTCTTCCTGTTCTATTATTAATATTTTGGGACTAGGTTAGGAATACATAACTAAGCCATAGCGCACAGTGCAACACAGCGCCGCTGCACATGGACTGAATTCCTGCTTCTGTATTTCAAGTGTATGCCTGTCACCTTTTATACTGTCCAAGGAACGCCAGTTCCCAGGATGTTTCTTTCCCTTCGAGCTTGTGAATGCTTTGGTGAACTAGTAGCAATTGCATTGTACGTTGAATGATGTACTGCTCCATCTACTTTTGCAAAGGATGCAGGCTGGTCGAAAAGTGTGTGGTACCGTTTGTCCTTCCTAATGTGTCTCCTTGTCCAGTATAACTGAACTGTTGGTAATGCAGGTAGGGTCAGCGCTTTTGCACACACAGTCAACAGGACACAGAAGGTATGACTTACAAAGGGTAATATTTGGGGTACAAGTGCCTTAAAAGTAACAGACTGCATTACTGTTTTATCTACTTTAAGGATTGTGGATGAAAAGAGGACAAAGGATTGAATAAATAAGTTTAAGACTGAGGACGTTGTTTAAAGAAGGGCAACGCGGTGAAAAGGGGGAGGTAATAGCGCACCGCACAATACACCATGGAAGGTAGTATGGACAGCGCACCAATACATGCCTCCTCGCCTGGGGATGGTCAATGCTTCACATTAGCATCAAAACAAAAAGAGCTAACAGCGGCAGAAAAAAAAAGAACACCCTATCCTTTCATGATATAAATAAGGGACTGATATGCCAAGAACAGAACACGGCCGTGGGCTGCAACAATGGGCTAAAAATATGCGAGGGAGGATCAGTAGATACACCATGGTCCATCCACCGGCCAGTACTTAGACCAGTAGTAGCCCACACTGCCAGGGAGGCGAGGATGAAAGTGGAGATGCTACATCACAGATGTATCCCATAGATGCTAGACCAAAAGGCTTAACAGAGGAAAGTATATTTGATTATAACAACAGTATAATACTATCTCTCATACAGGACACCATCAGTTTTGCACGTGGACTGTGTGCTTAAGCAACACCACTATTGGCGCACTGGCAAGAGTACCTGCAAGCAAATAATAGACAAGGTCACGACGGTTACAGCCAAAAGGTGGTAAGAGGATGGTCGGGGATGAACAGCATTGCATATAACTATAGACAGGGTAAAACCAGAAGAAGGGACCGGCCTACAGTGGAAAGAACGAGGGGCAGGGCCAAGAGTGGTGCAAATTGTTTCAATTGCCACCAACAAGGCCATCGAATTTACACCATTCCAACATCTGTGTGAAGGGGATGGCGATGTACCATTGTTCAAAGAATTGCTAAATTTAAAATAAGTGTTTTGGGAACAAAAGGCTGCACAAGTTCAAAGAGAACATCAATTGGATGTTGTTGGAGTCTTTCCTTGCCTTCCAGTGACAAGAACGCAGTCACAGGAGGAGGGTCAGGAAGAGTATTAGGTGTTAGAAGATATAATAACAGCGAGGATATAGAACAAGAAAGGTGTTACTCAGTACTCCACACCAGGGAGCAAACACACTGAGCTAACAGACAGCAAACAGTTAACAGACAGACAGCAGGCAGCCAGCAGCGATGTGGCTACGAAACTACTAAAAGAATGTCACACAACACACAACTATACAACAGTGTAATGCAGTACAACAACACTAGAGCACAAAAACAACAAAACACATTACCACCACAACAAAATGCAACACAACAAATATGCAGATATCACAGCCTCCATAAATCTGCTTTCATAATACAGTGGTGAAAGATGTTTGCACCAAGCATTTCCGAAGTTTCTTAATTAACCACCAAGGTTATGTGTAAGTTGCCAGCGAAAATCTTTTGTGCTCTGGCCCTATGAGTTGTTTCATGGGAGACAACATTGAACCAAATAAATTGAGATGTTAGGCTAGGAAATGGGAGGACTGCTCCAAACGTCAGAAGGAAATCTGTATTTTTTTTGCTGAACCTAGTGAACAACATCTTATTTGGGGGTGTAACGCAGCCCCTGGCCCCCCCCCTCCCCTGCGCAGGGTGGGCCCAACACCTCAGAGGCCCTTAACCCTTCAGGAGCCCCTTTCAACCCAAGACCAATGAATATATGCGAGATATGAGAGACTGAGGGGCACCTCTTCAGATTCCGCAGGTGCTCCCCATCATTTTGTGTTACTCCACTCGTTTTAATTAGGAAATACTGGCGCATGCATCTCCTCACCCCATATCAAAGATATTGAGAAAATCTGCTATCTATGTTTACCGATGAAAATTATTTTATGTCTTTGGCTCAGGACTTCATTCAAAAATGGAGAGAACCCTACAAATGGTAGTTCTGATATCTTTGTATAATTAAGACTTCATTTTTAAATGGTTTGCTGATCAGAATAAGTGATTTTTCTATTATGTACCATGTCCTCAGAATTACAATAAAAAAGCTCCTCTGTGTATTCATCTGTGTATCTATGTAAAAATGCGTATTTCTCTTTATGTTTGTTTACCTGGGAACAGATGCATCCATGCCTTTGTTTTTGGAATTACCTTATTTTCCGTGTTCTTTGTTGCGATTGTTTCTATATGCCCGATGGCATGTGGATGAGCCTGTTGGTTTTTGACTCTGTGTCTGAATTTACACGGCAGTCGTGCTTTATCACTTTCCATACGTATGAATCTAAGTGTACATATGCATGTGCATGACTTGCTCTGCATCTGTCTCTGTTTACAGGTATCTGTGTATCTGTACATGAGTGCCTTTCTATGTTAGACAGTGATTAAAACCTTGGTGTTAGCTAGGATTGGTTTCTTTTCATTTATATTGAGTGTTTCTCTCAATGAAATTGAGAATCTGGTAGCCTGTTTCTGAATTTTCGTTTGTTTCATTTTTAGAGGGGCTAGATACAGTGGATGGAGCTCATGTTCAATGTTTTTCACATGTTAATTGATGTCAGCCATTCTTTTTTTGAAGACAAGAATTATCTAGGTCTATATATGTCTTTGTATGCATGTTAATGAGTGTACTTTTGCGGCATGTGGCACTCAATTGGCTGGGCCTGCAGCTGAGTGTACGAGGTGGAGAAAAGTGCTTGTGACCTCATCACCAACCTTTACAAGCCCTGCTCCCCGGGGCATCTCAGCCCAGGTGGTCAGGCTAAATGGGGAGCTAATAAGGGCAATTGCCTTTTTGGGAATGTTTGAGCTGGGAAAGACAAGGGCCAACGATGCTGCTTGTTGCATAATCTACAACCACAATTCAGGAAACAGTCACAAACACTGCTGTGCACACACGCTTAGAACAAACACACACCTCTCTCTACCAGCGAACAAGGTCACCCTCACTCCCATGACTCACCACACACTATCCAGTCATACAACAAACTCCTGCATGCCCCTCTACCCTTCCACCCACACACTCCAATTCAAACCACAACGGCGTACTACAAGCCAACGAAATACACATTTTGCTAATACACCAATTACTCTCAAAACAAACAGCCTTAATTTCACAAACTCCTTCCCTTTCCAAACAAAAACCTTCCACTACCCTCTATCAACTCTTAGCATTGCCCTTGCCATCCCTCAGAACCCTTTCTTCAGCCATCTATCATACCAATTTACCACAGAAGATCACCCCCTACTCGGCCTACAACAATCTTTCAAAGCCCCTATTTTCCCATTCTCAAATGAAACAGAGACTCTACTCTCAAAGCCAATACCACCCCACTTCTCATTCAACATATACAACTCTCCAGTCATTCACACTCAAATGCTACACCTCAAGTCATTACTGAAATACCAGTTAATACCACCACAGAAAAACAAAACCAACATACATACAAAATGTATCACCACAAAACCTCACAAATTTAAAAACACCCAACCATCCCAAAATACCTACATTCACCCACTCATCTCTGAACACCACATAAAACAACACACATTTAAACCCATCTCTACCTCACCCGCACCATGCAACAAACACATCAATTGCTTTATTCACAAACACACAACCCCATTCACTCACACATCTATAATCCATTGCTGAGTTCAGTACCATAAAACATGACCCTTAGGCCCACACCACCGCCTCTAACCCGGACTCACCACCACCACACACATGTAGACCCAAAAAATGTATTTTAAATCTTTCGGAGGAAGATAATGATAAACAAAAATAACACTTTTTATGTCCTGCAACAGTTAACAGCACAAACAACAGCACACCACCCACAATTTCAAAGGGCAACACTACTTCTCCTGCAGCACAAAATCACACCACCTCCAAAATCATTCTTTACATTGCCTATTGATTTGCTCCATTTCAAAAATCAAGGACCATATTCAACCTATTGATAGACGCAGAACCTGGCTTACTTTTCATAACTGAATCATGGCTGAGGGAAGGTATGGCATTGGTATTGCATGAAGTGATTTTACCAAGATATGAAATTGTGACACAAAATGCAATAGGCAAAAGAAGAGGCGGCTTGGCCGTCATTTATAAAGAAACAACACATTTCACCAAAGCTTGGGATGTTTCTTTTCAAGGTTGTGAGGCCATCCTTGTCAAATGCAACCCTACGCCAACCTTTTCATGTAACATCCTCTTTCTTTACAGACCACAACTCAGCAATGCAATATTCCCAGGCACATTTCTAGGCACAGTTTATAGCCTTTTTACAATATTCTCAAACCTATGTGTTCTTGGTGAACTCAACATATGGTTTGACAAACCTAATATGCCACACCACAAAGCCATCCTTAATAGCCTAGACACACACAGCTCATTCCCAATCCCACACACATCACAGGTCATATATTAGAAGTAATTTTCTCCAACCCAGATTACTCTGATCACATGGCCAGGCCCTAACTTGCCGTCTTTCAAAACAAGATACCACATCTCAACCCAGCTAAAATCACCTTATCCACATCTACATATTGACCTTGGAACAAGCTGGATTTGTAGTAACTAGATAGCAAGCTTACCTCCAACACAGATCTGGTAAAAATAAAACATGTAGAAACAATTTATGTATGGCTCTAGGATGCAATTGAACTCGTAATTCCTCTGAAAACTTCTGTGCATAACAAAGGAAAAAATGACACTAGGATGAACGCAGAATTAAAAAGATTGCTTAGCTTCAACACAACTGGCTCAAGACAAACAATTCTCAAGAAACATGCACATAACTGAGTATACAAAACAACAATTAAAAAAGCCATAAAATGTGTACTATTCCAGCTGAATCTACAATGAAAAGTGTGCCCATGTACAATGTACAGAATTTTATAAAATACTCACCGAAATCTGTAAGCCAAAATGCAGAAAAGCTACTAAACCCATTTCCCAAGACTTTTGTGACGAACTGACAAATCATTACACACCTATAGGAAATGTGTTGGATTTTTATTTAAGCAACCAAAAAACAATAGCCCCAACCTGTTTTCCATAAAACCCTCCAGGGGAAGGCTAACACAGTCTCTATGCTCTATCAGCAACTAAATTTCTGAAACTTGCCAAAGCGAGCAAGTCAGCCAGTTGACCCACCGACCCTTATCCACCTGAAATCTTCAAAAACATTGTTTTACCAACTTCATAAGACATCCCAGTTAGAACACTCAACAACAACTCCTTAACAGGAGTTTTCCAAGAATACTTATAAAAGGCATACATACGCCTGTTATAAAAAAAAATCTAACCTGGACAATGAAGACCCCGACAACTACAGATGTATAACAAACAGACCATTCCTGAGCAAACTTATAGAAAGAGCAGCCTTTGCCCAGATGATACAATTCATTAGAGATCATTTCATTCTTTACAAATTCCAAGCTGGATTCCATCCTGTAGGAGGCATTGAACAACCCTAATCTTAATCTGGAATGACCTTAAAAACACAGTAGACCATTGAGGGGTTGTTGCCCTTCTTCTCTTGGACCCTTCAGCTGTCTTTGACACAGTGGATCCTACCACACTAATCTAAAGACATGAGGAAGCCAGAATAGATTGCATAGCTCTCCCTTGGATCACACAGTACCTACACAATAGAACAAATATTATTCATACACCTCCATTCTCTTTTAATCATACCGCATTAGAGCAGGAGTCTCACAAGGCTCAGCCATCTCACCCATGGTTTTTAACATCTACATGAAATCAATACCCGATCAGATCAACGGTTTTGACTTTACCTGCGATAACTATGTAAATGACATACAGATACTTCTGAAATTGGAAAGACCAACATAATTTGGAACATCCAAAATCTTCAGTTGATTTCTGGCTGTTGACCAATGTATGACATGGAGCCACCTCAAATTGAATGGCCCAAAACAGAAATACTCACCAGTGGTGACTGGAAAACAAATGACCCTCACTGATCCTGACCTGATGATGTAGGACCACCTTCAAGAATATCAATGGAGCTAAAACACCTCAGACTTGCCATGGACGTCAAGCTGTCAATGAATGCCTAAGTGGATAATGTTTTCTTACAATGAAAACACTGTGAGGCATCTTCCTGCAGCTAGGATTTCTCTGCAAGGTTTCAGCTGCCATCTCTCTTGTCCTATAAAAATTGGATTACGCCAATGGTCTCTTTCATGGATCACTGTTATCAACTATAATAAGATTACAGAGAATTCAGAACACTGATTCTAGACTAGTCCTACATGTAAAGCCACTGGCACACATATCCTGTGTGTTGAGGGCCCTACACTGGCTGCCAGTTTCCAGAAGTTAAACCCTCCAGCTGCTTTGTATCACCCACAAGCAATACATGGTAAAGAACCACTCTCCATTAGGAAGAAAATCACTGAATTCATACTACAAAGAATCCTATCCTAGAGAATGACTCCCTGCTTCAAAATCCCTCTGTACAAGACAAAAGCATAGGTGGAACATCTTTCTCTTTTCAAGCAGCCAGACTATGGGATTGATTACCCACAAACATAAGATCCACTAACAGCCATATTAGCTTCATAAAATTAATCAAGAACTGGGATCTGGCTCTTACCCTCATGACCACTATGCTCACAACACAACAGTGTACCACAACATATCATATGTACAAGACATTAAACACTTTGTTGTATGTATTGTAAGTGTGTGCTGACACATATACACAGACACACACACATATATATCGATATATATATATGTGTGTGTGTGTGTATGTGTGCAATATGCATGTGTGCATATGTTTGTATATGTGTGTGCAATATGCACAGGTGTCTACACGCTTGTTCGCAGATATATAGATATTATTTACAGAGACAATTTTCTATGTCTACATCTATTTAAAAAATATATAAACTATTCCATACATAACACGATATTTATGTATATAAATTACATCATACACTACCTTATTGTATATCAAAAATATATATGTAGAAGAAATTCTGCATATAGGTTTCTGTTGCTTTGTAGGGTAATAAGTAATACATATACATCAGAGTATAGTAGGTCAATATAATTAGAGAAACAAGTAACTATAATAGAAGCATTTCTCAACATATTTTGACATAGGAAAAAAATGTCTAAAAAATATAAATAAAAAAAATGAAGTCTATAAAGTAATGGGCATGTTTGAACATTTAACTAATATTACATGCATGTATATTTGAATTGGATGCTGATACATAGGGGTTTATTCCATGTATAGCAATAATAAAATGAATAATAATTATATGTGTGTATGTTATACACTACTATACACAAACTTAGATATAGATGTGAGGGTATATTTGTATACATGTGTTTATGTATTATATTTTAATTATAGCAAAAATGAGAAAACATCTATATATAAAAATGTTTGTATATATTTTGCAGTATATACATATGTACACTGGGCACCCACACCTTTTTTTTAATGTTGGAGGCTGCAGGGGGATCCCAAAGGCACGCCCAGCCCCTGCCATCACTCCAGCCAGCACCCATCCTGGGTGCAGTGGGAGCTGGCTATGTTCAAGCTCTTTTCTATGCTCCCACCTACTGGGAGGAGCAAAGCTGTGTTCCCTGCCTGAGAGAGAGTGGACAGGGAGTTATTTTTGTATTTCCTGCTTGCACTCTCCCAGGGAGGGAGCATGTCAGTGTCCTAGGGTATGGGGTCCCCAAAACACTGCTGCTTTGGGATTTTGGGAGATGGGGGTCCCAGGGGCCCTCCTATGACTGGAAAGGGAGCCCTGAAGCACACCCCTTGCAATATTATTAAGTCAGTCCTGGGGGAAATGGTTCCCCAGGCCTCTTAAAGGCTCATGGAGGGGGGCTGCATGACACCCTCCCCAAAATATGAAAATCGTCCTGAGGGATTTTAATGATAATTGCGGGGGCGTGTCAAATGTGGCACACAATATGTCGAGCGTCTGAAGAGAGCAATAAGCTTAGAAACGCATCAGGCTATCATCGACATGGCTGAAAATGTATCAGAATGCTGAGCAGTCTTACCTTAATGCTTGAAAGCGAACTGATGTCCGAGTGCGTCCTTAACCTGTGGGCAACTTGGAGCTTTGATATATATATATATATATATATATATATATATTGAAAGGTTTTCCACGCTCAAAGAACAGAAGAAAGAAGAGCCGCACTCAGGATTTCAGGGTTAAGGAGTTGAAAATTTAATGACTCAAAATATATGTATATATATATATATATGTATATGTATATGTATATATATGTAAACAAAGGTTAAAGGTACGTTACAGTTAGGTAAAAATGTCAGTTAAAACATGGGCCTCATTATCATGTCGGTCGGAAAGCATTCTGACCGACTCCGTGTCGGAATCGTTTCTAACCGACTCGGATTTGGGGAGTTCGACCGATCGATTACGATCGTTCCGAACACCGTTTGGTCGGACTCCCATTGACTTCAATGGGAGCCCGTGTTCCAACCGACAACACAGGCTCCCATTGAAAAACGGGGTGGCTGAAAAAAACCTTGCACTCTGTGGCGGGCACCCCATGGTGCCTACCGTACCATGCATGGTTGGAAAGAGGGGATCCATGGCTGTTCCCTTCTGGGTGAAGGGGGGCCTGCAACAGGCCCTTGAAGTCAGTTTATGACATCCATTCCGTGTCAGACTAACCGAGTCAGAAAGGCTGTCTGAATCCGACATAATAGATCGCTCAGAAACGCTGTCCATAGAGCTGCACGAGTCGACTCCGGCCGACTCGGTTTCTTTGAATGCCATTTGGAACCGAGTCGGAAAGACCGAACAGTTACCTTCCATCATAATCAGACGGTCGGAAATGTTTCTGGGTCGGTCGGAAACATGAGTTCTGACACGGATTCGGACAAACCGAATGCTGTTCGGAGCCTTTCTGACTGACATCGTGGTGAGGCCCAAAATGTTTTAAACTAACAAAACACTGAAACTCACCAGTTGTAATTATCTAAAGTAACTATAACTTGTGCCCTAAAGTAACTGTAACTCGTTCCCCTGCCATCCACAGTGTTATTATCAATGAAGTAATTTCAGATGTGATTAGGGATGTTATGTGTGAGGGTACAAGCAGTGGCTGGCAAGGGCACGAGTCTGTGTATAATATTACTATGGAAAATTGCTTGAGGAAAACCCGTTTTAGGACCCCATCTTTTCATCAGCCCTGCTTCATAGATCACTGCAAAACTTTGCAGGAAGGAGCTGAGAAGCGTGGCACCTTTTTTGGAAAGTTTTGTTAAGATTCCCATAACAGCATCAAAGTTATTTGCAAACCAAAAAAATCCATATAGAGATGAGGTTGTCATTATACATGTGCCATTTTCATTAAACTATGCTTGTGTCATGTAGTTCCTAGGAATCCCCAGGACCTGCGCGTTTTGGATGACCTAAACTGAGGGCTTGGTGTCCAAACGGCTTCTGGACACCCCCACAGGATATGTCAGCCATTAGACCAGCTAGCTCTACAGTGCGACTACCACCCCCCAGTATCTTACAGTGCTGTAGGTAGTTTATGGCAACCACTGAACATGACAACCCTGATTCCTCCGGCATCGTGGAAAACAGTACAGTACTTTTCGCTCGGACACTCATGCTTACTTATTCTCAGAAAATACACAGGATGCTGATTAGGACATTTCAATAAGTATTTATTGGTCCAGCGTCAGTGTTGTGTAAAACATATTTGCTGCGACAATCAGGAGCAGAAGCATATGAAAGAAATCTCAAGTACTAATATAGTAAACAGTAGATACATTTCTACCATGGTGCTAAGAAGATGAACATATACATTTCAGATAAGACAGTAGTACTTGCATACTCCAATAATGTGCGCCCTACGTATTTTGCCTAAGTTTACCTACCCTAGATATGTAGGTGTAGCATGTATATGTGTATAGGTATATATGTATATAGCCAAGAATCCCCTAGGGAAGAACCAACCCCCTCACCTGATGGTAGAGAATGAAGGACCCCATCTCTGCTCCGAGGATGATGCACCGCAAGGGATGTCAGACCGGTGCGTGTCAAAGATTCATCATGCAGGACCCCGTGTCAGCGTGGAAGGAATTCTCCTCTAATTTGCAGGGGGGGCATAAGGGTCTTATATACTAGAGTGGTCAATCCAGGGTTTCTTCTAGAATCGATATGTTTTGAAAAAAATCATGAATGTTTTGAAAACAATCATAAATGTTTGTCCAAAGAATGCAATCATGCACAGAGGGCTTGTTGGCCAAGGAAGAAAAAAATTGGTTACCCTTATACAGAATAATTATGCAGTGCCTGAGTACATGTTTATGTACATCAGGTACAGGGATTATGATAAAATGCTAAGAGCTTGGTGTCGAAGAGACAGGAGCAAACTACTAGGTAAAAGCTCACCTATTCATAACCGTTGTTGTTGTGTGGATGGGATAATGGATGTTAAAGGGACATACATGACAGGACTTGCCTAAAGGACATGACACCCACTCCTCATCAAAAGGTCAACAGGGTCAGCTAAATAATAATAAAGCTAAGGCAAAAAAGCATAAAAATCATTTTTAACTAGGATACTAAAAAGCATTTTTAAAAGCCTGTACAAGTGTCCATAAAAGGAAAGCCATTTCCCCTAAAAAGTGTTCTAAAAGGTCCTCTAAACTTGTATATGTGGTTATTATTGCACTGAGCACCTTGAAAGCCGTTATACTCAGTTAGAGCAGAGAAGGAGAAGAAAAAAAACAAAGTCAGTTTTGACCTTCAATTTGGTAAATGTTTTAAAAAATTGCCAAATTGTTCCCAACACAGGGAAGGCCAGATTGTTTATGAATCACGTGCTGAAGACTCAACATCACTGAACATTGCATCTGCACGTGGCAATCCCTCTAGCACTTCCAATATCATGTCGGGTGAGGAAAGATGGTTATCTATGGTTCCCACAGCAGCCGCCGGAAGAATTAGATACCTGCACGCCTGGAAGCGATGCCTGTACCTCTGGAGCAGAGCCGATTTCCCTTCCAACAGACAACTGTACATGTGGGCCAGCAAGGGCTCCAGGAGCACGTCTATGTCCAGTGGCACAACCGATGGAAGTGTCAGACACAGGTCCAACATGCATCCAAATCCGCAGAGGCAGCCTTCTTACAGTCTGTACCACTTAAGAAAACTTCAGTGTCCTTATTTCTACATCTATATCTGTACGACAACTCCCAGGTTTCCTGTATGTACCCTTCACCCAATGCTTCATACCTGCCTACCTGGTGGTATCTAAGGCAGTATTGGAACTGGAATGTCGTGATTGGCAGTGTGATATAGCCATGAATTAACCATTCCGTAGATGGTGACTCTACTGTAAAAGGTAACTTCTGTAATTTTTCAATGAGCAGCATGGTGTACTTTGCTTCTCTGTGTGCCATGGTCGCTTGTCTGTCGGTAAGTTCATAAGCCGAAAACAGACTTGTGCCGTTAATGTACTGCCATGGCACGTGGCAAGAACGCAATGATTGTAGCATCCAGCTTAAAAGCATAATGGAGCACAATTGAGATTGCCTATGTTGCAGAAAAGACAAATCTTGTTCCATTATGTCAATTGCTGAGGACACAATGTTACCCGGTGAATAAATACATGAGGAGAGTGTGGTCATTCCATTGTCCACCACAGCTAAGGCCTTTTCTGGGTTAATTCTATCAATCTCATGAAATCTCTCAGCAGCTTCCTGTTGGGAGACTTTCCACAGTTCATTGTAGATGGCATATAAGAAGCTTTTTTTACGCGCTAGCAAGAAATTCCTAAGATCCATGTTATCAGACAGAAGGGACAAGTGTTGTTTCACCTGTAATAGTGTTGAGGTTTTTAGCCATTCTAGGCATAACTTCCCAACACTATAAGAAGTCACTACTCCTGGGTCGTCTGCGTGTACATAGCGTAGGTCAGGCCTATGGATATTAAACCCTCCGGTGGTACCCTTGAATATTGATTGACACCTATTTGTGTCGATAGCCCAAACCAACCATCCCTTCCTATTGGGAGCTGATGAATTGTATGTACCATTCAGTATCATTGTACCCAGTACCTCCTCACTTAACAGTGTATCATTCGATATGCCCTTAATAGGTGTGGGCCAGGGGATGCATGGTGTTTTTAGGTCTTTTACTTTTGCTAACATGTAGCAGGTAGTCTGTTGCACTGTTCTGTTCAGGAAGATTATCTGTAATGGTATGAGGCAAGCTCTAATAAAGCCTCAGATCCCTGAACCTGCCATTCTTTTGTCCCCCAGATGGATTTTGTGTCTATTGTGTCCCTCCAATAGTCAAAACCTTGTATAGACAGTTGGGAGATAAAAGGTGCTGAATATATAAGCTTGGTGTTTGTCAGCATCATTTTCTTCGCAGTTGCATTAGTTTGTGCAAGCTTATAGTAGTATTAAGCCTGGGCTGAGTTCACGGAGTTCTGCTCCGCGTAACTCTGCGAAGTGCAAAAAAAAAACTCTACGCAGAGCTCCACAAGCAGCGGAGTCCATTGGATAAAGGCTGTTCGCTGTGATTTTCAATGCCAGGTGCTTGTCTGCACTGTGCAATCATTGCGAACGGCACCATGCACAGCGCAAGCGGGTGCTGCTTCCTTTCTGCCACTCAAGTAGATTTTTACTCGAGCGGCAGCTTTCTCAACGCGAACAGACAGTTTCTCAACGCCAGCGGTCGCAAGCATACGCGACCACTCGCAATGAAGAAATCTGACCGCCTGCGTTGAGAAATCTCGCCGGGAGGTTGATTTTCCAGGCTCGCACTCGCCAACTTGATGTTGACAATCGCGAACGAGGAAAAATCTCGCCGGGAGGTGGATTTTCCTCGCCTGCACTCGCCAACTTGACTTTGACGAACGCGAGCGAGAGAAAAAACGTTTCAGAACTCCGCGTAACGCGGAGTGTGGAAATCTCCGCAAACTCCGCAAGTGGAGCGGAGTTCATCACTCAGACATAAGTAGTATGACATTGGGTCTGATGTATTGAACCCTGAAAAGTATGCAAATTTCTGTGCGAATGTGGCAGAACTACCTTTCGGTGGTGTCGGGCAATGTTCTCATTGATGGCAAGTGTTAACAGTGCATGGGACACCAGCTTTGTGCAAAAAGTGATGACCATAATGTTGGTAAGAATACATGGTATCAAAATCAGGTGTATCTTCATACAATTCTCTGTAAGAAAATGCAGCAGGTTGTTCTAAATCTGAGAGCATAGTATTCACAGTTTCAATGTTCCAGTCATCGGAGAGTGTACTTGGGGTAATGAAATCATTCAATGAAATTTTAAATACATGTGGAATTTTCAACTGTTCAGTAGGACCAAATACATCATATGAAACCCTATCCCAAACTATACCATCCGGTACTGGAACTGCTGTAATGTTCACTAGGGACAGGTCCCTCTGTTCATGGAGTGATGACGTATGAGGTTTCAAGGCCAAGTTCACAGATTGTACTGCAGAGCAGTGTGGGAGGTAATGTCCATTCAGTAGTAAGAAAAAAACAGTCACTATGCCAATCCAAATTAACAGGAGCAGGATTCCCAAATCAAACCAAAGATGCAACCAAGAGGACACAAAGTAAGTCTTTTCAGCCAGAGATAGAATTGTCAAAATTTCTCTTTTGTGGAAATGGGTGGCTTTTGCTCAGATTCACTTTGATCTGAAGAAAAGTCATTGAAGTCGATGAAGTAGCCAGATGCAGTGCGATCTATCTTTGGTAGCTCTTCAGGGTTTGTAGAACTGGTAGGTGTCTCTTGTGAAGGCACATTGATGTAGATGTCATTATTAAGCCGATTGCAATTTGCCTTTCAGTTGTATTTGGATGTTGTTCAATTTCAACTGGTGTAATTCGTACTCCGTTATTTGATACTCCTGCATTTTGCACAGGGGAGTCTTGAAACGTTATTAGTCTTTCCATCTGAACTTCCTGTATAGTAGCAAGAAGATATCGGCGGCTACTCAGGATTCCACGTGGCCTACTGTTGAGAATCGGCCACATAGTGTGGTTTGATCAGATCAATGGAGAAGAATCTTCTCTCTTTTTTGCCAGCAAGAGGCGGAAGAAGTACTGTTCTTGTTCCTTCAACTGCCAGGACAAGTACAGGTGCTCTGTAAAATGGCCCAAACTCCTTCTTGTCCACGCTCTTTTCTCTGACCACGTCCCCAATCTGGGACCCAGGCAGGTCTTGCCGGAACCGGAATCAATTCCCCAATGGCGGTGCGTTTTACTTGGACGTTGCTTTGTAATGCCCGGAATTCTGTGAGTTCCTGTACAACAGCCAAACGATCATTCAATTCAAATGGTTTTACTTCCGCCACTGTGCTTCCACAATCGAGGTTAGGTACCCACATTCTTGCCCCAAATAGAATCTCATAGGGGGTACGTCCTCCCAAGGATTTTCTTGGCATGTTGTTAAATGCCCTCTGGACCCCATACAGGTGATTGACCCAACTACCGCCTGCACCGAATACCCTTGCTGTTAAGGATTGCTTTAGGTCCCGGTTTTTCCTCTCCATCACCGAATTTCCCTCGGGATGGTAGGGGGAGGAGTATCGCAAGGGCACGCCCATACTTCCCATGGCTTCCTTGTAAGCCCGCTAAACACAGGGCCACGGTCTGAGTGTAATGTGCCAATTGCGTATGTCCCGATGAAGACTCGCAAATCCTTTATAACAGTTCAGGCGTCAGCCGAGCACTGAGTCTGAACCCATAGGAATCTAGAGCATGAATCCACTGCCACCAAGATGTACTTGTAGGCCCCATCTGAATTTAAGGGGCCGCAGTGGTCAAATAGACACATGCGAGAGGTCTGTCTGAAATAAGTAATGATGTTTGCAGTAGCCGTGCTATGGTAGAACCTTTCATCTGCTGGCATATGTCACACTTTAGGACATAACCCTTGGTTTGTTTAGACAAACCTGGCCACTAGTATCGCCGCTTCAGTAATGAAATTGTAGCAGTGACTCCTGCATGTGCTGAGCCCAGACCCTCGTGTGCAGCTAGAATCAACCTAATCTGCGATCAATGTTTGGTATAACTCTATCCCCCACTCCTGGAATTTGAGCATAGGGTGTATTTTGCACATCTAATTTATAGGAGTACTTAGGTGGAAAGCCCTTCGGCACGGCTAGAACGAGTGAACGAGTGATTGCAGCAATGGCAGCAGTTTGCACTGTCGCCTTGGAGGCTTAGTCAGCCATTGAATTCCCTTCAACATGTACGCCAACACGCTGATGACTCAAGGTGTGAATAACTTGAGCCTGTGGCAGGCCTTCCTTTGCCACTTGTTCCCATAACAATTTATGCTTAATTGTGCAACCCTTGGAATCTCTAAACCCATTATGGCACCAGTAATTGAAATATTCATAATAAGACTGTACACAATAAATCGAATCGCACACTATCAATGTGTGGAATTCCCGATCCGTATATTTTAGTGCTAGTGTCAGGGTTTTCAGTTCTGCCAGCTGCGCTGTGCAATCTCCTAGAGATTGTGTAGTTGTATTGTTGGGATGGAAGAACTTACCGTCCCGCATACGTCCCTTCACTATAGCACATGCTGCGCAATACTGTTGTTTACTTCCGATGGCAGGCTGAGCAGAACCATCAGTGTAAATGATGTACTCTTGTTCGTACTGCAGTAATGCTTGTGTTTTCAGTGTAGGATCATATTTGTAATCTACATCTGTTGCAGTGAGGGAATTAGCCAATTGTATCCCTCATGGATGCAGTACTTTCGCATTTGGAATGCTCGCTTTGGTCACAGCTTCTGAAGTTGGTACCGGGGTTACACCGATTATGCGTTTCCCCTGTGCTAGTGGTCTTTCTCTCACTACAGCAGTCGGTACTGCTGTCAGTATTTTTCCTGTGGCCTCAAATCGCATTTCAGCATTTGTGTATAAATGTGATTTGTATGCAATTGGGACTGTCTCAGCTTCACTGAAAGTGATGTATGTATATCCTGATAAACCCGGAACCACCCGGATCACCAAGTTGGTAGAATTCACACGTGTGTGCAAATGTTTTGATGCTATCATGTCAGCCTGAACAGAACAGAGAGTATCTATATGTTCCTGTGCCCACTGATGTGCTGTAAAATCAGGTCTGACTAAGTCGTAGAAAGGTTTTATTCTTTCTGCATAATCCAGAATGTATGTTCTGCCAAAATGTAGGAATCCTAAGATGGATTGCAAACACTTCAGAGTCTTTGGAGGTTGGAGCAGCGCGCACTTTTCTAAAAAGTTGTCTGCCAGGCTCTTGCCTTCACTTGATAGCTCATATCCCAAAAATAGGACACTGAGATGGGCAATTTTTGATTTCTTGACATTAAGTTTGTAGCCCAAATTGGCGAATCCCACAATTATGTTGTTTACCCTGCACAAGTGTTCAAGTAATTCATCGTCCATCAGATAGATGTCATCTACATAGGACACTGCCTCCTCGTCGCATGTTTGTAATAATTCTGACACACTTGCCGAGAATAGGCCTGGGCTGTTCTTATACCCCTGGGGCAAATGACAGAAGTGACACTGAGTGCCGAGGGCAGAAAATGCTGTCAAATATCTGCTATCTGGAGCGACATTTTGGCAGAAGAATCCATTCAAGATATCTACAGTTGATTTTTATTTCTTCTGCACAATGTTATTCATTAATGCGGCACTATGTGCGTTTTAAACTGCAAATGTTCGGGTGTATGTGTTTAAATGTCAGTAATCCAAAACTAGAGGATATGAGTTGTCAGGTTTTATTACAGGAAACAAAGGATTGTTCATTGGGAGGTGCAAGTCTCACTCACACCTTGGTATTCAAGTTGGTCTAAGATTTCTTTGACCTGTCTCTTTGCATCATTTTTGATAGGGTACTGTCTCTGCGGATTTGGAGTAGATTTTAATGGGATTTTGTGGTAAGTAGACTCCGTGTCCCACCCTGCATGGTTGCCGTATAATGCAAGAGCTAGCGCTAGCACGCACTCCTGCGCGTATGAATGTTTTAAAGATTCTGGAACGAGGTCGGAGAAAGCAGGCAAAATGACGCTTTTCCCTTTTGGGCAATTCAACGCAAATTATGGCAGCCAATCTTTTTCTGCTAACGGGATCTCATATCCAAATGATAAGTTCTCCCAAAAGAGACCTTTAACTTTTCTTCAGATGTCCCCCTCTATTTGGAGTGTAACTTCGTACAGTCTATGTGGGACACTAACCGTTGTATCAGGTGTTTCTACCGTGAAATGTTCATTTAATACTGCTGTCACCAGAAAATCCTTCCAGATTCTGGCGAGCTATTGTTACTTCTGCCGTGCTGTCTAGCATCGTCGGAGCCCATTCCCTGTTCAGAAGCTGAGGCCTCAATAACCTGGGCATGTCTAATTTTCAAGCCAGCTACTTTCTTCTTTTTGAATGGAGGCTTTGCTTTAGGTTGTTCTTCCTGCTCGATAATGTAATCTGAGTAACGATGTGTTTCCCTTTTTGTCTTTGGTCGATCTTCTGTCTTTTGTTCTGATTGCTCATTCTTCTCCGAGTTTTTTGATGAACCCTGAAAGGAACGAAAGGAACGTGTATCAGTGTCCTGATACCTGTCAGGTTTCCTAATGTTATCACGATACCTAAGGTTATACCTCTTTTCAGAGGACTCCCGTTGGGGAGACCCACCCCTTGATCGTGAATTATTTTCTGTATTGTTATTTTTCGATTGTTTGTTATCCCATTTCTTTTTAGAAGAAGATGGTGCTTGCTTCGAGTTGTCCTTGACGGGACTACCCGCCAATTGAGGTTTCCCTAGTTTGGCTCCCAAACTATCCCTACCTAATGCGGCATAGGTTTCTTCAATACATTTTGGCAACTCTTGCTCCTTATTTATAGGAGTTATTTCCCTTAGGCGGTGGTGTATGGCCACCTCTGCTGCTTCCCCTTTTATGTTGCTCAGCATTTTGCAGAGACTTGGGCAAAATTACCCATCAGTTTCATCCCCAAGTCCAGGGCAGGTCCTGCCCCGTACTCAATCTGTATCTGTTTCAATACCTCTGGAATGACTGCTATGGAAGGGGTACCGTGTATTCTGATTTAAACTACAGCAAAGATTGTTCCCCAAGTGGTACAATCCTCAAACAAGGGAACCATCCCCATTGGCAAGCAAATGGTTAGCATTCTATGTTTTTCCTGCAGACCCGTATGAGGAAATACTGCTTCCAGCTGTTCAATTTTTGTGCTACCCAGAACGGAATTTGCTCCTGTTTGGAGGGGATTGTCCCCATTTCTGATTTCAGTGTCTGTGGCTTAATCGTAGGTGTGGTCTGATGTGGACCAACTGGAGCATTTCTTGCTGGTTGGACTGTTAATGTTCGCATGACAAACTGAACAATGTGTCTGTTTAGCCGGACTATGTCTTTGTATATTGTACAGACTTCATCCACTGGTAGTGTATCTATCTCATGATGTCGTTAAGACCGGCCAGGTCGCTCCTTCTATGCTTAGTGGACCGAGTCTTACGACGGATGTTGTTTGTGGGAGGGAGCCTTTAAACCAGTTTCTGTGGTGCTGTTAAGATAACGGGACTTCAATCTCTTCGTATGGAATGTATTCTTCTGGTTGTTCAACTACAATGTATGTGTGAAACAATTTAGTCTGTGGATCTGGAGGCTGGAACTGAATCCAAGAATAGAATACCTCTGATCCGAACACCTCATGTGCCTCAATGACGAAGGTAACACAGCCACCTGTTGCAGGTACGCCGTGTTCCAACAATTTTATAGTTACTGCATGTCTGCAGTTTTCTGTAATGTTGACAGCGTTGGCAAATTCGTCTTCCTCCAAACCCGAACCACCACTCGCGTTGTCGGGCATTCTCAAAAGGAGAAGAATGAAGGTTTTAGTAATTAGGAGTTTTGCACTATGTAGGAACCTTTTATCCTTATAAGCTTGTTTAAACCTACAGCCAATACACAGTGTATATCTGCTCAGCTGAGATGGATCTCCCTTTCCACTTCAGATGTCTCTGAAAAGTGTGAGTAGGGCTTTCTGAAAAAGCACGACTGAACTACTCAGATTTTAACTGTTAATATAAGAACCAAACCAACGTTGGCGGCGCCATGTCGTGTAGTTCCTAGGGGTCCCCAGGACCTGTGCCTTTTGGATGACCTAAACTGAGGGCTTGGTGTCCAAACCGCTTCTGGACCCCCCCACAGGATATGTCAGCCGTTAGACCAGTTAGCTCTACAGTGCCACTACCACCCCCCTTTATCTTACAGTAGTGTAGGTAGTTTCTGGCAACCACTGAACATGACAACCCTGATTTCTCAGGGATCGTGGAAAACATACAGTACTTTTCGCTCAGTCACTCATGCTTACTTATTCTCAGAAAATACACAGGATGCCGATTAGGACGTTTCAATAAGTATTTATTGGTCCAGCGTCAGTGTTGTGTAAAACATATTTGCTGCGACAATCAGGAGACAGAAGCATACGAAAGAAATCGCTAGTACTAATATAGTAAACAGTAGATACATTTCTACCATAGTGCTAAGAAGATGAACATATACAGTTCAGATAAGACAGTAACACTTGCATACTCCTATAATGCGTCCCCTACGTATTTTGCCTAAGTGTACCTAGCCTAGATATGTAGGTGTAGCATGTATATGTGTATAGGTATATATGTATATAGCCAAGAATCCCCTAAGGGAGAACCAACCCCCTCACCTTATGGTAGAGAATGAAAGGACCCCATCTCTGCTCCGAGGATGACACCCCGCAAGGGATGTTAGACCGCTGCGTGTCGAGGATTCAGCATGCAGGACCCCGTGTCAGCGTGGAAGGAATGCTCCTCTAATTAGCAGGGGGGAATAAGGGTCTTATCTACTAAAGTGGTCACTCCAGGGTTTCTTTTAGAGACCATATGTTTTGAAAATAATCATGAATGTTTTGAAAACACATAAATGTTTGTCCAAACAATGCGATCATGCACAGCGGGCTTGTTGGCCAAGGATGAAAAAAAAGTGGTGACCCTTATATAGAATAAATATGCAGTACCTGAGGACATGTTTATGTAAGTCAGGTACAGGGATTATGATAAAATACTTAAAGCTTGGTGTCGAAGAGACAGGAACAAACTACTAGGCAAAAGGTCACCTATTCAGAACCGTTATAGCTGTGTAGATGGGACAATGTATGTTAAAGGGGGCATACATGACACGACTAGCCTAAAGGACATGACACTTGCAGGTATAAGCACATACATTAATATAAGAGAGAAAATGCATATTACAAAACAAGATACATGTGTATATCAAACTTTGCAATAAGTACAGTTTCTGTGTACATATTAGTGCATATATAGAGGCACGCCGCCTCATTCCAAGACCGCCAAAGCCATAACAAACCGCCCGCCAGATTATGACTTTTTTGTCTCTGGCGGGCGGTTCTTTGGTGGTCCCACTGTGGTGCCTATGAAAAAGGGGAGAATCAAATGGGAACAAATGGGAGCACAAAGGCAGTTCCTGCAGGTAATGGACTGTCAGTGTCCGTGTGGTGGGAGCTGCACCACCTCTGTGGATTTGGCGGTCCATCGGACTGCCAAACTCATATTAAGGCCCTAAGTGTTATGGATATATATGTATGTACAAAGAAATTTCAGTTTTTGTTAATGAAAATAAATAATTGTATACTTCACCACAAGACATGTGTGCATATCAGTCCATGTAAATATTGCTGCTTCTTTATACATATGGATATTTCTACAGAGGGTTTTTTTTCCAGCCACTACAATTTTACAAAATGTCTTGTGTTTATATGTATGCATAAGATAATTTCAGTTTTTTGTAAAATAAATATTTACTCCCTTCTTTATTCCATCCCTCTTCTCTCTGACTAATCCCAGACCTTCTGACTGCCATGAACTCCCAAATATTCTTTCCAAACTTTCTCATCCTTTTAGCCAATTCACCAACTAGCAGGTGCACATCTCCCTACTCTCAATAACAACTTACCAATTGCCCTTTCTAACCCATTCCCATCATTTTACTCCTACTCAAAACACTACAAAAACTCAAGACACACAAAAAGAATAAAAAAACTCAAGAACTCAAAAGCACAAACTTAGCACAACTAATCCACAAGAAAAAAGCACATATTAATAATCTACTAACTGTTTAACTCCAACCTTGAGTTCTGGAGTAGCGTGCAACTTACCTCAAAGTGATTCAATGCTTTGTCAGGGGTAGTGAGCACTACATAAATACACTTTACAGTTACAATATATATGTGTTTTTCTAAATGGGCAGGCAAGCAACCGTAACGTTTTCATTAAAGGGCCTGTATTGATGAATGGCACAAGGGTTAGTAAATGCCATCATTGGCACTATCAGGATCACCAGGCTCTTTTCACCAACTACTAAGCTTCCTCCAACAGCCCTATTTTTGTGACACTGGGATTGCCATAGCAGTTCCTCTGGTGTGGGATTTGACCACTTTCAGTTTGAATGGTTTTGACTACATTTAGTGCAATAAATAAAAAAAGAGAAAGGTAAAATTGAGTGTAAATCTACTCTGTTTTTTTACACCTGCGGATATTGTCTAAACATATTTGAATTAACTTCAATATTTACCAAAAAACTAAAGTTTTCTGGCTTGGTTTAAAACTCAACCTGCACAGTTTACAATCCTGGATAATTATGGATTCAGGTAAAGATTTCTATGTGGACTCAAACTCACATTTAATTGTTATTGATGCAAAAGGTGCGACCTTGATTTATAAATGATAGTTGGGTTGATACTCCTAAACATCAAGCAGATATTCGACTAACTTGAGAATCGCGAAATTTACGTGGCATCCTCCAGTCATGTATTTACAACAATACAACTTCTCCCTCTACTCATGCAGATTATCTCCAAAGTATGAGTAGGTGTGGGTGCTCACATTATTTCCATGCACATCTCCCTGCCTAGCCCCCGAAAACATCCTTTTTGCCAAACCTTAACAATATCAAAAAATAGACAATGTGCAAAAACATGACTGATTTCTGGTCTGATGATATTGTTGCACTACAACAGATATGAATAACGTTCTATAGACAAATAGAACGGGTTGGTAAGATTCACAGAATCATTCCCCATTAAATATTAAGGGGCCAGGATTGTGTTAGTTAATCCTTCAGAAATGCTTGGGAATAGAGGGATGGTCGTCTATGAGCAAAGCAGAAATCTTTCCTGGCAGTCACGCTCACAAAATAAAGATAGAAGGGCGCACGCTGCCCCATATCCCTGCCCTCAATTCGCTCAGATGCATTATGGTAAATACAGTGCAAGGTAACAAGCTCTTCTCGAGGTGCTGAAAATGCTGCTCACAGTCTTCTCAGGTCTCTGTACCACTCACTGAGCACAGGTGCATCAATCAGAGCTTGTCAGTTCAAGGGAGCCTTATCAGACAAAGGAGGAATTGAGTCCACTGCCTCACATCCTATCACTCGGTTTGCTCAGATGCATTATGGTAAATGCAGCGCACAGTAAAACTTACTTCAGTAAAAGTCATTAGCTTTCACCATTGTTGGTGCAGCCAGTGCTGTGTCTCTTCAGACACGTTTCTGGATTGTTGGGCTAAGACTAGCACAAATATGGCCAAGCTGGGGCTTTCTTTCTTTCTTTCTTTCTCAGAAGCTTTAGATTTTTTTTAAAGTATGGAAAGTTTACAAGATTACAATGCACTAATTAATCCTATTTTTTTAAACGTTTCTAGGATAGAGCCATTTCAAACCCCACTTGAGATATTCGCACTCACTCACTATCCTAGCTGCAATTCAGACAGATATTAAATCCCGCCACTTTCAGTGCTCAACGAATGCCACCGTTCGTCACATATGCAAGTGATTAATTTGTTATCTGAAAGCGCAGCATAACATTCACTAATAAAACAAGTAAAAGTTAAACAATCCCTTCAAATACTTCCTCCTTCCCTCTCCCAATGAAAGACCTTGCAGACAGAATAGATATAGCACTTAAAGATTTGGCCAGTACCAATGCAGACTTTGGAAGGTACCAGTGGTGAAAGTGTGTGGTGGCTTCCTAAGATACATTTTTGACCCTGACACCAATTTTTTTAATTTATTTTTTTAAATTAAGCACTGCCACCCACTGAGGTACTAGTAGCAGATTGTATATACTTTGATGAACAGTCATAGTGAGGAATAAATAAACGGAGGCATACAAATTTTTTAACAGGTGTGTTTGAGGTCTACTCCGGTGGTCCAGAACGCGATGAGATGTTGCCATTTGCAGCATTAAATGTATTTACCCCTCCTTGCTGTCAAAATATTTATTTTGTAAAAGTAGCTAAAAGAAATATAAAAGTTTACAAACTAAAGAGAATTCTTCATTTTCTAACTCAAAACTGCTCACACATACAAATCCACTCAAAAATATTTAAATATTTTTCAAAATGGGCGCTGACACGTAATCTGCATGGCACCGTAGAGTTGTATTTCTTCCAAATGCAATGCAAATCAGTGTTAATTTTACATTTCCATTAAGGGGATAAACAGATAATGGAGGTTTTTCTGACGATTGGCCTTTTACAAATAATGTTTTTAATGAAACAAAGGTCACGAGTTTTCCCACCACATTCATAAATGAACCATTATTACCATGGTGCTCTGTAGCTGAACATGATAAAGTGTTTTAATCTGCAATTGCCAATGCTTCCCTTTTACCTACTTTAATATTGCTCATACATTTGCAACCCTTTAAATGTTTAATTGCCAGAATCAATTCTGTATTCCTATCGCTGAAAATGAGCACGCTCGCTAAAGGTCTTGCATTATCAATTAGTTGGCAGTGAAAGGGAAGTGGGGCATTTTATAATTGCGGTGTTATGTCTGTACATCTGACATAGAAGTCGCTGTTTAAAAATAGAGATCAAAGACAGAAATGATGGCAAAGTACAGGGGACTTAGAAGAACATTTATACAATATTTTCAACAGATTCTGTCTGGAAGTTCCATATCATTCATAACTATAGGAAGACAAAGGAGGGACCATTCTACAGCTACATTTTAGTGGTTATTTAGAAAATTTTCTTTGTAAATGATCTTGGTTGACTGCCGTTGTTTTCGTTTCCATGCACCGAATTTGTGTCTCTAACCCATCTAGCAGAGTCCTGGTCAGGGCCGGACTGGCTACCGGGCGTTTTGGCCTGCTGCCGAGCTGGGGGCTGATGTCACTGCGGTGGGGGCTAATTTCGTTGATGGAGACCTGCGTGTGCTACGAAATAAACAAAGCAAAACGAATTTCGTTCAGCACACGCAGGTCCCCATCAACGAAATCAGCCCCCAGCTCGGCAGCATGCCAAAACGCCCGGTAGCCAGATCGGCCCTGGTCCTGGTGCTTCAGATCTGTAAGGTCTAAACTTAGAGTTTGTTCGAAACTGCAAATTGTGTAAACACTTGAATTGAATTCACTGGCAGAATTTCCTGCACCACATGTATAGTAAGGCCCAGTGGCGGCTCCTCTGCTATGGCGAAGGAGCGTCGTCTCACTGCTTTCAAGCAGTGCGAGAAGCAAAAACATAAAATGATAATAACTTTCAATTATTATCATTTTATGTTTGTGCTGCTTTGTGGGCGGGCGGGTGTGTGGGGCTGCTCTGCTCTCGGAGCAGGGCAGTAGAGGAGTGGTTTGCCCACTCATAAGTGCGCAATGACTGTTTGGTCGGCCCTCTCGGGCTGCCCAAGCCAGTCATCCGCACTTTCCCCGTTCTCCTTGCAGGCTGCATTACAGCCTGCATGGAGAACATGCCCACCCCTCTAGCCCCTATCTTAACGCCGTGTCACGGCGCTCAGACCAATCACAGCACTGCCTTCCAGCGTTGTGATTGGCTTAGGGGAGGTAGCCTGGCTGCCTGCTTCCTGTTCCTGAAGTCGGAGGCAGGAGAGCAGGAGCAGAGACGCGGGACCCGGTGGTGGCAAGGTAAGTGATTTTTTTTATTTTGCTCCCTCCATCGCAACCCCACACCCACCCGCTCAACACCCCGCGCCCGCCCACCCGCGAGCTATGCCGGCCGCCACTGGTAAGGCAAAGGAAATTCTTGTACTGAGATCTCTCCATTTACGAATTCCCAAGGAAATTAGAGGATTTTTTTTGACACAGGCCTCTTAATCATATCATCAGGCTCCCATCGCAAGACGTTCTGGAATACCAGAGCAGGGTGCCTGTGTATTCCAGAATATGAAATCCCCACTACTTTCATTATTCATAATTTTGCAGTGCAGGAAAACCGCAGGATTCCAAGTTTGCTCCTAGGCGTTCCTTATGAAAAGGAGAATTACCATGGATCTAAAATACCTCTCACAGCCTTTTCTGGTGAAATATTAGGGTGAGTTACTAGGAATGCAATATTCCTTGCATGCGTTGCTTTGCATTGTAAATCCCAATTTGGCCAGATAAATCAATAGATCTCATAGGACTCATGATGAGGAGTGTAAGTGAAATTGTGGTTTTGCAGAGTAAGCACTCCATTAATATGAACATTCGCAAAAACAGGGGTGGATCGTGTTACAGATGGTGAGGGTATGGATCTACAAGTATACAACCAAAGGGACACTCACTCACCATAGATTATAAGCCTAGAATTCATATATGCACAACATATTTTTGACTTAAAAAAGAAAATATATCATACCTTTAAATATTCCAGACATTCAGTTTCAGGCATTATATAACGAACAGTTAAATGCATGAATTATGTGTCTTTTACATTTACTAGTTCATGGAAGGAAAGGGATAGCAACTAGATACTCCTCCGTATGGACTATGTGTTTTGATCCCTAAATTGGGACACAACATTAATTGAGATCTTTCTCGGGGCCCAAAATAAACTCATAATCACAAGTTAGGAAGGTGTGTTTAATTAGATACTATGCTCATCTTTCAAAGTCGGTACCCAGTGACTTTTAAAGTTTTTCCATGGGCGAAAGGAAAGAGATCTATGTGGTAGGAATGGAAAGGGACACTAATCCATCCAACTACACTAGGCATGGATCACAGAAGTGTTCTTACCTTTGCAAGTTAGGGTAAAACAAACTGGACCTAATAAATATTTATTTTACAATAAATAGTTTTAAATTGTATAATAAGGGTTTGACTCGCGGATTGAGAGCAATATGTGTGAACCGCATATAATCCCTTCTATTTGGGACATTTAGGCAGTGCAATAAGGGGACGCTCCCCAATCAGGGAACGCTGCTCGAGATATCAATTTCTTACACTCCATGATCAGAGAGTGATACCCTGCTGCACACCACAGCTTGAGTAAGTTTAGAAGCGTTTTGGATAACTTGGAGTGCGTGATCCATTCAATTTGAGAACCTTACCTTTTCTGATCTAGGAACACTGCACCCGAATAACAATAGACTAAGATGTCTTATGAAGAAATCTCCAATTTGACCCATTCAAGAGTGGATTCATTTGCCTTTTCAGACAATGAAGCTTTAAGGATGTATGCACTTATTCATGAGGAAGAAATGATGCCCTCCAACACAGATAACGTACAAAACAACATCAAACAATTGATATACCTTACCAAGAAAGAAATTAATCAACGGTTACACACCAGTACATGAATCAAATACCAATATGTTTAAGTTATCCCGAGAGGATTAAGGATCCCACTGAAACCATCACTGTGTAAAAATAATCCAAATTTTGTTGAAAGATGGTACGCGGTTCTCAGCAAGTGTTCACTCGACTTGAAACTACTAATTGTGGAGGAATTATCTAAAATTCTAGAGAATCTCACAAACAAAATAGCACAAATAAAAACTGAATTATCAACAAAAATGAATTCTGAGGAGTGATCCAAAACATTGACCAATATTAATCTCCAATTAGCCAGGTACACCCTAGAAATTAACGATCGCAAAATTTGAAAGTTCAAACGAGACACGATTGACTACAAACTTGGAGAGGTATATAACTGGGCAGACATTTATGCCAAAAGAAGACAAAATAAACCATACAGTCAAACCACTGACACTGAGACTTCTTTTACTGATAGTGAAACCAATCAGTTTCACAGGACAACTGAGAAATCTTCTCAACAGATAACAACAAATGAATAACTGATCAACTAGAGTACAGAACAACCTAAACCATCAGGGACGGCTTTTTTAGAGAGCAGCTCAATGGCCAACAATGAACCCGGAGGGGAAAAAGAAAGCTCAGAAGCTGGCACAATGTCAACCAAGAGGTCTACCAGGAGCAAGAAAACTTAAACAAAAACAATGTGATCATCAACACTACCTATTATACCAACAGCCTGGAGTTAGATATCAGCTTCTTCAAATTTATGCAAAATCTATGTTTGAGGAACTTTTTTGAAAACATTGTGGTTGACCGACCAAGAAGCAGGGAAACAGTCTTGAAGGGCTTGAAACCGAAAAGCACATTTATGGCCCCAGTTAACCATAAGTTCTTGGATTCTTTTGAAACCATAGTTAAGCAAGAAATCCAACGGTTAAAGTTTCATCAGAGATCTAAACACTGCAACCTAACGAATAAAGAACGTGGAATTATGGAAAACATGGCAAGGAACCCAGACATTACTTGTCAGAAGGCTGACAAAGAGGGAACCCTTGCAATTATGGATACTTCATTCTATCAATAGAGTGTGGAAGACCATGTTGCCGATACCTACACATATTCTAAATTGCACCATAATCCGACTATGATCTTTGCTAAAACATTGAAGGACATCTTGGACAGCGCCTTGAACAACAGCACCATTACAGAAGAAGTTAGACGTTTTTTAATCCTGGATAACCCTAGGAGCCCTAAAATGTGCATGTTACCTAAGATTCACAAAACTCTGAACACTCCTCCATTCCGGCCCATTGAGTCAACCAAGGGAAGAATCCATGAACCTGTGGGAAAGTTTTTGGATAAACATTTACAACCTTGTGTCCAGAAAATGACCACCTACATGAAAGACACCACAGATTTGGTATTAAAAATCAATCACATCGCCACCGAAATTGATGAGCATGTTTTACTATGTACAATTGACGTTAAATCTTTGTACACTTCAATTCCTCATAATCTGGATATAGAAACCATTGAACATTTTTTAATGAATTCTGACCTGGATAACGATTTCAAGATATTTGTGATGGAACTTCTACAATTCACGCTATATCATAGCTATTTTTGTTGGGAAGGTCAGTTTTATTTACAACTCACAAGCACATCTATGGGTAATTGTGCAGCTCCAGCGTATGCTAATTTGTTCATACATAAATTTGAAATGGATCATATTCTTACGAAAGATACCAGGAGAAAAAATTCAATTCTTTTTGTGAGGTATATTGATGACATCTTTACTGTATGGGAAGGATCGAAGGAAGAACTGACCGGTTTTGAACGATCTCAATATAGTGAATGAGAGAATACAATTCACTTACGACATTAGTGACAACAGAATAACTTTTTTAGATGTCCTTATTTCCAAGGTGAGCAACAAATTGGAAACCGATATTTACAAAAAAGAAACAGACCGCAATAACCTACTTCATTTTAATAGTTTTCATCTAAACACCTTGAAAAGTCACTTACCTTATTCACAACTATTAAGGGTGAAAATAATTATTTCCAACCCTGACACACTTGATGAACAAGTCAGACATATGACGGAAAAATTCAAAAACAGAGGATACCCTACAAAGATTTTAGATAAAGCCATGGAACGTTGTGCCACTAAGACTCGACAATAACTATTAGTTCCTACACATAAAAAAGAACAAAGTAAAAGAATGGTCTTAATTTCAAAATTTTCTACCATGAGCATGCAGTTTAAGAGAGTAATATTAAAACATTGGCCAATGTTACAAACCGAATCAGACTTTAGAGGAATATTCTCAGAAAAAACCCTTGTTTGCTTATGACAGAGGAAAAAATGTTAGAGAATTACTCAATCAAAAGCCATTTCAAACCAAGAACCAGATGCATAAAGGGACTGAGCCTTGTCTTAACTGTAATAATTGTAACAGCGTCATTAAAGGTGCTTGGATTTGCCATCCCAGAAAGGGGAACAAAATTCAACTTAAAGTCACTGCCAGTTGCGACTCTACGAATGTTGTTTATCTTCTTAAATGCCCATGTGGACTGGCTTATATTGGAAAGACAGAACAAAAAATAAAAATCAGGTTCAATGAACACAAAAGCAGAATAAGGACAACAAATTTGAAGTCTGTAATTGCATCTCTTTCTTGGAATCTAGTCACAACATTTGCCAATTGAAATTTATGATCTTGGCAACAGTTGACATAAAGGAGGGGAGAGACAACCGCAAATACCTCCTTCAAAGAGAGAATTACTAGATTAAAAGATTGGACACACTCATGCCTAATGGTTTGAATGACAGAATGGAGTTCAGTTGCTATCTTTAACCTGTCTTAGGTTGACTAATGTATTACCGGTCGCACACACCATCCTTAGGTCACATTTTTTAAGGTCACTTTATGATTGTATGGGTTTGGGTCTTTTTTAACTCTTGGTTATTTTTGTAAGCTGAGTCATGAATAGGTTACCAGTGTAGGATTTTCTACTTAACAGTGTTTTGACATGTACCTCTTGCTTCCTGTTGCTTGATAGTTATTCTTCCCTATGGGTTAACTTGACATTGAAATATGGCCCCCATCAGTCACGGTGGTTTCACTGTTTTACTGCTTTACCAAATCAATACCGAAAGATGACCCCATTCAGCATTTAAGATGATGATTTTACTGTTTCACAACTCCTATGTAAGTTTTAGCGCTTGAATATCACTGTTGTTATTCTACTGTTTTCGAGCCTACATCACTTTCCTTTAGCCGCTATTGGGTTACGGTAAAGATCCATTCATTCACTTTATGATCAGTCTCTATAGACTTGGTGACCTTCATATGTGTACATTTTAGTAGTCCTTGCATGATGGCTCACACTGGTGGTGAGCATGCATTGGAACTCGGTATCTACACCCTTTCAAGATGGCCCCCACATCAGCAGTTTACGGTAGTCCTATTTTTAGGTTTTCTAAAGCTCGCAGGGTTTAAGTTTTACATATAACGGCAGACTTGCATGATGCACAGCCTCGCAGAAGTCAGGAAGCATGCCCTTCCAGTACAAATTCCTATGTTCAAACAAACGAGGAAGGAACCAATGTGCAAACATTTCATCATCTTTGAAAATGCTTCAAGTAAGCATTAGTTTTTGATGTAAAATACCAGTATGGCTATCTCAGTAGATTGAGCTTTGCATCAAGCCCATGGATAGTTGTACTGTAACCCCCCAGTAACTTCCCCTCGATGCAAAGTGACGCAAAGTAGCACCCAGCACCTTTTGCACAACTTTGTGTAACTTTGCATGACTTTGTAATGGCGCAGTGTTAGTAAATCTGATCCTTTGCCTTCTTCTCTGGTGTTATATAGAAGTCATAAATCAGTTTATATTAATGACTTCTTTTTTTCACTTGTGCGATAATTCAATTTATATATATAAGGGCCTGACTTATACCAACTTTGTTAGGTTCAAGGCCAAGCCGTCTCCCCTTTTATGTATCCTCAGCTCTGCGTCCTCTTTTCTAAAGGGCTGCGGGTACATGTGGCTACTGAAAGTGCCTTTATAAAGAAAAAAATCCCTGAACTGTAGATATTTAAAAATGTGCATTTGAGTGAGTGGAATTCCTTTTTCAACTCATACATACATTTTGAGCTGAGCTGCATTTAAAATCCTTCTACCCTCTGTATGGAGCAGACTTGCTTAGCCCTGCGACAAGCCCTGTGGCAAGCGTCATGACAAAATATTGCACATATCAGGATGACAAGATACCCTGAAAGTAAAGCGAGCTTTAGGAATTCCCACATATATTTGCTGTCGGGCTAAGCACTAAAATAGGAAACTAATGTTTTAAGTGTGGTTCCTTTAAACATATGTACAGACAAAATGAAAGAGCAAGCTACTCTGCCCAGTCTCATGAAAAATGTCAAAAAAAAGATTGGTAACATGGAGTGTAGTCCAGCGCAACCATTGACACCCACACCACGTCCACGTGCAGCACAAGGCTGAGACTTTTAAAATGGAATCTTATGTATCCGTGAATGTGGTAATCCATCTAAGATCGCGCAAATAGTTTTACTGTTTAGCTGAGAAATACATGTCTATCAAAACCAATGTCATTTGAAAACTTACGTTAGGTATTCTGAAAGTCACACATATTATGGGGAGGATATCGACATATATTGTCCTAACATGGTGAGTCGGTGTTGTGAAGAGTTGATGTACTTTCAAAGTAAATACATTTAACATGTGTTTCTGGTTGTTCGTGATAGAAATGGCGGCCACTGACAATAATAACAAGCTTTACTGCAGATTCTGCCTCCTACTAAAAGGAACACATTGCTTCACAGCGTTCATCTCATCTGTTTCCCTCGACTGGTCCAAATGTGTCAGAACACAATGAAGGCGGGGAAAAGATGCAACTCTCTGGTGGTTTATGGGGGATATACTGTGGGGCATATTTACAAGCCCCTTGCGCCACTTTTGCGCCGTGGTTGCGTCACGCATGTGACGCAGCGGCGACGCAAACCATGCGCTGCATTGCGCTATATTTACAACGTGACGCATCTAGGGAGATGTGTCACGTAGTAAACCCCTGCGCCACATGAAACCTGCGTCAGGTTTCATGTGGGCGTACTGGCGCAGGGGGCGTTCCGGCGCAGGAACGCCTCGGAAAAGTGACGTAGTGAAATCTACAAGATTTCACGCAGTCACTTTCTCGACGCTGGTGCGTCAAATCCTTACGCCTGCTTCAAGCAGGCGTGAGGATTGACGCACCATGTTAGAGATAGGAAGGTTGGAACAGTGCTGGAGTTGCGTCGCGCTTGCGACACAACTTCAGCACTGCGCCAACCTTCCGCCGCAGATGCGTCACGCATCTGCTTATCCTGCGCCTACAATGCGCCGCATTGTAAATGCGGCGCATCGGACGTGGCGCAAGGGTAAACTTGCGTGACGCATTTTCCCTGGCGCATCCCTGCGGATATGCAGGGATGCGCCAGGGAACGTAAATATGCCCCTGTTTCTTTTGTATGCGTGGCTGAGCAACTAGAATCGTATTTGAGAACATTTGTTTAAGCTTTCCTTCTAATAAAGCATTCTAAAAGTACCTTTTGCGTTGCTGGCTTTTAACAGGAAGCAATTAGAAGGAAGGAGACCACGAAGCACTTGTCACTGAATTGTCATCATGGAATGAATGGCCTCTGTCCTGTAAGTCTCCAGACTTATTGTAATTTTGTACAAAAAAGGTCACTCGTTGACACTAACTTAGTGTGCCAAACTTGATTGGTATCTTATGATCAACATCTTGTATTGGTCCAATATCTTAAAAGCAATATCTTGTATTCTGACAATGCACGTTTCGGTGAACAACGACAAACAGGAACCTTTTAGTAAGGTATGAATTAGAGGCAGTTTTGGGGGCTAAGTATACGATGCATGCTTAACAATGTAGCCATGGGAAAAGACAGAGTTGAAAGTGTGATTGTAGTATAGCTTGTAGTGATAAAGAGGGTATAACATTTTTCTAACACCACTATAGTGCGATCTGCAACAGGCATCCCATACAGCAGTTGAGGGTGCATTGTTGAGAACACAGCCTCTTCCCGGGAGTGTGACTGAGATGGGGAACAAGTCCCCCTCCAGGAAGAGAATTAGGCATCCTGAACAACTTCTCATTCACCTGCTTTCTCTCATCTTGCCATTTTTTTTTATGTACCCACAGAGAGGGCCAACTCCCACAGCGCTTTCACTGAATCAGTGACTTCGAGCCATTAGGCAGCCTTCTGTGCCCCAGTGAGGAATGGAGGCAGCCATTATAGATGTTTATAGTATATGGCCACAAACCTCTCTGCAAGGGCTGTGTCCTTCTCAGTGAAATGTTCTATTCCTCTTCAGATTTGAGAGTGAAATGGAATGTGATTCCTGGTGGCTCCAGGATAGCAAACAATAGAAAAGCCCAACCTATAGTGTGAGCAGTATTAATGTGTTTGAAAGTGTATTGGTGTCAGCTGTGTGTGATTTGGGTTAGGTGTATGTTATTTTGCTACTTCCTGTCATGCAGAGGTCTCCCTCCACATGCAGAGAGCTCAGTCCTGCTGGCAGATGTGTCCAAGTGTGTGGAACATAAAATATGGTTCTAAAGTTACTAGTAGCAACTTTGCAGTCATAAATTATGTTTTAGAAGGCTCTACCCTTGAACTGAAGGTGGAGACATGAAAATCTACACCAAAGAGTAATTGTACACTTCGAAATGTTTAATAGTAACAGTAGTAAAGTTACACTTAGGTGTAAGAGTACATTTACGTGTGAGTAAATCTAGACATATAAATATACCTTTGTGAAAAGGGCCATGTGGATTTTTCATCTTCTTTTTTTCCGCTATGATTAGACAACCTATTACAAGATGCAATATTGCATTTTCCTATTAAAGCACAAAAAAATGAATTGTGAAACTCGGGGACAGCACTTGCTCTAAAATATGACTCGTTTATTGAAAAACATGGGACCAATAATTAGTCTTTTAATGTGGGTACCTAGAGAGGCACATGAATGGATTTAGAATTATCTGCTTAACACCTGGATGTGTAAACCATTTTGTCACATTTTGGGGTAGATTTACTAGTTTTCAATGGAATACAGGGCAGCAACGAAAACACAGTGCAGGGGCAAATCTATTAAGCTTGGCCTGCTGCTGCTGTCTTCCCCTGCCCTAGTTTCATATAAAGCGATACCAAAGGGGATGATGGACGGAGCGCTTGAGCAAATCAAACACTCACCCCCAGTCAACTGATCTAGGTTTAATCCATCATCATTCTTTAGCTCACTCCACCACCCCAGTTCAGACATGGCCGGTCCCAGGATGCTTGTTTCCGGTTCAGGGAAGACCTGGCTTGGCAGTTCGGGCTGGACTGTACCCATGAGGCACAGGGTCAAGACTGATTTGCATATAGCTGGGTCTGAACTGAGGTGGCGAAGTGAGCTAAAGAATGATGATGGATTCAACCCAGATCTGTGACTGGGGGTGAGTGTCTGAAAAGTTTCAGCGCTCCGTCCATCATCTCCTTGTGTTTGCTTTGTTTGCCCTAAGTTGGCAGGGTATGCCCAGACGTGGGTCCCTTGTTCACTTTGCCACTGGATTCAAGCTAGCCTGGCTGATGAGGGCTGCTAGCCCGAAACCGGTCCCAGGATGCTTGTTTCCGGTTCAGGGAAGACCTGGCTTGGCAGTTCGGGCTGGACTGTACCCATGAGGCACAGGGTCAAGACTGATTTGCATATAGCTGGCTCTGAACTGAGGTGGTGAAGTGAGCTAAAGAATGATGATGGATTCAACCCAGATCTGTGACTGGGGGTGAGTGTCTGAAAAGTTTCAGCGCTCCGTCCATCATCTCCTTGTGTTTGCTTTGTTTGCCCTAAGTTGGCAGGGTATGGCCAGACATGGGTCCCTTGTTCACTTTGCCGCTGGATTCAAGCTAGCCTGGCTGATGAGGGCTGCTAGCCCGAAACCGGTCCCAGGATGCTTGTTTCCGGTTCAGGGAAGACCTGGCTTGGCAGTTCGGGCTGGACTGTACCCATGAGGCACAGGGTCAAGACTGATTTGCATATAGCTGGGTCTGAACTGAGGTGGCGAAGTGAGCTAAAGAATGATGATGGATTCAACCCAGATCTGTGACTGGGGGTGAGTGTCTGAAAAGTTTCAGCGCTCCGTCCATCATCTCCTTGTGTTTGCTTTGTTTGCCCTAAGTTGGCAGGGTATGCCCAGACGTGGGTCCCTTGTTCACTTTGCCACTGGATTCAAGCTAGCCTGGCTGATGAGGGCTGCTAGCCCGAAACCGGTCACAGGATGCTTGTTTCCGGTTCAGGGAAGACCTGGCTTGGCAGTTCGGGCTGGACTGTACCCATGAGGCACAGGGTCAAGACTGATTTGCATATAGCTGGGTCTGAACTGAGGTGGCGAAGTGAGCTAAAGAATGATGATGGATTCAACCCAGATCTGTGACTGGGGGTGAGTGTCTGAAAAGTTTCAGCGCTCCGTCCATCATCTCCTTGTGTTTGCTTTGTTTGCCCTAAGTTGGCAGGGTATGCCCAGACGTGGGTCCCTTGTTCACTTTGCCACTGGATTCAAGCTAGCCTGGCTGATGAGGGCTGCTAGCCCGAAACCGGTCCCAGGATGCTTGTTTCCGGTTCAGGGAAGACCTGGCTTGGCAGTTCGGGCTGGACTGCACCCATGAGGCACAGGGTCAAGACTGATTTGCATATAGCTGGGTCTGAACTGAGGTGGCGAAGTGAGCTAAAGAATGATGATGGATTCAACCCAGATCTGTGACTGGGGGTGAGTGTCTGAAAAGTTTCAGCGCTCCGTCCATCATCTCCTTGTGTTTGCTTTGTTTGCCCTAAGTTGGCAGGGTATGCCCAGACGTGGGTCCCTTGTTCACTTTGCACCTGGATTCAAGCTAGCCTGGCTGATGAGGGCTGCTAGCCCGAAACCGGTCCCATGATGCTTGTTTCCGGTTCAGGGAAGACCTGGCTTGGCAGTTCGGGCTGGACTGTACCCATGAGGTACAGGGTCAAGACTGATTTGCATATAGCTGGGTCTGAACTGAGGTGGCGAAGTGAGCTAAAGAATGATGATGGATTCAACCCAGATCTGTGACTGGGGGTGAGTGTCTGAAAAGTTTCAGCGCTCCGTCCATCATCTCCTTGTGTTTGCTTTGTTTGCCCTAAGTTGGCAGGGTATGCCCAGACGTGGGTCCCTTGTTCACTTTGCCACTGGATTCAAGCTAGCCTGGCTGATGAGGGCTGCTAGCCCGAAACCGGTCCCAGGATGCTTGTTTCCGGTTCAGGGAAGACCTGGCTTGGCAGTTCGGGCTGGACTGTACCCATGAGGCACAGGGTCAAGACTGATTTGCATATAGCTGGGTCTGAACTGAGGTGGCGAAGTGAGCTAAAGAATGATGATGGATTCAACCCAGATCTGTGACTGGGGGTGAGTGTCTGAAAAGTTTCAGCGCTCCGTCCATCATCTCCTTGTGTTTGCTTTGTTTGCCCTAAGTTGGCAGGGTATGCCCAGACGTGGGTCCCTTGTTCACTTTGCCACTGGATTCAAGCTAGCCTGGCTGATGAGGGCTGCTAGCCCGAAACCGGTCCCAGGATGCTTGTTTCCGGTTCAGGGAAGACCTGGCTTGGCAGTTCGGGCTGGACTGCACCCATGAGGCACAGGGTCAAGACTGATTTGCATATAGCTGGGTCTGAACTGAAGTGGCGAAGTGAGCTAAAGAATGATGATGGATTCAACCCAGATCTGTGACTGGGGGTGAGTGTCTGAAAAGTTTCAGCGCTCCGTCCATCATCTCCTTGTGTTTGCTTTGTTTGCCCTAAGTTGGCAGGGTATGCCCAGACGTGGGTCCCTTGTTCACTTTGCCACTGGATTCAAGCTAGCCTGGCTGATGAGGGCTGCTAGCCCGAAACCGGTCCCAGGATGCTTGTTTCCGGTTCAGGGAAGACCTGGCTTGGCAGTTCGGGCTGGACTGTACCCATGAGGCACAGGGTCAAGACTGATTTGCATATAGCTGGGTCTGAACTGAGGTGGCGAAGTGAGCTAAAGAATGATGATGGATTCAACCCAGATCTGTGACTGGGGGTGAGTGTCTGAAAAGTTTCAGCGCTCCGTCCATCATCTCCTTGTGTTTGCTTTGTTTGCCCTAAGTTGGCAGGGTTTGCCCAGACGTGGGTCCCTTGTTCACTTTGCCACTGGATTCAAGCTAGCCTGGCTGATGAGGGCTGCTAGCCCGAAACCGGTCCCAGGATGCTTGTTTCCGGTTCAGGGAAGACCTGGCTTGGCAGTTCGGGCTGGACTGTACCCATGAGGCACAGGGTCAAGACTGATTTGCATATAGCTGGGTCTGAACTGAGGTGGCGAAGTGAGCTAAAGAATGATGATGGATTCAATCCAGATCTGTGACTGGGGGTGAGTGTCTGAAAAGTTTCAGCGCTCCGTCCATCATCTCCTTGTGTTTGCTTTGTTTGCCCTAAGTTGGCAGGGTATGCCCAGACGTGGGTCCCTTGTTCACTTTGCCACTGGATTCAAGCTAGCCTGGCTGATGAGGGCTGCTAGCCCGAAACCGGTCCCAGGATGCTTCTTTCCGGTTCAGGGAAGACCTGGCTTGGCAGTTCGGGCTGGACTGTACCCATGAGGCACAGGGTCAAGACTGATTTGCATATAGCTGGGTCTGAACTGAGGTGGCGAAGTGAGCTAAAGAATGATGATGGATTCAACCCAGATCTGTGACTGGGGGTGAGTGTCTGAAAAGTTTCAGCACTCCGTCCATCATCTCCTTGTGTTTGCTTTGTTTGCCCTAAGTTGGCAGGGTATGCCCAGACGTGGGTCCCTTGTTCACTTTGCCACTGGATTCAAGCTAGCCTGGCTGATGAGGGCTGCTGGCCCGAAACCGGTCCCAGGATGCTTGTTTCCGGTTCAGGGAAGACCTGGCTTGGCAGTTCGGGCTGGACTGTACCCATGAGGCACAGTGTCAAGACTGATTTGCATATAGCTGGGTCTGAACTGAGGTGGCGAAGTGAGCTAAAGAATGATGATGGATTCAACCCAGATCTGTGACTGGGGGTGAGTGTCTGAAAAGTTTCAGCGCTCCGTCCATCATCTCCTTGTGTTTGCTTTGTTTGCCCTAAGTTGGCAGGGTATGCCCAGACGTGGGTCCCTTGTTCACTTTGCCACTGAATTCAAGCTAGCCTGGCTGATGAGGGCTGCTAGCACGAAACCGGTCTCAGGATGCTTGTTTCCGGTTCAGGGAAGACCTGGCTTGGCAGTTCGGGCTGGACTGTACCCATGAGGCACAGGGTCAAGACTGATTTGCATATAGCTGGGTCTGAACTGAGGTGGTGAAGTGAGCTAAAGAATGATGATGGATTCAACCCAGATCTGTGACTGGGGGTGAGTGTCTGAAAATTTTCAGCGCTCCGTCCATCATCTCCTTGTGTTTGCTTTGTTTGCCCTAAGTTGGCATGGTATGCCCAGACGTGGGTCCCTTGTTCACTTTGCCACTGGATTCAAGCTAGCCTGGCTGATGAGGGCTGCAAGCCCGAAACCGGTCCCAGGATGCTTGTTTCCGGTTCAGGGAAGACCTGGCTTGGCAGTTCGGGCTGGACTGTACGAATGAGGCACAGGGTCAAGACTGATTTGCATATAGCTGGGTCTGAACTGAGTTGGCGAAGTGAGCTAAAGAATGATGATGGATTCAACCCAGATCTGTGACTGGGGGTGAGTGTCTGAAAAGTTTCAGCGCTCCGTCCATCATCTCCTTGTGTTTGCTTTGTTTGCCCTAAGTTGGCAGGGTATGCCCAGACTTGGGTCCCTTGTTCACTTTGCCACTGGATTCAAGCTAGCCTGGCTGATGAGGGCTGCTAGCCCGAAGCCGGTCCCAGGATGCTTGTTTCCAGTTCAGGGAAGACCTGGCTTGGCAGTTCGGGCTGGACTGCACCCATGAGGCACAGGGTCAAGACTGATTTGCATATAGCTGGGTCTGAACTGAGGTGGCGAAGTGAGCTAAAGAATGATGATGGATTCAACCCAGATCTGTGACTGGGGGTGAGTGTCTGAAAAGTTTCAGCGCTCCGTCCATCATCTCCTTGTGTTTGCTTTGTTTGCCCTAAGTTGGCAGGGTATGCCCAGACTTGGGTCCCTTGTTCACTTTGCCACTGGATTTAAGCTAGCCTGGCTGATGAGGGCTGCTAGCCCGAAACCGGTCCCAGGATGCTTGTTTCCGGTTCAGGGAAGACCTGGCTTGGCAGTTCGGGCTGGACTGTACCCATGAGGCACAGGGTCAAGACTGATTTGCATATAGCTGGGTCTGAACTGAGGTGGCGAAGTGAGCTAAAGAATGATGATGGATTCAACCCAGATCTGTGACTGGGGGTGAGTGTCTGAAAAGTTTCAGCGCTCCGTCCATCATCTCCTTGTGTTTGCTTTGTTTGCCCTAAGTTGGCAGGGTATGCCCAGACGTGGGTCCCTTGTTCACTTTGCCACTGGATTCAAGCTAGCCTGGCTGATGAGGGCTGCTGGCCCGAAGCCGGTCCCAGGATGCTTCTTTCCGGTTCAGGGAAGACCTGGCTTGGCAGTTCGGGCTGGACTGTACCCATGAGGCACAGGGTCAAGACTGATTTGCATATAGCTGGGTCTGAACTGAGGTGGCGAAGTGAGCTAAAGAATGATGATGGATTCAACCCAGATCTGTGACTGGGGGTGAGTGTCTGAAAAGTTTCAGCACTCCGTCCATCATCTCCTTGTGTTTGCTTTGTTTGCCCTAAGTTGGCAGGGTATGCCCAGACGTGGGTCCCTTGTTCACTTTGCCACTGGATTCAAGCTAGCCTGGCTGATGAGGGCTGCTAGCCCGAAACCGGTCCCAGGATGCTTGTTTCCGGTTCAGGGAAGACCTGGCTTGGCAGTTCGGGCTGGACTGTACCCATGAGGCACAGTGTCAAGACTGATTTGCATATAGCTGGGTCTGAACTGAGGTGGCGAAGTGAGCTAAAGAATGATGATGGATTCAACCCAGATCTGTGACTGGGGGTGAGTGTCTGAAAAGTTTCAGCGCTCCGTCCATCATCTCCTTGTGTTTGCTTTGTTTGCCCTAAGTTGGCAGGGTATGCCCAGACGTGGGTCCCTTGTTCACTTTGCCACTGAATTCAAGCTAGCCTGGCTGATGAGGGCTGCTAGCACGAAACCGGTCTCAGGATGCTTGTTTCCGGTTCAGGGAAGACCTGGCTTGGCAGTTCGGGCTGGACTGTACCCATGAGGCACAGGGTCAAGACTGATTTGCATATAGCTGGGTCTGAACTGAGGTGGTGAAGTGAGCTAAAGAATGATGATGGATTCAACCCAGATCTGTGACTGGGGGTGAGTGTCTGAAAATTTTCAGCGCTCCGTCCATCATCTCCTTGTGTTTGCTTTGTTTGCCCTAAGTTGGCATGGTATGCCCAGACGTGGGTCCCTTGTTCACTTTGCCACTGGATTCAAGCTAGCCTGGCTGATGAGGGCTGCAAGCCCGAAACCGGTCCCAGGATGCTTGTTTCCGGTTCAGGGAAGACCTGGCTTGGCAGTTCGGGCTGGACTGTACGAATGAGGCACAGGGTCAAGACTGATTTGCATATAGCTGGGTCTGAACTGAGTTGGCGAAGTGAGCTAAAGAATGATGATGGATTCAACCCAGATCTGTGACTGGGGGTGAGTGTCTGAAAAGTTTCAGCGCTCCGTCCATCATCTCCTTGTGTTTGCTTTGTTTGCCCTAAGTTGGCAGGGTATGCCCAGACTTGGGTCCCTTGTTCACTTTGCCACTGGATTCAAGCTAGCCTGGCTGATGAGGGCTGCTAGCCCGAAACCGGTCCCAGGATGCTTGTTTCCAGTTCAGGGAAGACCTGGCTTGGCAGTTCGGGCTGGACTGCACCCATGAGGCACAGGGTCAAGACTGATTTGCATATAGCTGGGTCTGAACTGAGGTGGCGAAGTGAGCTAAAGAATGATGATGGATTCAACCCAGATCTGTGACTGGGGGTGAGTGTCTGAAAAGTTTCAGCGCTCCGTCCATCATCTCCTTGTGTTTGCTTTGTTTGCCCTAAGTTGGCAGGGTATGCCCAGACTTGGGTCCCTTGTTCACTTTGCCACTGGATTTAAGCTAGCCTGGCTGATGAGGGCTGCTAGCCCGAAACCGGTCCCAGGATGCTTGTTTCCGGTTCAGGGAAGACCTGGCTTGGCAGTTCGGGCTGGACTGTACCCATGAGGCACAGGGTCAAGACTGATTTGCATATAGCTGGGTCTGAACTGAGGTGGCGAAGTGAGCTAAAGAATGATGATGGATTCAACCCAGATCTGTGACTGGGGGTGAGTGTCTGAAAAGTTTCAGCGCTCCGTCCATCATCTCCTTGTGTTTGCTTTGTTTGCCCTAAGTTGGCAGGGTATGCCCAGACGTGGGTCCCTTGTTCACTTTGCCACTGGATTCAAGCTAGCCTGGCTGATGAGGGCTGCTAGCCCTAAACCGGTCCCAGGATGCTTGTTTCCGGTTCAGGGAAGACCTGGCTTGGCAGTTCGGGCTGGACTGTACCCATGAGGCACAGGGTCAAGACTGATTTGCATATAGCTGGCTCTGAACTGAGGTGGTGAAGTGAGCTAAAGAATGATGATGGATTCAACCCAGATCTGTGACTGGGGGTGAGTGTCTGAAAAGTTTCAGCGCTCCGTCCATCATCTCCTTGTGTTTGCTTTGTTTGCCCTAAGTTGGCAGGGTATGCCCAGACATGGGTCCCTTGTTCACTTTGCCGCTGGATTCAAGCTAGCCTGGCTGATGAGGGATGCTAGCCCGAAACCGGTCCCAGGATGCTTGTTTCCGGTTCAGGGAAGACCTGGCTTGGCAGTTCGGGCTGGACTGTACCCATGAGGCACAGGGTCAAGACTGATTTGCATATAGCTGGGTCTGAACTGAGGTGGCGAAGTGAGCTAAAGAATGATGATGGATTCAACCCAGATCTGTGACTGGGGGTGAGTGTCTGAAAAGTTTCAGCGCTCCGTCCATCATCTCCTTGTGTTTGCTTTGTTTGCCCTAAGTTGGCAGGGTATGCCCAGACGTGGGTCCCTTGTTCACTTTGCCACTGGATTCAAGCTAGCCTGGCTGATGAGGGCTGCTAGCCCGAAACCGGTCCCAGGATGCTTGTTTCCGGTTCAGGGAAGACCTGGCTTGGCAGTTCGGGCTGGACTGTACCCATGAGGCACAGGGTCAAGACTGATTTGCATATAGCTGGGTCTGAACTGAGGTGGCGAAGTGAGCTAAAGAATGATGATGGATTCAACCCAGATCTGTGACTGGGGGTGAGTGTCTGAAAAGTTTCAGCGCTCCGTCCATCATCTCCTTGTGTTTGCTTTGTTTGCCCTAAGTTGGCAGGGTATGCCCAGACGTGGGTCCCTTGTTCACTTTGCCACTGGATTCAAGCTAGCCTGGCTGATGAGGGCTGCTAGCCCGAAACCGGTCCCAGGATGCTTGTTTCCGGTTCAGGGAAGACCTGGCTTGGCAGTTCGGGCTGGACTGCACCCATGAGGCACAGGGTCAAGACTGATTTGCATATAGCTGTGTCTGAACTGAGGTGGCGAAGTGAGCTAAAGAATGATGATGGATTCAACCCAGATCTGTGACTGGGGGTGAGTGTCTGAAAAGTTTCAGCGCTCCGTCCATCATCTCCTTGTGTTTGCTTTGTTTGCCCTAAGTTGGCAGGGTATGCCCAGACTTCGCTCCCTTGTTCACTTTGCCACTGGATTCAAGCTAGCCTGGCTGATGAGGGCTGCTAGCCCGAAACCGGTCCCAGGATGCTTGTTTCCGGTTCAGGGAAGACCTGGCTTGGCAGTTCGGGCTGGACTGTACCCATGAGGCACAGGGTCAAGACTGATTTGCATATAGCTGGGTCTGAACTGAGGTGGCGAAGTGAGCTAAAGAATGATGATGGATTCAACCCAGATCTGTGACTGGGGGTGAGTGTCTGAAAAGTTTCAGCGCTCCGTCCATCATCTCCTTGTGTTTGCTTTGTTTGCCCTAAGTTGGCAGGGTATGCCCAGACTTGGGTCCCTTGTTCACTTTGCCACTGAATTCAAGCTAGCCTGGCTGATGAGGGCTGCTAGCCCGAAACCGGTCCCAGGATGCTTGTTTCCGGTTCAGGGAAGACCTGGCTTGGCAGTTCGGGCTGGACTGTACCCATGAGGCACAGGGTCAAGACTGATTTGCATATAGCTGGGTCTGAACTGAGGTGGCGAAGTGAGCTAAAGAATGATGATGGATTCAACCCAGATCTGTGACTGGGGGTGAGTGTCTGAAAAGTTTCAGCGCTCCGTCCATCATCTCCTTGTGTTTGCTTTGTTTGCCCTAAGTTGGCAGGGTATGCCCAGACATGGGTCCCTTGTTCACTTTGCCGCTGGATTCAAGCTAGCCTGGCTGATGAGGGCTGCTAGCCCTAAACCGGTCCCAGGATGCTTGTTTCCGGTTCAGGGAAGACCTGGCTTGGCAGTTCGGGCTGGACTGTACCCATGAGGCACAGGGTCAAGACTGATTTGCATATAGCTGGCTCTGAACTGAGGTGGTGAAGTGAGCTAAAGAATGATGATGGATTCAACCCAGATCTGTGACTGGGGGTGAGTGTCTGAAAAGTTTCAGCGCTCCGTCCATCATCTCCTTGTGTTTGCTTTGTTTGCCCTAAGTTGGCAGGGTATGCCCAGACATGGGTCCCTTGTTCACTTTGCCGCTGGATTCAAGCTAGCCTGGCTGATGAGGGATGCTAGCCCGAAACCGGTCCCAGGATGCTTGTTTCCGGTTCAGGGAAGACCTGGCTTGGCAGTTCGGGCTGGACTGTACCCATGAGGCACAGGGTCAAGACTGATTTGCATATAGCTGGGTCTGAACTGAGGTGGCGAAGTGAGCTAAAGAATGATGATGGATTCAACCCAGATCTGTGACTGGGGGTGAGTGTCTGAAAAGTTTCAGCGCTCCGTCCATCATCTCCTTGTGTTTGCTTTGTTTGCCCTAAGTTGGCAGGGTATGCCCAGACGTGGGTCCCTTGTTCACTTTGCCACTGGATTCAAGCTAGCCTGGCTGATGAGGGCTGCTAGCCCGAAACCGGTCCCAGGATGCTTGTTTCCGGTTCAGGGAAGACCTGGCTTGGCAGTTCGGGCTGGACTGTACCCATGAGGCACAGGGTCAAGACTGATTTGCATATAGCTGGGTCTGAACTGAGGTGGCGAAGTGAGCTAAAGAATGATGATGGATTCAACCCAGATCTGTGACTGGGGGTGAGTGTCTGAAAAGTTTCAGCGCTCCGTCCATCATCTCCTTGTGTTTGCTTTGTTTGCCCTAAGTTGGCAGGGTATGCCCAGACGTGGGTCCCTTGTTCACTTTGCCACTGGATTCAAGCTAGCCTGGCTGATGAGGGCTGCTAGCCCGAAACCGGTCCCAGGATGCTTGTTTCCGGTTCAGGGAAGACCTGGCTTGGCAGTTCGGGCTGGACTGCACCCATGAGGCACAGGGTCAAGACTGATTTGCATATAGCTGTGTCTGAACTGAGGTGGCGAAGTGAGCTAAAGAATGATGATGGATTCAACCCAGATCTGTGACTGGGGGTGAGTGTCTGAAAAGTTTCAGCGCTCCGTCCATCATCTCCTTGTGTTTGCTTTGTTTGCCCTAAGTTGGCAGGGTATGCCCAGACTTCGCTCCCTTGTTCACTTTGCCACTGGATTCAAGCTAGCCTGGCTGATGAGGGCTGCTAGCCCGAAACCGGTCCCAGGATGCTTGTTTCCGGTTCAGGGAAGACCTGGCTTGGCAGTTCGGGCTGGACTGTACCCATGAGGCACAGGGTCAAGACTGATTTGCATATAGCTGGGTCTGAACTGAGGTGGCGAAGTGAGCTAAAGAATGATGATGGATTCAACCCAGATCTGTGACTGGGGGTGAGTGTCTGAAAAGTTTCAGCGCTCCGTCCATCATCTCCTTGTGTTTGCTTTGTTTGCCCTAAGTTGGCAGGGTATGCCCAGACTTGGGTCCCTTGTTCACTTTGCCACTGAATTCAAGCTAGCCTGGCTGATGAGGGCTGCTAGCCCGAAACCGGTCCCAGGATGCTTGTTTCCGGTTCAGGGAAGACCTGGCTTGGCAGTTCGGGCTGGACTGTACCCATGAGGCACAGGGTCAAGACTGATTTGCATATAGCTGGGTCTGAACTGAGGTGGCGAAGTGAGCTAAAGAATGATGATGGATTCAACCCAGATCTGTGACTGGGGGTGAGTGTCTGAAAAGTTTCAGCGCTCCGTCCATCATCTCCTTGTGTTTGCTTTGTTTGCCCTAAGTTGGCAGGGTATGCCCAGACATGGGTCCCTTGTTCACTTTGCCGCTGGATTCAAGCTAGCCTGGCTGATGAGGGCTGCTAGCCCGAAACCAGTCCCAGGATGCTTGTTTCCGGTTCAGGGAAGACCTGGCTTGGCAGTTCGGGCTGGACTGTACCCATGAGGCACAGGGTCAAGACTGATTTGCATATAGCTGGGTCTGAACTGAGGTGGCGAAGTGAGCTAAAGAATGATGATGGATTCAACCCAGATCTGTGACTGGGGGTGAGTGTCTGAAAAGTTTCAGCGCTCCGTCCATCATCTCCTTGTGTTTGCTTTGTTTGCCCTAAGTTGGCAGGGTATGCCCAGACGTGGGTCCCTTGTTCACTTTGCCACTGGATTCAAGCTAGCCTGGCTGATGAGGGCTGCTAGCCCGAAACCGGTCCCAGGATGCTTGTTTCCGGTTCAGGGAAGACCTGGCTTGGCAGTTCGGGCTGGACTGTACCCATGAGGCACAGGGTCAAGACTGATTTGCATATAGCTGGGTCTGAACTGAGGTGGCGAAGTGAGCTAAAGAATGATGATGGATTCAACCCAGTTCTGTGACTGGGGGTGAGTGTCTGAAAAGTTTCAGCGCTCCGTCCATCATCTCCTTGTGTTTGCTTTGTTTGCCCTAAGTTGGCAGGGTATGCCCAGACGTGGGTCCCTTGTTCACTTTGCCACTGGATTCAAGCTAGCCTGGCTGATGAGGGCTGCTAGCCCGAAACCGGTCCCAGGATGCTTGTTTCCGGTTCAGGGAAGACCTGGCTTGGCAGTTCGGGCTGGACTGTACCCATGAGGCACAGGGTCAAGACTGATTTGCATATAGCTGGGTCTGAACTGAGGTGGCGAAGTGAGCTAAAGAATGATGCTGGATTCAACCCAGATCTGTGACTGGGGGTGAGTGTCTGAAAAGTTTCAGCGCTCCGTCCATCATCTCCTTGTGTTTGCTTTGTTTGCCCTAAGTTGGCAGGGTATGCCCAGACGTGGGTCCCTTGTTCACTTTGCCACTGGATTCAAGCTAGCCTGGCTGATGAGGGCTGCTAGCCCGAAACCGGTCCCAGGATGCTTGTTTCCGGTTCAGGGAAGACCTGGCTTGGCAGTTCGGGCTGGACTGTACCCATGAGGCACAGGGTCAAGACTGATTTGCATATAGCTGGGTCTGAACTGAGGTGGCTAAGTGAGCTAAAGAATGATGATGGATTCAACCCAGATCTGTGACTGGGGGTGAGTGTCTGAAAAGTTTCAGCGCTCCGTCCATCATCTCCTTGTGTTTGCCTAGTTTCATATAAAGGCAGACTTATGATGCACAGCCTCGCAGAGGTCAGGAAGCATGCCCTTCCAGTACAAATTCCTATGTTCAGACAAGCGAAGAAGGAACCAATGTGCAAACATTTCATCATCTTTGAAAATTCTTCAAGTAAGCATTAGTTGTTGATGTAAAATACCAGTATGGCTATCTGAGTAGATTGAGCTTTGCATCAAGCCCATGGATAGTTGTACTGTAACCCCCCAGTAACTTCTCCTCGATGCAAAGTGTTGCAAAGTAGCGCCCAGCACCTTTTGCACCACTTTGTGTAACTTTGCATGACTTTGTAATGGCACAGTGTAAGTAAATCTGATCCTTTGCCTTCTTCTCTGGTGTTATATAGAAGTCATCAATCCGTTTGTACTAATGACCTCTTTATTTATCTTGTGCGAAAATTCAATTTAAATATGGCAGGGCCTGACTTATACCAACGTTGTTATGTTCAAGGCCAAGCCGTCTCCCCTTTTATCTATCCGCAGCTCTGCGTCCTCTTTTCTAAAGGGCTGCGGGTACATGTGGCTACTGAAAATGCCTTTCTAAAGAAAAAAATCCCTGAACTGTAGATATTTAAAAATGTGCATTTTAAGTGGGTGGAATTCCTTTTCAACTCCTACATACATTTTGAGCTGAGCTGCATTGAAAATCCTTCTACCCTCTGTATAGAGCAGACTTGCTTAGCCCTGCAACAAGCCCTGTGGCAAGCGTCATGAAAAAATATTGCACATGTCAGGATGACAAGACACCCTGAAAGTAAAGCGAGCTTTAGGAATTCCCACATATATTTGCTGTCGGGCTAAGCACTAAGATAGGAAACTAATGTTTTAAGTGTGGTTCCTTTAAACATATGTACAGACAAAATGAAAGAGCAAGCTACTCTGCCCAGTCTCATGAAAAATGTCAAAAAAAAGATTGGCAACATGGAGTGTAGTCCAGCGCAACCGTTGACACGCACACCACGTCCACGTCCAGCATAAGGCTGAGGGGGATATTCACAAGAACGTGTGCTAAACAACACAAAAAAATGTTAACGCAACTTTACACATCGCAGCCTATCGCGGGAAAATAACCCCGTGTCAACGTGGAATTCACAAGAAGGCGGTACCATGCGATAGTCTGCCGAAACCGCGGACAATGTCCGCGATACAACAACCGCGACGGTGATGAAAACACAAACCTCAACGCGAAAAAACATGCGATGGGCCAAAGCGCGATGAGGAAATCAGCGATAAGCAGCGCCAGGCCTGCAATACACACATGGCAGGCAGGAAAAACTACTATAGAAGTAGAAAAAACACACAAACACAAAATGACCAACACCGAAGCACCATGGTGGCAGCTGGAGCAAGCGCAGAGGACGAGCGCAACCCCACAAGCACCCCGGACGACCATCCTGGAACCTCGGGGACAGGGAAGGGCAAGGACAAGAAGAAGAGGAAGACGAAGTTCAGTCCGCAGGAAAACAGGATCCTGGTCACGGAGGGGATGGAACACCATCAACAACTGTTCGTCACCTCCAACGTGTCATTGGGCACCAAAAATGGAATATGGCGGGACATCGTGGACAAGGTGAATGCCGTCGGAGAGCACAAGAGGTCAATGGACGAGGTCAAGAGGCGATGGATTGACATCAAGCACAAGACCAAGGAGAAACTCGCAGGCAACCAGAAGGCAGCAATGCAGACTGGAGGTGGGATCCCAGCGCCACAGCTGGAGCTGGATGACATGGAGGAGCTGGTGTCGACAGTCATCAGTGTGGAGACTGTGGCCGGAGTCGGGGGACCGGACACTGCTCGACAGGACACAACACAACCGCAACAGGGTGAGTGACCACCAGGTACTGGGGTGACGGGTGGAGATGGCCACAGTGGCACACATGCACAATCAAGCAGAGCACAGTGCACACCCACAATGACTCTGGAACATGGCCCTGATCCACAGACTGTCACAATGTACAATGCCATGCTGTCTGAATGTGAACCTGTACCATGCGGCAACATACATGCGGACACATTGTAATACACCATCTCCCCTTCACATTGCAGGGGCACCGTCAACACCTCCTGCAGAGCAGTCCCAGCCACTCTTCACTGATGACGAGGAGGACACCCCCAGCATCGACACCCAAGCCCTCCAAGACATCATTGACATCATCCGCAACTCACCTCCAGGATCAGGGCAGCCCAGCTGCATCGAGGAGACCCCACCCACTACCCAAACCACCCATCAGGAGGCACCCACAGCCCCGGCAGTCTCCCAAGACCCCCAGGAACAACACATGGCCTTCCAACGCCGTGTTCTGGAGGGCCAGAGGGAGACGGCTGAGCAGGTGCGGGTGGGGTTCGACCTCATGGCTACCAAACTGGACGCCATCCATGGGTGTCTAGGTCCCATCAGGAACTAGCTCCAGTCCCTAACGGACACCCATGGCCCTCTCCATGGTCTCCAACGAGCCCCTGACTGACATCGCTGGAGTCATGACCCGGAGACAAGAACACCTGTCCGCTCAGAGTGGCTCCAGCGATCCCAGCCGTGAGCTGGCACACATGCGGAGGCTCATGGAGGACATGGTGCGGATGGAGGCAGAAAGGATGGCAGCCACCGCTGCACATCAGCGAAATGTAGCTGGGATCTACCATGCCCTGCAGATCCTCATCATGGCATTGCTGCCACAAGGCGTGGCGATGATGAATGCTGCTGCCCCCACACCATCCACATCTCCGCCCCCTGGTGTGTCAGTGCCTCCCAGTGCGGCAGGCGTATCCACTCCGGCACCTGATGTGTCATTGCCACACAGTGCGGCCGACAATCCTCCTGCGGCCCCTGATGTGTCAGTGGCACACTGTGCCGCAGCCGGTACTGCAACACCCACAGGTGGGGCAGAGCACACATCCGAGGACGAGGACGTGGATGGGATTGAGATCAGAAGGAGGCACTAGCATTCATTTCCGCCACCTTGCCTGTTTCTGCTTGGTGCTGCACATGGCCCCATGACCTTCCACTGACCCCCGATACACTCCGCTGCACTCACCTTGGACCACGACATGGATTGCCATATCATGTTTGATGACCAATGACACGGCGACCAGACTGTGGACTGTACCCTTCCTCTTCCACAGTACTTGTCATCCCCGGATGGACTCTGGCTGGCCCTCCACGGGCCCATATTGTGTAGTGTGCTTGGCATGGCCCTGTACCGCTCCAGCTGCAAAACTCCACTGGATGTGCAATAAACATCCAGAAACGCACTACTGTGTCATGTCTTTCATCATTCATCTATGAATGTGTGGATGAATGTAGGGACAGTGATTTCCCTTACGTCAATGATGCTCATCTAGTGGGATGCCAGTCACAGTGTGCTACATTGCCTATTGTGTTCTGGGTGCCGTGGACACTACAACAGGGACAGACGCATTAGTCACTTCCTTGTCCAGACATGGACTGAACCACGCCCAGAGCCCCCGAGTCATTGTTGCAAGCCTTGCGCTGGTCCGGCGTACGCCAGGCCAGACCACTCCGCTTACGCTCCGAGGGGGGGCCCACATAGCTACATGTCGCAGGCATACACGCTGGTGGTATGCAGGTCACTGGTCTTGTTGTCAGCATGTCACGGCCACTCCCTGAGGGCAGGTTTGCACACACACCACACCCATCCGGCACAGGCCTCACAGGCCATGTGACCCCACCAATATAAGGGGCCGACAACGTCACATTCCCCACTGCCGGTGGTGACTGGATGACGGATACTCCACGGTTCTCAATCATAAAGGGCCCATGAGTTGTTGCACACAGGGTTGGTCGCACCCGAAGCCTTGCGCCCGTCACAGGCCTACCACCACGTGGCGCTGACTGGGGTTGCACAGGGTTAGTGGCACCAGAAGCCTTGCGCCCGTCACGGGCCTACCACCACGTGGCACTGACTGGGGTTGCACAGGGTTAGTGGCACCCGAAGCCTTGCGCAGGTCACGGGCCTACCACCACGTGGCGCTGACTGGGGTTGCACAGGGTTAGTGGCACCCGAAGCCTTGTGCCTGTCACGGGCCTACCACCACGTGGCGCTGACTGGGGTTGCACAGGGTTAGTGGCACCCGAAGCCTTGCGCCCGTCACGCGCCTACCACCACGTGGCGCAGACTGGGGTTGCACAGGGTTAGTGGCACCCGAAGCCTTGCGCCGGTCACGGGCCTACCACCACGTGGCGCTGACTGGGGTTGCACAGGGTTAGTGGCACCGAAAGAGCTGAGCGGGTGTGCAGCCTGCGATGATGATGTGTGCACTGATGTGGTCTCTGCCATTGATGCCTCAGGACTCAGCGTCATCTATGGGACCTGCTGGGCCGGGGGGCGGCTCCGCATAATGTGGACCATGCCATGGTGGCGGGACCGGGGCCTGGATCTTGCACGAGCACGTGCTGTGCCCACTGGTGGACACACCGTTGGCGGCAGGTGAGCAGTGGGCCCGGGGTGCGCAAGTGCGGACAGCCAGCGCTGGCCGGCGGGAGAGGGTATGGTGCGGCTGCATGCGTGCGCAGGGACGGACAGGCGTTGTTGCCGTGTGCTGTGTGATGGACTCTGCCATGATTGACTCTGGCCTCGATTACAGATTGCAGACCTGGTGGCTTGCAGTGTATCCCGGCAAGTGGTTGGAGACACACCGGTGGCAGCAGGTGAACAGTGGGGCCTGGGTACGCAGGGGCGGCGGTGTCTCTCTCTCTCTCCCTTCCTTCCCTCTCTCTCTCATTCTCTCTCTCCCTTCCTTCCTTCCCTCTCTCTCTCACTCTCTCTCCTTTCCTTCTCTCTCTCTCACTCTCTCTCTCCCTTCCTTCCCTCTCTCACACTCTCTCCTTTCCTTCTCTCTCCCTCACTCTCTCTCCTTTCCTTCCCTCTCTCTCTCACTCTCTCTCTCTCTCCCTTCCTTTCCTTCTCTCCCTTTCTCTCTCTGCCTTTCTTTCATTCTCTGTTTCTCTGTGTCTCGCTCCTTTGATGTGCGCATGGCACACGTTCTGATTTTGTGCTTTATTTTCCAGGCTGTGACATCGAGATTGTCCCGGACGGACCCGACAGGAGTCTTCCGAAATGGTGTTTTGTGTTGTATTTCAATAACGTTTTTGGTTGTTACTTCAGTGCTGTGTGACTGTTTCTCGTTCTTCTGGCCACACATGTGTGTTATTTTTTGACAATATGCGTCATCATGCGCTTTTTGTGGCTCTTGTGTCATGCACGGTATGTGTATGTCCGGGGGGGTAGCCGGGGGGGGGGGGCTGGGGGTGGTGGCGGTGGGTGTTGTGGCCCTCATGGGTATCCGAGCTGCATGATCATTGTCTCCATGGCATCTGTGGGTCTTCGAGTGTGGCTCTTGGCTGGGCTCCCTTTCATGCTGCAGGTAGTCGTCCTGCTTAACACCAGCAAAGGGCAGGTGTTAAATCACTGGTGCTACCGCGGCTTATCGCCTGTTTTTGGTTCGCATCGCAGATCTGGCAGTTCGTTGTGAAAGTGGTGTTGTGGTTTTTTCATGTGTTTTTGCACGGGAACGCCTAATCTGCATCTCATTAGGGTTAGTTGGTGGTGTCCACCGTGGAGATACATTTTGGGGCATTTATCGCGGGAATACTGGCGATGTCTGAGTGCAGCACCCGCTTGTGAATGGGGTGTTAAATCTATCTCCACTTTTGATGCGTTAAGGTGGAGATAAATCGGTGGTAGGTCCTTGTGAATATGCCCCTGAGACTTTAAAATGGAATCTTATGTATCCGTGAATGTGGTAATCCATCTAAGATCGCGCAATTAGTTTTACTCTCTAGCTGAGAAATACATGTCTATCAAAACCAATGTCATTTGAAAACTTACGTTAGGTATTCTGAAAGTCACACATATTATGGGGAGGATATCGACATATATTGTCCTAACATGGTGAGTCAGTGTTGTGAAGAGTTGATGTACTTTCAAAGTAAATACATTTAACATATGTTTCTGGTTGTTCGTGATAGAAATGGCGGCCACTGACAATAATAACAAGCTTTACTGCAGATTCTGCCTCCTACTAAAAGGAACACATTGCTTCACAGCGTTCATCTCATCTGTTTCCCTCGACTGGTCCAAATGTGTCAGAACACAATGAAGGCGGGGAAAAGATGCACCTCTCTGGTGGTTTATGGAGGATATACTGTTTGTTTTGTATGCGTGGTTGAGCAACTAGAATCACATTTGAGAACATTTGTTTAAGCTTTCCTTCTAATAAAGCATTCTAAAAGTGCCTTTTGCGTTGCTGGCTTTTAACAGGAAGCAATTAGAAGGAAGGAGACCTCGAAGCACTTGTCACTGAATTGTCATCATGGAATAAATGGCCTCTGTCCTGTAAGACTCCAGACTTATTGTAATTTTGTACAAAAAAGGTCACTGGTTGGCACTAACTCAGTGTGTCTTTTCACATCTCACACATTTCTTACATTATGATGGGTAGCATTACTGCAATTGTCCACTATGTCCTATGTCTCTTTAGTTAAAAAACAAAGAATCTGACATATTTTGAGTTATGAACATTCAGCATTTTGAATCTATTTACAAAATGCAGTGAGTATTGGCATACCAGCTAACATACTACCCAAGTGTCATCCTGACACCATATTACACAGAATGTATTTGGCCTCTGTAATTGAGCACTTGCATTTCGATACAACATAAAGTGAACCAATCTTCGTGCATTTTAGCACCAACATTTGCAATAACATTCTTTGAAACATTTTAAGGCAGAACATCTCATACATTGTTGTTTTTGTATTATGCGGTCAGTGTAGATGTCCTTGTTACACTTGTCAGTGGGGAAATTGTCAATAGAAATTTGAACTCCAATCTATGTATTTGGAATATGTTGGAAATTTGCACGATTTTTATTTTGATAATCATTCCCCTAGTTTCGTACAACAAGATAACATTTCAAGTATTTTGAGAGAACTTATAAGTCACAATTTGCAATTCTCACTGTTACCTTATTCATTTATCTATAATTCATTGATAATGCCCTGGGTGCCAGTCTGCAATGGAAAATAACCTTTACAACAATGTCTTTACCATGCAGTCTTTACCACACAGATGCCTTTACCTTGCAGATGCCTTTACCACACAATGTAAGTATATATATATATATATATATATATATATATATATATATATCTCCACCGTTCTCCTTTCTCCTACGGTTCACTGTTTCTCACAGAACCAAAAAAGGCACGACCTCCACTTATTCAGTGCAATCTTGATTTATTTTATGTGCATAGCCACCATGACGCGTTTCGAACCACCAGGATCCTTGATCACATGGCATACTACGTGCTTTCTCCTCGTTTTTAAAGTGACAAGTGCTTTTTTTTTATATATATATATATATACGAATGATCAATTAACAGATTGACTGCTGCTGATGCTGAACTATTAAGGGATTTACAGCACTTGGAATATGAAGGAACAGAGGGCGGCTGCCCGACTAGCCCAACAGAGACTAATTTCGCACAGTGAAAACGCACTTTAGGCCACAATCTACATTTCAACCCATAGCACCTAGAGACTCGCTGGACATTTTCAATGAGCTAATAAATGCAGAGATTATGAAATTAAAGTACCAAACCACAAATTTGCGGCAAAAGATGGGTCATCAACATTATGAATACAATCGACTCATTAAAAGACTACAAGACAACAACCAAATTATTATTAGAAACTCTGACAAAGGGGGAAATACTGTCATTTGGCCACGTCAGGATTACATACAAGAGGCAGCTCTAGAAATAAACGACTGCAATTGCTATAAGAAAAGTACTATCCAAACAGCCAAGATCTCGTGGAGTGAATATTACTCCAAATTGAATGCATGACAAAGTGCAGGGTTATTGAGTATGGAAGAACTTAAATTTCTCAAAAATGAATACCCTGTCATGCCTAACATATATTTCATCCCTAAGGTCCACAAGAATGTGACAAAACCACCGGGAAGGCTGATTATTTCTGCCAAAGGAAGTCTATTAGAAAATACCTCTAAATACATTGAATTATTTTTACAAGATTTTGTCAAACAATTACCTTCATTCATTCAGGACACCAGAGATTTTTTAAGACACTTGAGTAAATGCGAGTGGAAAGAAAATTATCTGTTAATTTCTCTGGATGTAACATCCCTCTATACCAGCATCCACCACAAAGATGGCACGAGGGCAGTTGAATATTACCTGGGCACCAGACCAATATTTCTTCTACATCATAACAAGATGCTGGTCTCCATGATAATGTACTGCCTTGAGCACAATTTCTTCCTTTTTTAAAACCAAACTTATCAGCAAATAAGAGGAGTAGCTATGGGGGCGTGCTTTTCCCCAAGTTACTCCTGCCTGCATATGGGATGGTGGGAGGAAATGGTGTTGAACAAGGAACATAAGGAAGCAGTCCATAAGCATGTAAAAACGTGGCTCAGATACATAAACGATTTATTTATTATCTGGCAAGGAACTGAATTAGAGGCTCAGGATTTTATCAAAGCTATAAACATTAATAACCTGAACTTACAATTCACAGCTACAATCAGTAGCCAGACAGTAAACCTTCTCGATGTGGAAGTGTTCATTAAAAATCAAAAGATAGAGACTCGTTTACATCGCAAGTCCACTGCTGGCAATAGCGTCTTACATTCCTCAAGTAACCATCCTCAACACCTCATCCGCAGTATTCCATATGGGGAAATGTTGAGACTCAGACGCATATGCAGTAGTGAATCTGATTTAAAGATGGCTCAATCTGAAAGCAAAACTAGATTCATTGCTCGTGGTTATACAAATCAAGTCATTGACAGTGCCATTATGAAAGCTAACAACTATGCGAGACAAGATCTTCTTGTTGAATCAACAGCCAAGACTAATATATCAACTACTGATGCACAAACGAGACTGATATTAATGTACAGTAGACAACATAACAGCTTACGTAAAATCATAAGAAAGAACTGGCCAGTGGTACAAAGTGACCCGGTAATAGGTAAACTGCTACCCAAGAAACCATGTATAACCTTCAGAAAATCTAAATCCATGAAAGATGCGTTAGTTAGCAGTTATCCTGAAATCAAACCCTCCTCAAATTGGTTAACCACTCGCAAGGGATTTAAGAAATGTAACAGTTGTCGGGCCTGTAAATACGGTATGGATAGGACTACCTACACAACACCTTTCAGTGAGAAACCGGTTAAAATCACTAAATTTCTCACTTGTCGGACAGAGTTCATGATTTATGTGCTGGAATGCTCTTGTGGGCTGCAATATGTGGGTAGCACCAAGTTGCAGGCCCACAAGAGGAGTTTGCAGCACATGAGAGCAACCACAAACTCTGATCCTTCTTATCCAGTCGCCCAACACTTCAGAGAGAGATTCATGAAAATAATCTTGACCATCTGAAATATTTCTTAATAGATAGCATCCCTATACTGAGAAGAGGTGGCAATCGTGAATCCAAGCTACATAAACTGGGAACCAGATCTATTGTAGAGTTGGACACAAAGGTACCAAATGGACATAATTCTAGTGAAGACTTCTTTACCCACCTGTAAACGTACTCCATTAGCAGCGAAACGCAGGAACATTTAACAAGATGTAATAATTTCTATCTCTCGTTCCTTTTTCCCACCCTGTATTGAAATCAAAATTTGTCTTTAGTCCTTTTATGAAGATATCTTTTCCTATATCTCCCCCCTCTTTTTCATTTTGACATAAGTCTCTTCTTTTCTTTCAACATTTTCTATCTTTTTCTTCTTTCTATTCTCTTTCTTTCTCTTTTGTATGTTTGCACACAATATTTTCCCATTATGTCCGTCCATCTGCAATTAGCATTATGCTTAATATATGACATGATTTTTTTAAATATTGTAAATATTTATTTCATGCGCACATAGTCACTTTAAAGAACAATTAGTTCTCAGGGTAGCACCACTGCACTTTATTCACTCAGCACTTTAGTAGACAGCAGGATAATCATACCCAAACATATGCCCACTTGGGCTTATGTATGTGCAGTTCAAAATATTGAACCCTATCATATCAGCACCAATATAGGGTTTGTAACATATATTTATGTTACAATTAGTTAATTAGTTAGAGGCAGTTAATGAATGCATTTCGGTAAGAATAAGATGGAGAAATGTGGAACATGCATTATGAAACATGGTCTTTTAACAATGCGGCATATTTTATCATTGTATGCAGTGTAGTCAGTGTTTTTTTATATAACTTTACATATTTATTCAGATATATGTGATTTTATATTTTACTATACTGTTTTTACCATGTTTCCTATCTATTTATTGCTGATTTTGCACAAACAGAGTCATATCGTATGTAAAGTATTTCCTCTGTGTCTATTGAGTCACGTGTGTTAGCACTGAACACTTTAAATATGCAAAATGACTTCGCAAGCGCGTCATGTGGTCAAGGCCTTTCGAGGCCGAAACGCGTCGTGGCAGTCATGGTGGTTTGAAGGCAACAAAATTAAATAAAAAACTTCCATGCATAAAACTTGGGTTTGCATCCGTTTCTTTCCCGCGGAAGGGAAATCGACAAGGCACGGTGATTGTTGAGATATATATATATATATATATATATATATATATATATATATATATATATACCGTACATGTGTGTATATATATATATATATAGATAGATGGATAGATGGATAGATAGATAGATAGATAGAAAGATAGATGGATAGATAGATAGATTTTCACTGAAAAAAACAAAGGTTACAGGGACGTTGTAGTTGGGCTCAGATTTCACTTGTACAAAACCAATTAAATTCAGCAGTTATCTGCGCCAACTATAACTTACGCCCCCGCAATGCACTGCTTATGACCTCACAGACTACATCACTAATGACATGGTCAGTGACATCACTGATGACATTTCAAATGAAATCACTCCATCAGTGATATCATCCAGTAAGTATAAGAGTTTTGTAAACTTTCTGAGAGTTAAAGATATATACTAAGCTACAGCATAAGTTAAATTACTATTCTTTTTGTACTACTGAGTGATACTGTTTCTAACACATGTCATCTGAGTGGCTCTGTGACTATCTCCATCAGTGTGGGAGAGGATGTCTGAGTGGCTGTATGGGTATCTGAGTGGGTGTGTGAGTGGCTGTATGGTTGAAGAAGCGAGTGTGTAAGTAGCTGTATGGGTGACTGAGTGAGTGTGTGAGTGGCTACATGAGTGCGTGTGTGTGAGTGGCTGTATCAATGAATGCAGTGGCTGTATGAGTGGCTCTATGGGTGGATGAGTATGTCAGAGGGTGTGTGAGTGGCTGTTTTGCACAGTAAGTATTTGTGTGAGTGGCTGTATAGATGTGTGAGGGGGTGTTTGAGTGATTGTATTGATGTGTGAATGGGTATGTAAGTAGTTTTGTGGATGAGTGAATAAATGTGTGGGTGGCTGTATAGATGAGTGAGCGACTCTTTTCATATCTGTATGGGTGAGTGAGTGGCCGCATGGGGAAGTGAGTGGTTGTGTGCATAGCTGTGTGGGTGTTTGAATGGGCATGTGAGTGGTTGTATGGGTGTGTGAGTTTTTGAGTGGCTGTATGGGCCTGTGAGTGGGTGAGTGAGTGGTTGTGTGAGTGGCTGTATGAGTGAGTGTGTGTGTGTGGCAGTAGTTGTATGTGTCTGTGAATGGGTATGTGAGTGGTTGTGTGGGTGTGTGAGTGGGTGTATGAGAGGTTGTGTGGGGTGTGAGTGGGTGTGTGAGTGGTTCTGTAGATGATATCATCAGCAATGTCATCAGTGGTGGCATTTGAGATGTCATCAAGGATGTCATGAGTGATGTCACTGACCATGTCATGAGTGATGTATTATGTGAGGTCATAAGCAGTGCATTGCGGGGTGCAAGTTATAGCCAGCTCAGGTAACTACAACTGCTGAATTTCAATGGCAGTGGTGGTGCAGGGTTCAAGGTCATTGAAGCCTATTTTGTCCCTGAGGTTCTGATCAGTAGACCAGCCAACTGGTCCTTGGAATCACTCTGGTGGTCCTGGGTTCAAGATGCAGGTCCAGTCCTTCGCTTAGGCAGCAGGCCACAGAGCAGTCTTCATAGACCCAGAGGTGTTCTGAAGACTTGGGTCTGAGGGCCCATTATTTATACCAGCTGCCCACTTTGAAGTAGGAGAAAGCATTGGAAGTTTCCACCCTAGAGGTGCAAGTCACCCATAGAGTAGTCTCTAAACAGCCCATAGAGTAGGGTGCATTGTATTTAAAACATTACATGTTCTTTTAATTTTTACCTGGCCTGGTAGTGAAAAACTCTCCAATTCATGTTTTCACTATTGCTAGGCCTACCTCTCCCAAAGGATAACATTGGGTTACCGTATTACAATTAACTAGTGATAACATTTGATTGGGAGCAATTAGGAAAGTCATTTTTGATGTTCAGAGGTTGTAATTTAAAAACCTCTTTAATGGTTAAGTTGAGGTTAAGTCACAATTCTGAAAATGCCACTTTTATAAAGTTGTCATTTTCTAGTCCATTTGGTACCTGCAGCCTGTTCCTGGGTCATATGACTAGGTATAGCTTGCAGCTGGCCTTTGTGTTTTCCTCCTAATCAGTATAGTAAAGGAGGATCTGGTTGTTGGCAGAATGGGCCATCTCTTACTTGATGATGTTAGAATAGAAATCATTTATGCTTATGCAGTGCTCTATGTAAGTTAGCATTCGCTGCAGCATTTTCTTTTTGGGCGCCATTTTAGGCTGTATGAAACTGATCCAGTTCAATTCCGAGAAATACTCCCCTGTAAGTTTCGATTCTTGCTCTGTGTCCTGTTTTAGTAATAAACATACCATTCATGTTAGCACATAGCTTTCTCATTTGATAGAGGCCTTCTCCCCCTTGTCTGGTGGCGGGCTCCGGATGGAACGACCTTGGACTACGATACTTTGTGTAAGATAGGAGCACTGAAACCGTTCTTTCTGTATTACACTGTTTAACTGCACCTGCCTGGAAAATTCCACTGTGGGCGTGTTTTCGCCCAGTTACGAAACGTACATAATGTATCTTTATGCTTGTTGATTTCAGTTCCCTCTGCAGCACTCTCAGCAACTGGTTTGTTTCATCTACTGTCTGATCAACTCTTCATTTAGTACAGAAGGCTGAGAGGTGGTCATTAGTGACCCGGGTGGCCCTAAGCGGGTCACTTCCTTCAGTTAGCGCCCGAAGAGGGACTCCTTCGGGTGATTGATCCATCCCCTTTCCGCAGATGGGGAGGAGGCCGAGGACATCGTTGGGTTGGACTGACGGCTCAGGGATCCCTGCACGAAGGGTGTTTGTCACTCGCAGCTTCTCCTTCCTTCCCTCCAGACGGTGCCTCGCCCAGTGGTCATCCCAACTGGAGTCCTGAATGGCGAAACCCCTGGATCTGACCGTTTGGTCTGAAGAGTCGGCAGTGGAGAACCGGTTCATTTGTACCACTGATATACAGTGAGTTTGTTTTGGTTCTGTGTGGATATGGTAACGTTTGGGTTTGAGTTTAGTAGGATCTGAGGATTGTTTTGATAAAAAGTATTTGCTAAAAACTTTGCCAGGTAATGCTAACGATTTTGTTTCCCTTTCAAAATGCCTGGCCTAAGCAAACTTTGGAATTTGTGTTGCAGTTGTTGTTCTGCAGATGATTGATTGGAAGAAGCTCAGCCTGCACCTCCTGAAGGCAGCCCTAAATTTGATATGTATGTGAAACATGACCTTGGCCCTATTATGTTTAGTACATTATGGCACAAATATACGAGGGACAATGCTGAGTTACAGTGGCCTTTGACGGGCACCTTTGATGAAAAAAAGATAGGGTTTCTACAGGAACAGTTATTTAAGAGACGAAGTAGACAGTCAATATTTAACTCCCTCAGGACTTGGCAGAAGGAGGCCAGGCAGAGGCGGTTAGAGATGAAGAGGGACGCATGGAAAGGGAAAATGTAGACATTGACACAGAAAGCTGTGGCATATGATAGAGAAAAACAGGAGTCAGGAATTGAATGTGAAGATAGGAGATTTCGGTTGCATGTTGACAAGTCTTATTTGGCCAAAGAGGAAAATGATACTTTTGTAGAGGAGTTGTTAGATACTCGACCCCCGCCTCCTTATGCCCCACAGAGGATATATCCCGTTGTTCCTTTACAGTCACAGCAGCCTGTTTCATCTGCTGCTGCCGTTTCTGTATCTACGGCTGTTACTTTGACAGCTTCGGTGACCGCACCCCCTGCTCCTTCTTTGTCTTCACCATCTTTGATGACTGTGACCTCTAGTACTCTACTGTTTTAACTCCTGTGTCTTCCGTTCTTTTCCCTCCGGTGCAAACTTTAACTACGATTGTACCTGCTACTTCTGTTGCTTCTCCTTCTCTGGTTTTCCATCCTCCGACACTTTCGCCTGCTGAGACGCCAGAACGAGGGTTTGAGGACAGGGATTGAGCAAAATTCAGGGAACGGATGGGTCCGTTGGTGCGCTCTGGAATAGGAGAAGATGAGAAGGAGGTGTTAGCAAGACAGGCTATGAAGTGAGCTAGTAATCCGATTTATGGCGCTGAGGACATTTGGCAAGCCATGCGTGACTTTGAGCCTTTTCTACAGCAGCATGTTCTTCAGCATATGTCAGCTACTATGATTGACCTTTGGCGCACACACATTAAAATAGAGGCTCCACATGTGTTATTTGATACTAAGGGCCGTGTTTATGTAGCTGATTTAGCCCCAGGAGAGGTGCTCGCAAATATTCATACTGTAGTTTCTTACAGAGTCCGGATGTATGAAAAGAGTCCCACTAAAATTACTCAGTTCCCTATGCTTCAGGTCCATCCAATATATCATCCAGAGATACCTGAGTTAATGGATCAGCTCGGTAACGTCACTAGACCAGCTGTAGCTGCCCGTTTCCAGGAGCAATGGGTTTATACTCGGTGGAAAAGAAGTGAGGTTTTAGCCCTTAAGGCTAATTTGCCTGACCCCATGAAAAATCCTACAGCTTATTATAAAGAATTAACAGAGGCTGCCTCTTCTACTGTAATGACTCTTGCTAATATTGAAATGTTTTTTGTCTTCTCGTTCCGGTTGATGTTTGGAGGCAGGTTCATACTCAAGATTATGTTGCGGAATTGGGCAGTACATGGGATATAATTAAAGGATGGGATCAGGAAGCCAGGTGATAAACCCCGTGCCGAGATACTTGCTTTGCCTGGTCTTATTATTACATACATGCATACACTTATTCCACCTAAGAAGGTAAGCTGGGACAGATTGACAGCTTGCCGGCAGAAGAAGGATGAGAGTGTGTCTGATTTCTTTACTTGGTTTGAGGATACGTTTTTGGATTATAGTGGGAAGGATATGTCCATTGAGGGAGGAGTTCGATTGTTTGTTGACAGGTTTGTTTCTAACCTCCTTCGTGAAATCACGACTCATTTGCAGGCGTCTGAGAGTACTTGGTCCACATCTTCTCCCTCTGTTATTTTGAATATGGCCCAGTATTATGAACACCGAGGTCAGGAGGAAAAGGATAGAACGGTCAAGAAACATAAGGATTTAAAGACGAAGGTGTTGTTGAGGCAAGCATTTAGGGGAAATAATAGGGGACGAGGAGGTCCTTCTCGACAGCTGCCACGTACTAGGCAGCCTTCTGTAACACCGTTGGGGCAGAATCAGTGTGCGTATTGTAATGAAGAAGGACATTGGCGTAGCCAGTGATCTGTGCTTTTACAGAAGGTTGCATCCCCCAGAGGATGAGGTACTGGTGGTAGAGGTAGTGGGACTGACAGAAACAAGAATGCTGTGGCTCCTGGGGGCCGTTCTGATAATAGTTATATTTATGACCCGAGAGATGGACAGTATTATCATGATGATTATGACATGGATGATGTGACAAGTATGTCTTAGAGTTAGGACAGCCAGGGACAGAGTGAGGGACCAGTTCAGATACCTGTGGATCAGCGTGGTCCTTATGTCACAGCGGATTTGCACGGCTCGACTAAGGACTAAGTTCTGTTTCTTGACATATGGTCCCCGGGGCGGCTCTTTCTGGCCATAATAATGTTTCAGTAGGTTTTCCAGGTGTACCGGTTGTAAGCCCCATTTCACGACCCCTTGCATTGACTGTTGGTCCTGTCACTGTGGAAACTCCGTTCTTGTTAACATCTAATTGTGGTGAAAATTTGATGGGTTTGGATCTGTTGAAGAAATTACATGCTACCATGTATTGTTCCCCTGCCGGTGTCTATTTTACTATGGGTCTGAATGTGAGCACTAAGCAGTGTTAGTCTCAGGAGGCGCCCTTCCAGCTGAATTTGCTCAGGTACCACCCACACTGTGGGCCACAGGTGATACAGATGTGGGTCTATTGCATATACCACCAGTTTCAATACAAGTTGAAGATAATGCTATTCTACCCCGCATTCCTCAGTATAAGATACCGCAGGCAGGAGAACGGGCCCTTCTTCAGATTATTCAAGATTTGATACGAAAGGGAGTAGTTGAGGAGACGTCTGCCAACATTTGCAATAGTCCTATTCTTCAAGTCCTTAAGAGGACACCTTCGGGTTCCCCTGATGTTATTGATGATGTTTATTGTTTTGTGATTGATTTACGAGAGGGTAATAAAATTGTGGTCCCGCAGTTTCCGGTGGTTCCTGATATCACTACGCTCTTAACGATGATTCCATCTACTGCTAAGTTCTTTTCTGTCACTGATCTAAAAATGCATTTTTTAAGTATTCCTATTCACCCAGACAGTAGGTATTTATTTGGATTTACACTGGCTGGCAGAAGCTTTAGATTCTGTCGCTCTCCTCAGGGCTATACGGAGAGTCGTAGTATCTGTAGTCAGGCATTAAAATGTCAATTGGATTCACTGTCGCTTCCTCCAGGTAATGTATTGGTGCAATATGTCGATGACCTATTGATTTGCTTCTGATACGGAACAGGATTGCAAAGATAGTATGATGCAATTTCTTTTGCATTTGGCACATCATGGTCATAAGGTTTCTCTTTCCAAATTTCAGTATTGTCGACAGGAGGTCACCTACTTAGGTAACCTACTGTCAAAGGAGGAGTAGGAGATTGACCCCTGAGCGTATCAGTATCATTGTTAAAATGCCCATTCCACAAACTCAGAAGGACGTACGTGCTTTTATAGATATTACTTCCTACTGTCGCTAGTGAATCCCAAATTACTCTCTATTAATCAACCCTTTGCTTGCATTAATAACTAAAGCAGTGCACAAGCCTTTGACGCCCGAATGCCAGCAGTCTTTTGAGCAATTAAAAACTGTGCTTTGATCGGCTCTGGTACTTGGCACGCCCAATTATAACAAACTGTTTGTGCTCTAAGTCCATGAGATGGCTGGCTGCTCACTTTCTGTTTTAACACAAAAGTTTGGGGACAAACAGAGACCTTGTGCTTACTTCTCCACTGTGCTTGATCCTGTTGCAAGAGCCCTCCCGAGTTGTCTGAGAGCAGTCGCGGCTGTGGCCACTTCGATCAGGCAATCGGCTGGCCTCGTACTTGATACTGACCTCACAGTCATGGTACCCCATGCTGTGGATACACTTTTGAATAAGACAAAGACACAGCACCTCACCAGTGCACGTCTTACTGGCTATGAATTGACATTATTTTCTAAACACATTACGATTGAGAGATGTGTCACTCTGAATCCAGCAACGTTACTACCCCTCCCTTCTGAGAATGATGCAGTCGACAAACATGACTGTATTTTTCAGACGGAGGAAGAAACCAAAGGACGGGTAGACCTGACTGATGTTCCCTCATCTGACCCTCAAGGAGAATTATATGTTGATGGCTCTTGTTTTAAATTACCAGATGGCACCACCACTGCAGCTTATGCTTTCACTCCGTTGCGTATGGTGGTAGAGACATCACGAGTCCCTTATCAGTCGGCTCAAGCTGCTGAGCTTGCTGCCCTTATTCGAGCTTGCGAATTGAGTGAAGGGTTGGTTGTCAATATTTATACTGACAGCCAGTATGCATTCGGGGTTGCGCATAATTTTGGGCGGCTTTGGGCAGAGAGAGGGTTTCTTACCTGCCATGGTACCAAGATTCAGCATGGGCACCTTATTTTGCGGCTTTTTTCTGCTTTAACGCTCCCCAAGAAGTTGGCGATCATTAAGTGCAGTGCCCATAAAAAAGTCACAGATGATGTGGGTAGAGGGAATGCTTTTGCAGACCAGGTAGCTAAGGAAACGGCCCGAAGAAAATGAAACTCATGTTTGTTGCAGGTCCAGCTAGGTTGGTTCCTGAGGTTGTCATGTTTGAAAATATTCTTGAGAGTGTAAAGGAGATACAGAGTGAAGCCACGATAGAGGAATTGGTGCAATGGCAGGAGAGTACAGCACAGTTGAATGAGGAGGGGTGTTGGATTGATAAATCGGGGCAACAGAAATGGATGTTTCCTGATGCATATGTACTTCCAGGGGTTACTATGGCACATGGTCCAGCTCATATTAGTGCAAAAGGCATTTGTAAATTGTTAGCCCCTGTGTGGCATAATGATAATATCTCTAAGTCAACTGCACATTTGGAGAAATACTGTATGGTTTGCATGATGCATAATCCAGGGAAGGGTACCCCTACACCACCTGGTAATTTTGCACCGCCCACCTTTCCTTTTGAAGTCCTTCAAATGGACTACATCGGATTAGAGAGATGCAATAATCTTAAGTATGTTTTGGTGGTTGTATGTGCGTTCAGTAAATGGGTTGAGGCCTACCCCACTAAAGATAATACAGCCATTACGGCTGCGAAGGTACTCCTTAAAGAGTTCTTTACTCATTTCGGCTTGCCCCGAGTTATTTGGAGTGACAACGGAAGACATTTCAATGGGAAAGGGATTACATTGATTTGTGAAGGGTTGCATGTTCAGCAGAAATTTCACGCTGCCAATCACCCCCAGTCAGCTGGTCTTGTTGAGAAGTACAATGGTACTCTCAAACTGAAATTGGCAAAAATTCAAGAGACAACAAGATTAAAATGGCCAGATGCTTTAACGTTAGCTCTCTTGTCAACAAGAATGACAGCCCATTCTAGAACAGGATTGTCATCTTATGAGGTTGTGTTCGGACGCCCGGCAAATGTCTGGGGTGTTCCACGCCCTCGTAAGTATTACTATAACGAATATCCTGTGTTGCTTGATTATCTTGGCCAGTTAACCAAACGTTTACGTTCTATTCACCAGCAGGTGCGGGAGTCCATACCTCCTATACCAGAGGTACCCGGCCACGACATTCAGCCCGGTGACTACATTCTTCTCCAAAATTTCCAGCGAAGGAAAAGTTTGGAGCCGCGCTGGAAGGGCCCTGAACAGGTTCTGTTGTTGACGCGGATGGCTGTAAAGGTTGCTGGTTGAAAGAACTGGGTGCATGCCACCCATTGCAGGAAGATTCCTTTGCCGTTATCATGCGATCAGTGGGTCAAAGAGGGCGTGGGCGACTCAGGGTGCGAATCAGTGCCCAGGTTTGTTCCCTTCAGCGACGCCCAGCTGATCTGGACCCAGACCAATGAGGAGAATGATAATGTTTTGAATGAGGCTGTTCCCCCAGAGATTCGAGCTATCCTGGAGCCTTTGTTTGTTGATCACACTGTGCCTGGGGCTACCAGGTACAATTTGCGCTCTCGACTGAGGGATACTGAGTCCAAGGAGAAGAAAGATTAGGGATGGACTGTATAAGATAGGTAGTACTGAGTCATAGTACCAACGGGATTAATTGAAAATTAGTGGGGGATTTTGTACTCACTTTGCTTTTATTTTCTGAACATTAGCTAGGGAGACCAGAAGTATACCTTGAAGGTATACCATCTTTGTCGACGAGGGATAGATTAAAAGAGCTTAGGACAGAGCAAGCTCCACCGCCGGTGCTCAAGAGTGCCAACTTATTGATGGATGATAGGAGCCTGTACCAGTGAGGCTCTGACGGACACTGGGAACTTGTAAATTTTCTTTGCACTTTTGCCTCTTTGCAATTCATTACGCATCCCTTTGGTAGAAAGGTTGCTGACGAAGAGCAGCCAATGGTTCTTGTCGCACAGCATAATATGATGTGGAAAAGGAAAAACAAAATATGTGTTGTTCTTTTGATTTTATTGATAATAATATTGTGTGGGGTGTCATGGATTTTGGAAAATGATCAAAGTGTACCTTCACATAGTAAGGGTAAGATTATCTCCCAGAAAAGAAACAAAAAAACAGCCCAGAGTAATGTATTTTTGGAGACACATAAGAGATTTTTTGGTGAAGGGACAGCTTGTTACCCCACTCAATCTGTCACTAGTCTGTGGACTGCATATCCATTATCACTTGCGTTTGATTTTGGTTACCCGGGACCATGTTTATACCATAGAAAGCCACTAGGAATGGGTTATCCAGGTTGTGATAACAATACGTATTGTGACAAATTCTATGTGGAAAAACAAAATGTTACATTGGTGGGTTGGCATTACAAGGAATTGATAGTTACCCGGGAGGCTGGTTATTACCCTGCTTGTTGCCCCATTGTGAACAGTACGGATACTTCATTGTGTATCAATTGTTCAGGGATAGTGTTGTACAAACACTCGTTCCCCCTAGTGAATAAAGAGGATCCAAGCACTTTTGTAATGAATTCCAGGTATGCTGCAGTAAATTACAAGGGGCAGATTTATGCACACCTGGGTTTTTTCTTTTTGTCCAATGGAACATATTCCAATGTTTATAATGGTACAGATGATCTAGCCCTTGGAATGGTATTACCTTTGGGTGTGCCCTGCAAACATGCTAAACCTAAAACAAGATGGGTTAAGGAAACGTTGACAAAGGAGTTCTGTGAGGGTGTGACAGATATAGAGGTCAATAATTACAGCAATGGTATTACTTTTGGATACACCCTTTCCTCTATTTTCACATTGGGTGGTACTTCCATGGCTAGAGGTGAAAAGGCCAGAGAATATTTTGGATGTAAGCTACAAATTGTATCCAATACTACCGTGGCAGCTTTATGCGACATCACCATTCAGTTGGAGAGTATGCGAATATATTCGGAACAGACTAGATATGCAGTGGATTTTATTCTGGCTAAGAGTGGTGGTGTATGCGCTGTAGTTGGCGATCAGTGTGAAATCGGGATAAAGAATATGGAAAAGAATATTATCAAGCATATTCTAGATATTCTTGAAAATGTCAAGGGAACGGAGAGTGGGAATTGGAGTTGGTCTCTCTTTGGAAGCTGAGGCTGGATTTTTGACAAACTGATTTATCTAATTGTGATATTGGTGCTCTGCTGTGTTCTTATTCAGTGTCTTCCCTTCTGCTGCTCTTACTGTACCTCTATTCTCACCCCTAAACAGAAGATATCGATTCATGACACCAATGCTGCCATAATGATCCAAAAGGATATTGAGGATATGATGAACATCGATGAGGGAATTTTCGAGAATTCTTCCCTCCTTACTGTTTCACTTCCTAATGTTGATGATATGGAGTGCTCATAATTGTTTATCAATGCGCTTTTTATTACTGTTTAAAGTTTTGTTTCTTCTTGTTGCTGTTAGAAAATGTTTTAGCTCATGCTAAAAGGAGGGTCTGTTAGAATAGAAATCGTTTATGCTTACGCAGTGCTCTATGTAAGTTAGCATTCGCTGCACCATTTTCTTTTTGGGCGCCATTTTAGGCTGTTCGAAACTGATCCAGTTCAATTCCAAGAAATGCTCCCCTGTAAGTTTTGATTCTTGCTCTGTGTCCTGTTTTAGTAATAAACATACCATTCATGTTAGCACATAGCTTTCTCATTTGATAGAGGCCTTCTCCCCCTTGTCTGGTGGCGGGCTCCGGATGGAACGACCTTGGACTACGATACTTTGTGTAAGATAGGAGCACTGAAACCGTTCTTTCTGTATTACACTGTTTAACTGCACCTGCCTGGAAAATTCCACTGTGGGCGTGTTTTCGCCCAGTTACGAAACGTACATAATGTATCTTTATGCTTGTTGATTTCAGTTCCCTCTGCAGCACTCTCAGCAACTGGTTTGTTTCATCTACTGTCTGATCAACTCTTCATTTAGCACAGAAGGCTGAGAGGTGGTCATTAGTGACCCGGGTGGCCCTAAGCGGGTCACTTCCTTCAGTTAGCGCCCGAAGAGGGACTCCTTCGGGTGATTGATCCATCCCCTTTCCGCAGATGGGGAGGAGGCCGAGGACATCGTTGGGTCGGACTGACGGCTCAGGGATCCCTGCACGAAGGGTGTTTGTCACTCGCAGCTTCTCCTTCCTTCCCTCCAGACGGTGCCTCGCCCAGTGGTCATCCCAACTGGAGTCCTGAATGGCGAAACCCCTGGATCTGACCGTTTGGTCTGAAGAGTCGGCAGTGGAGAACCGGTTCATTTGTACCACTGATATACAGTGAGTTTGTTTTGGTTCTGTGTGGATATGGTAACGTTTGGGTTTGAGTTTAGTAGGATCTGAGGATTGTTTTGATAAAAAGTATTTGCTAAAAACTTTGCCAGGTAATGCTAACGATTTTGATTCCCTTTCAAAATGCCTGCCCTAAGCAAACTTTGGAATTTGTGTTGCAGTTGTTGTTCTGCAGATGATTGATTGGAAGAAGCTCAGCCTGCACCTCCTGAAGGCAGCCCTAAATTTGATATGTATGTGAAACATGGCCTTGGCCCTATTATGTTTAGTACATTATGGCACAAATATACGAGGGACAATGCTGAGTTACAGTGGCCTTTGACGGGCACCTTTGATGAAAAAAAGATAGGGTTTCTACAGGAACAGTTATTTAAGAGACGAAGTAGACAGTCAATATTTAACTCCCTCAGGACTTGGCAGAAGGAGGCCAGGCAGAGGCGGTTAGAGATGAAGAGGGACGCATGGAAAGGGAAAATGTAGACATTGACACAGAAAGCTGTGGCATATGATAGAGAAAAACAGGAGTCAGGAATTGAATGTGAAGATAGGAGATTTCGGTTGCATGTTGACAAGTCTTATTTGGCCAAAGAGGAAAATGATACTTTTGTAGAGGAGTTGTTAGATACTCGACCCCCGCCTCCTTATGCCCCACAGAGGATATATCCCGTTGTTCCTTTACAGTCACAGCAGCCTGTTTCATCTGCTGCTGCCGTTTCTGTATCTACGGCTGTTACTTTGACAGCTTCGGTGACCGCACCCCCTGCTCCTTCTTTGTCTTCACCATCTTTGATGACTGTGACCTCTAGTACTCTACTGTTTTAACTCCTGTGTCTTCCGTTCTTTTCCCTCCGGTGCAAACTTTAACTACGATTGTACCTGCTACTTCTGTTGCTTCTCCTTCTCTGGTTTTCCATCCTCCGACACTTTCGCCTGCTGAGACGCCAGAACGAGGGTTTGAGGACAGGGATTGAGCAAAATTCAGGGAACGGATGGGTCCGTTGGTGCGCTCTGGAATAGGAGAAGATGAGAAGGAGGTGTTAGCAAGACAGGCTATGAAGTGAGCTAGTAATCCGATTTATGGCGCTGAGGACATTTGGCAAGCCATGCGTGACTTTGAGCCTTTTCTACAGCAGCATGTTCTTCAGCATATGTCAGCTACTATGATTGACCTTTGGCGCACACACATTAAAATAGAGGCTCCACATGTGTTATTTGATACTAAGGGCCGTGTTTATGTAGCTGATTTAGCCCCAGGAGAGGTGCTCGCAAATATTCATACTGTAGTTTCTTACAGAGTCCGGATGTATGAAAAGAGTCCCACTAAAATTACTCAGTTCCCTATGCTTCAGGTCCATCCAATATATCATCCAGACATACCTGAGTTAATGGATCAGCTCGGTAACGCCACTAGACCAGCTGTAGCTGCCCGTTTCCAGGAGCAATGGGTTTATACTCGGTGGAAAAGAAGTGAGGTTTTAGCCCTTAAGGCTAATTTGCCTGACCCCATGAAAAATCCTACAGCTTATTATAAAGAATTAACAGAGGCTGCCTCTTCTACTGTAATGACTCTTGCTAATATTGAAATGTTTTTTGTCTTCTCGTTCCGGTTGATGTTTGGAGGCAGGTTCATACTCAAGATTATGTTGCGGAATTGGGCAGTACATGGGATATAATTAAAGGATGGGATCAGGAAGCCAGGTGATAAACCCCGTGCCGAGATACTTGCTTTGCCTGGTCTTATTATTACATACATGCATACACTTATTCCACCTAAGAAGGTAAGCTGGGACAGATTGACAGCTTGCCGGCAGAAGAAGGATGAGAGTGTGTCTGATTTCTTTACTTGGTTTGAGGATACGTTTTTGGATTATAGTGGGAAGGATATGTCCATTGAGGGAGGAGTTCGATTGTTTGTTGACAGGTTTGTTTCTAACCTCCTTCGTGAAATCACGACTCATTTGCAGGCGTCTGAGAGTACTTGGTCCACATCTTCTCCCTCTGTTATTTTGAATATGGCCCAGTATTATGAACACCGAGGTCAGGAGGAAAAGGATAGAACGGTCAAGAAACATAAGGATTTAAAGACGAAGGTGTTGTTGAGGCAAGCATTTAGGGAAATAATAGGGGACGAGGAGGTCCTTCTCGACAGCTGCCACGTACTAGGCAGCCTTCTGTAACACCGTTGGGGCAGAATCAGTGTGCGTATTGTAATGAAGAAGGACATTGGCGTAGCCAGTGATCTGTGCTTTTACAGAAGGTTGCATCCCCCAGAGGATGAGGTACTGGTGGTAGAGGTAGTGGGACTGACAGAAACAAGAATGCTGTGGCTCCTGGGGGCCGTTCTGATAATAGTTATATTTATGACCCGAGAGATGGACAGTATTATCATGATGATTATGACATGGATGATGTGACAAGTATGTCTTAGAGTTAGGACAGCCAGGGACAGAGTGAGGGACCAGTTCAGATACCTGTGGATCAGCGTGGTCCTTATGTCACAGCGGATTTGCACGGCTCGACTAAGGACTAAGTTCTGTTTCTTGACATATGGTCCCCGGGGCGGCTCTTTCTGGCCATAATAATGTTTCAGTAGGTTTTCCAGGTGTACCGGTTGTAAGCCCCATTTCACGACCCCTTGCATTGACTGTTGGTCCTTTCACTGTGGAAACTCCGTTCTTGTTAACATCTAATTGTGGTGAAAATTTGATGGGTTTGGATCTGTTGAAGAAATTACATGCTACCATGTATTGTTCCCCTGCCGGTGTCTATTTTACTATGGGTCTGAATGTGAGCACTAAGCAGTGTTAGTCTCAGGAGGCGCCCCTTCCAGCTGAATTTACTCAGGTACCACCCACACTGTGGGCCACAGGTGATACAGATGTGGGTCTATTGCATATACCACCAGTTTCAATACAAGTTGAAGATAATGCTATTCTACCCCGCATTCCTCAGTATAAGATACCGCAGGCAGGAGAACGGGCCCTTCTTCAGATTATTCAAGATTTGATACGAAAGGGAGTAGTTGAGGAGACGTCTGCCAACATTTGCAATAGTCCTATTCTTCAAGTCCTTAAGAGGACACCTTCGGGTTCCCCTGATGTTATTGATGATGTTTATTGTTTTGTGATTGATTTACGAGAGGGTAATAAAATTGTGGTCCCGCAGTTTCCGGTGGTTCCTGATATCACTACGCTCTTAACGATGATTCCATCTACTGCTAAGTTCTTTTCTGTCACTGATCTAAAAATGCATTTTTAAGTATTCCTATTCACCCAGACAGTAGGTATTTATTTGGATTTACACTGGCTGGCAGAAGCTTTAGATTCTGTCGCTCTCCTCAGGGCTATACGGAGAGTCGTAGTATCTGTAGTCAGGCATTAAAATGTCAATTGGATTCACTGTCGCTTCCTCCAGGTAATGTATTGGTGCAATATGTCGATGACCTATTGATTTGCTTCTGATACGGAACAGGATTGCAAAGATAGTATGATGCAATTTCTTTTGCATTTGGCACATCATGGTCATAAGGTTTCTCTTTCCAAATTTCAGTATTGTCGACAGGAGGTCACCTACTTAGGTAACCTACTGTCAAAGGAGGAGTAGGAGATTGACCCCTGAGCGTATCAGTATCATTGTTAAAATGCCCATTCCACAAACTCAGAAGGACGTACGTGCTTTTATAGATATTACTTCCTACTGTCGCTAGTGAATCCCAAATTACTCTCTATTAATCAACCCTTTGCTTGCATTAATAACTAAAGCAGTGCACAAGCCTTTGACGCCCGAATGCCAGCAGTCTTTTGAGCAATTAAAAACTGTGCTTTGATCGGCTCTGGTACTTGGCACGCCCAATTATAACAAACTGTTTGTGCTCTAAGTCCATGAGATGGCTGGCTGCTCACTTTCTGTTTTAACACAAAAGTTTGGGGACAAACAGAGACCTTGTGCTTACTTCTCCACTGTGCTTGATCCTGTTGCAAGAGCCCTCCCGAGTTGTCTGAGAGCAGTCGTAGCTGTGGCCACTTCGATCAGGCAATCGGCTGGCCTCGTACTTGATACTGACCTCACAGTCATGGTACCCCATGCTGTGGATACACTTTTGAATAAGACAAAGACACAGCACCTCACCAGTGCACGTCTTACTGGCTATGAATTGACATTATTTTCTAAACACATTACGATTGAGAGATGTGTCACTCTGAATCCAGCAACGTTACTACCCCTCCCTTCTGAGAATGATGCAGTCGACAAACATGACTGTATTTTTCAGACGGAGGAAGAAACCAAAGGACGGGTAGACCTGACTGATGTTCCCTCATCTGACCCTCAAGGAGAATTATATGTTGATGGCTCTTGTTTTAAATTACCAGATGGCACCACCACTGCAGCTTATGCTTTCACTCCGTTGCGTATGGTGGTAGAGACATCACAAGTCCCTTATCAGTCGGCTCAAGCTGCTGAGCTTGCTGCCCTTATTCGAGCTTGCGAATTGAGTGAAGGGTTGGTTGTCAATATTTATACTGACAGCCAGTATGCATTCGGGGTTGCGCATAATTTTGGGCGGCTTTGGGCAGAGAGAGGGTTTCTTACCTGCCATGGTACCAAGATTCAGCATGGGCACCTTATTTTGCGGCTTTTTCTGCTTTAACGCTCCCCAAGAAGTTGGCGATCATTAAGTGCAGTGCCCATAAAAAAGTCACAGATGATGTGGGTAGAGGGAATGCTTTTGCAGACCAGGTAGCTAAGGAAACGGCCCGAAGAAAATGAAACTCATGTTTGTTGCAGGTCCAGCTAGGTTGGTTCCTGAGGTTGTCATGTTTGAAAATATTCTTGAGAGTGTAAAGGAGATACAGAGTGAAGCCACGATAGAGGAATTGGTGCAATGGCAGGAGAGTACAGCACAGTTGAATGAGGAGGGGTGTTGGATTGATAAATCGGGGCAACAGAAATGGATGTTTCCTGATGCATATGTACTTCCAGGGGTTACTATGGCACATGGTCCAGCTCATATTAGTGCAAAAGGCATTTGTAAATTGTTAGCCCCTGTGTGGCATAATGATAATATCTCTAAGTCAACTGCACATTTGGAGAAATACTGTATGGTTTGCATGATGCATAATCCAGGGAAGGGTACCCCTACACCACCTGGTAATTTTGCACCGCCCACCTTTCCTTTTGAAGTCCTTCAAATGGACTACATCGGATTAGAGAGATGCAATAATCTTAAGTATGTTTTGGTGGTTGTATGTGCGTTCAGTAAATGGGTTGAGGCCTACCCCACTAAAGATAATACAGCCATTACGGCTGCGAAGGTACTCCTTAAAGAGTTCTTTACTCATTTCGGCTTGCCCCGAGTTATTTGGAGTGACAACGGAAGACATTTCAATGGGAAAGGGATTACATTGATTTGTGAAGGGTTGCATGTTCAGCAGAAATTTCACGCTGCCAATCACCCCCAGTCAGCTGGTCTTGTTGAGAAGTACAATGGTACTCTCAAACTGAAATTGGCAAAAATTCAAGAGACAACAAGATTAAAATGGCCAGATGCTTTAACGTTAGCTCTCTTGTCAACAAGAATGACAGCCCATTCTAGAACAGGATTGTCATCTTATGAGGTTGTGTTCGGACGCCCGGCAAATGTCTGGGGTGTTCCACGCACTCGTAAGTATTACTATAACGAATATCCTGTGTTGCTTGATTATCTTGGCCAGTTAACCAAACGTTTACGTTCTATTCACCAGCAGGTGCGGGAGTCCATACCTCCTATACCAGAGGTACCCGGCCACGACATTCAGCCCGGTGACTACATTCTTCTCCAAAATTTCCAGCGAAGGAAAAGTTTGGAGCCGCGCTGGAAGGGCCCTGAACAGGTTCTGTTGTTGACGCGGATGGCTGTAAAGGTTGCTGGTTGAAAGAACTGGGTGCATGCCACCCATTGCAGGAAGATTCCTTTGCCGTTACCATGCGATCAGTGGGTCAAAGAGGGCGTGGGCGACTCAGGGTGCGAATCAGTGCCCAGGTTTGTTCCCTTCAGCGACGCCCAGCTGATCTGGACCCAGACCGATGAGGAGAATGATAATGTTTTGAATGAGGCTGTTCCCCCAGAGATTCGAGCTATCCTGGAGCCTTTGTTTGTTGATCACACTGTGCCTGGGGCTACCAGGTACAATTTGCGCTCTCGACTGAGGGATACTGAGTCCAAGGAGAAGAAAGATTAGGGATGGACTGTATAAGATAGGTAGTACTGAGTCATAGTACCAACGGGATTAATTGAAAATTAGTGGGGGATTTTGTACTCACTTTGCTTTTATTTTCTGAACATTAGCTAGGGAGACCAGAAGTATACCTTGAAGGTATACCATCTTTGTCGACGAGGGATAGATTAAAAGAGCTTAGGACAGAGCAAGCTCCACCGCCGGTGCTCAAGAGTGCCAACTTATTGATGGATGATAGGAGCCTGTACCAGTGAGGCTCTGACGGACACTGGGAACTTGTAAATTTTCTTTGCACTTTTGCCTCTTTGCAATTTATTACGCATCCCTTTGGTAGAAAGGTTGCTGACGAAGAGCAGCCAATGGTTCTTGTCGCACAGCATAATATGATGTGGAAAAGGAAAAACAAAATATGTGTTGTTCTTTTGATTTTATTGATAATAATATTGTGTGGGGTGTCATGGATTTTGGAAAATGATCAAAGTGTACCTTCACATAGTAAGGGTAAGATTATCTCCCAGAAAAGAAACAAAAAAACAGCCCAGAGTAATGTATTTTTGGAGACACATAAGAGATTTTTTGGTGAAGGGACAGCTTGTTACCCCACTCAATCTGTCACTAGTCTGTGGACTGCATATCCATTATCACTTGCGTTTGATTTTGGTTACCCGGGACCATGTTTATACCATAGAAAGCCACTAGGAATGGGTTATCCAGGTTGTGATAACAATACGTATTGTGACAAATTCTATGTGGAAAAACAAAATGTTACATTGGTGGGTTGGCATTACAAGGAATTGATAGTTACCCGGGAGGCTGGTTATTACCCTGCTTGTTGCCCCATTGTGAACAGTACGGATACTTCATTGTGTATCAATTGTTCAGGGATAGTGTTGTACAAACACTCGTTCCCCCTAGTGAATAAAGAGGATCCAAGCACTTTTGTAATGAATTCCAGGTATGCTGCACTAAATTACAAGGGGCAGATTTATGCACACCTGGGTTTTTTCTTTTTGTCCAATGGAACATATTCCAATGTTTATAATGGTACAGATGATCTAGCCCTTGGAATGGTATTACCTTTGGGTGTGCCCTGCAAACATGCTAAACCTAAAACAATATGGGTTAAGGAAACGTTGACAAAGGAGTTCTGTGAGGGTGTGACAGATATAGAGGTCAATAATTACAGCAATGGTATTACTTTTGGATACACCCTTTCCTCTATTTTCACATTGGGTGGTACTTCCATGGCTAGAGGTGAAAAGGCCAGAGAATATTTTGGATGTAAGCTACAAATTGTATCCAATACTACTGTGGCAGCTTTATGCGACATCACCATTCAGTTGGAGAGTATGCGAATATATTCGGAACAGATTAGATATGCAGTGGATTTTATTCTGGCTAAGAGTGGTGGTGTATGCGCTGTAGTTGGCGATCAGTGTGAAATCGGGATAAAGAATATGGAAAAGAATATTATCAAGCATGTTAGATTTGGGGGTCTCTAGTTGGCAGAGGTATGTACCTTTGTCCAAATAGGGACCCTTGCGTCTAGTCAGGGAAAGTAGGTACACTCCCGAAATAACCCCTGCTCACCCTCTTGGTAGCTTGGCACGAGCAGACAGGCTTAGTTCAGAGGCAGTGTGTAAAGCATTTGTGAACACATACAGTAATCAAGTGACAACACTACAAATGGACACCACACAGGTTATATATTTATAAAAATAGGTATACTTTATATAGATTTATCACAAGACCATAAACGACAAAAATAATCCACACTACTGTTAAGAATACTTAGTTCTGATCAAAAAGGCTTAATTCAAGGTTCTGTGCGAGTCGGTAGCCTCCTCCGGCTACGGCGGAGTCGAGAACAAACAGAGTCTAACAAATCCAGCTGACCGCGTCGAGACGGGCCAACACAGCGTAGACAGACTCGGTCACAGTACCTTTTACTTGAAGCGGCAGGCACGGGCGTGCGAGCCGGATGGCTGTTCGTCGCGGTCGCGATGCAAAAATGGAAGCGTTGCAGGACGCGTTGTCCCTCGATGCGGTGCAGGCAGCGGCTCGTTGACGTCGTCGAGACGGAGTCGGTGAGACCAGGGCCGTGCGTTGCAGGGCGAGACGGTGCTTCGATGCGGTGCTGGCAGGTTGCGGTGCGGCGACGGAGCCGGATTCAGGAGCTGGCGTCGATCAGTCCGGACAGCGGTGCGAGTCGGGCGGTGCGTCGCAAAGCGTGCGAGCGGTGCCCAACTCCGGTGCGGTCACAGGACTCGAACTCAGCAGCAGTGACCGTGTCGGTCGGACCAGTTCGATTCGGCGTAGCGAAGCGTTGCAGGACGCGTTGTCCCTCGATGCGGTGCAGGCAGCGGCTCGTTGACGGAGTCGGTGAGACCAGGGCCGTGCGTTGCAGGGCGAGACGGTGCTTCGATGCGGTGCTTGCAGGACACCGAGTCGGTCGTGAGAGTCGGTCACAGCTCCCTACCTCTGTAGCCACTGAAACAGAGTTTCCAGCAGCAATTCACAAAGGGGGTGAAGTCCAATGGTCCTGGGACTTCGGTCAGGGGGCAAGCTCTCTTCCAAGCCCTTGGAGATCCTTCACAAGTTGATGAAAGTCACAGCAAAGCAAAAGTTCCTTTCTCCTCTCTTTGGCAGTCAGGCAAACCACTGCAGGCCAATCCCCCAAGCAGCACTTCAGGCTTAGGGATAGTTTCTCCTCAGTTTCTTCTTGGTTCCGCTCCTCAGTAAAGGTTTCTTCTTGTTCCCAAAAGTGATCTAATTTTCCTGGGGTCTGGGTGCCCCTCTTATACCCTGATTCTCTTTGTTCTCTGGAGGCAGAGAGGCCTCTGCCTAGTCCAAAACCAGTTCTGGTCAGTCCTGGAGCACTTTGTTTTTCTGACTCCTTCTTTCCTTTCAGAATGTGGGGCAGAGTGCTCAGCCGCCCGGCAGGAGGTGGAGCCAGCATTGTGGAAGGCAGGCACAGCCCTATTCAGACCCAGGTGCAACTCCTCCCTCCACTCTGGCTGCGGATCTTTCTATTCAGCCCTGCGCTGACTCACCCTGTCTCCGGTAGCCACCCCCAGCCCCTGTCACTCAATCTCCAGACAAGGAATACACAACCTAGCAGAGGCAGGCTTGGATAGTTAGGCAAGAAAATACCCACTTTCTAAAAGTGGTATTTTCGAACACAGAATGTTAAAACCAACTTCACTAAAAGATGTATTTTATCATCCTGAGTTCAGGCATACTAAATTCGTTTTTCTACCATGTTCCCTGGGTCAGTTCTGACTATAAGGTGTAATAGTCAGTCTGCCCATTCTGGCCTATGGGGAGCAGGTAGCCTTGTAATAGTGAAAAACGAAAATGGCTGTAATTCACTATTAGGACATGCCACACACACCAGGGCATGTCCTACCTTATACTTACAATGCACCCTGCCCTAGGGCCTACTTTAGGGGTGACCAACATGCAGTAAAGGGAAGGTTTTAGGGACTGGTAAGTGGGTGTACTCACCAAGTCGACATGGCAGCCCTAGGCTGCACACAGGCTCTGCGATGGCAGGCCTGAGACACATTTTACCAGCCGCTTCTGTGGGTGGCACAACCAGTGCTGCAAGCCCACCAGCGGCATTGGATTTACAAGCCCTGGGCACACTGAGTGCACTGTACTAGGGACTGACAAGTAAACCAATCATCCAATCATGGAGTCACTAATACATATATCAATTACCGATAGGGAGCACTTGCACTTTGGCACTGATTAGCAGCGGCAAAGTGCCCATGAGCATCTAGTCCAGCAAAAACATATCGGCAACAGTGGAGGCATTACGAAAAAATGGAAGGGAGACCCACGCCAAGGATGCCAGGTCTAACAAAGCATATTCTAGATATTCTTGAAAATGTCAAGGGAACGGAGAGTGGGAATTGGAGTTGGTCTCTCTTTGGAAGCTGAGGCTGGATTTTTGACAAACTGATTTATCTAATTGTGATATTGGTGCTCTGCTGTGTTCTTATTCAGTGTCTTCCCTTCTGCTGCTCTTACTGTACCTCTATTCTCACCCCTAAACAGAAGATATCGATTCATGACACCAATGCTGCCATAATGATCCAAAAGGATATTGAGGATATGATGAACATCGATGAGGGAATTTTCGAGAATTCTTCCCTCCTTACTGTTTCACTTCCTAATGTTGATGATATGGAGTGCTCATAATTGTTTATCAATGCGCTTTTTATTACTGTTTAAAGTTTTGTTTCTTCTTGTTGCTGTTAGAAAATGTTTTAGCTCATGCTAAAAGGAGGGTCTGTTAGAATAGAAATCGTTTATGCTTACGCAGTGCTCTATGTAAGTTAGCATTCGCTGCACCATTTTCTTTTTGGGCGCCATTTTAGGCTGTTCGAAACTGATCCAGTTCAATTCCAAGAAATGCTCCCCTGTAAGTTTTGATTCTTGCTCTGTGTCCTGTTTTAGTAATAAACATACCATTCATGTTAGCACATAGCTTTCTCATTTGATAGAGGCCTTCTCCCCCTTGTCTGGTGGCGGGCTCCGGATGGAACGACCTTGGACTACGATACTTTGTGTAAGATAGGAGCACTGAAACCGTTCTTTCTGTATTACACTGTTTAACTGCACCTGCCTGGAAAATTCCACTGTGGGCGTGTTTTCGCCCAGTTACGAAACGTACATAATGTATCTTTATGCTTGTTGATTTCAGTTCCCTCTGCACTACTCTCACCGACTGGGCAGATGGGGCTCCGCTCTGAGAGTATATGAATAAACAGTCATTGGTTTGTATTCTATACCATCTGACCGACTCTTCATTTAGTACAGAAGGGTGAGAGGTGGTCATTAGTGACCCGGGTGGCCCTGAGTGGGTCACTTCCTTCAATCGGGCAGAGCTGTCACCTACCATACTTACACTACAAAGGCACTGGCTCAGCTCACACACAAAGGACTTCCCACTAGCCTATTGTGACCCCAGGCAGACTGGGACCAGGGCAGAGATGTAAGAAAATCCAGACACTGAAGGGGGAAACTCCAGACGTTTCTTTTACTTTAAAGTGAGCACCAGGTATATAAATGGGTCCCGCAGACCCACTGTTCAGTACATTCCTGGACCTGTGGATACTGCAGAAGAAGGATGGCCCGCTGCATTGCTGATTGAGGCCTGCCCTGCTTGCTGAGAAGGAAGACTGGACCTGCACCCTTCATACCTGGCTGAAGTGACTCCACGGGCCAGCTGACTGACCAGTCTAAGCTACAGCGGCATAACAATCACCAGTGGACTCCCTGTAACTGCCCAGCTGACCGTCTCCATTGGGCCTGCATTAACCTGCAACTGGACCTGCCTGAGTACTGCTGGCCTCTGCTTGAATGAGTTCCTGATCCCCAAGAGGTGCCGCTCAGGGCCTGGGCTCTTGGTGTGACATTGGTTGAATTCCTACCCAAATAAAAAGTGAAAGGTTTGGGCTCTTCACAACCCTGACAGGACCGTTTGCACCAAGATTTTGTTGCCCATGTGGACTGCCAACATGAAACTCCAGAGAACTCAACTGTTAACCAGACTCTTCACGCTACAGCGACAGCCAGTGACAACCAGCAATGCAAGATCTACACTTTACGCTACAGCAGTCCCTGGTGACTGCCAACATAAATCTCCAGCAGCAACCATCCGCGATGCTGGACAGGATCTTCACACTTCAGCAACAATCCTCCGTTACGGGTGGACTGCTCTTTGCACTACAGCTATGATCATCCATGATGCTCTCCCTGATCCTTGCGGCCTCCTCCACCCCAAATGAAACTCTTAGTGCAGGGCTTTAAAAGGTGACGTTATCAGTGGGATTAAGCTGGTCCCTGTATCCAGCCCACGCTCCATTTCAGTTGCCCTGAACTTGTGACCTTACCCCAGTCTTGCACGACCAGATTACTGCGAGTGACGCTTTGTGCTTTTAGACTCTATACTTACCTTTAATCTTTGAAATTGCATATCTGCAGTTCTACTAATTGGATTTTTATCCAAATTGGTGTGGGATTTTTGTTGTGTTGTGTTTTTACTTTATTACTATTTGTGTGAATACTTTACACATTGCCTCAAAATTAAGCCTGCATCTTTTGTGTCAAGCTACCACAGGTTCAAGAACACTTTATTTTAGTGATTTGTTTATGGTTCACCCTGACGAGGATTGTGGCCGTTGCTTGAGTAGGGTTATACCTTCCTCAGTCAACAACCCAATTTCTCACAGTAGCTCTGTGTTCTTTTCAAGAGTCCACTCAATATTCTTGCAAATCCTTCAGAGAAGGTGATTCTGATGGGATTGCCATCGGTGTCTGGATTTCTAGTCTATTCGCGACTTGGCAATTGGGCATTGCACTTTGCCATCATAGCAGAGTGAGGTGTTAAATGGCCCATGGTAAGGAGATGGTTTCAGTGTTTTTTCTGCCCAGGATTGCAAAGGAGTCTTTACATAGGATGTCGAACCCTCTTCTTCTGGATCATGCAGTAGATAAAGTACGGCTGTCACTGGGTTATACCTGGAAGAAAGATGGATGGCAACATTAGTAGGGGGTTGTGACAGAGTACCCTGCCCACCAAACTCTAAACCAGGCCCTAATTACCTACATTAGTAGTTATATGAGGTCCATTTGGGAGCCAGGTGTTTCTACCTTAGGATAGGCTAAGTACCAGTGTAAGATTGCAATATATGATATGTAGGCCATCACTGGTTGCCTATTATGTCATTGGTGATATAGGTGACATCATTGTGATGTCATCCATGGTGTCACAGGTTAGATTATTAATAATATTATGTGTGACATCAAACATAAAGCACTGTGTAACTGATGTAATCTAATGGTGATAGTAGCACTTATTAGACACGGTGAGCGACTATTTCACAAGCTCGTGAAATATTGCGTCGCTCCAGACTTAATCTTTGTACTGCATGTATGTTACTGGCCATTTGGGAACTGTTCTATACTCTCAATAATATACATATTACATACATATGATTTAACATATGTGCAGTACAGAGAGCTGCCTTTTCACCCTGTTGTATATTTGGACCTTGTTATGTACACAATAACTGGAGTTTCTTCTGTAAAAACGCAGTCTTAATACTTCAAATGATGCTACTTAAGCTTAAAAGTCTGTAAGATCTCTGCCCGAGAGGACACCAGCACTCATTAACGTGTCCATGACAACAGAACACAGTGGCATCAGAGACACTGGTATAGTAGACTGGCGCCTCTCTTTTGTCATCAGCACCTTCTTGCAGTGTGTGACCATTATGATGAACCGCAATGAAGGTCTTTAGATGTAGATAAAAGACAGCACCACTGATTGTAACTGATGAGCAGAAAATATATTTATCCATCTCTGTCTGAAATCCAGCTGCTAATGCATTCTTATTCGTTCGACTGATCCATAAAGTATTTGCTGAAACGCAAACCCAAAAGGCTTTGCAAAAATCATCTAACGTGCTGTCCAGTACATACTGCTGTGTACTGTGATAGGCACATTCATAACAGCAGCCTTCTTTGCTTTCAATCTCACACAATTAGTTTATCAGTTTTGCTATTTCATGTAGATGAATTCCCTAAAAACACCCAGTTATTTATTTTATATATTTAATGAAGTGTTCTCCAGGATTTGACACATATGCTTTACTGAAACGTGTGACCTTCACAAACGGCTGACTTGTGCAATAAAAATTACGAACCGTTGCTGTTATTTTTTTTTTGTTTCAATCACTGGCCAGTGCAAGACACAAATATCACAATTGTTTACAAAGTAATAGCACTAATGGAATGGAAGATGATAAGGTGATTATGCATTTTTAATTTTAAAGAGAAAGTTTATTAAGATATAACACCAGTAGTATGAAAAACAATAACATTGAATACGGAAGTAGAATGAAGGTAAAAATATATTAAATAAACAAGTAAAAACTAAAACGGGAAGGAAAGATGGTACATAATGAAGGTTAAAAGCTATACACTAAATAGCAGTAACATCAATAGTCTGATCATTGAGCGAATATATAATAATAATCCAGAATTGCAATGTGTAACTAAGAGATAATGGAATGAAGAAAAGAGAGTCAAGGAGGGTTAAAAACCTCTTCAGTATACATGTATCTATATATATATATCTATATCTATCTATCTATATCTATCTATCTATCTATCTATCTATATATATATATATATATATATATATATATATATATATATATTTCAAGACCCTGGCGCAGCAGCACCAGAAAAAGGGAACCTACTCACGTCCAAGTTTCTCTTGCTTGTTATTTTATTATGAGTACAATTACGAATAGAGGGTGTAATTGTGCTCATAATAAAATAACGAGCAGGAGAAACTTGGCCGTGAGTGCGGTCCCTTTTTCTGGTGCTGCGGTGCCAGGGTCTGGAAATATTACTGGTGTGGTCCTGCCGGGGGAGAAAATGCACCACCAATATCATGAGCACCATTCTCTCCACCTCACCTGGGACCAGCATGGCATGTGCACGTTGTAGTGGAAATATATTTTTGTTCTTTGGTGAATCTATCTGTTTGAGTCACTTCTTTCATATATATATATATATATATATATATATATATATATATATATATATATATATATATATATATATTCACTGAAAAAAACATAGGTTTTAGGGACAGTTATAGTTAGTTGGACATTGCACTCGTACAAAACCCGTGAAATTCCCCCGTTATAGTTAGTCCAGCTAACTATAACTCGCGCCCCGCAATGCACTGCTGATGACGTCACATATTACATCACTCATGACATGGTCAGTGACATCACTGATGACATCACTGATGACATCTCAAATGACATCACTGTTGACATCATCCAGTGACTGTGTGTTTCTGTAAAGTTTAAATATTTTTAATATATATAGGAAAAGACGTATTGAAGAATGAGTGGGTGTGTAAGTGTCTGTATGGATGATTTAGTAGGTGCGTGACTGACTGTATAAGTGAGTGATTTAACGTATCTTACTGAATGCATGGGTTAGTGACTAAACTGGGTGAATGTCTGTATCCGTCTGTCTGTTGCTGTGTAAGTGGCTGCATGTGTTTGTGAATAGCTACATGAGTGTCTATATGAGTTAATGAATGCTTGTGTGAGTATCTGTATGGGTGCCTGAGTGTTTGTGTGGGAGGGGTGTGTGCGACTCTGTGCATAGATGTGTGAGTGGGTGATTCACTGGGTGGATGGTTTCAAGAGTGCATCTGTGATAGACTGTATGGGTGGGTAAGTGTGTGTAAGAGTGTGTTAGTGAGTGAATGTATGTCCCAGTGGTACATGTGTGAGTAACTACATATGTGAAAGGCAGTATATATGTGTGTTGGAGTATATAAATAGCTATAAGCGAGAGTGAGTGATTGTGATAGTGGCTGTATGGATGAGTGTGTGCTTGTATCAGTGATTATATAAGAGCGTAAGAATGTGCTAGTATTTGTATGAGTAAGTGAGCTGGTATGTGTATAACTGTATAGGTGAGTAAATGGTAGTGTGTTTAATTATTTGCATGACTGACTAGGTGTGTGAGTACCTCTATGGATGAGTGGCGGTGTTTGAGTGTCTATATAGGAGTATGAGTGCATATGATAGTCCTGTACTGAGTGACCGTAAGTATGAGTGACTGTACGGGTGAGTGAGTTGATGTGTGCGTAGACCTAAGAATCAGTGAGTGGGTATGTAGTTATTGGTGTTGGAGTGTCTATGGTTTTGCGAATGGCAGTCTGTAATTTAGAGTGGGTGTATCAAAGGTTATATTAGGGTGTGAGAAGATGCATGAAATTATCACATGGATGATGTCACCAGTGATGTCATCAGTGATGTCATTTGAGATGTCATCAGTGATGTCATCAGTGATGTCACTGACCATGTCATGAGTGATGTAATATGTGACGTCATCAGCAGTGCATTGCGGGGCGCGAGTTATAGTTAGCTGGACTAACTATAACGGGGAATTTCACGGGTTTTGTACGAGTGCAATGTCCAACTAACTATAACTGTCCCTAAAACCTATGGTTTTTTCAGTGAATTTCAAAGGTTTTTAAATGCTAATTTGTAACTATAACGTCCCTGAAACCTATGGTTTTTCAGTGAATTTCAAAGGTTTTTTAAATGCTAATTTGTAACTATAACATGTCTGAAACCTACGGTTTTTTTCAGTGAATTTCAAAGGTTTTGTAAATGACAATTTTTAAATGTATTAATTGTTATATAAATTTTTTTAATACTGATTTACTACATTTTTAGAAACAATTTTTTTACATATTTTATTTTTAAATTACATTGTAATTACATTATACATTACATTACAAAAAATACTTTCTCAGAATGAATTACTTTAGTTTAAATACTTTGCACATAGGCAATAGACTTTTAAGTACAGTAGTTACAGTTGTTGCAATGGGCAACACATTTTCAAACACAATGCAACATTCAGCTCAATGTGAATTTCTAGTTAAATGCAATTAGTTACTTTATGGATTACTTTTCTAACCACAGGACTGGATCCTAGATTCAGTCCTGGCACATCTCCTGTAAACAGTTGAGTAAAAGCGTTTTGGTTACAGTCGTGATTTTTAAGGAATATTATTGTACTTTAAAAGTTGACACTTAGAAACTTTTTCTCATAGAATCGCCAATGTTATCCTATGGAAGGAAATTCACTTAGAAGGTAAAAACTGTTATCGTTACTTTTTCTTACTCAGTGTTGGATCCTGGATCCAGCACTGGTGCATCTCCTGTAAACAGTTGAAAGAATGCGTTTAAGTCATACAGGCGATTTTTTAGGAATATTTGTAGTTTGTAAAAATCGACACTTTGAAACTTTTCTGCTGAAAAGCAGACAATGGATTCCTATGGAAGAAAATATAAGTTACTGGTAAGTACGGTTAAAATTACTTTTCAGGGTCAGTGCTGGGCTAAAAGATGCAGCACTGGGTTCTCTCCTGATAACAGGTGAGTAAATTGGAATTCGTACTTTGGTTGATTTTAGAGGAATATTATAAAGTTCCAAAACTCCACACTTAGAAGAATTTCCAAGTGAAACCAGTCAATGTTAGCCTATAAAGGAAATTCAAGTTACCGGTAAGTACGGTTAAAATTACTTTTCAGGACCAGTACTGGGCTGAAAGATTCAGCACTGAGGTCTCTCCTGATAACAGGTGAGTAAATCAGAATTCGGATTTCAGCTGATTTTAGAGGAATATTTGTATGTTTCAAAAATCAACACTTAGAAACTTTTTCAGCAAAAAGCAGGCAATGATATCCTATGGAAGGAAATTCAAGTTACTGGTAAGTACGGTTAAAATTACTTTTGAGGATCAGTACTGGGCTGAAAGATGCAGCACTGAGGTCTCTCCTGATAACAGGTGAGTAAATCGGAATTCGTATTTCGGCTGATTTTAGAGGAATATTTTAAAGTTCCAAAACTCCACACTTAGAAGAATTTCCAAGTGAAACCAGTCAATGTTAGCCTATGGAAGGAAATTCAAGTTACTGGTAAGTACGGTTAAAATTACTTTTCAGGACCAGTACTGGGCTGAAAGATACAGCACTGAGGTCTCTCCTTATAACAGGTGAGTAAATCGGAATTCGTATTTCGGCTGATTTTAGAGGAATATTTGTATGTTCCAAAACTCCACACTTAGAAGAATTTCCAAGTGAAACCAGTCAATGTTAGCCTATGGAAGGAAATTCAAGTTACTGGTAAGTACGGTTAAAATTACTTTTCAGGACCAGTACTGGGCTGAAAGATACAGCTCTGAGGTCTCTCCTTATAACAGGTGAGTAAATCGGAATTCGTATTTCGGCTGATTTTAGAGGAATATTTGTATGTTTCAAAAATCAACACTTAGAAACTTTTTCAGCAAAAAGCAGGCAATGATATCCTATGGAAGGAAATTCAAGTTACTGGTAAGTACGGTTAAAATTACTTTTCAGGACCAGTACTGGGCTGAAAGATGCAGCACTGAGGTCTCTGCTTATAACAGGTGAGTAAATCGGAATTTGTATTTCGGATGATTTTAGAAGAATATTTGCACAATGGTGAAGGGAGGGGGCGGGGCCTGAGGTGATATCTGTGCAAACGCGCCCCGTGGCGCGTTTTAAGTTGGGGGATTAAGTCCCCTTGAATCCTGAGGGTTCCTAGGGGCAAACTAGCCCACCAGGAACCTCCAATATGCGCCTGGGGGCTGCGTTGCAGAGACGTGTAGAGAGGCCACACCCCTTTTTACACCTCTCTGCAACGCAGCTCTGTGGCGCTTTCTGGATGTACCTGTTGGGCTAGTTGGCCCCCAGGGACCCACAGGATTGAAGGGGATTTAATTCCCCATCTTAAAACGCACCACAGGGCCTGTTTGCACACATGTCACCTGAAGCCACGCCCCCTCCCTTCACCACTGTGCAAACGCGCCCCGTGGCGCGTTTTAAGTTGGGGAATTAAGTCCCCTTGAATCCTGAGGGTCCCCGGAGTCCAACTAGCCCACCATATACCTCCAAAAAGCGCCACAGAGCTGCGTTGCAGAGAGGTGTAAAAGGGGCGTGGCCTCTGTACACCTCTCTGCAAGGCAGCCCCTGGCGCATACTGGAGGTTCCTGGTGGGCTAGTTGGCCCCCAGGGACCCCCAGTATTCAAGGGGATTCGTTCCCCCTCTGCAAACGCGCCAGGGGCGCGTTTGCAGAGTGGTGAAGGAAGGGGCGGGGCCTGCGGGCCGATCGTTTTTTTTTAAATTTTAATTTTTGTCCCCTGAAGGGGGGCTGTGTGGCCCCCCTTCCTTTTTTCTGTTTTTGGGCCCTGGGGACCCCATCCCCCAGGGCCTTACCCCTTTTTTTAATTGCAAATTAAAAAAAAAAACGAGGAAGGGGCCGCGTGGCCCCCTTCCCTGGGCCTGTATTTGCCCCGGGGACCCCATCCCCCGGGGCATGGCCCTCGATTTTTTTTTCCAATGGAGGGGGCTGCGTGGCCCCCCTCCTCAGGCCATTTAAGGCCCCGGGACCCCATCCCCGGGGCCGGCCTTTCCTTTTCATTTTTTAACTTTGGGGAGGGGGCTGCGTGGCCCCCTCCCGAGCCACTACTTGCCCCGGGGACCCCATCCCCGGGGCCTGGCCTCTCGTTGGGGACTGTGGGGGGTCCCCAAACCCCCACAGTCCCGCCGGCTCCCCGTGTCCTACGGGAGCCGGCATTGCTTACACATGGGGAGCAGCTAAGATGCTGCTCCCCATGTGGAAAGCAATCGGCTTTGGATATTGGAAGAGAGAGCAGGTTTCCTGCTCTCTTCCAATATCCAAAGCAAGTTTGCAATGACAGGACGGGAGCCGCGAGGCTCCGTCCTGCCATAGCAAACTACAGTGTCCCGGGGTAGGCACCCCGGGACACTGCAGGAGCCGGCCCTGGGGGGTGGCGGTCCCCAGGGCCATCAAGGGCTCCAGGAGGGGGGCCGCGCGGCCCCCCTCCCTACATTAGCACAGCCCCGGGGAGGTGGTGGTCCCCGGGGCTTCGGGGGTCCAAAACGGACCCCCATTTTAATTTGTTAGTGCCCCGGGGAGATGGTGGTCCCCGGGGCGTGTGGGGGCTGGAGCCCCCACACAGGTTGTTCAATTTTTTAAAAAAAGCCCCGGGAGGTGGTGGTCCCGGGGCTGCGGGAGGGCTCAGAGCCCTCCCGCACCATTTTTAAAAAAGCCCCGGGGGTGGCGGTCCCCGGGGCTTGGGAGCCCTTGAGGCCCCCACACATTAAATTAACCCCCCACCATGCCCCGGGACTTGGGCCACCCGGGGGCAAATACAATCGAGCGCGGGAGACCGCGCTTCGATTTTCCGGCAGGATTCGCGCACCCTGAGCGCATCCTGCCGATTTAAAAAAAAAAAAAAAAAAAAATTTTGCCCAGGGGTCCTTGTGGGACCCCTGAGCAGATCTAGGGGTCAGGGTGTTTCTACCCTGCTCCCTTTGTGCGCTTTGCGCACTTGTTTCTGTCCCTCGGTTCTACCGAGGGACAAAATGGCTGCCAACACTTCCTGATTTGGAGTGTTGACAGCCAATTAGCATGCAGCTCGTGATCGGGAGGGTGCGCGAATCCGACGCGGCCATAGATATCACTATCTTTTTACTTTTGATTTTCTCAGCAACTACTGAACGGATTTACACCATTTAACAAAAGGGTTCTTTCTGAACCAAGAACTACCTCTTTGCCAAATTTGGTGTAATTCCGTTCAGCAGTTCAGGCTGTAGCCGTGTCTAAAGTTTCCTATGGAAAATTGCATGGGGAAAACGCGTTTTGGGACCCCCTTTTTCTCGGCCCCCGCTTGACGAATCCCCCGAGACTTTCAGGGTAGGAGCGGACCGGAGCGGGCCACAAAGTTTGAAAATTTTGCGAAGATACGTCAACCGGCAAGAGAGTTATTTCAAATAGAATGTCGCGGATTTCCTATGGATAATAGGTTGTAACTATAACTATCTACTGGCGACCGCCAGTAGATAATATATATATATATATATATATATATATATACATATATACACACTCTGCCAGTAGGTAGGTATTGTTAGGACCTAGTTTCCATTCGAGGAAGTCATATTCAGGTGCCTATATCTTTGGCACCACTTGATGAATCTCGGAGAAATGTTCCCCAGAAATTTGCCATGTACTTCAGATAGAGTCTGGAAAGGTTCAGGGCGATCCATGAAGTGGGGGCCGAGAAAAAAGGGGGGTCCCAAATGCATTTTCCCCATGTTAATTCCAATACGATATTTGAACATGCAAACCGCTGGATGGAATTACACCAAACCTGGCAGGAAGATAAATGTTGGTATGCAGATCGTGCTTTTTGTGATTTGGTGTAAATCTATTCAGTATTTTTTGAGATATTAACTGGAGAACAAATTTGAATATCTGGGGATGCGAATTACTCATGGATTCACTTGCGGCAATCCACAGATTCATGTGCATTGGTGCCCTTCTGATTGGTTGGCTGCACCTTCACAGAAAAGTTGTGGCCACCATTTTGTTTGTCAGAGAAACTCTGGGGCTGAAACTTTCTTGGCAAACTCAATGAAGGGTTCAGCTGAGATGTTTCCTGACCCCTTGTACATATTATAAAAGAGGGGTGAGCATGTGTCCTCGGGTCAGAAAACTGGAAACACTTTTTTTTGGCCACTCGCGAAATCCACGGTGTCTTCGCGGGGCTCAGCACGTACCCGTGTACCTCCGCAGGGGATACATGGACTTAGCGTGAGTGTGGGAAAAACTATATATATTAATTTTTACACTCAGGCTTACTCTCACACCCATTCAGATATCCATACATTTCTAAGAATGACTTGTGGCTTGATGTCGGCAGCCTCTGTATTTCAAAGAACTATGAATACAGTATTAAAAGGTGTGGTTGGTGTAAAATGTTATCAGGACAATCTATTAATTTATGGGAAAACAAAAGAAGAACATGATGCTATTGTCAAATGTGTTTTGGAAAAATTGTGGAAAGCTGGTTCATCACTGAGAAACGATAAATGTAAATTTGGAGTGAAAGAGGTGACTTATTTAGGTCATCAAATTTCAGAGAAAGGTATTTTACCCAAAAAAGATTTGGTGGACACTATTCAGAAAATCAAAGATCCATGTAACAAGGTGGAGCTTTTGTCATTCTTGGGTATGGCAGAATACTACTGCAAATTCATCCCTTTGTTTTTTTTTTAAAACATATTTTTATTGGCATTTCGTATGTAACATTACATGTTGAAGTAATACAAGCGTATCTTCCATTTCCTTATCTGATAGAATACTAGAAAACATTGTGCTATGTCACTCCTGCTTTATACTGTGTTAATTCTCAACTTGGGCTACCATGTATTTTAGGCTGGAAAGACAGACCGAAGAGGTAATTGCTTCCCTGTTGCATAGTTATTCCATCTAGTACCCACTTCACTTATTATTAGTAACAACCAGATGGGCAGTCTTCAGCAGCTTCCTAGGGTACAACAATACCTTTCATGTTTAATGCATTTTACTATAACGCCAACTTAAACCAAAATTTAAACTTATGCAGAAGCGTGTTATGTGCAAGAATCCTACAAGTTACATTTGGAGGCTCTCAACGCAAGGGGCTCACAACAGAGCCGGAGGGGTAAGCCCCCCCTCCCCATGGCTATTCACCTCCCATCCACCCGTTAGTTCACCAGCAGTTCAACATTCTTGAGGCACTCTGCCTAATTCAGATCTATAATCCCTCTGATAGGAAGAGGCTATTGTGTTTAGCGCCTCCACAGCAGACTACTCACTCCTCCCCCTCCTCCTCACTACTTGTACTCGCTGGTCTTTCCCAGGACACCATCGCCTCCTTCCATTGGTCAGCTATTGGGTGCTTTTGCATTCCCTTAGCCTCTTCCCAGCTTAGTGCTCTACCCTCCGCCCCGGCCCAGGCAATCACGTCTTGGTTCCAAGTTTCTACTTGAGGCCCCGTCGCTGATTTCCATTCCAATGCTATTCTTCGTTTGGTAAGTCCCAGAGCTAAGTCTATCAGCCTATTCCCGACCTTGTCTTTTTGTGGTCGAGGGAAGAGACCGAGCAGACATACCTGTACTGTGAAGGCTAATACCCTTCCCAGTGTACTGTTAATCTTGGCAAGGACTGCCTCCAAGTAAGGACACATGCACCGACAGTCCCAAGTCATATGGCTAAAATCTACATCTGTTTGAGCACATCTTGGGCACTTCTGCATCTCCCCGCCGTAGGTAACATTAAGGCGGTGGGGCATCATGTAGGACATGTGTATGAAGTTAATTGGGATATACTTTAGGCGCATATTCCGGGAGACCTTTTTGGGGGACTGCAGGTTCTTACTCCATTCTGCGTCCGTGAGCTCCCTACCCACGATTCTTTTCCATTTCCCCCGCAGCTCGCACAGGGGGCCAAGGGACGCTGCAGTTAAAGTAGCATAAAACCATTTCACTTGATGCCCCACTGAGCCAAGGGTAAGTAAGGCGTGCAACACTGGGTGCGTCTCCTGTTCTGCCCTCCCTCTTCCCCATGGCTGTGCGAAGGTGCGAATCAGAGCCTCATATTGCAGAAACTGTGCGGGGGGGAGTCCACTACTGTCCACTAACTCCTCAAATGGGATCAGATTTTTTTCCAGGTAGCAATCCCTACATTTTCCAACCCTGCCTCCATCCAGAGGGCTAATTGTTTGGCTGTAAATATTGTCTTAGGATCACCATGGGGCAAGCCCAAAAGGGCCAGCATAGGTGTGTATCATGGGGTCTGCTGCAGCTTGCTCTGACATCTTTTCCAGGCCTGCAAGGCTGTGCATTGCAGTAGCGAACAGTATGGGGTGGGCGTTGTTGGTATTAACAGTTTTGCCATCAGTAGGTTAGGATGATGGTCTGGGACTGCCAGACAAGTGCCCACTTCATTCTCTCCCTCTCTCCATTGTGCCAGCCACAGCAGTTGGGCGGCTAACATGTTGAATTCAAAATTAGGTACTCCCAACCCTCCTTCTGATAGGGGGCATTGCAGCGTCTTCAATGACACCCTCGGGCGCCCATCCCCGCACACCAAGTCTCGCAATAGGGAGTTCAGCGAGCGGAACCAAGCAGCAGGCATCAAAACCGGAAGGTTAACAAAAAAGTACAATAGCCGGGGCGCAAATTCATCCCTTCGTATGCGAATAAGACTGTGCATATAAGAAAATTACTAGGGGAAAAAATTGAGTTTGTGTGAGATGAAGACTGTCAAAAGGAGTTTAATTCTGTGAAATATCATCTTAGGGATGCACCATGTTTACAAGAATTTATTCCAAGGGAAGAAACAATAGTGGTTACTGATGCAAGTGCAATGGGTGTTGGAGCAGTGTTAATTCAAAAGAAGGAAGAAAGAGAGAAACTGAGTGTGTGCACTTGTAGATGTCAAAGGGGTTCTGAGTTAGATTATTCAGTTATTGAAAAAGAAGCTTTAGTCATTTGGTGGGCGTCAGGAAAATTCATGAACATGATTTGGGGAACAAAATCTGTGGTCAGGTCAGATCATAAACCTTTGAGACACATTTAAAAAAAAAAAAAAAAGTTTAGATGCTATTTCATCACACATAAGGAGATGGGTGGTTTCACTACAGGAATATGATTTTGGTGTGGAGTACACACCTGGAGTAAACAACTGGTCAGCAGACTGTTTGTCCCGGTTGGTAGATATTGAAGAAATAAATGAAAATGATGATTTTGAAATGAATGATAAAGTGAAAGTATGTGAGGTAATGTTGGGTATCAATCAGGAAGTTGAGTGGAGAGATGAAACAGTGTAAGACCAGCAGTTGACCAAGATCATTGATGCTGGGTTGACAGGCAAGGATAAGCTTCTGGAAAAACCTTAGGCTTTGGTTTTAGGTGAACTATCAGTGGTAGATGGAATACTGTTTCCAGGAACAATACTTGTGCCACTTAATAGTCTGCATAGTAAACTCCTTGATTTAGCACCTGAGGTTGCATGGAATTTGTCAAGACAAAGGAAAGACTTATACTAGATCTCTGGTGGCCAAGAGTGGATAAAGAAGTAAAACGCATGGTGAGAGAGTGCATGCAATGCAAACTAAGGGGCATATTTACAAGCCCCTATTGCCACAGGAACGTCACTTTTAGTGACGTTCCTGTGGCAATTTGTGCTTCGCCTTATTTACAAGGCAGCGTTAAGCCACTTAACATGGCTTAACGCTGCCATGTAAATAAGGCACTCTTTCACGCTGTACATAGCTTGAAAGGGGAGGGCAATGGGTGTTGTGGTGGGTGTTCCACCGCAATGCCCATTGATTTTGACACTGCCCTCTATTTACCATGGCAGCGTAAATAGGAGGCAGCGCCAAATTTAAGACCGGGAAACCCTGGTCTTAAACAGGTGAAACGAGGAGAAACGCTTTATTTCTCCTCGTTTTTGCAGTTTCCACATGTGCTGTGTTGTGCAGCACACATAGAAACAGCAAAAGGCCTTTGATTATTTATGTGACCCTTCCAGCACATAAACAATCTTTTAAATAAAAATGAAATTTTGTAAAATCTATGTGTGCTGCATTAAGCAGCACACATAGAAGTGACAAAACGCCATTTAAAGATTGTTACTGTGCAGGAAGGGACACCTTCCTGCACATAAACAATCTTCCCCTCAACGCAGACACCCTTGCACTATGGTGCAAGGGTGCCTGCATTGTCGCTAGGCTGCTAAATTTAATGCCAGCGCAGGGGGAAACGCAGGGCTGCACTGTATTGTTGTAAATATGGTGCAGCCCTGCGTTTCAGAAGTGGTGGAGCGTGGCGTTAACCCAAAGAGGCTAACGCCACACCCCGCCACTTCATTGAAAATATGCCCCTAAATGACAAAATCTTAGTTACCAGACAAATGCCCATGGTGTGGCGAAGGTTACCAAACTTTCAGTGGGATGAGATTGCAATTGACATATTGGGACCCTTGCGAGGTGAACATCACACCCCATATTTGATTGTGGTTTTGGATTTATATTCAAGGTGGATGGAGGTTAGTTGTTTTCGCGACATAACGATTTGCAATGTCGTGAGATTTTTGGAAGAGATTTTCAAGAGAGAGAGTTATACAAATTCATTACTATCAGATAATGGTCCACATTTTTGCTCAAAGGAAATGGAAGATTGTTTAGGAAAATGTGGCATTTTGCACAAAAAGAGCTCTGTGTAGCATCCAGAAACCAATGGTGCTAAAAGAAATCATACAATTGGCAGGAGCAAATAGTATTGAGTGAAAAGGAGTTTTGCAAGACAGAATTATGGTGTATTGTATGTCTCCACATGTTTCTACATTATTTAGTTATTTAAAGGAAGGTCATCCAATACAAAGTTGTGTTCAGCATGGATGCTGTGGAACAAAAGACTAAAGAGAGACAATAGTATAGGAGAATGGAGAGATAGAGAAATGCATTTGCAAGAACTAAGGAAAAAAACATTTGATGAAAGAAAACTTGTTGAGGAAAGCAAAGTTGCAATTGGAAACACAGTAAGAATAAGCAGTTGCGACTCCTGGAGGGAGTGCTGCAGGGCGGTGGGGCGGGCGGGGGAGGGGCAGGGTGGGGGGTAGTAAACTCCGGCATACGGCCGAACGGAGTTAAGTACATAAATAAATAAATAAATAAAACGAATTACATTGCGCGCGCCGCATCGCCATTTGGCATTGCAGCACGCGCAATATAATTTGTTTTATTTATTTATTTATGTACTTAACTCCATTCGGCCGTATGCCGGAGTTTACTACCCCCCACCCTGCCGCTCCCCCGCCCACCGCCCGGCAGCACTCCCTCCAGGAGCCGCGACTAAGGATAAGAGATCCTGCAGGATGTCAGCCAGGGTCAAAAGTTTCAAAGGAGAGAAAAGTGGTGAAGCTGTTTAATAATGCTATCAAGACAGAGGACGGGAGTATTTGGAACAAAAGTTGAGTGGTATTCTGTCTCATGATAGATCACTGGGAGGTGTAGTGAGCGGTGCTCAGGATGGATCTCAATCTTCACAGGCTGATTTGACTGCACATCAAAATTCTGCAACAAGAGAAAGCACAAGAGTGTGCATGCCACCTGGGTATATGAAAGACTATATTTGTTAAACTTAAATGCTAATGTTAATGTTAATAATGCTGTATTTGTATAGAAGTTATTCTAAAAAAATCTGTATTAGCATGATTGTAATATAGTTAATTCTGAATTTGTTCAAAAGGAAACCAATAGTTGAAAAAGGGGAGAAGTGTGGGATGATGACATGGTGGGATTCTGAGGGAACACTCCCCCATGAGGATTCCACTGTTATTATGATGTTTCCACCCGGAGTTCTGAGTTTGGGCAGTTGGAGACAGTGAGCTGATGGTTCTGGTGGAATAAACGGTCTCTCTATCCTACAAACCAATGTCTATGTCTAACGTGTTTGTATGAGACCAGATACTACAACACTCACTGGAAATGACTTAGCAGTAGAACACACATAAATTCAGAGCTATTTACAAAGAAATATGGCTGCTTTGACTTACTTGCAGACAAGTGACAATAAGCGTAATTTGTTGATTCTAAGTCAGTCTATTTGTAAATACAAGTGCTCTGGTTTAGAGCTTGGAGGATGATAGTCCCCAGTGCTTAATTTATCAAAGAAAGAGTGCAGGTGTCCAAAGCTCTGCTCAGAAGACAGCGGAGGGTGGAATTAAACATTGATGCGCCGAATACAAAAACTGGTAGGGGCAGATTTACGTTCCCTGGCGCATCCCTGCAAATCAGCAGGGATGCGCCAGGGAAGATGCGTGACGCAAGTTTACCCTTGCGCCACCACAGATGCGCCGCATTTACAATGCAGCGCATCATGGCGCAAGGATAAACAGATGCGTGATGCATCTGTCGGCGGAAGGGTGGCGCAGTACTGGAGTCGTGTCGCAAGTGCGACGTAACTCCAGTACTGCTCAGGGGTGCCCTATACCTAACATGCTGCGTCACTCCTTACGCCTGCTTGAAGCAGGCGTAAGGATTTGACGCAGCAGGGACTTAAAAGTGACTCTGTGAAATCTTGTAGATTTCACTGCGTCACTTTTACAGGGCTTCCTTGCGCAGAAACGCCCCCCCCTGCGCCGCCACACCCACATGAAACCTGACGCAGGTTTCATGTGGCGCAGGGCTTTACAACGTGACGCATCTCCCTAGATGCGTCACGTTGTAAATCCCCCGCAGCATGGTGCATGATTTGCGCCGCCGCTGCGTCACAAAAGTGACGCAACGGCGGCGCAAAAGTGGCGTAAGGGGTTTGTAAATCTGCCCCGTAGTCTTTAATCCTTTCAGACATTGGTGTAGCTTGCTGGGTATACGTATAAGTCCAGCATTGTCTAGCCAAGTACAGATACGTAAACATTAATTTGCTGACATATTTAGGTGTATTTTGGTAGTTACACATATTGTAACATGGCGACTTTGATCGGGTATCCTCGGGTCTAATGTGTAGTCCTGTTTCGATTTCGATTGTATAGAACGCTGTGACTGTGGGTTGAATATTAAACAAGTTTGTGGTTTCATTCGTAACGCACCTTGGAGGCACCCAAACGCTCGCAACACACCCAAACAGGCATTTAAAAGTCTTCTGGTATGCGGATTTCAATTTAGCAGTCTGCTATAATTTTCTGTTTGTGAAGGATACTTAGTTGTCATTGTTTGCCTTCTTCGTCAAGTTGAGAAGCTTGAACAAACGATTGCAGGCGTGGAATGTTTACCATGAGGAGGTTCATTACATAGTGGGTAGGTTTGAGCATCATTGAATTGACATCAGGCATATCATGTGTAAGTAAGATTTCTCACGCAATAACAGAGGTTCTTTACAGTTTACTTTCAGCTATATAAACTGGTTTACGTTGACATCACTGGAACTTGGTAAGTCTGTGACATTGCTTACTCTTGGTGTTCAGTATTTTTTCACAGTTAGTGCATGGCACAATAAAATCAAAGAGGTTATTTGGATTTAACACAATTTTTTTCACTAGTTTCTAGTTTCTTTGCTTTTAATTTCCTATTATGAGCACATGGTGGTTTGATTTTATTGTTCTTTTGAACGTTCCACATTCATCACGCACTTTAGAGTTTGATCACATTTCAGTTATTGAGTAACACAACATGAACCACAATGTTATGGCAAGACCGGAGGCTCATATTATGCTTTCTGATCTTGCATTTATTACAATAGCAGCCAAGATAAGCACTGAAAACTACAGTTCCCAGAAGGCCAAGCAAACCGCTGACCAATGGGAACAGACAGAATCAACAACAGTAACCAATGGGAGAGCAGTCCCAAGTATAACATAGTTCTGACTGCGAACAGCCCTCTTTTCTTGCTGCTCGCAGTCAGATAAGTACCTCTCTTCCTGTTTGGAATTATTCACTGTTATGTTATATGGTATTATTGGTGATTTCTATTGTTGGTATGTTCTGAGGTTAGCGCGCTATTAACGCTATTGGTATTTGAGCTCTGTGATCCGCTTTTGCATTCCCCACAGGTGCCTGTAATTGCTCTGTTCCACCGCGCGCGCTCGTTGACGGTTGTTTCAACGCGTCGCGCGATGACCATTTTCTCCATTTTTCCTCACCTCGCTAACGGCCTCCTCCTGCTTTGTTGGACTCCGTTTCTCCCTCTGCGCTTCAACGGAGAACTGGCTCCTGCTCTTCGGTTGCACTGCCTTTCGCTTTCTGTTTGATCCCCATAGGCGGTGACTGCTTTTGGGTTTAGTTAACCCTTTCCCCTCCGAGTTTTTCTTGCTTGTTTTCTGTATCATGGAGATTGACAGCTCTCCCTCCTCCGATATGCATAATGATGAAGGGGAAGCCTTCAAAAATGATTTAAATGTTTTTATAAACTCTTCTGTGGAGCATGCAGTGGAAAATTCCATGAAGCGCTTTTCAAAAAATATGGAAAACTCTATGCTATCACTGATGTCCAAAGCTTTGGCCCATTCATTGGGGGATAGCAGAAAGAGGAAGTTGGTACCCTCCAATACTAAACATGATTTTATGATGCGTCACGCATGGGTAGCGAGATTTCCTCGCGCAAGGTTGAGGAAGTGGTGCCTCCCAGGCCTCCTACTATGGAGGGGAATTCTGTTTCAGATGGCAAATGTAAAGTAAAATCTAAAAATGTGGAGGTACCTAAAAAACGGGTTATTTCCCATATATTGGACACAGATGATGATATGAATGACGCTGATGATTTGTTTGACCTCTTTGATGTCTCTTCTCCTCCTTCTCCTCCTAAAAAATCCAAATCTGATGCTTTTTCCTTCACTCCCGTTTTAGACTCTGAGGGTACTCCTATGTTTGACCCTTCATCTATTCGACATCCTAACTCCACGGAGTGGTTCCCGGCTTCCCATGTGGGTGATTACATTTCTGCCAGACTTCGCCTCCCATTGGACAAATCCTCCAGATCCAAATTGAATTCGGAATGCCCTAAGCCTTCTCTGCCTTCTATTGATCAGCCCTTACTCACTTTCTTTTCAAAATTTGGCAAAGACCCCCGTAAAGGGGTGGATAGGGCCTGGTCCACTTGTCAGGACAAGTTATTGGACATTGTGGGGCCCTTGCCCGCATTTTTGATTTGACGGAATCCACGCGTTTGGATGGCTCAGATTTGGATCCTCAGGATATCTCCTTATGGGTACAAAGGGCCTTTTGTCTCTTAGGAAATGCCAACTCGGCTATCACCCATGAACGCCGTAAAGGTCTCCTTATTAAACTGGACCCCAAATTGGCTAATTTGGCTACTCTCGATCCTGGAATTAAGGCTGATGGCCTTTTGTTTGGGGATTCTTTAGTCAAGGACTTAAGCAAGTTTGTCACCACCTTCGCTTCTCTTGATAAGGCCCAACAGTCCACCAAGAAAGTTTTTTTTCCTCGGGTTTTTGGATGGGCTGGCAGAGGCAGGAGTCGCTTTGCCGGCCTTTCCTATCAGAATCAAGGCTCCAGAGGTCCTTCCAGCTCCAGTTATCAAGACTACAGACCCCAATTCTACCCCCAAAGAGGTCGGGGTTTCAGAGGCCGAGGTCAGAAGAACTTCCGCAACAATTCCCAACAAGGTAAGCCTCTCAGATTCTCCTCCAGTTGGGGGACGTTTAAGACTGTTTGTTCAAAAGTGGCAAGCCCTGACAGCGGATCCGTGGGTCCTAAACTCTATCCAAGGTTATCTTATAGAGTTTTACGCTCCACCTTTCCAAACTGTTTTCCCTCCGCCTCTCGTCGTTTCTTCCGACATGGCAAATCTAATTTCTTTAGAGGTTCAATCCCTTCTCCACAAACAGGCAATTCTAGTTGCTCCTCTAGATCATTCGGGCTTCCTCAGTTCCATTTTTCTCGTGCGCAAAAAGAACAAGAAAATGTGCCCTGTTATAAACTTGAAGTGGTTCAACCAATTTGTGGTTTATCGTCACTTCAAAATGGAAACAATGATCCATCTCAGAGATGCTCTTCGGTTGAACGATTGGATGGTCAGAATAGACTTACAAGACGCGTATCTTACGATTCCAATTCATCCCTCCCACACAAAATTTCTTCAATTTCAGTGGTTAGGAGTAACTTACCGGTTTTGCTCCCTTCCCTTCAGCCTGTATTCAGCACCATGGTGCTTTACAAAGATCATGAGACCGGTGGTCACTTATCTGAGGTCCCTTGGGATCAGAGTATTATTTACCTCAACGACATTTTGATAATGAACTTGGACAAACAAACTCTGTTGTCTCATTTGAGCATCACTCGATCTCTCCTTCTAGACCTGGGTTTCATTCTGAACCCCGAAAAATCCATGCTCATTCCTTCTCAACGCATCAATTTCTTAGGCTTTCTCATGGATTCTTCCACCGCTTTTCTTCAACTTCCTCAGTCAAAGGTCTCAGCTATAAAGTCGGAAATCTCTCAAGTGCTTCGGTCCTCTCTCATCTCCCTCAGATCTCTCGCTCGGAACGTGGGTCTGCTCTCCGCCTCAATTCAAGCGATCTTTCCGGGCCTCTTCATTATCGTGCCCTCCAGCGCCTAAAGATTCGACATCTGCGTCAAGGCCTGGCTTATTCAGATCTCATCTCTCTAGACCAAGAGTCTCGTTTGGAACTTCAATGGTGGATCGGCCATTTAGATGCGTGGAACGGGCGAACTATCTTCGCTTCTGCCCCAGATCTTGTGTTAAAATCCGATGCAAGTCTGTCGGGTTGGGGCTCCCGTTGTGGTTCAATATCGACTGGAGGCGCAAGGTCTCTCGAGGAGACCAGATTGCACATCAACTGTTTAGAGATGCTTGCAGGCTCCTTTGCAATCAAGAGCCTTGCAAAAGACAAAGTACGCTGTGCCATTCTTCTTCGCATGGACAATGTTTCTGCGGTCCGCTACATAAACCATCTAGGTGGCACAAAATCCAAACCCCTCATGGAGTTAGCAAAGAGTCTCTGGGAATTTTGTCTTCTCAACAAGATCTCTCTCACAGCAGAGTATCTCCCAGGCGATCTCAACTCCGTAGCAGACTGGCACTCTTGTTATCTTTGGGACTCCAGCGACTGGAAGCTTCTTCCATCCGTCTTTCTATCTCTTTGTCAAAAATGGGGCCCTTTTCATATTGATCTTTTTGCCTCTCGCCTCAACTCTCAACTTCCTCGTTTCTTCAGTTGGCGCCCGGATCCTTTAGCCCTGGCAACAGATGCTTTCCTCCAAGATTGGACGCCTCTTCTCAACTACGCTTTTCCTCCTTTTCTCATGATCAACAGGGTCCTCGCTCAGGTCAGACGCCAGTTTGCCTCTCTAGTGATAGTGGTCCCCTTCTGGCAGTCTCAGATTTGGTTCCCATCTCTGTTGGAGATGGTGGTGGACTTCCCAGTCCTTCTTCCTGTTCGCAACGACCTCCTTCTGGATCCTTTGGGTCAGTCTCACAGCCTCATTCTGGACAACTCCTTGGTTCTGTCCGCGTGGAAAGTCTGGGGGGTTTCCAACCGGACCTTCTCATTTCACAAGAAGCTTTGCTCTTCATCAGCAGGGCCTGGGCTCCAGGAACGACTAAGGCTTACAAATTCGCTTGGTCTTTATGGTCAAGCTGGTGTGTGGGAAAATGTATCGATCCCTTTTCAGCGCCTTTAAATTATATTGTCAACTTTCTGGCTTCTGAAGCCAGCGCAGGTAAGTCCTACAGAACCATCAATTTGTATGGATCAGCGATTTCCCTGAATCATTCTCTGATTGAAGGCAAGCCGGCGGGTGCTCACCCCTTGATTTGTCGTCTGTTAAGAGGAGTAAAATTCTCCAAACCTCCGTTGGCTAAGTATTCTAAACTTTGGGATGTGAATTTAGTTCTCAAACTTTTTTCTGACTGGCCAGATAATTCAGAACTTTCATTAAAAATGCTCTCCGCTAAACTTACGATGTTGTTATGTTTGGTTTCTATTAAACGTGTTGCTGATGTCAAAGCGATGGATGTTTCCTCTCGTCAGTTCACCCCCTCCGGGGTGATGTTTCATATTAACAAACGTACAAAAACAAATTTGAACTCTGTTTTTTATCCCTGTTTCTCTTCCCAACCTAAATTGTGTGTAGGTCAATGCCTCAAAATGTATGAACATCAAACCCTTGATCTCAGAACGTCCTCTCATTCCCAGCTTCTCATTTCTTTCCGCAAACCTCATAATCCTGTTTCTTCTGCTACGCTTGCCCGTTGGGTTCGCTGGGTTATGTCCCTGGCTGTCATTGATGTTTCGGTCTTTGGGGCCCATTCCACCAGGGGAGCCATGGCTTCTAAAGATTTTTGGGCCAGCTCCAGATTGGAGGACATTCTGAGATCAGCGGATTGGTCCAATGATAATGTTTTCCGAATGTTTTATTGTAAACCGGTTGTTAATGCTGCTTCTTTGGTTGTTGATATGCTTTAAACAAGCATAATATGAGCCTCCGGTCTTGCCATAAAATGTAGATTTTCCTAGTAATTTATGACGGAAAGTCTTAATTTTTATTAAAGACACGGAGGCGAGTATTATCCCATCGCAACACCTTTTAATATGTGTTTTTTCTCCCTCCCTACAGCGACTCCGGCCCTGCCTCCCGCTTCTTCCTGATCGGGACCATGGTCTTCATGAGACTTCTGCTCTTCTACATGATGTTCCTTCGTTCATCAGCGATTCCTCGACCCTCGCTCCCGCTTCAAGGATGTCTCTGCTGGATTGTGGTCGAAACCTCTTTGCTTGGACTTTAGCCTTTTGTATTGTTTATTCTATTTTCCCTCTGTTTATGGATGTTATCTAGTCTGCTCGCTGACGAAAAGAGGGCTGTTCGCAGTCAGAACTATCGTTATACTTGGGACTGCTCTCCCATTGGTTACTGTTGTTGATTCTGTCTGTTCCCATTGGTCAGCGGTGTGCTTGGCCTTCTGGGAACTGTAGTTTTCAGTGCTTATCTTGGCTGCTATTGTAATAAATGCAAGATCAGAAAGCATAATACTCGCCTCCGTGTCTTTAATAAAATTAAGACTTGCCATCATAAATTACTAGGAAAATCTACATTGTTCACATGGTTTTTAAATCAAACAGAGGAATATATTCATAATGGTTGTTGCTGAGTCAAAGGCCAACTTGTTGTATTTTTTGTTTATTTTCAGTTATTCAGAACATCCCCTGAAGAAGGGAGTGCATCCCGAAATGCATTGGGCAGTTTGCTCTGTGTCAAGAGTATGAAAAAAACATAAAGTGTTGTCATAATTTTGCTTTGATTGTCATAAAAATATGTTAACAAAATCATTGTTTATTGGTATAGGTGTGGTCTCTTTTTTAAAGAAGATTTAATGAAAATTTCAATACTAAAAAAGAAACATGTTGTTGAGCGCATGAATAAGCTTGAATTATTTTTCATGATAAATTCCAAATGCAGTGCTCTCCGAGTCTAAGAAACTAGTGATTCTTGGCTGAATTTGAAAAAGTCTTTAATCCACTACCAGACACTCTCTGCCTCTTTTTCTTGCTCTTGTAGGTACCTACTTTCTCCCTTTGCGATTCTTTTGCCGTCATTGTCTTCCTCCATTTTTTCAATCTGAGTGTTTTTCCCTCTCTTGCACTGAGCAAATATTTGATGCAGAAAAATAATTGCCAGTCCCAAGAAATAAGTGTTGGTGGCCCCCACCAGCAACCATCAACTCAAATAAAGCACTGACTGTCCCTCGGTCAGGGTGGCACCTCCCCTATATTTCATCCTTCTCATGAAATACTTTTTCCAGACTTTTTTCCTTCTCCTTCTTCTGAAGCAGAGAGGACACTGAGTTTGTTGGATTTTAACCATGCAATATCTGTTTATCATGACAGATTCAGTGGGCGTAGAATGACAGACTCTTTTTTATCTTTGGCATTCTGCAAAGGATAAAAAGGCTTCCAAAGCGACTTTAAGTAGTTAGTTAAAGAAAACTATTTTGTCTACCTATTCAAGTCAAGAAACAACAGTACTAGAAATGTACATGGACGATCAACCAGATCTATATAAGCTCATGGGCTGAATTTCAGGGAGGTTGATTGGAAGAGAATTGTAGGTCCAGTACTTGGGCAAAATGTGCAAGGAGTACAGAAGAACTTTGGTGCTGGAGTATTACAGTCTGCAATGATGTGAAATACTGTATGTTCTTACAATGTGTTCTTGCATTGTCAATCAACGGTCAGGAATTAAATCACTGGTGGTTGCACTATATTTTTGATTTTAATTTTATTACAGTCAAAGGCCCGGCTTTGCCTGATAGAAGTAAGGACTGCAACGAGGGCAAAGGACGTAGAGCTAACGATCCAATTACTTAGTGCTTCAGATTCAGATTTATTAATAAAGTGAATAGTTAGTTAAAACCACTACACATAAATTTGCATTAAACCATTACAATGAGTAGAAGTAAAGAAAAAGAGTTAAAACAAGATGATCAACTGTCACTGGATTTTGATATAAATGTCATTGTTATGGAGAATATCAAATTACCAGTGGCAGGTTACTTAATTTAAAATTCATTTTTTTTTATTCTGTCTTCCATTCACTAAGATTGAATGCTTACTTTGACCAAAAATAACTGCACAAATGTAATGTATCTTATGTTTAGGCGTGTATGCTCGGAGTTGAGGCCATGTATATGTGCGTGTCTGCAGGTTCTTAATTCAGTTTGGGTAAACGTGCCCCAAAGCAATTTCCTTCTTTCCGGAAGTGACACCGGACAAACACATATGATGTGGGTCATTGTCTCCATATCCTTCCTGCAGGGCCTGCACTTATCACTTTCAGAAGATTTGGACCAAGATGGAATCCAGTCCAGAGTTGGATGAACTCCAAAGTGAAGATGCATGAATGCTTTCTTCAGATGAAATGGGAAACCATCTTCAAAATATGACTGGGGTTTTAGTTGTTTGTCTGAGTTAATAACTTGCCTGGCATATGCCTTTTTAGCCAGTATCGCTTTGTTCTCCTGTAAAGAGAGTGATCTTGCAGTTCGTTTGATGCTTTTCCCAAACTCATTACTTTAGGTTTGCAGGTTCCACAGGATTCCTACATGAAGGTATTGAATTGCATCTTTTAGGAGATCATTATTCCTGCCTTTGAGTTGGAGTAGTCTATTTGCTGCCAGACCCAGGCAGGCACTGTGTTAGGGTCTGCCCAATGGAACCTGTGACATATGTTGAGGAATCCACTTTTAATAGCACAACTATGTTTCATTAGGCCAAAGTCTAGATGCACCTGGGCCTGTATGGTGTGGGATCAGAGTTTGAATGTTATCCAATAAGCCTTGGCCACTAACAAGTCTGATGGTTTTACAATTCTTTCTCCAACAATTTCTAAATTGTAGGCTATTGTAGGGAGTAGCTTTGCTGCCATCACGTTTTGTAGCGGCCCAAGGATGGAAGCGTGCAAGGTTTTTGCTAGCTTTGAGAAACCAGATGTTAAAGAAGTGGCTATTCATTTAATGGCCTCAATGCGTGCTGTAAAGGAACCTCTTGAGTCGAACATCGCACCTAGGTATTGTTCACTTTGAGGAACACACAAGCCATGTGCCACTAATAGACCATGTACCAGATGATCTGATCTTCTTCGTAAATTTGACCACTTTCATTTTATAGAGATTTACTTCTAATTTACTCAATTGTATATAAATAATAAGACTGTTCAAGAGGTGCTGCAAGCCCACCGGCATTCATAGGCAGGGTGAATTATTGACTCATGCCATGAATTGGGGGTCATCTGGTTCTCAATCACTGCACTGTACAAGATGTTAAGATTTGTTGCCCAGTATTATGGACTAGACTTGAATAGAGTAGCCAGAAGATCACTAGGGCCTGGTGCCCCATCTTCCTAATTCCTTTATATGATGTTCTAAAGGGTTCTTAGGTTTGCTCGGAGCTGTCTAAGAAACATCTGTCAGATGCAGTGTCACTGCCAGCTTCACCCATAGGTGGGTCAGGAGGGTTGTGGACTTCCTCTTTTTGTCCGGCAGCATGGGTGAAGAGAATTGATGATCTGTGGCGCTGAGTGGCTCGGTTCCCGGCGCTGAATATATATCTTCGGTACATGGAATTGACAGGTAATGCTCTCTCAGGTGCTGCACCCATAGCTTTTCAGGGATATTTGTATTGAAGGAGGCTGTGGTATCCTCATCAAGGTCATTTATGATTATCCAAAAAGCTTTTGAGTTGGTTGTTTTTTTTGATAACATATTTTATTGAAATTTTCACAGTGCCACTTGGGCAAAAGCCCACATAATCCACTTGATAACAAAATGTTGAAGGGGAAAGGAGTATAGGAGATATCAATGGGTACAGTTTATCTACAAACAGAACAAAACAAACTGAGAACTGTACGCAGACTGCCCCACACTCCCGGCAATGGCGAGCAAAATTCAATACCCACATTAGGCTAAGAAAAAGAAATGGTATATCATACTTTTGGACCCACAAGCTTCTCATAAGATTGTTTCTAGGGGGATTGTGAAGGAAGAGGGGGGAGATCAATGCCGCGGTGTGCGGCCCACCGAGACCATATCTTTCTATGTTTTAAGGTACAACCCCTCGCTTGGAACACAGCCATCTCTGCACCCATACACTTATCGAGCTCCTGTCGCCATTTCCCAATCGTTGGTGGCGAGGTATTCTTCCATAGCTGGGCTATGTCCCGTTTGGCGATCGTAAGGGCCAAGAATAACAGGTGTTGCTTGTATCGGTTCCCTCCCTCCGATGTACTCCGTACCATGGAGTAAGAACAACCGGGGATCGTGTGGCAAGTCCCAGGACAGCACCTCTCTAAGGCACGACGACACCCTGCACCAAAAAGGCTGTAATGCTGAGCAGTTCCACACAGTTTGGAGGAACGGCCCCTCCTCCCTCTCGCAGCGCAAGCATATGGGAGATGGCACAACTCCCATGCTCCAGAGCTGGGTATAGTGCATGCGGTGCACATATTTAAACTGAATGAGACGGTATCTAGTGGCTACCGCAGCTCCCCGCGGGCAAGCAATCGCCTCCGCCCAGTCATCTGTCAAGTCAGGAATATCGTCTTGCCATGCCTTCCTCGTTTTGTGTAGTGTCGTGGCAGAATGTGTCGTCAAAGTCTGATATATTTGTCTTATTTTGTGTGCACCAATATCGCCCATGAGTAGGCGGCCCTCGAGTGGATGGAAGTCAGCAAGATTTACAAGTGCAGGGGTCAAAGCGTGGCGCAGTTGAAGGTATTTATAGAACTGTGTTTTATGGAGGTGAAACTCCTCCTGCAATTGCTGGAAGGACTTTAGAACAGTGCCCCGCATGATGTCACCTAGCGTGGAAATACCAATCAAATCCCATTGGCGGAAACCTGTCAATGCGGACACTTGGCGTAAATAATTACCATGCCATAAGGGTGTTGCCTGCATCAACCGCCCGTTCCATCCCATGCATCGGACAGTGTACTGCCATAACCTGATCGTTGTTTGACAAGCATGTGGCAAGAAGTCAAGTTTCTGTGTGCCATAGAGTAGTCGCAGGAGGGGGGTCCTATCCATGGCTGCATGTTCCACCGCGAATGCCGGGTCCGCATTTGAGTTGTACCACCAGTCGTTTATGATTAGGAGATGGGCCGCCACATAATAGGAGTAGACGTCGGCGGCTGCAATGCCCCCACAATAAGTAGATTGTGTACGTCTGTAGTGCCACCCGAACCGCCCCACCCCCCCATAAAAACGTATTATTAATGGTGTTGATTTGTGCAAACCACGCCCGTGGGATATGATATGGAAAGTTCTGCAGATGATAAAGCATCCTGGGGAGTGAGACTATTTTGAAGATGGTCGACCGGCCATAAAGTGAGAGAGGGAGGGAGGACCAAATAGAGGTCTCCTCGCGGAGGTTGGCAAGTAGCGGGTTGATATTGTGGGCCCATGAAGTCTGCGGGCAAGGGGATACAACCACGCCCAGATATTGAAAGCCCTCCATGGCATGTTTCAGTTGAGAGGCCCACGTAGTCCTGCCTTGGTGTCCACACACTGGGAATAACACAGATTTAGCAGGGTTAGTATGTAGCCCGGTATTTTGACCGAAGACCCGGAGAATTTGCAAAATACGTGGACCCGATATCCAGGGGTCTGTCATAAAAAACAATACATCGTCCGCATATAAAGCAATGCGGTCCGGCTACAGCCCTGGCCAATCGAAGCCTCTGAGCACCGGGTCGCTGCAGACCCATGCCGCGAGAGGCTCAACTGCAAGGGCAAAGAGGAGAGGGGACAGGGGGCAACCCTGCCGCGTACCTCTACCAATGGAAAAGAAGGGAGAGTGGTGACCAGCAATACGGACTGAGGCCAGTGGATCGGTATAGAGCAAGCATACGTATGCTAGAAAACATGGCCCTAAATTGATCGCCCCTAGGAGTTGAAATAGGTATTCCCAACTGAGGGAGTCAAAGGCCTTGTCTATGTCGGCCAATAATAAGGCCGTGGGGCGGCCCAATTCAGGGGCCTTGGCCATAGCATTGTGAACGCGGCAAATGTTATGCCGGGTGGCCCGGTGTGGCATCAAATCCAACTGGTCCAAGTGGACCAGGTCCTGAATGCAGGACCACAAACGGTCTGCTAGAACTTTCCCCAGCACTTTGGATTCGAAGTTGATAAGAGAGATAGGGCGATATGAGGACGGGTCATCTGGTGGGCGGCCGGGTTTAAAAAAAAGGACTATTTCGGCTTGGCGTCAGTCACGAGGTAGTATCTGTTGCTCTAGGGCCTCGTGAATCGTGCCCAACAGATGTGGGCCCAGCGTGGTTGCGTGGGAGCGAAGAAATTCCATGGGGAACCCATTTGGTCCTGGGGCCCGGCCAGGGCGCAACGCATGCGACACAGCCGACAGCTCGTCGACCGTAATGGGGACGTCCAATTGATCTCGTATCTGATCAGAGAGTCACTGGGGGGAATATACCACAGGAACTCAGGGATGAGGTCGCCCGAGATCAGCTCCTGCCGGGCGTACAGTGTAGAGAAGTGGCGAGTGAATTCCTTTACCACTGCCTCTGGAGAAGTATACAGGACACCTTCCCTACTCCTAATAGCTGGGACCGTGGCCGGGGCTTGCCGTGCCTAGCAGAGTCTATGCAGCATTTTGCAGGATTTATCCCCCCACTGATAAATTCGATATTGGGATGCCAGCCATATTTCTTTCGCTTCCTCGGTCAGGTGGTGATTTAGCTGTTGTTGTGCAAGGGATAAGTTTCTTCGAATATTCTGGGTGGGCTCGTCCATGTATCGTGCCTCCAGGGAGGCGCACTGGGTCTCTAGGTCCGTTCTTTGTGCGGAACGCTTGCGTTTCTCATGGGTCCTATAACTGATGTCCACCCCTCTAATGGTGGGTTTCAGAGTTTCCCATAGGGTCGCTTTGGAGGGAGCAGAGTCAGTGTTAAGCGTAAGATACTCTTGGATCGCTGCATGGAGGCGTTCTTGATATTCTGGGACACGCAGGTGCCACAGAGACATCCTCCATCTAATTGGGGGCCGTTGAGCTCCCGAGAGGAGCGTCACTGAAACTGGAGAGTGATCCGACAACCCTCTCGGGAGATGCGCGGCCTGGGCAAATCTGTGGACATAACTCCGGGGAGTGAACAAGTAGTCTAGGCGAGATACTGAGCCATGTACCACTGAAAGAAACGTAAAACCTAACTCGGCCGGATGATATTCCCGCCAAATATCAGCCCAACCCAAGGTTCCCGCCAGCGACGCCAATTTGGAAGGGCTAAGAGGGGCAGTAGCACCTGGGTTCCGCCTCCTGTCCAGTGGTGTCATAGTATCATTCCAGTCCCCACCCATGAGGGACAGACCATCAGTTAGGTTGCCCCACAGTCTAGTCAGGGTTTCTACGAACATGGCCCCAAGGGGCGGAGTTGCTACCGAGTGTGATCGGCTGACCATATAGCGTGCCCGTCAGGAAGACAAACCTGCCCCCAGGATCCAGCCAATGTTTCTTATGAAGGAAGGGAACACGACCATGGACAAGGATGGCAGTCCCACAGGAGCCCCTGGTGAAGCCCGCATGATATACCTGGCGGAACCCGAATCGCTCCAGACAAGGGGCCTTATTGCCAAGGAGGTGCGTCTCTTGCAGGAGCAGAATGTCGACTTCGTACCGTTTAGCTTGCCGTAAAACGGCCCCTCGCTTGACTTTATTAAGGAGTCCCCATACCTTCCACGTTACCACCGTCAGTCCGCCCAGATGGGAGACCTGTACTTGAGAAGCCATGGATCTAGTCTAGGTCTAAACGAGGTGGCATGCCTAATGGGGAATGAGGAAAGCGCCTGCGTTTGTAAACAACTAAAAACTGAACAATATTACCCCAAAACCACCCCCTCCCAATGTCCCCCCACCCACCACCCGATACTGCCAAAAACAAGGAGCATCTGTCGCGGTGAGGAGTACCCCAGGACCCCAACCCTGGATCCCAGAGACCCCCCTCCAATAGATCCCACCCTCCCTGTATAACATAAATCGTGGGGGCTAGTGACGGTGCAGATCAGCCACAGTGTAGTGCGGCTACCCCTACCTAGACGAAATGTTCAGGAAGTGCCCAGCCTATAAGCATATATAATCATAACACAGAAGCATCATTGATTACAACTGGATCAGGTTGCTAGTTCGGGGCTGGAAGATCGACGGTCCGAACCAGAGCGGTGACGTCCTTTGGACTTAGTCCTGCGCGGTCTATTCCACTGCGAGCCCCTAGAGGAGTCCGATTCCAGCGGCGGCGGGGAGTGCGGCTTCAAGTGGACCCTCTCGTCAGCCCTGGCAAAGACTGCTTCAGGCGTATCAAAAAAGAATGTTTTGAAGTTAAAGACCACTTGGAGTCTAGCAGGATATAAAAGTATGTAGGAGAGATTGAGGTCACGCAGCCACCTCTTTGCGGCTGTGAAGGACTGCCTTTGCTGTTGCACCAGACGGGTGTAGTCAGGGAAAATCATGATGGGCCTGGAGTCATATATTAACTTATCTCTGTTCAATCTGGCGTCTTGCAGCACCGCATCCCTGTCCGCATAATTTAGCAGCTTGGCGATGACAGGTCGTGGGTTTTCTCCGGGTGGTGGTTTCCTTGTGAGTGCCCGGTGGGCCCGTTCGACCACAAAACAGGATGAAAGTTTATCTGCGGGTAGTAGGTCTGTGAGCCAGGAGGTGAGAAAGCGGTTCATGGAGCCTCCCTCGCAGCCCTCTGGGAACCCCACGAAGCGGAGGTTGTTGCGTCTCACGTGGCCCTCTGCATCTTCAGCACGAGCGGCAAGTTCCTTAGTAATCACCGTCAATTTATTGACCTGATGTTGGAGGGTCTGCACGGTATCTTCCACTGATGTTACCCGTGTCTCCGCCTCGGTGATGCAGTCCACTGCCTTTCTCAGGTCCTGTCGCAGGAACGAGACCTCGGTACCCACCGCCCCGATCTTGGCCTCCAATGTGTCCCTCGCGCTTGTAATGGCTGCCAATAGGGCCACGTTGTCAGGTACTGGGCCCGGTGGAGCACTCCCTCCGGAAGACGCAGCAAATTGGTCTAGTGAGTTGGTTGTTTTACAGGCATGAAGGACCCGAGCCCAAAACTGCTGTATAAAGATTTCTTTGCAGTGATGAGCTGTTTAGAGGTCCAGTGGTGAGGATTCCTTTTGATGTTAACTGCCAGAGCCAGAATCTTGACAGTACAGAACTGTCTTAAAAGCATCTCACAGTATTGGTCCCATTTAATAATCAGATTAGGTTTGGAATGTTGGAGCTCTTCAAGGAGCTCAATGCATGATTGCCCAAGTTGGTCCTGAAGAAGTCCTTGCCATCTTAGTAATCTTAAACTAGGTGCTATTGGGTCAGCAACAAATATTTTGGCGGGGTGATGTAGGTGAGGAAAATGATTTAACAATATTATCTGAGCATTATGATCACTGTCCTCAAGTTCCTCGATCCCAAAGCCACCAATATATTTGAAGAGCGAAAGAGTTGTGTGTGTTGTCAATTATGGATGTTGACCTATGCAAGATGTAGGTCCAGGACATTATCTCCCATTCAAGATGCGGAGACTCGAGTTTGCAAGTAAACCTGAGATCTTCAGGCCCCTATGGTCTCTAAGTCTTGGTGCCGGTATTGTCTATGCTGGGATATGCCAAACTAGATTTTGAGTGATTATGTTCTGATCTTGAGTTCCCAGATGTTAAGTTTGTATGAAAATATTCAGATAATATTTAAATGGGGGGCTCATTCTCTGTCAGGGGTTTGGTAATGTCCTCTTCCAGACGCTTCACTGTGGCAGCCTGACCTCTTGAGTATAAGTAGATGTATACATTGAGTAGAAAGAGTGGCTGGTTTACATTTTGCATCAAGTTCTCTATTTTAACAGCCTGAAACCAGTTTTCTGTAATGTGGATTTCCACCATTCTATCTTTGAGGGCATTCAAGATATATGTTGCAAGACCCTCTTTGGTCCGCACTAGGGGCTAGTTCTTAGGGCTGGCTTGTGCAGTTCCACATACCCAGTCATCGGAACAGACTGCTCAGCTCAAGTTTCCTGCAAGAGGATTATGTGACATTTTGTCAAAAACTGCAAGACATTGACATTGGAGACTTTTTTGCAAGAGCCTGATATGTTCCAGGAGCAAATTGAAATTGGGCTACAACTCAACTATGGGTGTGGTTGCTGGCCCTGATGCCTCATTAAGGTGAGTGCCAGCATATGCTCATAAGGGCCTGTTCCCTAGCAAGGCCTAGAGAAGACAAGACCATTCATGTGTAGCGGGGGCATCAAGAGGGTGAGTACATCCAGTTAAGAGAGTGGTCGCTATAGTGTCAGCTTAACACATCAGGTGCCCTGCCAATTCCTATTTGGGTGAAACCTGCAAAGATGTTTCAATGATGGTGTGGTAAAGATTAGCAACATATGGCATTATTTTGATGCCCCAAATCCAGACTTTGTCTTGGCCACTGTATATTTTGTGTGCAAGTTCCATGGTAGCAATCAATAGCAGGGTTGGCTCTGCTAGCTGCTCTGCTCTTAGTTTGAGGAATGTGACAGGATGTCTACTGATTTAGCGTTATCCAAAGTCATGAGCACTTGAAGTCTCAGTCTCCTCCCTCCTGCTGTATGTATTTTTGAACTCTAAAGACTGGGGGCCAGATTTACAAAGAGTTCACACAGCGCAGCAAGTATAGTTGCTGCTCTGCATTGTGTGAATGGGAGAAAGCAGAACTGCACCATATTTGTGGTACAGTTCTGCTCTGTCCCTGCAGTTGCTCACTTTTGGTAGCCAATCAGCTTGGTAGCCATGGTCGTGTGTCTGCAGTCTGGGGTCCCTTTCTATACAAAAACTATGCTTTAGGCAGTTCTCGCTTAGCATGTGTACTGGGGAATTCACCACACATGCTAAGACAAAAAAGGGAGATATGTAAACATTTCCACTTGTACATATGCCTCAGGGAGGCACAGGAGTTTGGTGCCTGTCCCTGTCTAGAAACATTTGCAGATAGGGAATTGTGTCATAACCCATGGGTGGTTGCATGGGAACGCCTATGCACCACCCATGAAACACCCCTTTGATGGCAAGTAACACAATTTTGCACATTGCACTGTGTTGTGTTACTTTAGGTTACATTCCACGCAATTGTAATTTGTGTTTGATTGTAAATACCAACCCAACACTTTGCATCGGTTCTGCAATATAAAAAGTAATGCAAGCCCAATTAAAATCTAAATCTGGGCCTGGAGATATGTGTTCTACTAAGAGTTTCTGTCATAGAGCAGCATGGATTCCTAAGAGGTCATTTTACTTGTTTATAAATGTTCAATAAACATAGTGTGCAAGTTATTACATTTCCGTTCTGTATATTGATAGGTGTATGAATCACAGTTTGTAATAATTTTTCCTATTTTCCAGTTCTACAAAAGTGAAGTAGAAACTATACTCTTCTTCCACAAAACAGCATTTAGTGACACAATTCAAGGCAGTAATTCTAAACATAGGAAGGGGTGCAACAGTACATGTTTTCACACAGAATGTTACCCACTACAACCTGCAGGCCTCCTTGACCACAGACATGATGATGCACAGTGTGGAGTACTCTGTCTCAGTTTTATTTCTTATACCATAGCCTTATTCCCCACTTCTACCACTGGCCTTCATGTCTTAGGGTATATGGTCATTGATGGGAATGGTGAAAGATGGTATAAACATTATTTCCTTTTTATTTTGAAAACCAACTTAGTATAACCCTAACAGTTAAACTCACATCAATTCTTAACAGGTTCAAATATACTCCATCCAATCCTTGGAGCAAATCATGCACCACACATGGGCACCCACAGATATCACAAGGGAATTGCACTTTCAGAAATAGAGAAACAAAATAATGGTACTTCCACAAAGCACAAAACCTAAAAAAAAGAAACAAAAATTGAAATATAATTTTAGACATTAAATTGTTGGAGAAATATGGAAAATATAAAAGATAAAGTTGATTAAAATTAAATTATTATAGAAATGGTCAAACATATATTTGCAGATTGATACACCCATATGCACCACATGTCAAAAATGCATATTAAAATGTATGAAATATTTAAAAACGAATCTATGATTAGGTACATAACTGTAAATATTGTTGATAGCTGCATAAATTACAATTGAAAAATGTAAATATAGCAGATTCACATATATAGAACATTACAAATGTGCAAATTGGTATTGAATTATGAAAAAAGAGTTCCTCTCACATCTAACACTACTCTTCCCACACTCAGACACATCACAATACTTTTGATGTCCTAAACACATGCACATATACAGACACATATTGATTGATTGATTGATTAATTTATTGATTGATTCTGATCTCCAAAGAGGTCCACAAACATATGTCAAAACAAACAACTTATTACATTTCAGTACAAATGTAAACATTTTTGAACATATCATTTCATTTTCTGGGAAAAATAACAGTTGATGAACATTTTCAACAGAACAACCATATACCACTATCTGAGTCTACAGGATAATGATCAGATGTTACTCAGTGAAGCGAATATATAGAATTAGTGGCATATAGCTCCTTATTGTGTTTGACCCATTCACCAGCACTAATAGGATTTGGCATCAATTTGACTCTATCACCACAACATTCAGCAGTGATCTTCCAGAACTTCTTTGTATCTTTTAAAATAACAGCATTCCTCAATTCCATCCATTTACGATCACACTAAGGGGTTCATTACAATGACGGGCGGATCGCCACCGCCCGTATGGCGGTGGCGATCCGCACGCCATTTCACACCGCCTGCATGCCATTTCCCCCTCCATATTACGATGGCGGGGGGAGCCCGGCGGACGGAAAGATCGTCCACCGGTTTTCCGCCATTCCCACAGGGGACCGGGCGGTAAAGGACCCTAATATGGTGGCGGTGTCTGCAAGACACCGCCATCCATATTAGGATGTAGGCGGAAAGCAGCCTTTCCATGGCGGTGTTGCCGCCATGGAAAGGCATGTGGTCTTTGCTTCTGGGGGCTCGTTGCGGGCCCCCAGGATTTGGAGGTGGTGGGGTGTGCACATGGGGGGTACCTATGGTACCCCCCTACATTTGAATGCACAAGGTGGCAGGCACCGCGCGGTGCCTGTCATGTTGTGCATTCAAATGCACAACATGCGTTTTTGGCATTGCGGCGGGTGCTGGTGAGAGCACCGCCCACCGCAATGTGAACAATACGGGATGCCACCGCCACGGTGGCGGTGGCATCCTAATACCCATGGCGGGACCGCCGCACCCCTTCCAGACAGTCCCGCATTCCGCTGCGGTGGCGGGCGGACAAAGTCCGCCCGCCATCGTAATGTGCCCCTAAGTTATTTAAGGGCAATTGTCTGTCTTGCTGTTCTCAGTTGTATGAGGCTGATTATTTTCCCCCTTTCAACAGAGTAAAACAAGAATTGCCTTCTAATTAATCTATATGATTCCCTGTTTAGACTTTGTTCAGTTGGGGATCAATTTTTTATTCGGCCATTCATTCATGTTGAGTCTGTCTTACCCAAAAATAATTTCACATTCATACTCTGGGATTAAGTTTAGCTTCAGAGCATACATGTCCATTATAGCTAATTGCAACCTTTCTTTCAAATAATTATTTGCTTTCTAATAAGTTCTTTAATTGAATTTATTAAAAAACACAGTGTCACCCCACATATTCCAAGACATCAATCCTTCTAAATGTAAATCAATGCAGACTGTTAAAATCTTATGTTAACTAAAACAATTGTCAATGACATTTAAGTCATATAATGACCCAAAAGTGAAGTATGATGTGATCAAGTAATTGAAAACTGAGGGAACCTTAATAGAAGAATGGGTGTACTTACCTGGGATAGCATTATTGATTCTCCCATTCACAAAAAGGCACTCATATTTCCATGAGAGCTTTAAAAGTATAATTTCACATTTATCAGTTTTATTTATAACTTGCAATAATGCAGAGCAATTTTTGTGTGTCTCTTCCCTATCTCCGTCTCCAAAACCTCCTGCTGTATGGTCAGACATTCCAGGAGATAACTCTTATCCTATTGTTAACTTTGTTGCTATGGCATGTTGTCAAGGGGATGCTTGTGATTGAGTGTACCGGCGAATGAATTCAAATATGTAACATCATCATCCCTACACAAGTTCCAAACTTTATTATTCTATTTAGATGTGGAGCACAATCTTCCATCCTCTCCTAAGGGGACCACCTTGTTCTTTGCAATTTGGTTTTTATCAGATCATCTTTACTAATATCGCAAACATCAAAATCATCAAAATATTCTTCACCCCTGTTATTCTGCAAGCAAAATCCAAATATTCTTTTTTCTGAGTGGTAAGGAATAACATCAATACCTTGGCTGAAAAAATAACCACAGTTTTGCAGGATCAAATTCTCATTTACTCTAGAATTTAAGGTCACTCTTGATCTCCTACCATAGGGGAATGTGAATTTGTCTATTATTACGATGTACCATCTTTAATGTATCAGTACTTGATAAGCAATTCAAAAGAAATTATCTGTTCAACAGTATTACCTGATCATCAAAAAGTAAAATAAAATATAAAATAGATTTTAATTTAGAGCTATTAGTTACATTTTGTGTAGGTGTGATTTTCTTATCCTTCAGGAGAATATTAACTAGTACCTTGGAAGAACACCTTAACATAAGGATTTGGAGTACGAGTAGACGTTGTGGAATTTGCTCTACCAGTTGATTTTTTGTGCATCCAAATTTGACGAAGTCACAGTCCAATTCAAATAGTCTGAGACATCCAGTTGGTTGTTATATGTAAAGAAAGGGCAGGAACACTTTCTTCCACTTCCACAGAAATGACATCAGAATCTGGAATTGGTGCAAACCGAAGTTTCCCAGGGTGTCTTTTATTTTTCATTTTAAGTTTTTTTTGCTGATCTTTTCATAGATTTTTGCTTAGAGCTTTACCCAATGAAGAGATGAATTTCTTGTTATCTCTTTTAAAAACAAAACAGGGCAGCGGAGGACCCTGAGTGAGTGACTGGTGTCTTACTCACAATTGTCTCTTCTATTGGTTCTTCAAATAGGTTTTTTAAAGAGTACGTTTGTAACATGTCACTGGTTCTCCTCTTGATTTTATTTACATTTCTTTTTGGCCTACTTGGTTGATCACCTTTGACACCAAGATTTTTATATACCAGCTAAGGCATTGAGAATTGGACTTGCTGAGCCCAAAGCTATGACTGCCTAAACTTTGGCTAAAATCAGCTTGATGTTCGGTGGCACCCTTATCCACAACATCCACTTCCTTTGAGGCCAGACTTTTAAGGATCACGGAAAGCGTATTTAGAATATGATCGTAATTATTAGCCAATTTTTCCAGTAGGACTAGAATGGAGGATCAAATTCTTACCAATCAGTGGAAAGGTTTTGAATATTTCACATAATTACCAGAAAGGTTTAAGGAAGCCTGCAGATCACAATCTGGAGTAACAGATACCTCTGAAATATTGAATATGATTTTGTACTAGGAAGAGTACTAAACAATTTCATTATTGTTTTGTGAATATTTATAGGTGTTTTACAAGAAGCAGTGTGCTGTTAATTTCAATGTAGATGTCTGGGAGGGTAAAATCTGCAATTGTTTTTTTATTTGTCTCATATTGGAGCGTTGTCAGTGTTTAAGAATTCTATTTGGGCAAACTTATTGCTAACATCTGTGCACTCCTGTTCTAGTTTGACCTCAAAAATGTGCTTTTTCTGAGTAGATAAATTGACCATGTCGCTTTTTTCCCTCTAAAACAAAAAGAAGGCTGGGCTTGAGGATAAGCCTTTTAGGGCCAGATGTACGACCTGTAAAATAGCGCCTCGCAAATTGTGACTCATTTGCGACTCGCAATTTGCGAGGCACTATTTGGCATGTACAACAGTGTGTTTAACACTGTTTGCGATTCCCAATGGGGTCGCAAATTGCGAGGCTCATGAATATTAATGAGCCTCTCGCAATTTGCGACCCCATTGGGAATGACAGGCCCTCCCAGGGATGGTGGCCTGCTGGGCTCAGCAGACCACCATGTCTGGGACTGCTTTTAAATAAAGCAGTTTTTTTTTAATGCAGCCTGTTTTCCTTAAAGGAAAACGGGATGCAATTTAAAAACAAAAATGAAACGTTTTCATTTAATTTTTTAAGGGCAGGTAGTGGTCCCTGGGACCACTGCCTGCCCTTAAAAATATTTTTAGAGACAGTCACAAAGTGGAAGGTGTCCTCTGGGACCCCTTCCAAATTGAGACTGAATTACCACCCTCTTGAAGAGGGTGGTAATTTGCGAGTGTTTTGCAACCGCAATTGCGGTCACAAAACATTCATACATTGCTTTGCGGATGCAATTAGGAAGGGAACGCCCCTTCCTAATTGCGACTCGCAATTCCTATATAGCGAGTCGCGAATAAATTGCGACTCGCTATTTAGGAATTGTACATGGCCCTGGGCCATTTTGCATGCGCAAACGGGTCGCAAACCCGTTTGCGCATGCAATTTAGGGTCGTACATCTGGCCCCGAGTCATTTAAGTCAAGAGTTTTACGTAGAAGACATTGCTGTCATTGTGTAAAACAAAAATGAGCACCCAATGAAGGCAAATATGAATGCTTCTTTCAATTGCTCTCAATGGAAAGAGGAAATGGGTGAATGTGCTGAGACTTATTTCTGTTAGAAATCTCAAGCTGCAGCTTAAGCAACTTACTCACTGAGGATAGAGTAAACCTATTTCTCAAAGCCCTGTTGTTAGACTTGGTCCACTCTGCAGGGTCACTCCCAAAACTTTTTGCCATCACCCTCATAATTTTTTGTTGGCCTTTGGACTGTGTGCACTTTACGATTACTAACCAGTGCTAAAGTGCTTGTGCTCTCTCCCTAAAGCATGGTAACAGTGGCTTACACCTGATGGCATATTTAACTTACTTATAAGTTCCTTGTAAAGTGGTACACCATATAACCATGGGCCTGCAACACTTATTGTGCTAGCCCTTTAAAACATGTCACAGGTCTGCTATTAGAACCTGAATGCAATTTTAAACTGTCAATTCAACTTGGAAAAATAAACCCCTTGCCCCAAACTTCCCTTTTATTATACATAAGTCACCCCTAAGGTAGGCCCTATGTAGCCCATAGGGCAGGGTGCATTGTAATTAAAAGATTGGAAGTGTACTGTTAAGTTTTACATGTCCTGGTAGTGAAAAACTCACAAATTAATTTTTTACTACTGGGAGGTCTATCTCTCCTATGGGATAATATTGGGTTACCTTATTATATTTAATAAGTGCTAACATTTGATAGGTAACAGGTAGGGATTTACCTTTGATGTCTCAGAAATTGTAGTTTAAAATCCTCTTTAATGGTACAGTCGGATTTTAAGTTACAATTTTGAAAATGACACACAAATTGGCATTTTTCTGCCCTAGCTATTTTTTGCCTGCAGTCTGTTCCTGGGTTACATTACTGGGTGTAGTGGACAGTTAGACTTTGTATCTTCCTCTCAGACAGCCACATAATAGAGGGATTAGGTTTGCTTGAGTGGGCCCTCACTGGCAGGATGGGGTGGAGTCGGACACAGACCCATTTGCAAATCAATAGGCTGTGCCCTGCCTTCACACAAATACCTTTACAGTAGTCCATTGTGAGTGCAGCCAGGCTGGTGCCTGGGCAGGAAAGGTAGGAGATTCCAAACACTTCAAAGGGAATCTCTAGAAACTTCTCTCGAGTTCAAAGAAGGCACCAGGTATAAAAATAGGACCCCGAAAGCCACTCTTCAGTTCACTTTCTGGACCTGTGGAAGGACTCTCAGAAGGCTGCTTGCTGCTGTGGCCTGCTGCGTATTTCAGAAGACTGCTTTAATGCTGTTGTTGTAAATACTTTATTTCGGCTGAAGGCCATAAAAGTTTCATAGTAATACAATCATTCACAGTAAAATGTAAAATGCATCAAGCAGTATATATATAAATATTCTCAATAAAATAATCATCAATCTTTGAGTAAAAAAATGTAAACCGGTCACTGAGCATTCCATTATAACCACCCCAATGGCTTCTCTTTTAAAATTAGCTAAAAAACTTCATATGATACAGTAAAAGAAAAAGATAACTGGTTATTTCATTCAGTTCGGGATACTTTCCCAGTCATGGGTGCATTGGTCGTTGCAACATCACAGCTTTAGCCCCATTTTGCTTCTTATTAGTCCCATTGTAAACAAATATCGGGATAGGGCAAATATTACATGTGGTGCGGTGCTAGTTGTCAGTACCCTTAGTGCCTCTTGATGCTTCCTAAATCCCAATGAGTTGCACAACGGTCGAATCCATTTCCTCCTTGCCCTGTCATATGCGGGCAGAAGAATAGGATATGTGCTGTATTTTCTGTGGACCCTAAAGTGCGTGTAGTGCATAAAGTACAGGAACGGTCTCCCTTTCCCCCCCAATTTGCTGTATGGCTCTTAGTCTGTAAGATGTTATACCTTAACTTTAAATAAAGAGCTCTTGCTAAGTGCGGTTGTACATTGTTGAGGAATTCTTCATAACTCAGGTTTGGTTTAATGATAAGGAATTGAGTTGTTAACCTTCCTGATCTTGGCTCGCAATGAAGTGCGTGCACTATGTATAGCTAATAAGTTCTCTTTAGTATGTCTTTGCAACTAGATGTTAAACTATGCGGCTCTGTCCAGTATGAACTGAGACCTAACTCTATGAGCCATTTCTTTACAAATCTTAACCAAGGGAAGGTGAGACATGTATCAATAGCCAACAGTTCTCTTGCACCTTCTCTATATGCCACTAGTTCTGGTGTTATCCACAAGTGTATCCAATAAAGCAATGGTCGTAAAGTTGTAATTTGCCCTATGCGCCTCATGTTTAAATCATAGAACATTGGGATAAGTGGTGTTGATGAGGGCAGCCCCAGTAGTCTACTCGCAAACTTATTTTCCCCAGTTGTTAGTTGTTTAGTGTCGCCAATGCCCCATAGCTCTGATCCATACAATGCTGCTGCCTGGACCTTACATTTATATAGCTCGAGGGCTGGTGTCACAGGTTTGCTTGAGGACAAACTATACTTCTTAAGGACAGCCCCTGCCTCCTGGGCTAGCCATAATGCTGAATGATTAACCTGCTGCTTCCATGCTAATTTAGAGTTGAGCAGTATACCCAAGTAAATAAAGTTAGTGGCGTTTTCTATTTTCCGGTTGTTCAACTTAAAATTATTTCTAAAACCCTTGTGTGGATTTATGGCCATGTACTTGGTTTCGCTACTGTTTATTTCTAGGCCTTTTGCGTTGCAGTATCTATTAAAATCATCCAGTAAAATATTGTAATCCCTTTGGAGTCTGCGAAATCAGGATGGTATCATCTGTGAACAGCAGCGCCGGTACCAGGTTTCCGTTCAATTTTGGGGGCGTCATTTTCCGTTTTTTGTAGATGATTTACCACGTCATTGATGTAGAGTGAGAACAGGGTGGGAGCAAGTACACATCCCTGTCTCACTCCTCTATCTATTGGGATTGGTTTTGTGAGTTCCCCATTCACGCCCCAGCGGACTCTAGCATAAGTATCATTGTGCAACCTTTTCATCTGTGTTAACAAGCTAGGGGGAACTTCTTGTTTTTTTAATGAGTCCCATAGTAAACGTCTGGGTAAGAGGTCGAAAGCCGCCCTCAAGTCTACAAATGCTATGTAGATGTGGCCCTCCTTTACCTTGACATATTTCCAGATGACGCACAGAAGTCTGAAGACTTGGTCTTCTGTACTTATGCATGATCTGAATCCTGCCTGGTACTGGGACATTATATTATTAGTTTCTATCCAGTCGTCGAACCTGTTCAATAATTGTCTGGCGTAAATCTTTTGGAGTACATCTATCAGGCTGATTGGCCTGTAATTCTTGGGTTTCTGTTTGCTGCCTGTTTTGTGAATAGGGACAATTTCAGCCCCTTTCCACGTTACCGGTATTGGTGCACCTGCTGCTATTGCGTTGCAGAGGAGGTTAACATACGGGACCCAAACCTTTTTATCGTGTTTGAATAGGTCTCCAGGGAGTCTGTCTAGTCCCGGTGCTTTTCCCTGCTTGATGGTGTCTATAGCATATTCAGTTTCTTTCAACAAGAAAACGATCACTTCTCTGTCTCCCTCATTACTAGCATGCTCACCATCTTCAGTAGAAGTGGACCGGAAACTGGAGTACAAGTTAGTAAAATGCTCGGTCCAAACTGCTGAATCCAAATAATGCTCCATTCTCGCTACTTGGTCCTTGCCCCCACATGCTATTATTTTCCAAAACTCAGCTGAGTTATTGGTTTTTGCTGCCTGTAGGAGGTCGCTTTAATGCACCTGGAAGACCTGCCTACCTTGAAACCACATAGGCCAGCTCTGCTGTTTGAGCCCTTTTGCACTACTTGACCCCAGAACTGCAAGAGTGACTCCAAGGGCTTGTTGGATGGCCTCCTGATCATATCCTCAGGGATTGAAAAGGCTCCAACCATCTTGAACCCACACCTGGACCCAGCCTGTGTAAGTTCTAATCCTCCAAGCGATGCCATTCCAGTCCTGGGCCCTTGGAAGTGGTGCTAAACGTGCCCAAATAGGAAAATCCAAAAGTCGGAAAAGCCCAAGGTGCATCACTGGTCAACCTAACTTAGACTGTCGGAAGGATCAGAGTGGCCCATCAGGAGACACCTGTACCTTGCAGTAAGTGTGACTATAGGATGGTGTTCCCACTCTGTCTCTGAGTTAGGATCATCATTGATGAGACATGGGTACGCAGATGGTATGTGTCTCCAATAAGGGCAAGTATAGCCATTTATGAGTTCCCTACCAGATAGTGAGAAGACTAGGCGGGAACATTACTAGAACCTTTTTTTAGGGATCTGTATCCTGATGAATGCCAATGACCCTACCGGGCGGCAATCTAGGGCAAAAACATGTTGATACAGCAGATAGGGTAATGGTGTCGTTACTTTCCCATATACCCATACTACCAATTTTATTTTAATCCTGCCAAGTGGGATGCACAATAAAGGTCTCGGATACCCACTTAGACAGTTTTTGCATTAGGGACCCCTAGCCATTGAATTCTTTCTTTTCTATTTTTCTTTGTGCTCCTCCCTGAACGTTGGTCTGCGTCAGGGAGTAGTTGAGGCTCTATGATGAAGCATGTCACTCATTGAGTAGGTGAGGGCAGTATTAATAACCCTTTGGGATTCCCAAATTGGTCCTCTACCCTTAAAGGTAACTCTGACACAATAATTTCTTGCCTCCTCCTTAGGGTGTGTTGATTGCTAGCGCTTTCCCCTTTTTCCTGTTACTTTTATTTCAGGGTGGGACCTTGTGGCCCACTCCCCAGTGGGTAAAAGACTCCTTTATCCATTACCCCTTAGGACACGTCCTTCTCATTCAGTGAGTAGTATAAGTTGCCAGGGGAACGAGGGAAGGCTTAATCTCTTGTCCCTTCTTTGTTGAGGATTAAGTCAACCTAACTTAGTGGCAGCTCCCACTATGTTCTTCGCCACAGCAGCAAATCTTGTTCAGCAATCCTTCGCAGAAGGGATATCCAGTCTCGTGGAGCCCTTGTTGGCTACAGCTTACAGCTTAGTCCAGCAGAATGTTTTCGACTTCCAAAAAAGAGAATGTAGAAATCTTCACCGTGATTTGGTCCAGTGTTCCCTGAAGATGATATCTCCTCCTCAAACTCTGCCTGCAGCCTTGCCCCGCTGAACTTCTCCGACGATTTTTGTTCAAATTTTCTCTAAATCCAAAGGTAATCACCGACCTGGCTCAATCGCCTTCTCCTGCTGGACCCACACTTAATCACAGTCGGACATATTTTTCAACCTTGACCCGATCTTGCGCAATTAGATGTCTACAATTGGTGGTTTAATGTTTTAGGCACTAGTTTTTACCTTAAACATTAAAAATTCATAATTCCGGCTTACTGATTGAATTTTTGTTGTTTAGATGTGAAATAATTTATTAAAAGGTACTCCATTTTTCTAAAATGTTGTGGGATTTGTCTTGTGTTTTGTTTTAACTGTATTACTGTTTGTAAGCTGCATAAATACTTTACACATTGCCTCTAAGTTAAGACTGAATGCTTTTGTGCCAAGCTATCAGAGGGTTAGGCACAGGTTAATTTAGTGACTTTTGTGGTTCATCCTGACAGGGATTGTGGCTGTTGCTTGTGCAGGGTTAACACCCCACTCAATCAACAACCGAATTTTTAAAACAAGTTTTCCAACCTTTACTGATCCTTGTCATGCCAGTGCCTCTGCGCCCATAGGGGCTTGAAAGGGTCTTACAAAGGCAGAGGAAGGCACAGAGTGCAGGGAACGATGGTGGGCCTTCCATATAGATCATGCCACACAGAATATTAACATGGGTTTCTTCTTTATGGAATCATGGACGCCATAAGTTCCTAGATGAAGTTGGAAATTGTCCATAAAAATTGTCCAATCCATGATGGCAGTCTCTCGATAAGACACTATGTGAATTTTCCAATCCTAGAAGTGGCAGAGTTTTTTTCTTTGAGGTCAGTTCTTGTTACAGTTAAATAAAATGCAGAACTTGAAAGGGCAAGACAAGTAACAATGCATTAACTTTTAGATTTTTCGGTGTGTTCTTCGCTTACTTGCAATATATTTTTGTTCCTGATTTGTCACAGTGGACTGTGTATTTCCTTGTTAATTATACTCCTGATCTCTTGCCTTGTTATCTTTGATAATATTGTATTTTTTCATTCAAAAGTTCTTGGATCATGTTCCTTACGGATCATTTGACTCTGGACCTGATACCCTGCTTGGATGTTGCCTCCCCCTTTATGTCATTGAAGATTGGCACCTTGCTGATTACACCAACACAAGCTACATTTTCAATTCAGATCGACACAGATTTCCAAAGGAGGATTTGTTTTCTTTATGAGTTTTTCCTCCTAGTGGTGACCTTCTAAAGGAGAAATCTATCACCTTTCATGTGTAATATTCTGTGCAGTGTGGCACCATGATTACTGCAAGGAGTCACCCTTTCTTTGGGCTACTGAGAAGGGCACTCAACAGACCTTTGTTGTATCCAATCCTTGGCATAATACCACAAATAGATGATAGTGACATAAAAAACAAGTCTTCCTAACTCAACATAGTCACTGTAGCTCATGATAGCATAGGTTCAATTCATGCTAGTGTCCCTGTACATGGTATATGAGCATTATTAGTGGCTGTAAATGCCAAATGGAACCCAACAGCATGTACTACAGGGTAGAAGATGTAATGTAATGTAAAGGAGTCTTGTATAGCGCATGCTGTCACCCTTTGGGTATCCTGGCGCTGTGACCTACCGAGTTGACAAAGGTACCTGTAAACGACTTGCCCAGGGAATCATAACTCAGATTACTTCTACCTAGGAAACAGCGAGGTTTTCAGCCTCTTCCTAAATGGGAACGTAGAATGAATTTGCCTGATGTCTAAGGGGAGTTCATTCCATAGCTGTGAAGCTGCCACGCCAAAGGCTCTGCCACCAGACTTAGTTTTCTTAAACCTTGAGGTATTCACCAAGTTTGCACTTGACGAACGAAGATTTCTCATGGGGGCATACCAGGTAAATTTCCTCTGCAGGGGTTCGGGGCCCATTCCGTGTACTGCTCTGAACACAATACAAAGGGATTTAAATTGTATCCTCTGGTGGACTGGCAGCTAGTGAAGGTCTTTCAGGGCCATAGAAGTTGAAGATCTACGCTGCCTGTTCAGAGCTAATTTGGCCGCTATTGACTGGATCCTTTGCAACCTCTGTATCGTTGAGTTTGAGGCACCCAAGTACAGTGAGTTGCAGTAGTCCAGCCTGCTCAGAATCACACACCTCACGACTTGTGATCTGGTGGCAGCAGGCAAGAGCGGCAGAATCTTTCGTAGAGCTCTGAGCAGGGAGAAGCACGTGCTAAATGTTTTGTTGGCTTGTGATTCCATCTGGAGATTATCATCCAGCAGAACCCCCAAATTACGCACCGTTTTAGCTGGTGCCAGAGGTTTATCTGTTGGAGTAAGTTGAAATTCTGAAGGAAAGTGACGAGCAATCTTGGTTGTTGAGCAATGTACAATCTCTGTTTTATCTCCATTAAATTGTAAGGAGTTGATTCTGAGCCATTTTGTAGTTTGTTGCATACACTCCTGAAATTTGTTCAGGGAAACTGCCTGGTTCCCTTCTAGTGAAAACACCAGTTGCATGTCATCTGCATAGATTACAAGATCAATGTCAAAGGATTTGATAATGGAAATGAGAGGGCGCATATAAATATTGAATAAAATTGGGCTTATAGCTGATCCCTGTGGTACCCCGTGGCACACGGGGGGTTTTGAGGGTGTGAAAGGTGGAATTGTTACTGCCTGTTGTCTACCCGTCAGGTATGAACGTAACCAATTCAGTGCCAGACCTTTCACTCCGATATTCTCTAGTCTTTTCAGCAGAATACTATGATTCACCGTATCAAATGCGACCGACATATCCAATAGTACCAGTACACTCGAGTTGCCATTGTCAGCCCGCATTCTTAGGTTATCTAATACTGTCACTAGGGCGGTTTCAGTTCCATGTCCCGGGCGAAACCCAAATTGGGCCTCATCTAGCAGATGTCAGTTAACAAAACCTTTCAAGTTTGATCCTTTGCTTCACCCAAAAACAGCAGTACCCTTTGAAATAGGTATGTCAACATATCAGTCCATTACCACCAGATTGTAGCTATAGTTTCACTTAGTCTCTCTATATATGTATGGTCAGGGTGCAAACCAGAGCTTTAAAATATTGCACATATAGTAGTGAGAGTACTGCTCCAATTCTCTAATGCAAAAGGAGTCATAGAGATGTCAAATGACATGCTCATACTGGCTTTAACCTTTAAGGTATTCAGTAAAAGGTTGCCATGGCTAAATAGACTTTATACCACAAAGAGAGCATGATACAACTCACAGAGAACTCCATTAAGAATAAACATGGGTGTTCCTGGTGTTCCAGAGGGCATTAATCCTTATAGTCAATCTGTTATAGGAATTGCAGGACACCAGGCAAATCTTACCAGCTAGGCTGGCTCCTTCTACATCTGCTTCTCGTTATCAAGGGTTGGACATTTTACGGTGAAATTGTTTTCTCAGAAAACAATATTTGGATCCACCTATTGAGAGCCTGTAGCAGTAGCACCTGCAAAAGACACAAGATCTGTGAGTGTGCTCCCATTGCCTAGTCTAAAAAGGAGATACAGATGTCAGATGACTCAGTAAAACTCTTCTATGAGACACATTATTCACATCCATCCAGTCACATTGCCACAAAGACTACAGAGCTCAGCACAGTCAGAAAACTCAGTGGTCGTGTCTGCAGTTGTGTGAAGCAGACACTTCAGCAAGGATTACTTGGATCCTTCCCTTGGTGTCAGGTCAGCATTCCCAGTGGTAGCTGTGCTAGATGTGCCTGACACCAGTAAAGAATTTACACTTAACGACACTTGCATCTGAAGACCATCACACTCAGAACTATTGCAGTATGAACTTTTTTTGGAGAGCATATGATATAGGAATCAAAATATTTCTTTTAAGTAAAAGTCTGAACATGTAGGGTGAATAGGCTTGCATCTGACAAGTATACATGACAGTCACAGGCTTATGCTTGACTAATTGAAACAGAGATCATGTTTACAAATTTTGAGGAACCAGGACCACTTGGGTAATGTTAAATCAGAGAAGCTCATCTTATCTTCCTTATCATGTTACAAGGAGTGTGTCTGGTTTCAAACTAATAGTTACCGCTCATAAAGATGGTGTTTGTTAGGAAACATTTAATACCCAAATTCTGGGACCAGCAGGAAATACAGGTGTCTCACACCTTTGATCTCAACCTTGATGTCACGGTCTCAACAGAATACTTTGAAACAGAATGAGATATTGCCCATGGCAAGAACTTCTTTAAAGACCTATAGGCATATGCACCACTACATGATACTGATCTGTATTTTGATACAAATAACCAATCGGGCATGTACTCTTTCCACAGGTATACGAACATGTTCTTATACTGTTAACATTTCATCAGCATGATTGTTCCTTATTAGTAATGGGAGCACTCTTCAACTCTGAACTGGCAGAGTATGAGAAAGAAGAACACCACGATGGTAAGTAGATTGCACTTTATTTAATGATCAAGTGTATCATAAACACAAAGCAGCACCAGCCATCAGCGATGCCTCCTTCTTCCGCCTGTTGGAATCCTCATACCTCACATATCTTTCTTACATCCACGCATTCCACACACACATCCAACCAGAGGATTCCAACACGATACCACACACCTTTGACCCATAGATCACACCCCAAAATGAATCCCTGAAATACATACTACAATAATGCAAACAGAAATGCAAGAACATAAATGGAACAGAATATAGCTATCCCAACTTGTAATCAGCTAAATAAGCCGGGGTTTTCCTCATCATCCCACCACGTCGTACAACACAATCATTACCAACACTGTCACAACTTGTTGCGTCCTTCTCTTCACAATCATTACTAACACCCTCACACCTTGTTACATCCTTCCTTCCCCTACTCATCTCTACCACTCCTTCCCTACCCAAACATACCCCTACATTCACCTTCATTTGCATCATTTTTGCTAGATATACTTACACCATTCTGCACATTACACCAACTTATAACACGCAAATTCCATCACCTACCAACCTCCAACTCCACTGCACTACCCAAAACCTTCCTCACCCTCAACGGACCTGACCAACTAGCAGCTCCCTTTACCACTCCTCTATGGTTCTTCACATGAACCAACTGGCCCACCTTAACTATGGGCCAACAATCCTTGCAGCTCCGTGCACGCACAGTGCGTTCCTGAAATTCCTAAACCCTTGACCTCATACCTTCATCGCGTTCCATCTCACTCCTCCTTACAGTCCTTCTCTTTAACCACCATGGAACCAACAGCGTGGAGGGCTTCCTTCCCCTCAACACTTCAAAAGGTATTTTGCCAGTCACTGAATGAGGTGTCAACACTTCAAAAGGTGTTTTGCCAGTCACTGAATGAGGTGTCACACGATAAGCCAACAGCCTCTCTTGCAATGCTTCCCTCCAAGTTAAACCTGCCACCAAAGCCAATTGGATAGCCTCCTTGACCACTCTATTAAAACTTTCCACCTGGCCATTTCCATCTGGGTGATACAATGATGTCCTCACGTGCTTGATAACCATTTCTGTCAAAAATCCTTGCATTTTATCAGATTTCAATTGCGTACCATTATTCGAAACAATCACTTCCGGAACACCTTCTTGTGCAAACACATCCTTCAAAAACTCAATGATGACCTCCGTGGTCACACTACTCACCATCCTTACTTCTGGCCCCTTTGAGTAATAGTCAATTAACGCAATAGCATAATTGTCCTTAGCTGACAATGCAGAAATAGGAACCATAAAATCAATAGCTAACTTTTGCCATGGCCCCTCCGGTAGCTCTACATTGGTCAAAGGAACACTCAAGGGCTTAGCTAACTTATCACTAGTATTGCACGCCTTACAAATCCAGGCAGAATGGTCCACCATATTATCAATTCCAGGTCACCAAAAATTGTCCTTGATTTTCCCTTTGTACTTGACATACCGCCATGACCTTTATGTCCTATGTCAATAATAAGGTTCAGCACTCCCACAGGGGGTACAATCCTGTCACCTTTCAAAATGATGCCATTTGACACACACAATTCCTCCTTTATCTTCCAAAAAGCATTACATTCGCCTCGTAATGACGTCTCCCTTGGCCAGCCACTTACAATGTATTTCTCCACAGCCCCCAGCACCAGATCCTTCCCCATTTCTTGTAACCATACATCTTCCAATAGCATAGGATCATCCACACTCTTCTCACTTTCACCAGCCACAATATCCTTGAACGTAAAGGCAACCTCACACTCATTTACACTTATTTCAAATTCAGTCACACTATGTTGGAAATGGCCCTTTTTGCAGGGTTATCCCAAAACTTTTTGCTTCTTCCTCCTTTGTTTTTCCTGACCTGTGGTTGTTGGCTAAAGAACTCTGGGCACTTTCCCACTGCTGATCAGTGCTAAAGTGCATATGCTCTCTCTGAAAATTGTTATTATGATTGTTATCCAAGATTGGCTTATTTGTTTTACCAGTAGGTCCCTAGTAATCTGCACTGAGTGTGCCAGGGCTGGTAAATCAAATGCTACTAGTGGGCTCGCAGCACTGGTTGTGCCACCCACATGAGTAGCACGGAAAAGATGTCTCAGGCCTGCCACCGCAGTGCCTGCGCACAGTTGTGTACCCACTTGCCTGTCCTCACCCTTCCCTTTTCTTACACATTGGACACCCCTATGGTAGGCCAAAGGTACCCCCCTGGGCAGGGTGCAGTGTATGTGAAAGGTAGGACATGTACTAGTGTGGGTAACATGTCCTGATAGTGAAATACTGCCAATTTCGTTTTTCACTATTGAAAGGCTATCTTGCCCATAGGACAGAATGGGGAATGCTGTGTCCCATGTGTACCTGCATATCTTCCCATAGCGACAAGATAGAAATTTGGAGTCTGGTACCCCTGAACTCAGAATTTAATTACACATCTTTTAGTGAAGATGGTTTTTAAATCCTAAGTTTGGAAATAGCACTTTTAGAAAGTGGCTATTTTCTTGTTCAACCTTTCTGTGTGCCTCTGCCTGTTTGTGAATTGACCGTCTGGTTTGTGAGTGACAGGGCTGGGGGTGGCTGCAGGAGGCTGGTGAGTCAGCACTAGGATGAATAGACCTAACTACATGTAGAGTGGTGGGAGGAGTTGCACCTGGGTCTGAATAGGGCTGTGCCTGCCTTCCACAATGCTGGCTCCACCTCCTGCGGTGTGTCTGATGACCCTGGCCCACACTCACAAAGGAAGGAGAGGTACCCTGGCAGAATGCACCCTGAACTGGTTTGGACTGGGTTCAGGACCCCACACACCTGAAGAACAAAGACTTTTGGGGTATAAGTAGCTGTGCTGAAACCCCAGTAAAATTAGACTACTTTTTGCCAACAAGATGAATCCCTGCCAAAGAATATCAGCTGAAGAGACTGGAAAGGAAGACTGCCCTTGCTGTGTGTTCTGGGGCTGACCTACAGTTTGCTGTTACTACTGAGGACGGGAACAGGGGACTTTGCTGTGTGCTGTGTTCCCCCCACCTGCTTGAAGGAAGGACTTTGCTGTGTGCTGTGTCCTAAGTGTCTCCAAGGGCCTGAGAAGAGCTGGCCTCCTGTTAAAACTAAGCCTGGGCGTAGTTCGCGAAGTCGCGCTACGCGAAGCTACGCAAAGTGCAGTTCGCACTACGCGAGCTACGCGTAGCACTACGCGAACTGCGTAGTGCACTGTTCGCAATGATTGCACAGTGCCGGATGCTTGTCCGCACTGTGCAATCATTGAAAACGGCATCTTGCACAGTGCGAGCTGTCTTTACTGCCGCTCGAGTAGATTTTTACTCGAGCGGCAGCTTTCTCAACGCGGACTGGTAGTTTCTCATCGCGAGCGGTCGCGAGCATACGCGACCACTCGCAATGAGAAACCTGACCTCCCGCGTTGAGAATCTCGCTGGGAGGTTTATTTTCCACGCTCGCGATCGGCAACTTGATGTTGCTGATCGTGAACGAGGAAAAAGTCTCGCCGGGATGTCATTTTGCTTGCTCGCGGTCGCCAACTTGACGTTGAGGACCGCGAGCAAGCAAAAAATGACCGCTGCACTACGCTACGCGTGTTTGCACTGTGCTACGTGCAATTTGCGTTGTGCGAAGTAGCGCAAACTTCGCAAACTACGCGAGCGTAGCGCTTTGCCCAGGGTTAGTTAAAACTCAGGAACACAAAAGTTTACCCAAGACTACTTCTGCAATCAAGAGGAATCTCTGCCCAAGAAGATCAGCTGAAGAGACTGAGGAAGACTGCCCTTGCTATGTGTTCTGAGGCTGACCTGCAGTTTGCTGTTTCCACTGAAGGAGAGAAAAGGGGACTTTGCTGTGTGCTGTGCTCCCCCCACCTGCTTGAGGAAAAGACTTTGCTGTGTGCTGTGTCTTGAAGAGTCTCCAAGGGCCTGAGAAGAGCTGGCCTCCTGTTGGGAACGCAGGGATATCAAGGTTCCCAAGGAAACATTATGCAAGTAGCTGTGTGCGTGTCTCTGCGCACAGCCTGTGCTTTTGGTGAAGACTGCCTGCCCGTGTGATTCTGGGGCTCGGTGTGCGATCGGCACACAGCGGGGCTGGGTGAGGTCTGCCGTACCTTTATCTTGCTAATCCAGCGCTCAAGAGTGCGTGCCGGTGCACTACCCGAGGCCGTCAGCAAAGGGGCCGAAATCACCGCCGATGGCCCGGTACAACTAGCAGGAGAAGTGCTGTGCCCAGAAGAAATCACCGCCACACCTCGAGCTGAGCGCCCGAGGCCGGGTTCGCTGAGGAGAAAGGAGCCGCAAGAACTCTTCACCCCTGCTGGCCCGGAGTCCGCTGACGTCATTGCCGTGCCGCGCTGAGATTGGTCTCAGCCTTCAGGGATTCCCGCCTCGTCATTGCCGTGCCGCGCTGGGATTGGTCCCAACCTCGGGGGCTTCCCCCACGCTTGTTCTGAGAAGCGGAGCTGCGCCTGAGGCCGGGGAGCGTCCCGACGAAGAAATCGCCCGGACTGTTGAGCTCCAGCCGCATTGCCCTAAGGTAACCAGAAGCTGAATAGTACAGCGCCCACTCGCGCCTGGCAACCCGGGGTGATTGTCTTTAAAAGAAACCAGCAGTGTTACCGCCTTGCTAGCAAGGTGGTGAGCTCGCGCACATTGGGGGGACGCAGGGGTGATTTGCTAATTCCCGCATTCCCTAGCCAGCAGTACTGACGCGCACGTCCCTGCTACAGCGGAAGCACCACATTTCATTACCACAAGAGGTGAACTGTGTTACAAAGGTGAACTGTGTTACAAGGGTGAACTGTGCGAGCACAAGGAACATTATTGAAGTGAGCTTTTGGCTAAAAATATAACAAGGAACCATTTTCAAGGACAGAGAAACTATTATTTGTATGTATGTGCATTTTGACGTTTTGATCTGACCTAAACCATATAAAGATATTATATTTTTATAGTAACTGGTGTAGTGTCCATTTGTGGTGTTTCACAGTGTTACTGTGGGTGTTGGTGCAGATACTTTACACATTGCCTTGGGGATAAGCCTGTCTGCTCGTGTCAAGCAACCAAGGGGGTGAGCAGGGGTTATCTACAGTGTGTTTCCCCCTTACCCTGACTAGAAGCAAGGGTCCCTATTTGGTCAAAGGTACCTACCTCTGCCAACTAGAGACCCCCATTTCTAACATTGGTGGTCAGCGGTGAGGATTTGAACTTGTGTTTGCATTTGACCCACAGTGATTGGTGAACATCACTAGCTTAGCGCAGATCACTATGCAACCACATACTGAACTTTTTGGTTTTTTTTGGTTCTATTTTTGCATAACGCCCAGGAAGCGTCATGTCTCAGAAGGGGAGTGCAGCAAATGAGAAGGCAGAATTGGAATTTCATATTGAGGATCTGTATTCTTACAAAAAGGATGAGCTCAAACAATTTTGCAAAGATTTTGGTTGCGCCATGAGAAGCAGCTCCAGGAAGGAGGAGCTGCAGGAAGCCTTGAAGGCCTGGTGGGAGGCTAAAGAGGCGGAGGAGGCAGATGCTGAAAATGGAAGGGAGAATCCAGGAAGGGAGGGTTTTGGATCACACGATCTACCAATGGGCACACCAGCCTCTGGAGCTGGCAGCCACCATTCCAGTAGGGGATTCTCCCCAGAGGAGTTACAAGAGAACCAAAGGATCAGGGAACATGAGCTTGAAGTCATGAGGCTCAAAGACAAGGCAGAGGAGAGGGCTCGTGCCTTGGAAGAGGGCAAGAGGGCCCGTGCCTTGGAGGAATTGAAATTGACCTTGGCCCATGAATTAAGGATGAGGGAGCTTGATATGGAGCTCGAGAGGCTTGAGGCCATGAGTGTCTCAGCTGAAGAAGAAAAATGTGTAGCTCAGGAAGTGAGCTTTGCTGAGTTGGAGGTGGAGTCCAGCTCAGATGGTGGCAGCAAAATTGAGTTATCTAGTGCTGAGGGAGCAGTACACACACCCAGAGATGTGGCGCCTGACTTGAGGGAGGGAGTTGACATACACCAGGGTGTTCAGGTTTATGAGGTAGCTCCAGTGATGTGCAGTGTCCCTGAAGTAGATTGGGGAACTGACCCAGGGGATCATATTCCTAGTGATGGGAGGGACGCTCTACTGACTCTAGATGAGAGGTGCAGGGAGAGGGGTTCCCCCATGGTAGAAGTCCTGGTGTGTGAATGTGGAGACCGCCCAGAAGAGTGTGGGTTGAGTGACAGAGACAGTCAGACACTGTCTTGCCAATCTCAGGAGAGTGGTGTGGGGTACTTGTGTGAGGCACTGGATGGTGAGGCAAAGGGTAGCTTGGTTAATAACTGTGGGGGGCTGTGTGATTCATTTGTTGGAGAGCATATTTTAAGTCCCTGTTTTCCAGAGCTATGCCAACACCTGGTAGAGTGTGAGTTCTCTGAGTCCAGGGAACTTGCGTTGGAGGCAGACCTCTGGCTGTGTGCTAGAGGGTCTGAAGAGGCATTGGGGAGTGATTCCAAAAGTAGTGGCTTGGGTATCTTCCAGTCCTGTGTGGTGGAAGAGGTTCAGTGTAGCCCAGCTAGGTCTCAGTGTAGTGGGAGGGGTGTAGGGGCTCACGTCCGGTCTCAGTGGAGAAGGAATGAGTGTGGGACTGTGTGTCCCAAGGTGCCCGAAACCCAGTCTGAGGGCCTGGAGGGTTCCCTAAGGGAGCGCCAGGTCGGGGGCCTAGGCTGTACTTGTAGGCCATATGAGGAGGATCTCCTAGTGTCAGGAGAACCTGGAGCATCTGTAAACGGAGTTCCAGTGGTTCTGTTGTCTGGCGGTGCCGCTCCAGTTGGGAGGGTGCAGAATACCAGAGTGAGGGGAGAACCAGTGGGTCAGGGGCCAGCCAGAAGGGCTGAGCCTCACAGAAGTGACCATGGTGACACCACTTCTGTCCTGGGGGATCTTCGCGCACTGTCTGGTAAACAGGGGGCGGGAGATCTGCACCAGGTAGACTGTCACATGACACAGGAGTCATGTGTCACCCTCGGGGGGGATACTGTGTGAGTCCCCAGAAGTCCTGGTGTGCCAGGCAAGTGTTCAACCGCAGGGTTTAGTCCCTGGGTTGGGAGGCCAGGTTCAGGATCTGCCTGACCTGGAGGGAAGGACCTCTGTAACCAGTGTCCTGACCGGTTTGGCTTCCAGGGGTACCGCTCCAAGTGGGAGGGTGCAGCACTCTGGAAGGGGGTGCAGAGGGAGGGAGTCCTCGCCTCTGACCCCGGTGCAACCTGAGGGTTTAGACCCTAGGTTGGGAGACCAGTTTTAGGGGAGAGGTCCTGAACTGGTGGGAGAGTTGTGTTCTGAGGGTGCCTCTCCTGGGAGGAGAGTGCAGGACCCCAGAAGGAGAGGTAGGGAGAGGAGAGCCTCGCCCGTGATCTCTGGTCAGCCTGAGGGTACAGACCCTGGGCTGGCGGGCCAGTGTCAGGATGCCATACCTGACTTGGCAGGAGGGAGAGTGGAGAAAAGGTGCCAGGCACCTGGGGCTACTGCCCCCCACTTTATGGCACCACAGAGGTTAGAGAGGCCTGACAGGCATGAGGCCTGGCTCTCGTCACTGACCACTGTCAGTGGCCCCTGTGGCTGGTTGTCTTGGTGGACAGAGTTGCCCCTGGGGGGGGCAGGAGTCACACCCTGGGGGTGGACTGGGCCACACAACTGTGTTGGCCAGGTGGGTACTGTCTACCAGTGCGGACACATCTGTGAGCGAAGTAAGGTTAGGCGCTTCACAGATGGGGTCCCCAGGTGAGGAGAAGGGTCCCCCATGGTTTAGCCTAGTGGCCCCTGAGAGTATAGATAGAGGGATGCAACTGGGTTCAGGAAGGCGTAGAACCGGAATAGTCCCCTGCTGTTCGGGCCAGTTTCCGTGTTCTATCGCCCCAAGCAGGGAATCCCATCGAGGTATCGTTTGGTCTACCCTGGCTTTAGGCTGGAAGGGGGTTGTGATGGAAATGGCCCTTTTTGCAGGGTTATCCCAAAACTTTTTGCTTCTTCCTCCTTTGTTTTTCCTGACCTGTGGTTGTTGGCTATAGAACTCTGGGCACTTTCCCACTGCTGATCAGTGCTAAAGTGCATATGCTCTCTCTGAAAATTGTTATTATGATTGGTTATCCATGATTGGCTTATTTGTTTTACCAGTAGGTCCCTAGTAAACTGCACTGAGTGTGCCAGGGCTAGTAAATCAAATGCTACTAGTGGGCTCGCAGCACTGGTTGTGCCACCCACATGAGTAGCACGGAAAAGATGTCTCAGGCCTGCCACCGCAGTGCCTGCGCACAGTTGTGTACCCACTTGCCTGTCCTCACCCTTCCCTTTTCTTACACATTGGACACCCCTATGGTAGGCCCAAGGTACCCCCCTGGGCAGAGTGCAGTGTATGTGAAAGGTAGGACATGTACTAGTGTGGGTAACATGTCCTGATAGTGAAATACTGCCAATTTCGTTTTTCACTATTGAAAGGCTATCTTGCCCATAGGACAGAATGGGGAATGCTGTGTCCCATGTGTACCTGCATATCTTCCCATAGCGACAAGATAGAAATTTGGAGTCTGGTACCCCTGAACTCAGAATTTAATTACACATCTTTTAGTGAAGATGGTTTTTAAATCCTAATTTTGGAAATAGCACTTTTAGAAAGTGGCTATTTTCTTGTTCAACCTTTCTGTGTGCCTCTGCCTGTTTGTGAATTGACCATCTGGTTTGTGAGTGACAGGGGCTGGGGGTGGCTGCAGGAGGCTGGGTGAGTCAGCACTAGGCTGAATAGACCTATCTACATGTAGAGTGGTGGGAGGAGTTGCACCTGGGTCTGAATAGGGCTGTGCCTACCTTCCACAATGCTGGCTCCACCTCCTGCAGTGTGTCTGATGACCCTGGCCCACACTCACAAAGGAAGGAGAGGTGCCCTGGCAGAATGCACCCTGAACTGGTTTGGACTGGGTCCAGGACCCCACACACCTGAAGAACAAAGACTTTTGGGGTATAAGTAGCTGTGCTGAAACCCAGTAAAATTAGACTACTTTTTGCCAACAAGAGGAATCCCTGCCAAAGAAGATCAGCTGAAGAGACTGGAAAGGAAGTTTGCCCTTGCTGTGTGTTCTGGGGCTGACCTACAGTTTGCTGTTACTACTGAGGACGGGGACAGGGGACTTTGCTGTGTGCTGTGTTCCCCCCACCTGCTTGAAGAAAGGACTTTGCTGTGTGCTGTGTCCTAAGAGTCTCCAAGGGCCTGAGAAGAGCTGGCCTCCTGTTAAAACTCAGGAACACAAAAGTTTACCCAAGACTACTTCTGCAATCAAGAGGAATCTCTGCCCAAGAAGATCAGCTGAAGAGACTGAGGAAGACTGCCCTTGCTGTGTGTTCTGGGGCTGACCTGCAGTTTGCTGTTTCCACTGAAGGAGAGAAAAGGGGACTTTGCTGTGTGCTGTGCTCCCCCCACCTGCTTGAGGAAAAGACTTTGCTGTGTGCTGTGTCTTGAAGAGTCTCCAAGGGCCTGAGAAGAGCTGGCCTCCTGTTGGGAACGCAGGGATATCAAGGTTCCCAAGGAAACATTCTGCAAGTAGCTGTGTGTGTGTCTCTGCGCACAGTCTTGGTGAAAACTGCCTGCCCGTGTGATTCTGGGGCTCGGTGTGCGATCGGCACACAACGGGGCTGGGTGAGGTCTGCCGTACCTTTATCTTGCTAATCCAGCGCTCGAGAGTGCGTGCCGGTGCACTACCCGAGGCCGTCAGCAAAGGGGCCGAAATCACCGCCGCTGGCCCGGTACAACTAGCAGGAGAAGTGCTGTGCCCAGAAGAAATCACCGCCGCACCTCGAGCTGAGCGCCCGAGGCCGGGTTCGCTGAGGAGAAAGGAGCCGCAAGAACGCTTCACCCCTGCTGGCCCGGAGTCCGCTGACGTCATTGCCGTGCCGCGCTGAGATTGGTCTCAGCCTTCAGGGATTCCCGCCTCGTCATTGCCGTGCCGCGCTGGGATTGGTCCCAGCCTCGGGGGCTTCCCCCACGCTTGTTCTGAGAAGCGGAGCTGCGCCTGAGGCCGGGGAGCGTCCCGACGAAGAAATCGCCCGGACCGTTGAGCTCCAGCCGCATTGCCCTAAGGTAACCAGAAGCTGAATAGTACAGCGCGCACTCGCGCCTGGCAACCCGGGGTGATTGTCTTTAAAAGAAACCGGCAGTGTTACCGCCTTGCTAGCACGGTGGTGAGCTCGCGCGCATTGGGGGGACGCAGGGGTGATTTGCTAATTCCCGCATTCCCGAGCCAGCAGTACCGACGTGCACGCCCCCGCTACAGCGGAAGCGCCACGTTTCATTACCACAAGAGGTGAACTGTGTTACAAAGGTGAACTGTGTTACAAGGGTGAACTGTGCGAGCACAAGGAACATTACTGAAGTGAGCTTTTGGCTAGAAGTATAACAAGGAACCATTTTCAAGGACAGAGAAACTATTATTTGTATGTATGTGCATTTTGACGTTTTGATCTGACCTAAACCATATAAAGATATTATATTTTTATAGTAACTGGTGTAGTGTCCATTTGTGGTGTTTCACAGTGTTACTGTGGGTGTTGGTGCAGATACTTTACACATTGCCTTGGGGATAAGCCTGTCTGCTTGTGCCAAGCTACCAAGGGGGTGAGCAGGGGTTATCTACAGTGTGTTTCCCCCTTACCCTGACTAGAAGCAAGGGTCCCTATTTGGTCAAAGGTACCTACCTCTGCCAACTAGAGACCCCCATTTCTAACACACTACTACTAGGCAATCGCGATAACCCATCCGCTACCAAATTATTCTTCCCTGGAATGTGCTCGATCTCATAGTGGAACATTTGCAATTTTGACACTAATCTTGCCAGTCTTGTTGTCAAATTTTCCACCCCTTCGGGTCTCAAAATATTTACCAAAAGCTTATGGTCTGTGTAGGTCGTAAATGTCCGTCCCTACACATACATCCAGAATCATTCAGCTGCCCAAGTTGCCGAAGCAACTCCTTTTCAAATACAGAGTAATTGCGTTCTGCTGGTGTCAAAGTCCAAGAAGCATACGCCACGATCCACATCTCATTTCTCATTCTTTGAGAAAACACAGCCCCAATGCCATACCCACTAGCATCCACAGACAACACACAATCAGCCTGACTCAGAAATGATCTCAAACATGGAGCTACAGAAGTCTCTTTTTTCACTGGTTTAAAACATAACTCATGTTCTTCCGACCACACGAATGATACATTTTTTTGGTAACACTCTTAACGGTTCCACTTTAGATGCATAGTTCTGCACGAACTGTGACTAAAACTCCGTGAGCCCTAAAAGTGACACCAACTGTTCCTTATTACATGATTCTGATGCAGCCATAATCGCTTCTATATGGCTGATTTTTGGTCGAATCCCTTCCTTGGATATTACATGGCCTAGGTATTCTATTTCCTGTTCCCTAAATACACATTTCTCATTTCTGACAGTCAAACCATGCTACCTAAGAGTCAATAACAGTGCATGAAATATTCATTGTGAGAATTTTTGTCCTGACCAAAAATTAAAATGTCATCTTGGAACACCTTTGTTCCATGAATCCCTCGAAGGATCCTCGTCATTTCTCTTTGGAATACCGCTGAAGCACTCACCAACCCAAAAGGAATTCTACAATACCAGAACATGCCTTCAGGTGTGATTAATGCTGTACAATGTTTTGAATCGTCTTCCAATTCAATTTGGTGGTATGCACTTGCTAAATCAATTTTTGAGAACCAAGCCACATCACCTATAGATGACGTCAATTCCTGCAGATTTGGCAATGGAAAAGTGTCCACCCATATTGCCGCATTTAGTCATCTCAAATCCATACACAAACGTAAATCTCCACTTGCCTTAAGGGAAATTACAACCGGAGAAACCCAATCCAAGCTTTCCACCAGTTCTATTATCCTTCCGTACACAAATCCTGAAATATGTTTTTCAATTTTTCCGGGTAATTCACTGGTACATTTCTAAGTTTTTGTCTCATGGGCAAAATACCATTCCGCAAAATAATCTTGTGTTTGAAATCAAGCATTTTGCCCACTTTGTCAGAAAAAACATCCAAATACATCCTCTTAAAATCAGCATACTCCATCTTTGTACCACCCTCCATTCCTCCTTCCTCACATTCCTGCTGTACCACATACACCGGAGGATCCAGACTAGCATCAATCTTCATCCCAAACCTGTGATGTGCGGCCAACCAAAAATAGTGGCTCCTTTCTTGGCTATGTAGACCTTGTCTTGACATTTCTTACCAACAACCCCTACCTCAGCCCACACAAAACCCTCCATGGGAATCTTATTTCCAGAATAACTGCCAGGGTTGATGTCCGGCTTCAATAATGGCTACCCAGCCACAATCTCTCATATAAGCTTTTACCCATGGTGGTGTACCATGCACAGGAATCGACCATAGTTTCCACCTCTACTCCATCGATGCATACAGTACAAGTGGGCAAACTCTTGACTCTACCCACATCATCTGCCAGCTTATCTTGAACACTCAACACTACTCCACTTAAACTCAATTCATCCACTAAAACGTCTTCTAGAATATGATTCAACTTCTTCCCCACATTCTTGCATACTCTACTAAAATGTCATTTTTTCTTGCATGTACTACATACCTTGTTTAATGCAGGTCACCATTTAGAAATGGCCATATGATTACCCAAACTGCATCTAAGACACGATAACCCTCGTGCATCACCTGTTTTACTTCCCATCACACTCTCACCCACTTTCATCTCACTATGTTTGCTCCTAACTTTTGCATTTCTTGCCACAGCACTCACTTGGTTACTCACACCACCTTTGTTCCCTACTTTTCTAATGCAATCATCCAAAACTTAAACACTCCTAGCTACACCCACAACAGCTTTTAAAGAAATTTCCCACAAGACCATAATGTTTCTTGAATTTTTTTTGATTTGGTCTTCATAAGAATTTGGTCTCGGAGGACTTGATTGTACATCATATGATCAAAATCACATGTCACAGCTAAACTTCTTAAAGCAGATACAAAAATATCAATGCTTTCATCTTCCTTCTGTGCCCTAGAATAAAATGTAAATCTTTCTATATCTACATCTATTTTCCTACCAAACCTTTCTTGCATCTGTTTAATAGTGTTGTGATGTACCAGTTGTAGTCCGAGGAGTATCTTTATAGTTTCTTTATTAGATATAAGTTACAGCGTGGTGTCCATGTAAAGCAACCCCACCAGGAGCAGCCTGCCTGCTGCTCAGCCCATCTCCAACTGCCACATCTCACCACACAGGCACCCAAACATTCCATGCATCTCCATCACACCAACATTCCACTCACACTGGCTGAGCAGCTAGGAGTTAGGTAACATAGGAAAAACACTAGTACATAGGCAGGATATAACATATCCTCCCCCTTTTAAATGGAAACTAAAATAACAATACTAAGTGGGAACAACTATGGAGAAAGAGTTTACAAATAAAGAAAATAGTCCAGAACCCAAGGATGCAAGTTAAAATACATCTCAAGAGGGACTGAACAACCAAGAAAACAGAGAGGATGAATTAATAGATACACAAGAAATATCACCCATCCTCCCCCATTAAAAACATATTAAAATGTAGAAACAATGTCGGCAAAAACGTCACAAGACACTAGACAGCGGACTGAAAAAAATAGACACAGTAAAACTGTACTCCGCCCATGGATTCCTCATGTAAGGAATTGAAATGTGAGCTGAAAAAAGAATGGGACTAAAACCCATCTTGACACCCCTAAAATAAGTGTCAAACTAGCAGAAATGGGACTGTAACCCTTAAAGACCTACCTCGTGGAAGGTTTATTAATGTAAACTGTGTAAATGGGACTGACACCCATTGACCCACCCCTCTTGTGAGGGTCAAAACTAGCAGAAATGGGACTGTAGCCCATAAAGACATAACCTGTGTGAGGCTTTTTAGAGTAAACAATGTAAATGAGACTGACACCCATTGAGCCACCCCTCATGTAAGGGTCATGTGATGTACTGCGAAGAAATGGGGTTAGACCCATTCCTGTCCCTCATGTAAGGGAGTGAAAAGTGGAATGCAAATACAGGCCAAATCCACCTATATGACGATCCCTCCAGGAAAGCTGTGTAACTACACACCTAGAGATGGGTGACCACCACCCACAAAAACATTAAGACCACCCTCATGTGAGGGTGTGTAACGTATAAACTGGGAATGGGTGAAAACCACCCACTCAGACCCTAGGACAACCCTAATGTAAGGGTACTTAGACTAACCACAGAAATGGGCACTACACACCCATAGCACAACCACACGTAAGAGAAATGTAACATTCCAACTAGAAAATGTAGTGTAAAGTGAACTGAAACGCACAATAAGCACGGCAAGAATGTCAAATACGCGATAGTAATGCAAGACTAGTAAAATCACACAAATAAGTCGCCTCACGTAACACCGTCTGTACAATATGGAGTTCTCGGCTTGCTGTACCTCCATAAGGTTTGCCGTAAAACAAATGTGGTAAATTGACCTTGCAAAGAAAACAAGTATGCCAGTAATGAACATTGCTCCAAAATCAACAATAAAACTGGCAAAGATAAAGAACAATGACTTTAAACGATGACTTAATGGCCAGAAAACACTTCACCGGTGAGCGACCTCTCACCCGAGTAATACCAGTCAGAGCACAGTCTAGTCTGGTGCACCCCAAAAGTAGAGTGACACTCCCAAGTGTAGTGACCCCAAAAGGACTGTACCAAAAGCCTCATTACATGGCATGACTTAAAAACTTGAGTGCTGCAAACTTGAATGTTACTAAAGAGGCCGTTTAAAAAGCCACAATGGATTTGCTGACAGAAGACATCACCAAATTGCACAACCACTCAAGGGCAAGCTAAGTGCTTGCGTCCATTTGCACAACTACCACAGCATGTCAAAAACATTGTGACAATAAACTGCGGCTTGATAACATGTTCTGTGGCAGGCTGAAACAAACACCATTGAACTGTGTATATTTCCGTGAACCTCAGGAATCGCACTCTGTAACCACGTGATTAGTGTGGAGCCAGCGTGTAGGCACGATCTAGTAGCAAAAAGCGAAATTGACACACCAACCTGTATTGTGAACGCTCCGCTAGAATAAAGAGTGCAAACCAAAAATGCCGCTCCAGTGGGTACTCGTGAAACAGACCTAAAAGGATGATATGGACCACCAACATCTCTAATCAAGATCTTTGCTTAGTTCCACTGGTTGTTAGAAGCGATGATCTCCCGGCAGCGCTGGCTGAGAATTGCGGGCATAATGCATTTCAACACTTACGTGCATCTTACAAAACAAAGAAGGCGGCACACATACGTGACAAGCGCCGGATGGCTCAGGTTTGGAGCATGCTGCAAAGCATCCCACAGCAGCTCGGAAGCCGTACAGAAAGGACAACGTCACAGAAGATCTCTCAGCTGCTCCATGTGTCTCCATGCATAAGGTAAGGTGCATGCAGGAAACACGCAGTATTTCAAATGTCAATAACCGTCGTGCCAAACGGGCATAGTACTAATGGTGCTTCAAGAATAAATTGAACAAAAAAAAACCTTGCTGACTTGTATATAAAAATAAATCTACTCACGAGTGACCCCCCACATGTCCTCACGCTGAGACGGAATGTAGCTGCAACAGAGACTCAGCAGTTGACCGCTTGCCTGAAAGCAAAGAAAAATGCAATTGTATGCCGCTTCTGTGTAGCCACTCATTTCTTTATCACTCCGATGCACCGTCGTGGCAGACACTTTCACAAGGCGCTATGAAAAGCATTATGGCAGTGGCAAGCTGTAACTTGTAGAGCTTAAGTAGCTATAAATCTTATTGTAGTAATTGTACACCAGCATGGTGTAGCTTGTCTTGAAAGTATATTGTCAAGATGATGTGAATATGTGCATCACTTCTATGCTGGGGCTGTCTGCTTTTGAGTACACTGGTGGGCTGCGAGGCGTGGTGCTCCAGTTTCTCTGCTTTCTTGTGGACACTTGTGCTTTTCTGTGAACACTTCCTCCTGGAAATGTACACTATTAGCATCTGTAGTTTCAGTCGGATCCTTCAGCATTTAAATCTTCTTTACCATGTCATCTTCATGTCATCTTCATCTTCAGTAAGACCAGTTGTCAAGCATGGGTCTGTCTCCAGATTGTTGCCAAAAGTATGTTGTGATGCACCAGATGTAGCCGAGGAGTATCTTTATAGTTTCTTTATTAAATATAAGTTACAGCTTGGTGTCCATGTAAAGCAGCCCCACCAGGAGCAGCCTGCCTGCTGCTCAGCCCATCTTCAACTGTCACATCTCACCACACAGGCACCCAAATATTCCATGCATCTCCATCACACCAACATTCCACTCAGAACACTCTCACTGGCTGAGCAGCTAGGAGTTAGGTAACATAGGAAATACACTAGTACATAGGCAGGGTATAACAAATAGCATACTGATAGACTCCTATCTCCCCAACATTCTCAATTACTGGCAGGTTTTTAAACTCTCTTAATCCAATTGCATCCAACCTATGCTTGAGTAGACAGTTTCCATTCTTTTGAACACTTACACTCTTCTCCTACTTCTACATAAGCTTCAAACAAATCAATCCATAAATCCCAAGAAATGGGAGATTCACCAAATTCTGCTAAAAAAACAGCGGTGGTTGGATGGTTGCCATAGCGCCAACCAATCACCACTACCTGTTGCCTTAGATAAATTCAAGTTAATGTGCCGAAATAACCCAGAACCTGGAGCCATCCTGGAAAACTCTTGTGGCTATGAGGATTCCTAATAACAGAATAAGACAGGCGAATCCAGATTCGCAGTAAGGCACAGTCAAAGTACCAACGATCACAGTACCTGGGCATGTACTTAGGTTTGCCCATCACCATGGAATGACACACATAGAATGTGAATATGGCCCAAATCACCCAAAAATGTACTACCTGGAGAAAAAAAAACATAAGGTGTGCCCATCACCGTGAAAGACAACACCATCGAAAATCACCACACTGTAACGTTGAAGGGCTGGAAATCACCAACCGCAACTTTGAGCTCATTTGGTGTGCCCATCACCGAAGACAACAAGCACGAAGAACGAGTTCAGCAACCGTTGACCTGCTCAGACTAACTTCATCTCTCGTAAGAAAACACATCCAATATGGCCACCACGTAACGTCCACGGAGCGTCTTGACGTCAACCGAGGACTGGACTGGGCTGGAACTAGAAGCACCTCCAATATGGCTGGCGAGGCGAAGAACCGCTGACGTCACCAACCTCAACACCGGGCCAAAAGCAGCGCACTACACTACAAAGGAGACCATAGCCCAGCACGGCGTCTCAACATCCACCTTAGGTACAGCCTTCCTGCAACTGCTGGTGCTGCTTCATTCCATCCTCGTTGCCATTGTGAGAAAGAAGAACTCCACGCCGGTAAGTAGATTACACTTTCTTTAATGATCAAGTGTATCATAAACACAAAGTGGCACCAGCCATCAGCGATGCCTCCTTCAACCGCCTGCAACAGCCCCTGTTGGAATCCTCATACCTCACATACCTTTCTTACATCCACGCATTCCACACACGCATCCATCCAGAGGATTCCAACACAATACCACACAGAGCTTATCTGACTTTATTGCTAAGTTATATTTTAAATCTCCAAAAAGTTTTAAATGTAGCCCAGACTCATATGTCTATAACTAAACGTTTTAAAATTTGACTCGTGTCATCCTTTCCAGACATAAAATGATACAAGCACACTCTTTTTAAATGCCATAAATGAAGCAGTTTTGAGGTGTGAACTACTACTATTTCTTTATAAAGAAAATAACCACATTGAGAGATTGATGCTCTTTTCCCTCCTGTTACCTCCATGTGGTTTGAGTTCCTAACCAACACAATACAAAAACATCGGGTCTGATTCACAAACTGCACTTTTGAGTAAGTTTACATTTTTCGGTAAGTTTACCACTTTTTAGTATTCACAAACTGCACTTTTGTGGTAACTTACACTTTTGTTGTAAGTCCAGCACTAAACATGGCCACACAGTGGTACTGCAACACCTACCCATGTAAAATAGTGGAGGAAAGGACAAAAAAAATACCCAATTGGAAATAATGTTAAATTAAAAGAAATTATTTAAATAATTTAAAAAAACTAAAAAAAATAATTAATGGTCAAAAAATATATAGAATAGAATATGTTTATTATTTTACTACAAATGGATGTAGCCTTACAGTTAGAGCGGTCGACCTTGAATCTGGGGAACCGGGTTTGAGTCTCGGCAATGAAGCACAACATCCCATTAGAAATAACAAGTTCCACCAGTAACTAAACACAAAACAACATTATCTAATTAGATTGAATTTCTATTAAATTTATTGGAAATGTAACTTTTAGAAATATACCTTTAAGCTAATTGAAGCTGCTGGTGGCTAATTTGCATTAGTTCCCCATCCACAGCCCAGTCTGTATGTGGCCTGATTGAGGTATGAGAGAGGTGTTAAAATTGTTTCCAGAGAAGAGACAAAGACCTGTGTATGAGCACATGTTTTTTCCTTGAAGGAAGACCAGTTACAGTGGGCCAAGGAACATCATTAACTACAAAAAAGCCCATCCTCTCACAAGGAAATGTTAGGTGACACCTGGATAAGGCCCAGCATTTCTCCCCATTGTCAGCCTTGGCCCAAACTCAGTTGGAAGAAAGCTACCCATGGAAGTGGTTTTCAATGATCACAGAGGCGTGGACTGCTCATTTCCCTGGCCACACATCTGGGAGAGAACACAGGGTCTACAGAAGGGAGAAGGGGGTTCACCATCTTGAATTTTGAGAGTGAGGGGCACCATGGGAATGTTTGTAATAGGGCAAACACGAACTGTTGTAAAAGTGGGTAGGGTTGCACAGGAACTTTTACCCAATTAGTTAGACAGTACCCAGGAGTCACCTGCACCCACTAGCTAGTACCAGGCATAAATATGACATCCCCAAGCACCATCCTTGGGTTCCTTTCTGGACCTGCAGAAAATCAGAAGAGGACTGGACCTGCCTTCCATAACTGAGAGGAGCCATAAAGGACTGAACCTGCTCCCACTTGTATCCAGCAGAAAGAAGTGGACTTCAAGAAACAGTTAGCTGCCCTCCTGTGTGGCTACAGAACCACAGCAAATTGCAAGATATCTTTTCCCTGAAGTGCCCAGCTGACCAGTAGCAACTGGACCTGAACTGGACTTTACAGGTGGCCTCTGCCTGACCCCCCGAGAGTCTCTAAGTGGCTTCTCCTGAGGTCATGGTAGCCTTATTAGTGCACCCATGTGGTTGTTTGGGCACTAGAAGAAAGTTTGGAGACTTGACATTTTTCCTCCAGAGCACTAGCAGGACCCATGGGAAAAAGTATCCAGTTCTATAGCATCAGAATGAACTTCAGCTTCATGCTGCTCAAGACGCCCAGCACCTCTGAAAAAACAACAAAGTTTTGTTTTGCATTTAGACTTAGAAACTTTTGAGCGAGCAATCATGAAGGCTCCAAAGCTCCTGCAGGACAACCTGGTTTAGGTATCCAGCCTTCGGTTTAACAGCGCCAGTTACAATATCAGCGGCAGCCCACTTGGGGAGAATTTTTCTTCTCAAAAAGTGACAAAGTCCATTTCTGTACTAGGAGTTACAAGAAATGTCAACACATTTTATTCAAGAAAGTGACAAACTCCCTTTTTGAATTGGGACTTCAAATGTTTTGAATATTTTGACTTCCAGACTTTCTACAGTGACCAATCAACTTGGTTTTAGTGACCAGGGCTCCATCATGGTCGGCATCAAATCATGCCTAAATCCTGCTCTACTGCTTCCATAAACTATCATTGGTAGTTTGTGCTTTTTGCAGCTCGTTCTACTTATAACTTTGAAAATGCAGATCTCCCATTCCCCTTGCTGGAATTTGGTCGTTCTGATGTCATTTTGTTTATTACATTTCACTCTAATTTGGTTTGGGATGTTTAGTACTTGGTGTTTTCACTTTGTTACTGTTTTGGTACTGCATAAATACTTTACACGTCGCCTTAAATTTAGCGCATTTACTCTGATCCATTGCTACCAGGGTTTGAGCTCTGGTTAAATTAGTGACTTTGAGTTATTATTCATTGCAGTGGGAAGTTGACTACCCTAAATAATAATCCACTTTCTTACAACAAGCTTAGAGATGTTTTTGCCTGATTGATTCCAGAAGGGCAAACCTGCTGAAATTTAAAAGAGTGAAAATCCCTGAAAATAAAGCAGAACCTGCAGATTTCATTGTGCTACATATGCATTCTGCAAGTTATATATCTCATTTTAAAGTTGAAAGCTCAGAATATGAGGCATATACCACACCTAGAAAATACCTCATCCCGGAGTAAGGGATGCTGGTTATGGCACTCGAGAATTGATGGTGTCAGCGCCTGGTTGCCCAATGATTTGGGAATCTTCATACCGTCCAACAAGTGATATTACATTCTACATTATTCTCTTTAAAAGTATAACAACATTCTACAGAATATTGTGTGACAAACAATTTTCGAAAAGTTGGTTATATGTTGTTTATGTCCCAGTGGTGGCTGGTATAGAACAGGGGTGGTGAGGCAGGGATGTCAAAAAATATATATAATAATGACTTCTCCACAGCCGCCATCTCTCCTCCGTCGTCTCTCCTCCCGGAAGCATACAGGCTCACCTAAGCCAATCACGATGCTGCTGTCATCAGCATAACAGCAGGGTCGTGATTGGTCTGAATGGCCTGGTTCAGTGCTCAGACAGGGAGTGGGAGCCTGTGCATGTTCCCCACTCAGACTGCACAAATACAGCCCGGTGGATAACATGCTAAGTGCGCAGGACTGTTTGGCCGGCCAAACCCTCATGTCCACATATTTCCTCCTCCCCCTGCTCTGACAGCCCAGCCCTGCCCTAACCTGGCTCGCAATGAAAAATAAAATGATAATAACACCATGTTATTATTATTTTATTTTTCCTTTTTTGCACTGCTGAAAAGCATTGGGGTGACGCTCCTCCGCCTTTGCGGAGGAGCCGCCGCAGTAAATATGTCCCCATTGTCAGTGCGTTTTAATTCCTGAATCTGTCAGAAACAGTTCTTTCAGCTGAATTAAGAATTACCAGGAATTCTGGAACACTGCATACATCCCAATCCTTCCTTGAGCTGGTATAATGCCCATGAAGAAAAATTGGGAATTATTGCATGAGTCAGTGACGGCATAATAGATTTCCAGGGTAATAGTAATTTTAGTTACAGAAACGTCGACGAGCCATTACCACCCAACGTGTAATGTGTTCCTTAATACTGTATAAATATTTGTGACTGTGAACATTTCCTTCACAAAATGTCATTAAAGCCTTTGCTGCAAATTAAAGCAAATATTTCCTCTATGCGTGTCTGTGTGCGTGTTCTCTCTCCACGGAGGTGTAATGCGTTGGGTAAGGGCGCAAAGGCTGGTCATACACTACATTTTTCATTTACATCTGTTTAAGCATTACATCCTTAAAGTTAAATTGAAAACAAAATCTCTGAACATTCTGGGCATCATCGTCTGAGATACCTACAGTCTCTGAGATATATGAAATTGCAGAGCCTGCTTGGCAGTTCTCAGATGCGCTTGCTCGGCTTTTCGGCTCACACTGCTGTCTCCTGGAATCTTCATTAGTCTGGATTTCTCTGCGCTTTTTTTTTTTTTAAAAAGCACACACATTTTTTCACAATCCTGCTGCCAGTAAAATATTAATTAAGTCCCTCATCCAAGTCTTATAATTTAAACGTCAATACGCTGAAGAGAACTGCCAAAAAAACAGAGATAGGAATTTGCTCAATTTCTTTTGAAGGCTAAATGTGTTTTGCAAAACATAAGAAATAATATATCAAGAATTCTGGCCGCAGCCCCCTTCTCTTTTCATGAATATCTTTCTTTTTCACGCAAACCACAGGCCTTGTCCACCCCCATAATCAAACTGACCTCTAAACTTTTGGAACCTGCATTCACTCCCACACATAACATTATAGATTCATTCCTCAATTCAACATTTGGCATAACAAAAATCTGACCATCCGTAATAAACCATTTTATTGGAAGACTTGGCGACTGAAAGGTCTAATTTGGATACATCAATTATTTACACACATGGACTTTCTATCTTTCCCCTCACTCAGTCAAATATTTAACCTACCTACCACTTACATTCATAAATATAATTTACTTAAGAAGGCAGTGACAGATAGATACACCCATCTCCTGGGCACGTCCATTGCTCCAATTGTTTTGGATCCTCCTTCACAACTCCACACGTTGTTAAAAACCATGCCCAAAGCTTCCACTTTATATAGTTTTTTGCAGGGCAAGGATAGCGTTAGGCAGAAGTCTAAAACAGAGGAGGCATGGGAACAGGATTTCATGGTATCTTGGCCAGTGTCTTTGTGGAATAAATTATGGCTCAAATTACGTAAATCATCTAGAGCAGCTAACATAACACAAACGCTTTTTTTTGTATATAATAGACTTTTTCTCACACCAGCTATCTTAAGTAAAAGTTTTGCGACCACATCAGATGTTTGTTGGACATGTTCTACTCCGAACGCTAATTTATTTCATATGTTATTCTCTTGTCCAAATGTATACAATTTCTGGAAGCAGGTATGGTCCCAAATTAACCTAATTTTTGGAGCTAAATTTGCTTTTTCTTTGACCCATGTTTTCTTGGGAAGTCTCTCACCTTGCTGGGAGAAGGTTACTCACAATGTTAAAATTATTGATTTATTATTAGCAGTCGCATTTCAGCAGATCACTGTAAATTGGAAGGATTTCACAAAAATCTCTTATAAGGCATGGTGGTATGCTGTTTGCCATAATCATAGGTTGGACACCTCCTTTGTTTACCCAATACATATGGCAGCGAAACGTATAGATTTGTGGTCACCTGTTACAATATATCTTGATACATGTGCCAAGCGATATTACCAACTGCAACCATCTCAGCAAGAGGTCCTAAAACCTCCTTGATCCCCTCAATTGTTCCTAGAATATTTGTTATTCCATTTTTCTTAATGATTTTTTTTATCTTTTTTTATTGTATCATTTTTCCTTATTCAATCATAAGTCTGAGTCATTTATCATTATTGTAGCAAACTTTATTGTAATGACAGGAATTTAATGCTTTGAACTCTGTACTGACACTTTTATCTATATCAATAAAATTTTCTTTTTGAACTGAAAAAAGAATTCTGGCCGCTAAGGATACAAATTCAATCCCCTAACCACTGCCAAAGTAACGCTGTAAACATAGGGCCATATAAATAATCCAATTTGCATTTTCATTTGAAGAACTATATGCTCAATCTGAGATAGCATTTCCTAAGGGCTGGTTCGCTCTGGTCGATGCACGTGCCTCGGTTGTGCCAACTGCACAGGCTTCCACTCTCACAAAGGGACATTAAAGCCTCCGATGCTTCGAGCAGTTCAGCGTTCTCTTACGAGTCCTGGTTTGGTACTGAGCTCGTGCAGAAGAATATGGAATTCAGGCAGGGAGCAAAATGTTCTCTGCTTCGATTTCTAGTCATCATGCAACATTTATAAACTGCATAAATGTTGTCTTACAGGATTTCATTCATAGGCCATACATTAGGGTTTGATCGTGATTCTCTTCATTGTCTTGGGCATTGTGGGTGAAGGGACTGGGGCCTACTAATGCGAACTGGCTCATTTAGTATTCATGAACATCTGAACCACCTCCTAGCATTACACACACCCGCCAGACAACTCCGCTCTGCCCTACTCGCCCTGGCCTCCGTCCCAAGAATCCCAAAGACCAGAAGCGGAGGAAGATCCTTCTCCTACCTCGCCGCTAAGACCTGGAACACCCTGATCCTCCACCTCAGGCAATCTGCGTCTCTGGCCCATTTCAGGAAGTACCTCAAGACCTGGATGTTCGACTGAACCTCCACACCCAGACAGATCAGCACCCCGCCAGTGCCTTGACACCCTCACGTGTGAGTTGCCATGCTATACAAACCCCTGAAAAAATGTGTTGGGCACTCTAGTCGCTTCCGTAAAGTGTAACCTTCATGCTGTTAAAGCACACATAATGTGTAAAGTAAATAAACATAGCAACTACTCATGCCACTTGTCATGAATCTGCCCTTATAGATTTTTTTTTTATTACAGTTTATTAACTGTTTGATTAATTAAAATTATTACAGTAAAACAAATAACTTAGCCATTACCTCCCCACAGCCCATAGTTTCTTGCCCTTATAGTTTCTTACCTTATAATATTTATGTAGAAGATTATTTGACCGTTAAAATCTGTTGTTTAACTTTATTACTTCACCGTTGTACATTCTTTTATCATTAGGCACTTCCAAAATAAAATCTGACTGAAATCTCAGTGATGGTTCTTTGAATATGGATATCTTTTCATACTTTCTAAGTGAGTTGATAGCCTTATTTATCCTCCCATCTCATCTGTCTCAAGGGATTTAAGTATTTTGGGAATACGCATAAACAACTTATGAATTTATGTCCCCCTCTCTCCTTAGTAAGCATCTCTCAAAGTTTGTCAGGTCCCTGGTAGCTTATGGCATGGTAAATGCATGTAGAAACCAGTGATGGATTTGGCAATATCTATATCTTACCACCACTTGGATACAACATATCCTTTTCAATGTGTCAAAAATGGATTCTACTCTGTCTCTATCTTTATGTAGAGGACTCATCATCTAAGGTTGGAGTGAAGTCTTGGTTTGCCATAATTGGTGGCATAGGAATGTATAAAATCATGGGTTAGGTTATATCGTGCTGCAGGGGTGACTCTTGTGACAGGGGAAGAATAAAAATGCCAGCTATGATACTTCTTATCCAACCAGGATGCAGGTCCCTGCAATGAGTTGATTTACCAATACTATCAGGTTGGCACCAACACCTTTATGGTACTCGATCTGGAGAAGAGAATCTGTGAATATTACACAGAGGCTGATAGAAGATTGCCTCTCTGTTGACCATATCCACAGGATCCCGTGGCTAACACATATTAAAAAAAGCCTCGCCTCCATTGGCCTAGGACACTTGTTCACATTGCCATTAAACTGCACTACAGTATCAAAAAAAGAAATCAAGACACTATGGGGCCGATTCCGATCTCGGTCGGAGCCGCACCCAATACCATTCGGTCGGGAAAAAAGCCATGCGAATGCCTGTTTCCCGACCGCTCCGTACAGCACACCGAACGAGTAAGTACGATGCGCACAACAGCACAGAATCCGGCCGAGCCGTACTCACCCAATCCAGGTCCTGTTCTCCGACCGAGGCGAATCCGGAAACGCAGAATCGAGTCGCATGGAAGGGAAAATGCAGCTCCGTCCGGCCGAACAAGTACGATGCGTTTCCCGTACGCGCCGAACCCGTCGCTATGCACGGCACGTCAAAGCATCCAGGAGAGGCGCACATAAGCTCCGATTCGCGTCACAACACGATCCACGGCTACGAGGCGAACACGCCAGCGACGAGGACGACGCGAAGCAACGAGAAGGACGAAAGACACGAACCAACCATGAATCCCTTCGTCCCGATCATACCAATATTCTACATTTACTACCGGAACAGGCACGGACGCGTACGGCGCAGAAGGTAAGTCAGACACCAACCACAAAACACATACAACACGTACACGACACATCACACACACACAGAGGGATGCAGAATATACTTACACCAGCAACAGCAGCACCATAGGGGCGGGATGCCCATCACCAATGCCACATATGCACACAGGGGCCTGAATGCGCACCACCACCCCTACCCAGGGGGGCCGGATGCCAACCACCACAACCACCCTTAGCCAGGGGGTGCCAGATGCCCACCACCACTACCACCCTTACCCAGGGGGCTGGATGCCTACCACTACTACCACCCTTAGCCAGGGGGTGCCAGATGCCTACCACTACTACCACCCTTACCCAGGGGGGCTGGATGCCTACCACTACTACCACCCTTAGCCAGGGGGTGCCAGATGCCTACCACTACTACCACCCTTACCCAGGGGGGCTGGATGCCTACCACTACTACCACCCTTAGCCAGGGGGTGCCAGATGCCTACCACTACTACCACCCTTACCCAGGGGGGGCTGGATGCCTACCACTACTACCACCCTCACCCAGGGTGGCTGGATGCCTACCACTACTACCACCCTTAGCCAGGGTGGTGCCAGATGCCCACCACCACTACCACCCTTAGCCATGGGGGTGCCAGATGCCTACCACTACTACCACCCTCACCCAGGGGGGGCTGGATGCCTACCACTACTACCACCCTCACCCAGGGGGGGGCTGGATGCCTACCACTACTACCACCCTCACCCAGGGGGGCTGGATGCCTAAAACTACTACCACCCTTAGCCAGGGGGGGCTGGATGCCTACTACTACCACCCTTAGCCAGGGGGGGCTGGATGCCTACCACTACTACCACCCTCACCCAGGTGGGGCTGGATGCCTACCACTACTACCACCCTTAGCCAGGGTGGTGCCAGATGCCCACCACCACTACCACCCTTAGCCATGGGGGTGCCAGATGCCTACCACTACTACCACCCTCACCCAGGGGGGGCTGGATGCCTACCACTACTACCACCCTCACCCAGGGGGGGCTGGATGCCTACCACTACTACCACCCTTAGCCAGGCGGGTGCCAGATGCCTACCACTACTACCACCCTTACCCAGGGGGGCTGGATGCCTACCACTACTACCACCCTTAGCCAGGGGGTGCCAGATGCCTACCACTACTACCACCCTCACCCAGGGGGGCTGGATGCCTACCACTACTACCACCCTCACCCAGGGGGGCTGGATGCCTACCACTACTACCACCCTTAGCCAGGGGGCTGGATGCCTACCACTACTACCACCATCACCCAGGGGGGGCTGGATGCCTACCACTACTACCATCCTCACCCAGGGGGGGCTGGATGCCTACCACTACTACCACCCTCACCCAGGGGGGGCTGGATGCCTATTACTACTACCACCCTCACCCAGGGGGGGCTGGATGCCTACCACTACTACCACCCTTAGCCAGGGGGGTGCCAGATGCCTACCACTACTACCACCCTTACCCAGGGGGGGCTGGATGCCTACCACTACTACCACCCTCACCCAGGGGGGGCTGGATGCCTACCTCTACTACCACCCTCACCCAGGGTGGTGCCAGATGCCCACCACCACTACCACCCTTAGCCATGGGGGTGCCAGATGCCTACCACTACTACCACCCTCACCCAGGGGGGGCTGGATGCCTACCACTACTACCACCCTCACCCAGGGGGGGCTGGATGCCTACCACTACTACCACCCTTAGCCAGGCGGGTGCCAGATGCCTACCACTACTACCACCCTTACCCAGGGGGGGCTGGATGCCTACCACTACTACCACCCTTAGCCAGGGTGGTGCCAGATGCCCACCACCACTACCACCCTTAGCCATGGGGGTGCCAGATGCCTACCACTACTACCACCCTCACCCAGGGGGGGCTGGATGCCTACCACTACTACCACCCACACCCAGGGGGGGCTGGATGCCTACCACCACTACCACCCCCACTAATAGGATGGATAATGCATGACACAACCAGCACACCACAACCTAGGGAATGCAAGAAAAAGACATCCCCCCAACACCATGACAAGCGTGTGTAGACTGTGTCAAATGCCTACAACACTGAACATGACTTTGAACATACAATGTGACCCCCTAGCACATGTGCCACACATATATGTGTGTGGCCCCCACAATGCAAGCAGGCCATGACCATTGTGGCAATGGGGTCCAAACCCCCATCATCACAGTGACCAAAAGGTAAGTGTGGGGTCCATAGCTGAAGCACATTCTGAACATTGTGGCAATGGGGTCTAACGCCCCATCACCACAGTGACCAAAATGTAAGTGTGGGGTCCATAGCTGAAGCACATATTGAACATTGTGGCAATGGGGTCTAACGCCCCATCACCTCAGTGACCAAAAGGTAAGTGTGGGGTCCATAGCAGAAGCACATTTTGAACATTGTGGCAATGGGGTCCAAACCCCCATCATCACAGTGACCAAAAGGTAAGTGTGGGGTCCATAGCTGAAGCACATTCTGAACATTGTGGCAATGGGGTCTAACGCCCCATCACCACAGTGACCAAAATGTAAGTGTGGGGTCCATAGCTGAAGCACATAATGAACATTGTGGCAATGGGGTCTAACGCCCCATCACCACAGTGACCAAAAGGTAAGTGTGGGGTCCATAGCTGAAGCACATATTGAACATTGTGGCAATGGGGTCTAACGCCCCATCACCACAGTGACCAAAAGGTAAGTGTGGGGTCCATAGCTGAAGCACATTTTGAACATTGTGGCAATGGGGTCCAAACCCCCATCATCACAGTGACCAAAAGGTAAGTGTTGACAAAGAAAGAGCTGCAACTGCCAAACTGCATGGATGATTCCTGGTCACAGAACAAAAAACACATCAGTGGCAAAGTAGTGCATGTGTCCCATTGCAACATAAATTGGGGGAGCCAAATACTGCAGTGCAAATAAGACATACCTTTGGCCATGTGCAGACAAACAACACCCATGGGGGCTGACACTGTCAACATTCATCAATGACACAATGACAGAAGTGACCATCAGAATGCAGACCCACATATTTGCACCAATGGGCACACAAATGCAGATACCCTGTGGAGACTGTAGATGTGAGGTGAACAGATACCATACCATGGCAGCAATGGGACACACTAACCATGATCATTGTGCTGACCGATGACCTAGGAGTCCCAGGGACAGCAGGGGAAACCCACCAAACTACATACAGCCAATGGCACACCCAAGATATGCCAATGCAGTGGTGCAGATGCACAAACACAAACAGGCAGACCCACACTGCACATCATACACAAGAGGGGGGGGGGGTGCCAGTGTCCCCAGGCAACCACACAACACATGAGGAGACCTGAATACCAATCATACAGATGTGCATACAGTGCCACACAAAGGTAACTCATGGATCCAAATCCCCTATGTGGGCAAGCAGGCATTGTCAGATGAGAGGGAGCACAAATCACACATGTCACACAGGCACGTAGGAACAGCAACTGACACAGCAAGACACAGACACACCACAGCACTACCCCCAGGGCCCCCACAATGTGGTGACCCTGGGCTGCATTACAATCCCACTGTGATGACAAAGCTAAATGTCGTTCACACTGTGAACCACAGTCATGTGTCCTGAGCAACAAACTACCATTACACCTACACAAGCACAAATCAATCAGCATGGCCAGTAAGCCAAGGCCAACATGGAGGCAGGGGCCTAGCCGGGCAACAACTCTCATCTGCACACACTCAACACCACACCCCTCGACCTCCAACAATGTGCAGCAGTGAAGCACACATGCACTGGTGACATTGCACATGCACCCATGACTATTCCAGGGTGGTGGGTGGGAACCAAGGTGCAGAAACACATCACACATGGCCACTCAACAAGACTCCTGAATGTCTGACACACTGCACACTACGCTGTACATGGACATGACGGCAATACCACACCAACCAATGGGATCCCAGCCACAGTCACACACCAATGAAGAAGCCAATGTCACCCACAAAGAACACACATAGACAGCAACCAACATTGGAGCCCGGACCCTGAGGAGTGCCAGCAGTCACACACACAACGTGTCACAATCACTGAAAGATAACACAAACTGGAAATCACATGACAGGGGCAAACAACAAGTGCCAAGGGAAACCTGACTGTGACCCATCTGCGTCTGCACACAAACTCAGCCCTGACAGCAAACACACCTATGGGTGACACCCTGATGACCAGTAATGTGCCATGCACCCACATCACAGAGAACCCAGGGAGAAGACTTTGGGGGAACATAGGTCAACTCAGCAAGCATCACAAACAGGTACAACACTAGGGATCACAGCATGCACAGCTAAACGGAAGTGAACACACAAACATGCACATACAACACACACCTTGGGCGCAGGCAATGTCACAGGAGTACACACTGCCATGAGGGGACTCCACTCCTGTGTGAGGAAAGCTGTGCCATATGTTGCCTCAGTAGGGCCCCATCATGTCAGCTGAGCACTTGGTCACACAATCAACAATTAGCACCAAATGAGGGCTCCCGTCACATCAGCCTGGTCATGGAAGTGCCAACGTAATCATCAGCACAGATCCAACACACTTGTATAGCAATGTTGCACTGACAACACGGATGAGTCCTTCCCCATTGATGCCCAAACCTGCATGTCCAGTGGAGATGGCCACACGGTCAGGGAAGTAGACGAATTGAACAATGGCAGGCACAACAGATGTGCAGGGGTGGAAGCCACAGATGTGAAATAGCTAATCTAAGTAGGAAATCCCATTGCCAAATACTGAACACATGACACCCTCAGATGCTGCTATGGATGACATGGATACACCACAGGATAGGACACATTCCCCCTGGACCACATGGGTTCCTGCACAGTAACACTTCATTATCATGAGACCAAATATCACCATCACTGCAGCAAGGGCATGGTTAGCATCATCAACAACATGTACATCAGAAGCATAAGCACTAGCGAACAGAAAGTTGCTTTATTCAGCATATGTGTGTTGAGAAAACAAAGTCCAGAAAAAACACAAAGGCCAATGGCCAGTCCATTGTCAAAGTCCAAACTGGGTGACAGTGGCAGATGTCACCCTATGCATGCCTGCACAAAACCAGGGACAATCCACTAGGAGGGGCAACCGGGGGGCAGGCCAGGCACCGCAGGGACAGGATCAGGGCTCACCAGGAGGAAGCAGGGAAGGGGTGGTGGGTGCTGGAGAGCCACTGACAACTGCATTGGAGGTGTCTGACATGGTGTGTGCCGGCACAACTGGGGGCATGACTCAGATGTTGTGGGTGCCGGCACGACTGCAGTGGACCCTGCAGATGGAGTGGACAGGTCCACCACTGCAGTGCCCAAGTCAGACAGGGTGGTAGTGGACTCCACTGCAGTGCCTACCACCAGGGGAGGAGAATGGGGAACAGGCAAGGTGGGCTGGACAGAGGGGGAGGACACCCTCACCACATCAGTGGCACAGACAAGCGCAGCGGGTGGTGTGGTGCCGGGAGAGCAAGTGGCAGGGGGAGAAGGCCGGATCCTCTTGGGGATGGTATATCTGTGGGTGGGGGAACCTGGGGCAGGGTGTGGTGGGGGCACCTGTGGAGTGGGGGCCTGAGGGATGGAGGAAGGAGACCTGGTGCCTGAGCTGCAGGGCGGCGGCGGGGTCTTGCTCTTACGACTCCGGGGGACTTGCGGGTGGGGGCCTCAGTCTGTCTGCGCCTGGGGGAGGGTGTCCGGGGGCGAGGGGCACTCTGCTCCATGTGGGTGGGCTTCCTCTTCCCCCTGAATGCTGTATCAGCTGGATCGGAGGGGAAGAGGCCGAGGTCACTGAGGAAGAGCCGCTGGGTCTTTGGGGATGCAGGTGAGGCAAGGGAGGGTGTTTTGGAGGGAGAGGCAACTGAGGACTGCGCAGTGCTCGTGGATGCATGTGTGTGTTCCAGGGCCCCATCCCCTGTGAGTCTGGTTTCAGTCCCCTGACTGTGCGTGCGTGTGCGTTTTGTTTGTGGCGTGTGTGTCTGTGTGCTGGATGTGTGTGTGCTGGTGTGTGCCTGTGCCGGTGTGTGTGTGCTTGGGACGGGTAAGGTGCTGGGGAGTGTGGATGGAGCAGAGGCAGGAGGGGTGAGGGACTGTCTGAGGAGGGACACTGCTGCCGTCAGGGAGGAGTCCATGGACCTATTGCCCCTCTGTAGGTCAGACATGCCCGATGAGATGCCCTCCATGAACGACACCAGCTGAGTCAACAGAGCGGTGTGCGCATGGAGGACACTCAGCATGGCTGTCTGCCCTACATGGAGCTGGCGAAGGAGGTACACAGACTCCTCACTCAGGGCAGCAGGGGACACAGGGGCAGGGGGTGCGGTGCCTGGCCCAAAGGAGACATGCTCCCGTACATGGGAGCCTCCACGGACCTGGGGAATGGGAGCCGATGGGAGGGCGGTGGTGGTGCTGGTGGTGGCGGGGACAGCAACACTAGCTGGGGTGTGGTGGCTGCTGACACCCGCCTCCATAAGGGAGTCATCCTCCGAGTTGCTCTGGTCCTCAGCTGAGGTGGATGGTGCTGAGGACTCCTCGGTGTGGCTCCCCTCGCCCTCCGTGCCACTGGGTCCCTCCGACCACTCCTCGGCTGCTGACCCAGTCTGGCTCTCCGGTTCCTCCTGGTCCATGGAGCTGTCCCCTTCTGTGGCCGTGGATGTATCTGCAAACAATGGGGAAACAGACAGACATCAGTCACCTGCACCAAACGCACACACCACTGTGAGCACAGCACATTACAGAGCAAGCCCTGGCATCATTAGTTGTACATTGCTAAAAGTGCCCTAACTGAACAGGAGAAGCCAATTGTCAGTCTGATGCCAACCATGGCACTCACATCCCACATGGCCTTGCACCCATCTGTCTGGTGTCTGTTGGATAGCAACACCCCAGTGTGGACACATGCACCAACTACACAGTAGTTGGACAGTGCAGAGGACACGGTGTAGCATGTGGACATGCACACATCACAACTCTTGCCACTGAGTCAGTACAGGTTTCCGGATGAAAGGGACGCCCAGAGTCAAATAGGATATGCATGTGATGCATACCAGCGACAGACACCATGATGCACCCATGTCCTGATAGCCATCACCACAATGGTGTGCATGTAGCACATGTCACTCCCCTGCAGGATCACCAATAAGTAGACACATGCCATGGCGGAGGCATGACTGCTAAGTCATACATCACTGTCTCAGTGATGTATGACTTGGCAGCCAGACAACAACACTCTGCACTGTGTCACAATAGTAGGTCATGGGGAATGCAAGTCCTGGAGCTGCACAAGTGCACATGTACATCCCCCACACAACACATCATCTTAACCCTCATCTGTCCAGGTCATACCGATTGGACATATGGGAGACCTGTGACACTACCCTCTGAACCTGAGCCCCTCACAATCTGCTGTGAATGGGGAACAGCTGCCTGAACTTCACATTCGCATACCCCAGTCTGCACGGGCAGCTGATCAAACACCTATGTGACACACAAGTATCGTCTCCTATGGTCACATCTCCAGTGGCATGCTGAGCCCCTACCGAGAAACACCCCAGCAGTCCTGGCAACTAATCCACAGCACACTGACACAGAGGCAGACACCTGAGGGGTCAAATCACTGCGCACAATGTGTCAGCTGATACACGGGAGTGGGAGTACAGAGTGCATTGCATGGCCTGGAGTAGGCATGACTGTCCTGCCCCACATGAATGAGGGATGAGCCCTGGACAGTGGATAGCTGGCTATGTATGTGTGACACACGTAATCTGCACACTCCTGGGGCCCAAACATTGTTCCCACCCGCTGCATGGGCGTGTGCCACATACCCCAGGCACATGTGGAGAAGTGTGGCTCAATGGTTAGAGCGGCAGACCCTGATTCAGAGATCTGGCCCGAGACCAGGGTTCAATTCCCACCTCGGCGGGTCTTGGGCTCAATTTCCTCGGACCTGATAATTCTCGCCTCGGTGCCTATTCTAATCATGGGTCCCACTCTGCAACTCTGGGCAATAGCTTGCTTAATCTCCACAACGGCCCCAACAGCGCTGGGATGCCTGGCTTCACCCTGGGGGTGCCCAGGAGTGGACATTTCACAGGGAAAAGCCAGGAAGGGTTCCACAGCAGTATGCGTACAGCGCCAGGACACCCCTTTGGGGGTATAAGTGCGCTTTACAAGTACAAATTTCATTTCATTTCATTTCATGTGGTGGCTCAGCTCAGCAAGTGGACCGCATATCAAAGCAACACGCAGATTACATGTCCGAACACAGGCGTTGTGTGAACAATGGACCCACCCATGATGCCCACAACAGAGTTAGGGAAACAGATGCAATCCCCCACCTTTAGTGAAGCAAACTGCAAGGACACAGTCCCAAGTGACACAATTCCCTGAATGTAAGGGCCACACCTGGGTATCAGATGAGAAGTGGGCAGTGCACAATAGAGGGACATGGCTCCTGGACAACATGACTGCTGTACTGTGGCAGTTGAACCAGGCCAGAGGAGGGCACAAAGCATGTAATACAGAGTTCACAGTGCAGTCTTTGACTCACCCCCTCCTTGCTGCTGTCTGGCCTTCAGCTGCCCATCCAGGTCTGGAAATACCACCACCAGGATCTGGAGCTTGTGGGGGGTCAGGGTCCGTGTTCCGCCCCTCCTGCGAGGAGGCAACAGCTTCAGCTGGACCCGTGCAATCCTCCGGGTCCAGCCCCGAAGGTCCTGCCACCTCTTCTGGCAGTTGCGGATCCGGCGCTTGTAGACCCCCACAGACCGGACAGCCCGGACGATGTCCTTCCAGATCTCCTGCTTCCGATGGGCATTAACCTGTCAGGATGACAAAGTGAAAAGGCCATTACTACACATGCAACATATCCGTGCATGACACAGTTGTATATACATGTCTCATTCACAGGGGCACATGATGTACACAGGCAGTGCAACGCTGCCCATGGACAGTTTGCCAGACGTCACTACATGGTATCATTGCATGGGAAGTAAAACCTGGTCAAATGCACTGTCACTGCACCATACCTGTCCAGTGCATGTCACTACACAATAGGGGGGTGACAACTACTCAGTGAGCCTGCTAGCCATTGGCGTGCAGACTTTCAGCCTTGCTAGTCAGACAAAATGCACATTCAGAAAGGCAGTGCACAGAACACTCACCTGCTCCCCTGGTGTCCCATACAGCTTGCTGTACTGTGGAAGTAGGCTGTCCAGCAGGGCCTGGTTCTCCTCAAGGCTGAAGGCTGGGGCTCTCTCCACAGTACGTGCCATTGCAGGGTCCAGAGGGGCAGAGACAGCAGCAGTGCAGTGGCAGATGTCGTCCTGGAGCATGTAGTGCAGGCAAGTGAGCTCTCAGGGGAACAGCCAGCAATATATATGTGCTGGAGAGGCAGATACTGTCCCTTGTGTCCAAAGTGATAGGTCCAAGTCGTTTGCATCTTCTGAATCTGGCCAATCCATGGAATAGCAGCACCAATACACGCCCACGGCATCCTTCAAATCTTCAACTTCATGACATACATGATTTTGCAACATTGTTGTGGGTGACCAACTGAATTTCCAGCAACCGACTCGTTCGAATTTCGAAAACGCGTCCGTTGCCAGGCAAGGCCATTGTCAATGGGTGCTTACCGATCGGTCCATTGCGGTACAACGCGTACAGAGGTACAACGCGTACCCGCACACATTGAATGCAATGGGCCGGCCGGAGGCACCGATCGGTCCATTGCGGTACAACGCGTACAGGGGTACAACGCGTACCCGCACACATTGAATGCAATGGGCCGGCCGGGGGCACCGATCGGTCCATTGCTGATCAACGCATACAGGGGTACAACGCGTACCCGCACACATTGAATGCAATGGGCCGGCCGGGGCACCGATCGGTCCATTGCTGATCAACGCGTACAGGGTACAACGCGTACCCGCACACATTGAATGCAATGGGCCGGCCGGGGGCACCGATCGGTCCATTGCGGTACTACGCGTACAGGGGTACAACGCGTACCCGCACACATTGAATGCAATGGGCCGGCCGGGGGCACCGATCGGTCCATTGCGGTACAACGCGTACAGGGGTACAACGCGTACCCGCACACATTGAATGCAATGGGCCGGCCGGGGGCACCGATCGGTCCATTGCTGATCAACGCGTACAGGGGTACAACGCGTACCCGCACACATTGAATGCAATGGGCCGGCCGGGGCACCGATCGGTCCATTGCGGTACAACATGTACAGGGGTACAACGCGTACCCGCACACATTGAATGCAATGGGCCGGCCGGGGCACCGATCGGTCCATTGCTGATCAACGCGTACAGGGTACAACGCGTACCCGCACATTGAATGCAATGGGCCGGCCGGGGGCACCGATCGGTCCATTGTGGTACAACAGCGTACAGGGGTACAACGCGTACCCGCACACATTGAATGTAATGGGCCGGCCGGGGGCACCGATCGGTCCATTGCGGTACAACGCGTACAGGGGTACAACGCGTACCCGCACACATTGAATGCAATGGGCCGGCCGGGTGCACCGATCGGTCCATTGCTGATCAACGCATCCCTGTACAAGTGACTGGCATATGTCACCATGCCTGTCTCAGATGGACATATGCCAGCCACAGATAGCTCCCAGGGAGTGAGGGGCACACCTACAACACGACAGCCTGTCCAAACTGTATGTTAGGCATGTAAGGCTGCATTTCCTATTGTGTATATGTTGGTGTACATGTTGTCCTGTGGGTGTCACCTGGGGGCAGCCACCCCCAGGCTGTGCACGTGTTCATGGGGACAGGATCCTGGGTGTTACGTGTACATGACCACTGTGATGTGCAACTGTTCATATCTGTGCATGTGCCATGGTCACATTTCACGGTGGTGTATGTGTATGTCATGTCACATACCCCGTGAGTCCCATGTGGGACGGTATGTTTGAGCCAGGGTGTCCCAGTGGCACAATAGTGATGGTCCTCCACAGTCTGTGTGCATGTAGTGTTTACAATGTCTCTGATTTCTTGTGCACAATGGGAGACAGTCTCCACATCCACGTTGTGTGTGCATGGACTTTGATGTTGTGCGTGTGTGTGTCACAGACGTCCATGTCTGTCCTGCAGTGGCAAGTGGGACCACTACCTGTGGGGGTCATAGTTGTTTTGCTGTGGTGTATACATGATACTCCATGTAATGCCAGTGTCCATGTGGCAATACAGGGTCCCTGGGAATGTACCTGTCGTTGAGCTGTGATGCCTGGGGCACATCTGTCCTCACATGTCACTGTGGGGGGTGATTGTGACACGGCAGCAGGAGATGGGAACTGTGACACGGCCTCATGATATCCAAAGGGCCAACCTGGGACTTATTGATGCCACTTGTTGGAACGTGATGACAGATGTTGGCCATGTATGTACCATACATGTCCTTACGGAACTGCACACTTCATGTAGTTGTGCCTCATAATGATGTATGTTGGGATATTGAGTGTGTTCAATGCCGCATATGTGGGCTGACTGACAATCTTGCTTACTTCTCCTCTGCACTGCAGGGCTCCTGCTGTCCATCGACCATTCCCAGACCTGGCAACGATGGTGGAACGGGACAGCATCCGACGGTACCGCTTCACCAGGCAGCTGATTGAGGATTTGGCAGTGCAGTTGGCCCCACATTTGCAGCCAGGCCGGCCGTATCCTACAGCGCTGACCCCCAAGGTGAAGGTGATGGCAGCCCTACACTTCTTTGCCACCGGTACCTTCCAACATACTGTGGCGACTGCTGGTGGGATGTCACAGACCATGTTGAGCCGTGTGCTCCGCGATGTTTTGGCGGCAATGTTGCTATTCCTGAACTGGTACATCTATTTCCCTAGACTGCGACGACTCACTGACGTGAAGAGTGACTTCTATGCCCTGGGGAGGATGCCGCATGTCATTGGCTCCATTGATGGGACACATGTGGCTTTGGTACCACCACAGGCCCAGGAGCAGGCCTACAGGAACCGCAAGCACTACCACTCGGTCAATGCACTGGTGGTGTGTCTTGCAGATATGACCATCACACACGTGTGTGCCCGTTTACCTGGTTCAGCACACGATGCCTTTGTGATGAGGTGTAGTCGCATCCCCAGGATGATGGCACAGATGCAGAACCAGCGTGCCTGGCTTGTCGGTGTGTACTGACTTTGTGCCATTGTGTGTGATCTGATCTGTAGTATTCCGCCCACTTTTCCAAGTCAGCTAATGTGCACTTGTCTGTCCGTAGGTGACTCGGGATACCCCAACATGCCGTGGTTGCTGACACCCCTCAGGAACCCTGTGACACCAGCCCAGATGCGCTACAATGAGGCACATGGTCGGACCAGGAGAGTGATTGAGCGGACATTTGGTCTCCTGAAGAGCCGCTTCCGCTGCCTGGACAAGACCGGAGGGTCCCTCCCATATGCCCCTGCGAAAGTGTGCAAGATTATCATCGTCTGCTGCATGCTCCACAACCTGGCAGTGCGGAAGGAGTTGCCTCTCATCCAGGATGACAATGACCAATATCCGCCACCTGTGGAGGATCCTGGCCTGGACCACGATGCCAGTGATGATGATGATGATGATGAGGGTGATGTCCGCACACAGCTCATCACCAACTTCTTTAGCTGAATGTGAGTATCCTGAGGTGTCATGTCAATGATGTGAGTTGGCATGATATGTGTAGGTGGTGCTCTGGTGCTGTTGGAGTGTGTCCATGGGCTACTTGACTGGATGTGTGTTGCGATGTGTGCTTACAGGTGGGCTGTACTCCCCAACAGTGTTGACATGCTAACTTGGTTCTGGGTGGGTATCTTGTAACATGTATTGTGCATGAGTTTTGCTGTTCTGTCCTGTTCTCCATTGCTTTTGACTGTGTGTCATTTCTTTTTTTTTTTTTTTAAATTCTTTTTATTAACATTGCTCATGTTCAAGTGCATTACACAGCGGTAGTTCATAGTATATTCACAGTGATCACAGTTCGTCACATTTTTACATGCATGGAAATGCCGAGAAGTGATTGCAACAGTCCTCTATCCCATCCCCTCTTGTACAGCTCGAAACCTTTGCCAGGGACCCCACACCTTCCTCCATTTATTCACAGATCCCCGGGACCTGTAGACCGTTTCCTCCGCCCTCTGACACCAATCCAGGTCACAGAGCCACTGATCCCACGAGGGGGCGCCTGCGCACCCCAGTACCTGGCAATATTGCGTTTAGCCACCCCTGCTGCCAGCCCCAACCAAATCTCATTATGACGTGTCCAGTCCGTGGCACCTTTGATCATGAGCAAGAGCCACTTGGGCTCCAGTGGGACCGGGCCCCGCACCACCCCCTCCATCGTTTGCGTCACCCTGGTCCAAAACGGAATTATGAGTGGGCAATCCCATAGAATGTGATAAAAGGAGCCCTCCCCTTGACAGCCCCTCACACACAAGGGTGACAGAGTCCTACCCCAGGAGAACAGGTGGGTTCGGGGATAGTAGACCCTGTGGAGTATTTTTAACTGCACAAGGCGGAATCGTGGCCGGATCGCTACCTCGCGGGGGCTCTGCAGGGCGTCTTGCCAGTCGTCGTCATCTAGTGTTCCAACGTCACCCTCCCACCTCGCCCGCAGGGGACCCAAGGGGTCCGGCATGTTATTAATAAGTTTTCGGTAAATCGTTGACGTGGGCTTCGTTAGAATGGGGTCGAGAAGGAGCCTGTCCTCCATAGGGGAGTATTCCGGGATGGAAGTGCCAGCACGGATGTGGGCCCGCAAGGCATGTATGAGGCGCAGGTAATGGTAGTGCTGGGAATCATGAAGTTGATACTCTTTTTTCAAAGCCGCAAAGGGAACCGGGGCCCCCCCTTCCACACATCCCCGAGATGCTCAATGCCGATCAGTTTCCACCCCCTATAGCCGGATAGTCCCGTCACCTCCTTTAGCCGATCGCCCGTCCAAAGCGGGGTCTGTCCCGTTAGGGTGTTCGTCCAGCCCAAGAACTTGTTGGCCTCCCTCCAACAGTGGAATACCACCCCAGTATGCGCGGGTAGATCGCGACCCCGCCCGCGGGAGTAGAGATACGGCTCACAGGTTCCCCCAACCATCGCGTGCCTATCCATTCTGTAAGCTGGCTCCGAGGTCGGCGCATAGACCCAGTCATTGACCACCTGCAACTGAGCTGCCCAATAATAGAGTTGCACATCCGGGAGGGCCAGCCCCCCGTCGTACACCCCCCGCGTAAGCTTCTGCAACGCAATTCTCGGGTTGCCGCCGTCCCAAAGTAACGTCCGCAGCTCCCGGGAGATACGCTTAAATGTCGCCGTCGGGACCAGGTACGGTGTGTTTTGGAGGATATATAAAAGTCTTGGCAGCGCCAGCATTTTAAAGAGCGCCGCGCGCCCCATCAAGGACAAGGGCAAGGACCTCCAGTGTCCAATGTCCACCCCCAGCCTCATCAGTTGAGGCTCCAAATTTCGGGCGAAGAACTCCCCGCGTCTCTGGTGACGTACACTCCCAAATACCTGAATCCAGCAGTCTCCAGCGATGCCGGGCAATCCCGCGGAATGCGAGGAGGTGGACCCGACAGAGGATAAACCACCGATTTGGTCCAATTAATCGAGTAGCCAGAGTAACTACCGAAAAGGGCGAAAAGGTGGAGGGCCCGCGCCATGGACTGGTAGGGTCTGGCCATGTACAGGACAATATCGTCAGCGTATAGAGAAATACGCTCCTCCCATTCATCCGTGAGTGCCAGGCCCCAAAAGGCCCTATCTCTTCTGATCCAATGAGCGAGCGGCTCCAGGGCGAGGGCAAACAGGAGCGGCGACAGGGGGCAGCCCTGCCTAGTGCCCCTATACAGGGCAAAAGCTCGGGACGTCACCCCATTGACCCTCACCCTTGCCATCGGCTGCGTGTACAGGAGTCTCACCCAGCTACTGAACACGGGGCCCAATCCCAGTCTATTCAGTACCATAAATAGGTATGGCCATTCGATGTTATCGAAGGCCATTGAGGCGTCCAGCGCCATCAATGCCGTCTGCGTATGTCCCACGTCTTTAGTCATGTGCAGAATACCATAGAGCCTCCGCAGGTTGTGCCTAGTGCTCCTGTGGGGCATAAAACCCGACTGGTCTACATGCACGAGGTCGGGCAGTACAGATAGCAGTCTTGTCGCTAAGACCTTGGCCAAGACCTTCGCCTCCACGTTCAGGAGGGAGATAGGCCGATAGGATGAGCAGCAGTCCGCCGGTTTCCCGGCTTTATGAATAACCACAATTGTGGCCTCTCTCTGGTCAGGCGGAAGCACGCCTACCTCCCGTGCCTCAAGGAACATACGTCGCATGGGCTCCAGTACCACACTCGCCTGTTTCTTATAGATTTCGACCGGGAGTCCGTTGGGTCCCTGCGCCTTGCCGGACTGGAGGGCATTAAGGGCTTCTCCCAGCTCTGCTCTTGTGAGGTCTGCATCCAGACACTCAGTTTGTTCCTGGGATAGCATAGGCAACGCAAAGTCTTGCAGGAATTCCTCACAGTCTCTCTCGGTTCTGGTACACACTGGGGTATACACTCCTTCATAGTAGGACGCAAAAGCCTCCGCTATGGCCGCACTCGTGGAGGCCAGGGCCCCGGAACCATCCCGCACCTCCGTAACCCAGGAACGCTCCCTGTCCCGGCGCTCCAGCCACGCAAGAAGCTTCATACTCTTGTCACCTGCATCATATATCCGATGCTGCGTGGCAAGGGAGTAGGCACGTGCCTCACCCTCCGCTAGCGAGCGAAGTTCCCTGTGCTTCAGGGCCAAAGCATGATTGCGCTCCGGCGAGGGCGATGCACTTGCCTCTCGCTCCAGAGACTCGATTTCGCGCTCCAGCTGTTGAATCTGCAGCGATTCCTCTTTTTTCTGGGCACCGATCAAGGCCTGGGCCTGTCCCCTCAGGACCGCCTTGTATGCCTCCCACAACGTTAGCTGGGAGGTAACCGATCCCTGATTGTCGGAGAAATAGTTCTCGGAGCCCTCCCGAAGCTTATCAGTGATCGAAGTGTCAGTTAACCGCCACGGATCTATTCGCGGGAATGCGGCCCTGTCCACCACCGTCCCCCGAAGGGTAACACCCACCGGAGAGTGGTCCGATATGCCGCGCGCCATAATACTCGGGTCTACAAAATCTCCCAACTGATCCCCCCGCGTGAAAATATAGTCCAACCTCGAAAAGGAGCCATGTCTGGCCGAATAAAAGGTGTAGAGTCTGCGGGCTGGGAACCGAGTTCGCCATATGTCGCATAGGCCCATTGCAGCCGTGAAGCCCCGCAGGCCCGCCTCCCCTCCACTGGCTCGTCTGTCGCCTGACCGGTCTAGTTCGACGTCCATTACCGCGTTGGTGTCGCCCCCAGGATCAGAGTGCCGTTGGGGAGGTTCGCCAAATGTGTCCCCAGTTTCTTGTAGAGTGTAGCATGCAGGCCGGGCGGGATGTAACAGGAGCACAGGAGCACCGTACGCCCTTCCCATCTCACCGCCACCGCCACGAAGCACCCAGCGTCTTCCATCCAGGAATTTAAGACAGTTATTGGCAAACTCCTACGGACCAGTATCCCCACCCCCTCGAGCCGGACGTGAATCCGGAGTGGGCTACCATCTTATACCCGAATCTATCTAAGGCCCTGCAATTATTACCCCGGAGGTGGGTTTCCTGCAGGAGCACCACATCTGGAGAGTGGCGTTTCAGGTGCTGCAGTACTAGAGTTCTCTTGATCTTGTTGCCCATCCCATTGACATTCCATGTCCATATTTTAATCTTAGCCTGATCCCCCATCCCCACTGTGAATCCACATCCTCAACGGATTTCCACCCTGCCACTGCGCAGTGCCCCCACAGTACCACAGCATTAACATAGATATATTGACATGAGCTAAACTTAAACTTCCCATCAACCCCATCCCACCCCCCAGTCTGTCCCCCCTCCCTGCCTCCCTGCTAAGTGGGCCCCCAACCCCCACCTTAAAAACTTGCAGAGTGCCTGTCGCCCAAATAATCCCATTTCAACTAACTGAGGGAACGTAAGCCCACAACTCGCAGAAACTGGCACAACTGACTGTCGGATTTCCACCCCTTTAAACAAGAAATTAGCCCCCCCTCCCCCCCCTCTCCCAAACCCCAGCGGGCCAACGCTTAGAGCCCTATGGACGAGCAATCCACGTCAGCCAGCGCGGTCACTCACAGTCACGGAGATGTTCAAAATCTTTATGCAGCCCGACTAGTGGCCCCCAGCCCATCAGGGCCCAAGAGACGTGCGCCATTGCCCGCCTCCCCCATGTAGAGCCCGCAATGCGGCTTGTGTCCCCATCAGTCCTCCGGTGGCGGACGTTCACGCTCCTGACTCCCTCGGGCTGGTGCTGTAGCCCTCTCAGCCTCACGAGAGTTGTCGTTGGAGGTCCGGCGCCGTGCCGCACCCTGGCGGCCCACGGTCCGCCATCCCTCCATCCAGTCGCTCGCCTCCGCCGGAGAATCGAAAAAGTACACCTTTTCCCCATCCAGGATCTTGAGCCGTGCTGGAAAGAGCATCATGTACCGCACACCCTGGTCCCTAAGGGCTCGCTTGACGCCTTCAAAGGACCTGCGCTGGCGCTGGACCTGCAGAGTGAAGTCCGGGAAAAACCGGATCGTTGCGTTCTCCAGTCTTAGGTCCCCGGTGGTACGTGAGGCCTGCAGGATGGCATCCCGGTCCCGGTAGTTCAGGAACCGGGCAATGATGGTGCGCGGAGGGGCCCCAGGCTTGGGCCTCCCCCCATTGCGCGATGGGCCCTTTCGACAGAGAAAAATTTTGAGAGACGCTTGGGCTTAAGGTGTTGCAGTATCAGATCCTCAACAAAACAATCCATGGACGGCCCTTCCAGTCCCTCCGGCACCCCTACGATGCGGACGTTGTTGCGTCGCGCCCGGCCTTCCTGATCCTCCAGGCGGGCTACGACGTCACCCTGGGCCTTCACCAGCGTGGCGACCTGCTCCTCAAGCTTCTTCGTTCTGCCCTGTAAATTTCCAATGCCACTCTCCGTCTCGGCCACCCTGCCCGACATAGTCCGAAAGTCAGCCCGGAGGAGGTTAACCTCTTCTGTGACCGAGTCCAGTTTGGGCTCCATTGTGCCACGCATGTCTTTGATGGCCTGCATTATGTCTCTGAGTGACGGGTCCGATCCTCCGTCCGCGTCGTCACCCTGTTGTCCCCCATCGCGGAGGCCCTCTCCCTTCCCCATAGCCACTGTGTATTTGTCGATCTGGTTGGCTTGGTTCGGAAGGGGCGGCTTATGCCGACCCCTTGCCGTAGATGAAGCCGTGGCGGGAGGGCTCACAGGTCTGGCCCCTTGTCCCTGTCGCAGTCGTCCAACCGCAGGCCAGAGGGACCGTCCAGTCCACCCCCGGTCCTCCGCCACTTCAGCCGTGAGGGACACCAACGCTCACCCCCGCTCAGTTCGCACACCGACCGGTTTAGCAGGCCGCCCCGCCAACGGTCACGCAGCAGGCTTCCAGGGGCAGGCAGACGAGTTTTCACCCCCAGCGCCTCTCAGGCCACTCAGTACTGGTCCAGGCCTCCCACTACCATGGATGAGCCTCAGAGCGCTCGGGCCCCAGACCCCGGAGTTATTCAGACGCGGCGCTCCGGTGGGAGACAGCAACGCTCAGCAGGCCCAGCTCGCTTCCGCGGGCCCCACCAGTGCGGCCAAGTCCCCCGATCTCGGGCTCACTGCGCCGCCTCCCTGGGCTCCGGGGCTCCGCGCTGTCAGTAGCGCACACCCAACGCAGCTATCCGCCGTGACAGCGGTTCCGCTCGTGGCTTCTGCGTGCCTGCGCTGCAAGCTCACCTCCGGGCCCCCCACTGGCCGAGCGACGCTCCCAGGGCACCTCCGCACCCACCTCTGTGTCGGCCGTCGGTCTCCTCAGGCCGCCTCGCAGCCGCTGTGTGCGCACCACTCCCGGGCTCCGCTGCAGTCCGAGCACCTCTCGCTCTCAGGTCCGGCTCCTGGACGTGCCTCGGGACTGTCCGCTCTAGGCCGAGCGCTCGCACTCCATCGGCGCCATTTTCGCCCGCACGGGCGCTGAGTTCCGAGTTTTCGCCCCACCGGGCTGGAAGCCTCCCTCGTCCCTGCTGCCACCGCGATTGCACCCGCGAGCGGCTCGCCTCCGGTCAGCTCCGCTGTTCGCGTTCCCCAATGGCCGGATTGTGACGGATTTAGGGGTGGTTTTACCCTATCTGCTGTCGCAGCTCACCTAGTATGCGGCCATTTTCCTCGGCTGCAGGCCACGCCCCACTGTGTGTCATTTCTGTCCTTCACAGGGTACTTTCAGATTCGTTTGGTCAACTGTGTCCACCGACGACGTGATTGCACTTCCAGGGTGGTAGCTGTTGTGTCCCTACAGGTGATGTGCGCCACACCCATGGACTTCCTTCCGTCTACAGTTGTTGACTGTGTGCCCGCTGCCAGGTGGGATTACCTTGCATCTGTAGTGGTTACGACATGTTGCAACTGTGTAATAAACCTGTGCTTCACTTTGTGATGTGCGTTGTCTGTGGTCACACATTTGACTGCCATTTGCTTACTGCACCTGTGGGCTACTTGACTACAACTGGGAATGGGTGTGGTGTCTGTGCATTGCACCGTCTTCCCTGGCAACATCAGTGTAGGCAATGAGTCAGATGGCCTAGGTGTGTATGTGTTGTGTAGCCCTGGTGGTGTGTCTCCCTCATATGTGTCACGTTGCCTTTACTCACATGCCTGTGTTGTACTTGCTGTTGCAGTTCGCATACACAGTGTAATTTTGCAGTTCATCATCCCCATAACAGCACCCACGTTGGAATCACAACAGAGGCAAGTATGGTGTATTAGTGTGTTTATTGTGATACATTTGTGTGAATAGTGCATAGGATGGGTAGTGCTGTACATAAATCTTGCAATCAGAAGTTCCTAGGTGAATTGAAAGTCCTGGTAGACAAAATCCCCAGTATCGGGGCCACAGTTGTCTGAGACATTGGTCCAACTTGTACTCCCCATGCAATGTGTGGGAGTAGTGTTGCCGTCAACAGGATGAACAGTCTGTGCACAAAGGTGAACATCCAGAACAGGTTCAGGCTTCCTGGGAGTTGCGCTTGGCCATCGGCCTCTCACTTGCCCCTCCTCGGACGACCCCTCTTCTTTGGGGGGGGGCCCTCAAGTACAGGCTGCTGCGGTGCAGGGGACTCTCCGCCAGAGTCATCCTCCCTCCCTGTGGCAGTTGCAGTTTGTTCAGCACCAGATGTTCTTGGCACACAGGGATGTGTGGACTGGTTGCTGTTCATCTGGCGGAGGCATTGTAAAATGTCCCTGTGCACCGCCGTCATCTCATGCAGTGCATCCCACTTGGACTCCACGCTGGACATGTGTGAGTCCACGCGGGACATGTGTGACTCCACGTGGGACATGTGAGAGTCCAAGCGGGCATGATGGGCAGCCTGCTGCTGTTTCATGTCTCTGAGGAGCCCCACTACCTGGCTGAGATCTCCGGTGCTGGACTGGTACGCATCAGCTATGCGTACCAGTTGTGGGTCATCATGCACACCAGCAACCTCTGCAAGCAGCGACCTCTGTCTCCCACCCCTCCCACCACCCCTGCTGACATGTGCAGTGCGTGCAGTGGCACGCACAGATGACCCTGGTCCACCTTGGGGGTTGGTGGTGGTGGTGGTGTCCATGGCCCCAGGTTGGTCCAGGGTCCCTGTGCTGGTGTTGCTCCTTGTTCTGTCCATGTCGGCAGGGATGGTATTTGTGGTGACAGTCGTTGGAGGGGTGGGTGCAGGGGGTGCAGCTGGTGGTCCTGCTGGTGCTGCAGCTGGTGGTCCTGCTGGTGCTGCATGTAGACTTGCACCGGATGTGCCAGGTTGGTCTTCTTCGTCCGAGGAGGGCAGAGGCTGTACGACACCAGTGAGCTCTGCATCCTCTTGAGCCTGGGACTGGGACTCCTCAGCGTCTGCTGCTGTGTCCCCATCATCACCTGTTTTTGGGAGACACACACAATGTATGTTATGTTTCTGCAGGCATCAATGGTTGACACACCTGACAGTTGTGACTGTGCCTCTGGGTGCGGGCCTGTACATTGCATTGTCCTAAGTCGTCACAGTCAGGGGTTGATATTGGTGTGGCACATTGTCCTGCATTATTTGGGCATTTCTATGTATTTGTTGGGGTGTGAACATGGTCTGCATTGGTTGTATTTGGTTGACAGCCGGCCCTCCTTCCCACCCAGCCAGTCAGTTATCCCACCATGGACTGTGCTTGCATTGCAGGGAGTGGAAGTTGTCTCTCAGGATGTCAGTCAGTGGTGTCCTGCTGTTTGTTGGTGCACAGTTGCCAGCAGGGCCTTGTGCTCCCCACAGCAGTAGCCAGTGTCAGCCATCTTGTGAGTCCCTCTCCACTCCCTGTGATGTGAGCATGGTTCAGGGTGGTGTTGATGGGACAGTTGTGGGGGTGAGCTATGTCTGTGACTGTGACTCCCATCATGCTATTGCCTCCACCCCACTTCCCAGCATTCCCATACTTACTTGCTTTTGTGGGGAGTTCAGTGTGTGTGGGTGTGAGGGCAATGGCAAGATGGCTGACAGTGGTGTCCTGCTGTTGGTTGGTGTGCAGTTCCCAGCATGCCCTTGTGCTCCCCACAGCAGTAGCCAGTGTCAGCCATCTTGTGAGTCCTTCTCCACTCCCTGTGATGTGAGCATGGTTCAGGGTGGTGTTGATGGGCCAGTTGTGAGGCTGAGCAATATCTGTGACTACCACTCCCATCATGCTATTGCCTCCACCCCCTTCCCAGCATGCCCATGCTTCCTTCCTTTGACTCTGCTTCCCTGTGGGGTGGGCTGGCTGTGCTGACAGGATGGCTGGGAGTGTTGTCCTGGCAGTTGTTTGGCTAAAAGTCCCAAGAGTGTCCCTGTGCTTCACACAACATAACCCAGGGTGGTGGTTCTTTGTGGGATCTTGAGTTAGGATGGGAGGCATTGCATTCTACCAGGTGGGTTCTGTGGAGTTTGTGTTGAGGGGGTGTGAGGGAGGTGCTTGTGACTATGGTCAGTGCTGCAAGTCCTCCTTCCCACCCAGCCAGCCAGATATCCCACCATGGAACGTGCTTGCATTGCAGGGAGTGGAAGTTGTCTCTCAGGATGTCAGTCAGTGGTGTCCTGCTGTTTGTTGGTGCACAGTTGCCAGCAGGGCCTTGTGCTCCCCACAGCAGTTGCCAGTGTCAGCCATCTTGTCAGTTGTTTTCCACTCCCTGTGATGTGCGCATGGTTCAGGGTGGTGTTGATGGGACAGTTGTGGGGGTGACCAATATCTGTGACTACCACTCCCATCATGCTATTGCCTCCACCCCACTTGCCAGCATTCCCATACTTACTTGGTTTTGTGGGGAGTGCAGTGTGTGTGGGTGTGAGAGCAATGGCAAGATGGCTGACAGTGGTGTCCTGCTGTTGGTTGGTGTGCAGTTCCCAGCATGCCCTTGTGCTCCCCACGACACAGCAACAGTGTCAGACATCTTTGATGGGCCTTTCCACTCTCTGTGGGATGTGCATGCGTGAGTGTGAGCTTGCTGGGCCATGTGGTGGGGGATGTAGAGCTGTGCCTACGACTCCCGTCATGCTATTGCCTCCACCCCCCTTCCCAGCATGCCCATGCTTCCTTCCTTTTGACTCTGCTTCCCTGTGGGGTGGGCTGCCTGTGCTGACAGGATGGCTGGGAGTGTTGTCCTGGCAGTTGTTTGGCTGAAAGTCCCAGGAGTGTCCCTGTGCTTCACACGACATAACCCAGGGTGGAGGTTCTTTGTGGGACCTTGAGTTAGGATGTGTGGCATTGCATTCTCCCAGGTGGGTTCTGTGGAGTATGTGTTGAGGGTGTGTGTGAGGGGAGGTGCTTGTGACTATGGTCAGTGGTGCGAGTCCTCCTTCCCACCCAGCCAGCCAGATATCCCACCATGGAACGTGCTTCCATTGCAGGGAGTGGAAGTTGTCTCTCAGGATGTCAGTCAGTGGTGTCCTGCTGTTTGTTGGTGCACAGTTGCCAGCAGGGCCTTGTGCTCCCCACAGCAGTTGCCAGTGTCAGCTATCTTGTGAGTCCTTCTCCACTCCCTGTGATGTGAGCATGGTTCAGGGTGGTGTTGATGGGACAGTTGTGGGGGTGAGCTATGTCTGTGACTGTGACTCCCATCATGCTATTGCCTCCACCCCACTTCCCAGCATTCCCATACTTACTTGCTTTTGTGGGGAGTTCAGTGTGTGTGGGTGTGAGGGCAATGGCAAGATGGCTGACAGTGGTGTCCTGCTGTTGGTTGGTGTGCAGTTCCCAGCATGCCCTTGTGCTCCCCACAGCAGTAGCCAGTGTCAGCCATCTTGTGAGTCCTTCTCCACTCCCTGTGATGTGAGCATGGTTCAGGGTGGTGTTGATGGGACAGTTGTGGGGGTGAGCTATGTCTGTGACTGTGACTCCCATCATGCTATTGCCTCCACCCCAGTTTCCAGCATTCCCATACTTACTTGCTTTTGTGGGGAGTTCAGTGTGTGTGGGTGTGAGGGCAATGGCAAGATGGCTGACAGTGGTGTCCTGCTGTTGGTTGGTGTGCAGTTCCCAGCATGCCCTTGTGCTCCCCACAGCAGTAGCCAGTGTCAGCCATCTTGTGTGTCCTTATCCACTCCCTGTGATGTGAGCATGGTTCAGGGTGGTGTTGATGGGCCAGTTGTGAGGCTGAGCAATATCTGTGACTACCACTCCCATCATGCTATTGCCTCCACCCCCCTTCCCAGCATGCCCATGCTTCCTTCCTTTTGACTCTGCTTCCCTGTGGGGTGGGCTGGCTGTGCTGACAGGATGGCTGGGAGTGTTGTCCTGGCAGTTGTTTGGCTAAAAGTCCCAAGAGTGTCCCTGTGCTTCACACAACATAACCCAGGGTGGTGGTTCTTTGTGGGATCTTGAGTTAGGATGGGAGGCATTGCATTCTACCAGGTGGGTTCTGTGGAGTTTGTGTTGAGGGGGTGTGAGGGGAGGTGCTTGTGACTATGGTCAGTGCTGCAAGTCCTCCTTCCCACCCAGCCAGCCAGATATCCCACCATGGAACGTGCTTGCATTGCAGGGAGTGGAAGTTGTCTCTCAGGATGTCAGTCAGTGGTGTCCTGCTGTTTGTTGGTGCACAGTTGCCAGCAGGGCCTTGTGCTCCCCACAGCAGTTGCCAGTGTCAGCCATCTTGTCAGTTGTTTTCCACTCCCTGTGATGTGCGCATGGTTCAGGGTGGTGTTGATGGGACAGTTGTGGGGGTGACCAATATCTGTGACTACCACTCCCATCATGCTATTGCCTCCACCCCACTTGCCAGCATTCCCATACTTACTTGGTTTTGTGGGGAGTGCAGTGTGTGTGGGTGTGAGAGCAATGGCAAGATGGCTGACAGTGGTGTCCTGCTGTTGGTTGGTGTGCAGGTCCCAGCATGCCCTTGTGCTCCCCACGACACAGCAACAGTGTCAGACATCTTTGATGGGCCTTTCCACTCTCTGTGGGATGTGCATGCGTGAGTGTGAGCTTGCTGGGCCATGTGGTGGGGGATGTAGAGCTGTGCCTACGACTCCCATCATGCTATTGCCTCCACCCCCCTTCCCAGCATGCCCATGCTTCCTTCCTTTTGACTCTGCTTCCCTGTGGGGTGGGCTGCCTGTGCTGACAGGATGGCTGAGAGTGTTGTCCTGGCAGTTGTTTGGCTGAAAGTCCCAGGAGTGTCCCTGTGCTTCACACAACATAACCCAGGGTGGAGGTTCTTTGTGGGACCTTGAGTTAGGATGTGTGGCATTGCATTCTCCCAGGTGGGTTCTGTGGAGTATGTGTTGAGGGTGTGTGTGAGGGGAGGTGCTTGTGACTATGGTCAGTGGTGCGAGTCCTCCTTCCCACCCAGCCAGCCAGATATCCCACCATGGAACGTGCTTCCATTGCAGGGAGTGGAAGTTGTCTCTCAGGATGTCAGTCAGTGGTGTCCTGCTGTTTGTTGGTGCACAGTTGCCAGCAGGGCCTTGTGCTCCCCACAGCAGTTGCCAGTGTCAGCCATCTTGTGAGTCCTTCTCCACTCCCTGTGATGTGCGCATGGTTCATGGTGGTGTTGATGGGACAGTTGTGGGGGGCAATATGTGTGACTACGACTCCCATGATGCTATTGGCTACACTGACTTGGCCAGCATACACAGAATTCCTTCCTTTCAGTGGTCTTCACTGTGTGTTGGTGTTGTTGTGGTGGCTACATGTCTGGATGTGTTTGTTAGTTCTATTTGTGCCACTGCCTAGCTGTAGTTGTAGTTGTGTTTGTACATGTGATGGCACGGTTGAGTGTAACTTTGAGATGGCATGTGTTGTGTTTCTCTGACTGACATACACATTTTGGGATGATTCTGTTCTGGTTGCTGTGTAATTGCTTTGAGTGCATGGTTTGACTCTCCCCTTGACAGTGATGTGTGTGTGTATTGTGGCAGAATATTGTGTACATTTGTTGTGTACTCACCAGGCTCTGGGATGTTCTCTAGTCCATATACGCTCACTGGCGGAAGGATGGCCCGCACCTTCTCCTCCCAGGGCCTGAGGTATACTGGCTTGGCAGGAGGGCCACTGCCGGTGTATTGGCTCAGGAGGTAGTCTTTCTTGAGCAGGTCCCGTACCCTCCTGCGCACGTCATACCACCTGTTCTGGATGTCGGTCTTTGTGCGCAGACATGGTGATTGTGCATTCACCCTGTTGATGATCCTCTCCCACATCTTGGTTTTCTGGGAGATGGGGGTCTGTTGGACCAGTGTGCCAAACAGCTGTGGCTCTACCCTGAGGATCTCGTCTACCATGACTTCCAATTCACAATCTAGGAACTTGTGATTCTTCTTGGGGGCATGGTGATGGGTGGTGATGGTGAGTGATGTGTGTGTTGGTGTGCAGGTGAGGGTGTGTGAGTGTGTGTTTTGCTGGGTGTATGTGAGGTAGGTATTTGTTGGTGTGCTGATGGTGTGTGGCTTGTGTGAGGGATGAGCTATGGGTGTGTGGTTGCTGTCTGTTGGGTGCTGGCAGTGGAATGGCATTTGCAAAGGATCATGGTTGGGATTTGTGTCCTTTATATGGGTGGAGTTGTGGGTGTGTCTTTGTTCTCTGTCCCCACCCCCACAGTATTTATTGGCTCTGTAATTGCTTGTTTGGCCTTTTTTTGTGTCATTTTTCCTTTGTACTGTCTGTGCATGTTGGAAACGTTCTTGTGACCGAGTCGGACCCTGCATTTGTCTCGTACGGTGTTCTCCGTTTCGTTCATGCTGTGTTTGTGCAGTTTTCTATGCTGCGTACGCGTCGGTCGCGGTGTTTTGTGTTACTTCGGCTCGGTTTTGTATGCGTGTCGGTCGTACGGCTTGTCCTCCGTCCGACTCGGTCGTGGTTTTCGCGCCTTGCATCGTACTTTGCGGTTTGGAGTTCGCGTGTACGTTTCGGTCGGATTTGTTCCGGGTGCGTGTCGGTCGGTTCGATTTGCGTGTTTTTCCGGCCGGATTGCTGTTTTCCGTGCGGCTCGGTCGTTCGGCTTGGGTTCGGTATGTGTCGGTCGGATTTTGCACGCTTTGCATCGTACTTGGCGTGTCGGGCGCCACAGGTACGTGTCGGTCGGAATAAATTCCGGCTCCGACTCGGTCGGTGCTTTTTCCGGCCCGAATCGGAATCGACCCCTTTATCTCGACCGAAGAGCAGCTGAGCAACATAAGATGAACAGTAGAAGGTATCTGTAAAATTATATCTGGAAGGTCCAATAGACCAGGAAGGCGTAGCCCCTTACTTATCCTTTGTGACCAACCAACGCCATAGATTTATATTAGTGAGGTTCAGAATGAATTTAATCCCCTGCATGTTCTCTTTTCTAGCCGGAATATACTCTATTTCTGATTTCCCCCCTTGCCCGTGCGAAGGATTCTCTACCCAATCAAATTTACATATTTTTTTCTTTTGTAAATTTTACAAGGATCATTGCACCAGACTTATCCGCCCGCTTACGCGTAAATATTGTTTTAGCCAATGTCGTCCTGGGATGTACTTTTTACAATCACTGCCCAACCAATTAGTATGTTATTCTGTGGCCTCATTTTTACTCCTTTCATGGAAGACTAGACGATTATGCAATCTTACTTAATGAACTGTGCTTTTTTACTGTGATTGTAAACTGTTGTTTTTTAATGTCTGTATTATGAAAATGGAACCATTTAAACCTATTTTATAATGAGTACTTTTGTAATTTTATGATCTTAAATTGTAAGCATCGAATAAAGTGATTTGACTGACTGACTTGATTTATGAAGCCTGTTGTTTTTCAGAATCAGACATTTCATCACAGTTGGGATGTATAATATTATTGAGTTATTCTAGGGAGACCCAAGCATCCACTGTTCCGCACTTTGATCAAGAGAAGTTTAGAGATCCTTGTTTTTTTCTCCACTCATGCAATGCTGTCTAGCATCCTTTGAAATCTTAAAAAGGAGTAGGGTGATCTGGTAGTGGTAGCGCTTGGAACAGGAATAATATCTAGGGCAGTGTTGTGATTTTTAACCACGGCCAGGTTCCCCATTCAAGAAAAGCCTAGATTTGCCAAGCCTGCAGTTCCTTCTGTATCAGTTTTATAGATGGTGAGTCATTAGCATGGATGGTACGGACATTTATAGAGTTAAACCTTTGCCCCCAGATGTGTAAGGATTCCTTGGACTGATGAAAGGGAAACTCGGACTGTAGCAGTGGCAGTTATTCCTGCAGAGCGGAGTTGTTCACAAATTGCAAATTATGCAGGGTACAAGGTAACCCTGATATTTTACCTTATCCGTTTAGTTCCTTCAGTAAGGAGGAAAGTGGATCTACGATTGAGATTACATTTTTATCAGTGTACATTGTCTTCTTGATCATGTCTCTACCTACGTGATCTCTAGAAATGCTCTCATTGTTGAGAATTCATTCCATCATGGACACCATAGAAAGATCAAATAGTAGGAGGAAAGGGGACACTCCTTCCTGGTGCCACTTAAAACTGGAGCAATGGGAAAGTGCATGCATTGATTCTAATCTAGCTTTCAGATCGTATTCTCTTTTTGAACATCAAATCACAAATCTAGTGCCATTATGACATTACTTTAGGGTCTTATGGCAGAACTGCCGGCTCACCCAGTCAAGCGCCATCTTACCTTTGAGTGAAAGGAGAAATGAATATTTTAAAGATATGTGCACATTACCAAAATTATGTAGGATCATTTTAATATTGTCCCTGCAGTTTCTCTAAGGTACAAACATGGAACGATCCAGGTATATAAGGCTCAGCAAAAGGGGGCTCAACCAGGCTGCCAAAATACTTTTATAGTGCTTCATGTCCACATTCAGTAATGACATTGGTGTGTAGAAGCTGAACACAGTAAGATCTTTACCAGGTTTAGGTATGGCTGTGACCAAAACCTCTCTCATGAAGGGAGCTATCTTGCAAGTCACTATGAAGGAGTTTGATAATCTATTTACTATGGGGACCAAGACACTGTAGAAGGTTTTGAAGAATTGGGGCTTTACTCATTGGTTCCAGGATGCGTACCTGTTTCCAATTTAGCTATCCTTTTTATGACTTCCGCTATTGTGAGTAGATGCTTCTGGTGTATCACCTGGCTTGTTTTTAACATTTGTGGTTGGGACTGCTTCTAGTATAACACCACTTAGGAGGGTGAGATATATTCTGCTACGTATAGCTCACCGGGCTTTAAGTGGGATTAAAATGGTGCTGTCTCTCTAAAACGGGACACATTACTGGGTATCCTTTTAATGAAGTGCGACTCATGTAATTAAGGGCTTGGCTTAAAACATGTAAACTAAAATTCTGTGCTTCCTTTTGTGTGTCACCCAACTAATATTTTAGTGGCAGTCTACGAGCTTCTTTTACAGCATCAAGACATATCACAAAATAACAGATGTGCCTACAGCAAATCAGACCTAGTGGCTTTGCTATTCCCTATTATCAGTATCACATAAATAAGTAACAATAATGGTTTGATTCTGAATTATTGCAATTGAAAATCTTTCAATTCTGAATATAAGAAACAGTGATTTATAATTTTCTAAGGTCTGTTGAAGGAATAGATGTCTTCAGAGTGTGCCAATCACTCCTGTTCTCCCCTTTACAAAACGTTCCTGTGCAGTCGCTCTGTTAGACACTCGCAAACCTTTTTCCCTACATCTTACTGACATCCTCCTTCAGCACCACCTTTTCACTCTCTTCGCCTGCATGTATGTCATTGCATCTCCTTCACTTCACCATCTCCCTCACATACAAACCCACACACACAACACCCACCTCACCTGTGAGCATTGCATTTTCTTGTACCTGTCAATATTCTGACAGCTTAGTACCTCCTTCACAAACTTTCCCATGGAATAACAATTGGAACATGTGACTATTGCTCTGTGCGATCTGCAGAGAAGCCAAGTATTGGATAAGCATGTATTCTGAACACATTTATGACTCACTAACAGACACTGCGAGAAATGCATACTGCATCCAGCTTCATCTCCAGAGCTCTTAATTGTACCGACTATTAACATCCATTCACAACCAGCGCTCAGAAAACATGTGAAGTGCCTTTGGAATTGTTAAGCTAGGATTCGCGCAGGGGATGACCTTCTGCGAGCAGCTATCGGAGAGTGACTTCTCAAATTGCTACTGTGTGTTCAAAATGAAAAATGTACATTCACACAAAATCACCTCTCTAAATCGTTCTCCGCAGCCCAGTAGACCAATACTCAAATCTATAGTCCTTTGTTCCATGCATATGACTATTTGTATCAAAAGTCCACTGCGGCCTGTGGTTGTCTTCTACCAGAGGGCCATCAACTACTTTAGGTCACAAATTTAAAGCTTGGATCACGGTCTTCTGGAAGCTGATGGACCATAATGTGAGGTGCCGGCTCTGAAGTCTCGTCCATCTGTCCACAGTCTACGGTTTTCCCCCAAGTACTAGGGGTACAGAAACATTTGTTTTGGTCTCCCCCATGGCATATATATTTAGCAATACACTTCTTTGACAATGAAGGAAAAGTCTACATTAGTGAAATTCCAAAGCATCTTATGGTTAATCATGAAAAATTAATGTAATGCTGAGATGTCCCACTTCTAGGGTGAGGCGTATGGCAGGTTTAATAGGAAACTCCAGATACGTAAATGGGAGTGACTGCATACCTAAGTTAAACACATTTAACAAATAAGCCAAATGGGTGTGTGGGTGACTGAGGATTAGCCAAGTATAGATTTAATATCAAACACCCAACTTACAGAATTCATCCTCTGTAAATATTGATGGCTCTTGAAAAGGTCAATGGACCTTTGCCACTATTTATGAATGGAGCTAGAACAAAACATAAACTATGCATAGATCATCGACAGTAGAATTTTAAATGTTCAGACAATGATGAGAGGTTGGTGAAGGTTTCATCACCTTTATTTATCTCAAAAGATTAGTATTGTTTTCTCATCTTTATTCAGATTAGTCATTTTACAGAAATATAAGTAAAATATTGATTAGTGACAGCATAAATCAATACACAGTCTTCCATAAAGGAAAATGTCACTAAACTAGCTAAGGGATCTAACCTAGTCTAAGTAGAACCCATGAAGAGTCCTTTTTTGGAAAAGAGTAAGAGTGGAAATGGAAGAAGAACTTCACATAATGAGTTGTTCTGGAAACTCAGCCGAGTGCCCTACAGCTGCAGTAGCAACCATCAATGATAGAATGATCTTTGCAGTAGAATTGATCAGGAAAAGATCAATAGGTAAAAGGAAATAAGTCACCTTTGGAAGTAGCTGTTGGTAACAAAGCAAAAGATCTCTCCAGGAGAAGAATCGCAAGGCAGGGTAGATCGGTCTGGATCAGGAACCTCGCACAGTCTCTCTCTACTAGCTAGGAACACTCATTATTATAACATCATACAATATTGTATCCAAACTGTATTAGGCGTCAGCATTTGCATCCAAGGAAAATCGCTCATCTGATGGTGTCATCAACTTCCTATGTCTCTTCTCCTAATTATCACGGTAAACATTCTTGCTGCTGTAGTGTTAGAATTTGTTTCAAGACTTTGATATATGAGGGAAAGTTCTCATGAGAACCATCTTACCTGAGCTAAAAAATGAACTATGAGTTTCAATGTGAAGACAAAGCTTGTCAGAGATGCAGAGGCAAACTACAAATAATATTTGATGAAGCATACATTAAGGGGCTGATTACAATGTCGGGCGGACGTATACCATTGCGGACTCGGAACTATCAACCTCCGGACGGCGGTCCCGACACCGATATTACAGTGCGACCGCACATGGTGCGGTCGCATACTCCCATTTCTCTATAAAAGCTTGTGCTGCAGCCGTAAACCGGCCGTAGCACAAGCTCCCATAGAGAAATGGGAGCTTCTCTTAATCCCTGCACCTCGTGGCAGGCACCTCACGGTGCCTGCCACACAGTGCAGGGATTAACATGGGAGCACCATAGGTGCCCACTCGGCCCCCAACTGGAGGCCGCAGGGAGAAGGGGGCCCTGCTAGGGGCCCCCAAAGTTGCTTTTCAACAGGCTGTCCATGTCAGAAAGCCCGACATGGAAATCATGTGGGAAACCAACACTGTAATCCCGACTGCGGAAACGCCGTCATTAAGAGACTACATGCCAGTTCCAACTGGCCAACAGGATCCTTGAGCCCATCAGAATCCAGTCGGAATGACCAGCCGGTTTCACTTTTGACCACCAGCATTGTAGGCTTTCTCACTCACATCGTAATCAGGCCAAAATGTCTAAATCGTTATTTATTATTACAATTACAACAAGTCTCATTGTATTAGGGTAAATGATCTAACATGGGGTGAGGGAAATGAATGAAGCATGAATCTGAAGTCAGCACATTCTAAGCAGGTTGCTGGTGCTAGGCAAAATATTCTAAACGCCTATTAAACTGTGAGCAAGAGTTGAAAGAAAAGGCTTTGTGGCCTAACTAAAAGTGCACATTTAAGAATTAAGGGGCCGATCCGCCCGCCATCCCGTCAGCAAAGACCCCCCGCCATATCATGATGGCTGGGGGGTCTGCGGCGGATGGAAAGACCGTCCGCCGCTTTTCCGCTGGTCGATGAGTCGACCGGCGGAAAACGTGCTGAATATGGTGGCGGTGTCTGGAAGACACCGCCATCCATATCACGATGCAGGCTGCGAGCAGCCTTTCCATGGCTGCATTGCCGCCATGGAAAGGCTGGCGGTTCCTGCTGTTGGGGGCCCGTTGCGGGCCCCCAGGGTGTTGGGGGGGTGGGGGGTGCAGATGGGGGTTACCTATGGTACCCCCCTGCATTTGCATGTACAATGTGGCAGGCACCGCGCGGTGCCTGTCACGTTGTGCATGTAAATGCGCAACTTGTATTTTTACATTGCGGCGGGTGCTGCTTGCAGCACCGCCCGCCGCAATGTAAAAATACGGGATGCGCCCGCCAGTGTGGTGGGTGCATCCTGATTTGTGTAGCGGGACCGCCGCACCTATGGCGGGCGGTCCCTTTTCCGCCCGCCATCGTAATCGACCCCTAATTGCTTAGTGCAAAAAACTTTTTTAATTATACTATTTCAAAAACATTTTTATAAGCATGTTTCCTCTATATATGAAGGATTAATATATTGATTTGCAGTATTATATATGAAGGATTAATATATTGATTTGCAGTATATTAATAAGCATTCTATCACGTTAGGAAATGGGCACATTTTATCTGCATGTCATTTTCTATGTGGAAACGTTTCTGCGGCAGTTTAAACACATTTCTAAATTGCAATTCTAACATGCTCTGCGAGCTGATTTTTTATTTTTGAACTAATTGTTTTCAGGTGTCAACTGTGGCCATGCATAGGCGTAAATTGCATATGCTGAAAACGACTTATTTTTCGATGAATTGGGCGGATCACTGACAGAATATCGAGGAGCAAAATATCGACCTGCCAAAATATCGAGGAAAAAATATAGAATGCCAGAATATCGAATTCCTATCTACAAACAGGTAAGTACAAAAATATCGAATCCAAAATATTGTTGTAAAAAATATAGTTAGTCAAAATATCGAATTTTTTAAATGTCTTAAAAGTAATGTAAAATTAATAAAATAATACATATAATTAACTAAAACATACTTAAATAACCTTAATATTAATAAATAATTAATGTAAGTTAAAAAAATAATAAACATGAATTTTTATTTTTTAATACATATATATATTAACGTAATATTAATAACAAATATTCAATATTTTTAGCGTAGGATAGCGGGAGGGTAAAATTTACTATTCCCACTCCAGTGAGTGCAACAGTAGGGAAAGCGTTGGACAGCGGGAGGGTAAAAATTACTATTCCCACTCCAGTGAGTTCAACAGTAGGGAAAGCGTTGGATAGCGGGAGGGTAAAAATTACTATTCCCACTCCAGAGAGTGCAACAGTAGGGAAAGCGTTGGATAGCGTAGGGGTAAAAATTACTATTCCCACTCCAGAGAGTGCAACAGTAGGGAAAGCGTTGGATAGCGTAGGGTAAAAATTACTATTCCCACTCCAGAGAGTGCAACAGTAGGGAAAGCGTTGGCTAGCGGGAGGGTAAAATTACTATTCCCACTCCAGTGAGTGCAACAGTAGGGAAAGCGTTGGATAGCGTAGGGTAAAAATTACTATTCACACTCCAGTGAGTGCAACAGTAGGGAAAGTAATGATTTAATATTTAAATTAAAAAAAAATAATTATCAATACCAATAAAAAATTAATTAAAATTAATTACCAATTACAACATATTTAATCATTAATTAATTATAAATACCAATAAATATTATTTATTAAAAATTAATTGTCTATTAATAATTAATTAACAACCAATTAATTTTCGATACCAAAAATTAATAAGTAATAAAAAAAATACCAATTAATTAATTAACAGTAAATTAATTATCAATACACAAAAATAATTTCAATAATTACTTAATTACAATTAAATTACTTCCACCCTATTCCCTATAAACACACAACCCGCTCCAAATAATAAATTAATACAATTAATATAATTATCAATTAATCAATTAATAAAAATTAATTACCAATTAATAAAAATTAATTACCAATTAATAATTAATTAACAACAATAAATTATTTATCAATACCAATAAATAAAAATAAAGTATTACATATCTACATTTAAATTACTTCCCACCCTATTCCCCTATAAACCCACAACCCGCTCCGAATAATAAATGAATACAATTAATTTAATTATCAATTAATCAATTAATAAAAATTAATTACCAATTAATAAAAATTAATTACCAATTAATAATTAATTAACAATAAATTAATTATCAATACCAATAAATAAAAATAAATATTTACTTAATTACAATTAAATTACTTCCCACCCCATTCCTCTATAAACCCACAACCCGCTACAGAACTAAAACGCAAAATTAAATTAAAAATAATTAATAATTCCTAAAAATTAATATTTAATTTACTATAATTAAATTACTTCCCACCCTATTCCCCTATAAACCCACAACCTGCTACAGAATTAAATTACACAAAATTTAAATAACATAAAATTCTTTACTTTAAAAAAATTCAAACATACATTACAAAAATAATACATACTTTTAACACATATACTAACACTTAAAACACTATAAAAAAACGATATTTTTAACAACTATATTATGACTGTCGATATTACTAACTTCAATATTATTAAAATCGATATTTCTTACCTGAATTTCGATATTTTGCACCACTATATTTTTGCAATTCGATATTCTGTCTATTCTATATAAAAAACTTGATATTCTGTCCAGTCGATATTTTTTTGCTCGATATTATGACTAGTTACCGAATTGGGCACATTAACTTTTGAAAAATGTTGCAATTAGCACAACCTCCTAATTAATTAAAACGTACCAGGAAAACTACTACAAGAACAAAGAAGAAAATTGAATTTAATTGCAACCTGAATAGTAGATCAAAAGAAGTCAGTGCATATCAATGTCTTTATTCCATATACAGCTTTAAACTTAGCTGCATCTTATAGAAGTCACATATATCTTAGCTTTGACCTACTTTTGATATAGCTAGCAAAACCTGACTGAAAATCGAATTAAAATCGAAATGTTAAAAGGAGTTTGCAAACAAAAGCTCACGGACTCAAAATATTAAAGGTTATGTAAATGCATCTGATATTCCACACACAAAGTCAAATTTATCTTAGTGAATACTAGTTCACATAATCTGATGGCTGATTGGTCATTATTTGCAGTATGGCTGGATGTCGAGCTGGGAGGCATGGCCAAGACGTTGAAGATGGTGGACGCGTGAGCCGATAGCTCCGCTCTCGCCCAGCGAATATCCTGACCAATTAGCCTGATATAGGGGCTGCAACAACATTCAGGGAAGTGCAGAACATACCCTAATGCCCCGGACCAGCATTGAGATCGGAACTTGGCCGGGTGAGGCAGATTGCAGAGAACAAGAACGAGGCAATGCCGGGGCTGGGTGTTGGCCCTCTGATGCTGATCGGAGGAACACACAAGGGCATCCTTGCCGAGCCTTGCCTGCGGCTGCAGGGGATGACCCCTTGCTCTCGATTACACTGGGGACCAGGGGAGGCCCATTGCACCCACTTGCACCAGAGATCAGGGGAGACCCCGGGATCCACTACAGACAGCAGGAGGCCTGCAGGTACTGCCCTGATGGCCCATGCTGGTGGGCAGTCGCTGACTATTAGACTGCCGTGGAGGAGCAGGGTCCAGAACAGGGTGTGAGGTAAGGAGCCTGCAATGGCAGGGGAGGTCAGGCCGACGTTGAGGTCCAGAGAATGAGCATCTGGTGAAGTGGGGAAGTGACTCCCAGAATCAGGAGCAGGAGGAAGGGCAGACAGCTGCACCTAAATGCTGAGAGGGAGCGGCAAATGGCCTGGAGATCCGGCTGTGGCTCGCTGCTCTTGGAGAAAGGAGTGGTGGTTGTCCGCAGCAGACCTGGCATCAGTATACCTCGCCCATGAGGGGACATCTTAGCCTGGCCTTGGAGTAGGAGGGAGGATCTGGCAGCATCCTGCCGGAGCGGGAGACCACTGCTGAGGTACCGCTGCGGGCAGGCACAGATATTGGGAGACAAAGAAAGACCAGAGACTGAGAGGGCCCCCATATTTACAGCCTATAGGGATTGTAATTATGATAATTTCGCCGGTGGCCACCCGGGAAAGAGAAGTTCTGTAGGCGGGACACAGTTTGTTCCTATAATCGAACTGGGTCCCTGAGATGGGCATGGTGTGGCGAACACTTTGGGACTGGCACTTAGGGCCAGGCCACCTGCAGCATCTGAATGGGATCATGAATTGCAGAATTTATAGACTGCAGAGACTGCTGCCCAAACTTTGCAGTGTGATGAACGTCAGAGGGGGATGACTGGGAATAGATCACAGATTCTCTTTTGGATAGTGCACGTCGGATTGCTGGCAGGAGCGGCGAAACCCCTGACAATTGGAAATGAGAAGTGCTGGATTGTACTTGAAACACTGGAAACAGAGTTTGTGGGGGATCCGACAACTGTTTCGTAGCCTTTCACTGGTAGCTGCAATTGACCAGATTGACCTGTACCCCCTGAGTAAAGGCAGCAGCGGCCATGGGAAAAGTGAGAAGTAAGCATGGGACCACACCCCAAGAGACAGGGGAGGACTCCTTACCCTTAGTAGGTTTTAAAGAGCAGGAAACCATCATTAAGGAAGACTCAATACACTCATACCTGGACAAAGTGTTGGCGGCCATTGCAGACACGAAGGTGACATTGCAACAAGATATAGGAGCCATGTCCATTGGCCAGGGCCTTCTGTAGGCAGAACATCACAAGCTTGTGGATAAGGTGAAACTGGTGGAACAGGCAGTGGGTGATCTTCAACCCCAACAGGAAGTGACCTCCGGCAGAGTCGATGACCTCATAAATGGAGTAACCATCCTTGAACGGTTGGCCGAAGATGCAGAGGGCTGTAATCGGCACAACAATATCAGAGTGATTGGGGTACCGGAAGGAGCACGGGGCACGGACATGATGACATTCTTGGTAGACTGACTCCGCAGCACAGTAGCATCGGGGCAACCCACATCATTGGAAAGAGCACACCGGGTGCCGGCGCGGTGGCTGGTGCCGGGATGCCCCCGCGCCAGTTGTGGTGCAGCTGCTACATTATAGAGACGGGACATAATCCTGCAGAAGGCCCATGCCCATGGCCTGCACATGATGGAGAACAGTAAGGTGTCAGTCTTCCCAGACCTTACCGCCAAAGTGCAGGCCCAGAAGGCATCCTTCTTGGAGGCGAAAAAGGCATTACATAGAGAGGGGGTTCAATATGCATTGGTGTTCCCAGCTAGGCTCCAGCTATCCTAGATGACACCACCCACTTCTGCGACACACCGGAAGCAGTGTGGACCTGGCTAGAGGCGTATAAAGCTAGGACACTATTGCAGAAGCCGCACAGTGGGCCTGAGAAGGCGAGTGGAGCTGCTAAGAGATGGAGGAGGAGGTCAAGTAGGAAACTGCCGCTGAAAAAGCCCTCTTCTTTCCCAAACAGAACTGGAACAGAAGGCAGCCCTGTTGGCGGTAACAGTGTTGATGTTGACACAGAAGTCTGAGGTGAGAACAGAATTATCCTCAGAACACAAAACAGGGTCCTCTGACTCCGGAAGTTCTGGCATGGACAATGAGAATCTACCAGTTGTAACACCAGAGTCAGTGGATGAGTTGATCTGACACATGAACGAAAAGTAAGCCAACGCCTGTGTGACCCACATGAGGAGGAGAACATTGTCAGTGGACGCCATTAGCCTGGCCAACATGGGCTGAGACTGCCAAGATATGGTATTATAAGACTGAAACGCATCCTATGTTGCACCCTTTAGCTATTCAACACTTGGTGACACACAAGAAACATGGGCCAGAGCTGGGACTGGGTCGGAAGCACGGACTGGCCCACCATCGGATAGATCATCCCCACTAGACCGCGTGAGGAGAGCCTCTATCCATAATGCTTTTGTTCCACAGGTTTGGGCGGTTAGCCGTTGTGATACTGCCCTTGGGAATAGTTCATAGTTGGGGAGTTCCATGTTCTGATTTTATCCGGGGGCTAAGTATGACCTTTTTGCAGTTGAGGAGGGGTTGGGAGTGGGGAGGTGTGTGTGGGGAGCAGTGTGGGTTATGTCACGCTGTAATGCCTATCACAAGCTGTAAATATGAAGAGGTGAAGCTCTTGTCCTGGAATGTGAGAGGGCAGGGTACTGCAGTGAAACGCCACAACTTACATAGATACATATGCAGGAGAGGGGCACACAAAGTGATGCTGCAGGAGACTCACCTGATAGCTTCCAAAGGTGCCAGGTTGAGACGTAGATGGCGTGGCCAGTTGTATGCCACCTCATATTTGGTCTTCTCTAGAGGAGCGATAATTTGGATTAAGGCGGGTACCCCCTTTGAAGCTGTGCACACCATTATTGACCCAGTAGGTTGTTATGACTTGGTGCAAGGTAGGCTGATGGGCAGGGAGATCACACTGGGCAGCATATATGCCCTGAATCATGATCAGGTCATGTTCCTTCGGTCAATGTCCACTCCTCTCTCCACTGTGATACCAGATGTTCTCCTGGTGGGAGGAGACTTTAATTGTGAAGCAGATATGGGCTTGGACAGGTCTGTGCCCGCACTGCGGGGGAGGTTGACATCTAGGATATCGTGGGGGTTTCAAGACTGGATGGCACAGTGGTAATTGATCGATATTTGGAGGGTACACCATGGCCTCACGAGAGACCACTCTTATTATTCCCACCTGTACCCCCTACATACGCGTTTAGATATGTTTGTGAGCTTGACTCGCCTTGGCCCATCAATGATCCAGTCTGAGTATTTAGGGTGCATATTTTCGGACCACAGCCCTTTCCTTTTGACATGTACGCCGGTGGCGGAACCCACAGTGATCCCCACATGGCACCTAAATGCTGCCTCCCTCGAGGACTCAGGCTTCAGGGAAGCTTTGAAATTGGCTATCTCAGAGTACTTCCATCTCAATTACGGCACAGCTGGCACCCCATTAGTAGAATGGGAAGATTTTAAGGTAACAATGAGGGGCCAATGCATGGGCTGACAGTTGGGATGAGAAGGGACTTGAATAAAAAACTCTCCAGATTGGAGGATAGCCTGCAGGACTTGGGCAACAAGCTGAGCTTTGCCTCTCCCACCCAACCGCAGCTTAGAGACAAGAAGAGCAAATATAATGCAATCCTAGAACGCCTCCGCTGCATGGACCTCCGAGACTATCAGGCGAGGGTACATGAAGAGGGGGTAAGTCAGGTAGACTCCTAGCACGGCTGGTGCACCCAGAATCTAGAGGTACACCCATCACCCAGCTACAGGATAGGGGTGGGGCGCTCTTGTACTCCCCCAGAGCTATAAATGCCACATTCTACACATATTATGAAGCCCTTTACAAGATTCCGGAAGCGCAATCGTCGGAGGGAATACAGGAGTGCCTGGCAACCCTGCCGCTACAGATGATAACTCAACAAGAAATCAAAGAGGCCATCAAAAAAATGGCCAGGGGAAAAACTCCGGGACCTGTCGGTCTACCGGTGGAGTTCTACACTGCGTATGGACAGATCCTAGCACCCAAGCTAGAGGCGCTATACCCTGACTCGCTGCGAGTGGGGTCATTGCCAGATTCGACCAGAGATGCACTAGTGACTCCTCACCCGAAATTAAAAACCACGGTAGTGTATACCACGGAATTCCAGCCCCTCTCCATGTTGAACATGGACTTTAAAATCCTCAGTAAAGTATTGGCCTTAAGGCTGTTGCCATTTATGTTGAAAGTGGTACATGGGGATCAAAACGGTTTCAAACCAACCAGATCCAGCTCCGGTAATCTCCGCAGACTCTTCCATATTCTTCATCATCAGGATATTAACTGTTATCCAGATGCTTTGATAATGTCGGTAGACTTAGAAAAGGCATTTGACTCGGTGAGGTGGGACTTTTTATATGCAGTTATGTGGAAGATGGAGCTGGGCACGGAGTAGCTCAGATGGGTGAGACAGCTATACACATACCACACAGCACAGTTCAGAACGGGAGGAACTATCTCAACTTATGAGGTTCATCGGGGCACTAGACAGGGGTGCCTGATATCACCTCTCTTGTTTGCACTCACTATTGAACCATTGGCGAAAGTTTTTAGAAGAAAAGGGGCAGGACATGGTATCCTCCTGGATGTGAGTGAACACATTATATCTCTATATGCGGATGAATTGTTAGTGTACTTAGGGTAGGGAAGTATAGGGGTGGCGCACGCCCTAGGTTATTTGGAGGGGTTCTCGAAATTTTGCAGGACTTTGGATAAATAAGGCAAAAACACAGATATTTCCAGTGGCAATTGAACAGCACCAGCCAGCTGACTTGCCCCAGGACTTAGCTTGGTTCCCCCGATCCTTTAAATATTTGGGAGTGCAGGTCTTTCATGCCTTGGAGGACCTGCAGGATGGAAACCTGGGACCAGTGATGAGGCCTCTTAGAGGCAATGTGCAATTCTGGCGCTCTTTACGGCTGCATACAATGGCCCGAATCACATTATCCAAAATGATCATACTTCCCAGACATCTTTATTTTTTTGTGAACCTCCCAGTTGTAATACCGCCCACTTGGTTCAGGGGATTAGACATGTTACTTAGGAAATTGATCTGGGATAGGGGTAGGAACAGGGTCTCGCTGGCAGTATTGTGTCGAACTCTAGAGGCTGGAGAACTAGGGGCCCCTGATTTTGAGTTATATTACCTGGATGCACAGATCCAGTGGCTGGCCCAATGGCTAGATGGGAGAGGACTTCAAACGTTAGGACCCATAGCATTAGCTGATAATTAAGGACTATTGTTGGCAAGACTCCTTCATCCGAGGGTCCTAATCCCATTACTGGGAGTGCTGCTGCGGGTGGCATTGAAATGCTGGCCGAGGTGCCTTGGACACACACTCAGGTCCCCTCTTTATGCACCTGACCTGCCACTGGTGGGACTCCCACACAGCTCATTTTGAACTCCATTTACAAGGCGCCAGCTGTCAGAGTGTACGTCAGTGGGTATTGTTACAGTGAGAGACTGTTTTCAACAAGGGGAGCTCATGCTACTAGACGACCTTATATCCCAATATGACTTTCCCCCAGGCCAACTTCTAAATTACCATGCCCTGGTGCGTGCATTCGGAGAGCTGTGGCAGGAGGGGAAGCAAGAACCAAAGACACATGGATGCTACAGGCAATAGTGACTTTAGGAGCAGCCAGCCACTTGGTGAAATGGCTCTATAAAGCACAATTAGAGATGGTCACAAAACCCTTGGACAAATCCAGAGTCAGATGCAATACTCTCCTAAACAGGGAACTGGCAGATAGGGAGTTGCTGGAGTTCTGGGGAGCCCACAATTGATCTCTAGAAATGCAGCCCTTAAACTCGTCCAGCTTAACTACATACATATGACATACCTCACACCACACCAACTAAGGGGCCGATTCCGATGCGGTTTGGAAGGCCTCCTAACGGCATTTGCTCTGTCCGAATTGGATCCGGAGCATGTCATTCTGACCGAATTGGAAAGGTTTCTGACCGACCAAGTACAATGCGAGTTAGGAATATCCCAATCCGAACCCGATGGCATTCGGAATGTCCGTGCCGTACGGAGCAGAATCGTACGTCTCTACGGGCAGCGTTTCCAAACGACCGATTACGATGCTGGATTCGGACAGCCTTTCCGAATCGTGCCATTCGACTCAAAGTCGGAATCAGACTTTGGGGGCCCATAGCGGGCCCCCCTGCACCCGGAGCCTTCCCAATAGGGCTCATGGGGATACCCATGGACCCCCTTACCAGCCATGCACAGTGCGGAAGGCTCCAGGGGGTGTCCACCACAGGGTGCCCGATTTTCCCCAGCCACCCCTTTCTTCAATAGGAGCCTATGCATTCGGTCGGAACATAGGCTCCCATTGAAATCAATGGGAGTCCAACCAAATCGTATCTGGAAGCATCCAGATGCATCATAATCGGTCGGTCGGACTCTCCTGGTCCGAGTCGGTCGGAAACCATTCCCAAACTGATTCGGTCAGGAAGATTTCCAAACCGCATCGGAATCGGGCCATAAGAGTCATGTATGGGGAAGATGACCAAGGCTGTCTGAAATGGGGAGAACGAGATGTGGGTTTCTAGTATATGACATGGTCGTGCCCGTAATTACAGAGCTTTTGGGCCTCAATAATAAACATGGTTAACAGAACGTTGGCTCATTCCTTACCGTGCACAGCAGAGGTTGGGTTACTGGGACTTTTCCCTAGGCCCAAAGCTAAGAAAGTGGGCACTAGATATGCAGATCTATCACTGGTCCTGGCGTGTAAACAAATGGCACTGAAATGGATGGCAAAGGTGTGCCCTTCAGAAGTGACATGGGAGAGAGAAGTAGAGGTGTGGGCAAGGACAGAGGAGAGAGTACTGTTGTGGGAAGATGCAAGGGGTCTGCGTCGCCACCCCCTGGTGTCTTGTGGTTTGTTGCCTGCCTTGGTATGTTGGCCTAGGCCTAGCTGCCATGCTGCTTTTCTTTGCGCACGTTACACTGCGCCAGGGCTCCCTCGCCCTTTGCTCTTGCCAAGTTCTTTTGCGCTGTCTGCACTTTCTGTCTTTCACCTTTTCTCTTGTTCGATTTGGGCTCAGACTGCACAACATGTACAAGGTCGCATAACAATGTATTTCGGTTCTTCCTGATATGGCCAGTCTCGCGCACCCAGACATAACATTAGGCGCAAATGACATGAAACTTTGTGTGGCTTTAATACTGCAGTTTTACTGGCGCTTAACACACTTGGAGGAATCCTTTCCAGGGAGAAGAGCTGTGATTGTCTGCCGATGTAGTTCTGCATCTAGAGACCGAGGTATGAGGGTTCACTAGTCAAAGCCCAGAGGTCTTCTATTTTTATAATAAACTATCTTACTGCACGGGGAGGGTGGTAATGTTATTTAGACATTAATCCACTGAGTTATGAAATGCTTTCCCCGTTTGTATTCTATGGAATTGTAACCATGCTGCTTATATTATTCATATGCATTATGCTATTAGTGCTGACACGTGTACTGTACCTAAGAGCACGTAAGTTGAAATAAATATTTTAATCTACCCTGTGTCTCTTCATACGCGCATTGTGGACAAGTACGAGTGAGTGACGAAAGAGTGTTCTTGCTTCTGCGAGTCCTGAGATAAAGATACCGTGTTCTGGGTTGTCCAATCATTGGTGCTTTGGTACTAATGGGATGCTAAGCTAGTTGGGTTGGGGTTTTGGGTGCTACGGTATATGGTAGGCAAACCACTGTATTCCGGGGTCCTATTATCCTGTGCATAGCTCTGTGTATGTGCAGAAACCCTATGACACTGGCGAGTTTATGGACAGGAGTCTTACAGGCATGGGGGGCCAGGAATGAGGAGAATGTGGACGAGAGTGTAAGTGAGACACAATAAGTGGCTTACACAATGGCGATCCCCCTTGGGGATATGATTATTGAGCTGGAGTAAGCACTGATTTGAGATTAACAATGCATATAGGTCTCCACCGCTCCCGCCCTCTGGGATTGATGAAACATGCTGGTTAAGGAGTAGATACCTACGGCATAGATCCTAAAGAAGTATACTGAATGTAGACCCCCTGGATGGCTTTGTTACTATGTTGTTTTTTTCTTTATGTAACATTAACTTGATTATTACATAACATGATGGATATTTGTATTCAAATGGCAGCCCCCAGCAACTCCTCAGGGGTTAGTATGCATGTAGAGCAATAAGAGACATATATATACCTCACTGGAGGTAAACAGTGAATCGGCTGAAGAAGTCGTTGGCTACCCTTTACTGCTGGTCATTCGAAATGAGTGAGTTTGAAGTAGACATATGCATTGTGTAGCTCAGATATTGGACTACGTGTGGCCGAAGAGCTGTGGCGTGCCATGTTGCTCATAGAGACGTTGTTGAATTTGTAACTGAAAATGGCAATAAAGATATATATATTTTTTAAATGGCTGGATGTCAAGCCTTAAAAATAATCTGTGTTTGTTGATGTTCCACCGAATTTGCATCATTCAACTGTGTTCAATCTAAAGTCGGAGTTATTGTCTGCCTCTCAGGCATCTCTTGAAGAAGCAATTGAAAACCATTGAGACACTATTTAAATTGTTCTTAAACTAGGCCACCTCAATACTGGCCAGATGTAGACTTCAATTGCTCAGGCTGAGTGCAGTCCCTGACAATCTCTCATGAATAGTTTTATTTATTTATATATTAGAATCTAATCAGATTTTTATTCAAAGCGTTGTACAACAAATTAAGAGAATGATTACAAAATTACAGCAGATATGAGAAACTAAGAAAGTAGACTAAAATAACAACGAAGGTGAGAAGAAAGAATCTGAAATATAAGGATATCAGTCATATTGCATGGGACATCAACATTTGTATAGTACACACTGACTCTTCAATGAGAATCCACTGAAAAGAAATGCTTAAAATAGTAAAATACATTCTCGTGCCTCACTTCCAATGGTAAGACAAGGGCTGACACAGAAGCGCCTAATTCCCAACAACCCATTTCCATTTATGATCGAGGGTCAGTGTCGATGTCACAGCTCATGGGAAAGACGCTGACAGATGAAATGTATCTACTGAATCCAAACTTCCTTGATTGTGCCCCAAACATTGTAGGCCTTATGAGCTTACAAAACTAATAAGGCTTTCTATTTTTAAAGCAACAATGACATTCACATTTTCATGCATTTCAAAAGCTACATTTACCGCTTTCCTGATAGAGGCTGCATTATCTTAGAAATTTGTTGACTAAGGGGCCCATTACGATGGCGGGCGGAAGCACAACCGCCGTGCTGGCGGATGCAAAAACCACCAGTTACCGCCGGCACGCAGCAGTCCACACGCCCGCCCAATTACGATGCGAAAAGTAGGCCAAACACCGCCGGCAAGCCAGCAACCCCGTCCGCCATCAAAGTGCGTCCGCACACGTAGCGGCGCAGCCCAATTGACACACACCGTCCGACGAAACACGTCCCGCCCGGCGTATAAATTACGATGCCGCAAACAAACGGCTCCCACGGCTAAGAGACACCGCACGTGAAAGAGAGGCGGTAACACGGACGCAGAGCACGGACAACGAAGAAGCGGCTCCCCGAGCATGAATCCAGCACTGCAGGCCTCCCCATGCTTCTGCTGATGCACCACCAAGGACGCAACGTACCGCGGAGACGCAGGTAGGCACACACACAACAAGTGCACGCAAACAGCGCACACAGTGCAAGGGCGGAAAAAGCGGACAACCCCCACCAGCGCGTGTACACAACACATCCACCATCGCATCCACATATGACACACAGGCCAAATCGTAACATCGCAGAACACATGTGTACACACCACCTGGGACTAGGAACCAACCACCCCGTCACGGCCCCAAAGCGCCGATGACGCCACTCACACATGCGCACAACGCAGAGGCCAACCGCAGCGCCATGCATGCGTCGCACACAGACACAGGGACACAACCAAGCAGCACACACATCAGCCCCACCCCGAACGCACATGACACGTGACAGGCCGGCCACAGACATGTCCCCAACGCCCAATTCACGGACAACACCCAACGCCACACAACCGACGCACACATGTCAGTGAAGACACGCAACAGCAGGACACACCCCAGTGTAACAAACATGGCGTAGCACACAGCGGCGGCAACACCAACTAGGAGAAGCAGGGCCCCTTCGGGAAGAGGAACGCCAGTACCACACTGAAAAACCCATACCACCCTGCACATATGAACAAGACATATGAAACGGAACACCAAAGAGCCCGGGGACCGACAACAGGTGGCCCAAGAATAACATTCACACACAAGGCCCAACGCAGAGCGGAAAGGCAGCCTGCCGCCCACACAAGGGAGAGCAGACAGCACTGAATGACCTTCCATTCCAACTCCGAAACCACAGCCCTACGACAGAAGCCGGTGAATACAGCCATTGTCCAAGAATAGACCAACACAGGCATGCCGAGGAGACCGACCACAGGGCAGATAGCGCATATCACAGAAGCACACAACGGACGGGGAAGAAAGAAGAAAACACTCCCCCATGTCGGCGACATGCAAGTTAATTGGAAGGAGTCACACAGCACTGACCTTGAACTGTCTGAGAAGCATGTGGGAAGAGGGCCCGTGTCCTCCAAACAAGCCAACAGAACACAAGTCCTGTCTCCCTACGACTACACAGAGCTCACAGCAACCCCGGAGCGTGCACATTGCAGACTGCACACACAGCCGGAGCACGCCACCTCAACGAACCGCTGCGAAATGGCAACACACCTACCCAACTACGCCGAACAGCTCAAGCTGTACAAAACCAACCTGTGCCATACATTGGGATGCGATCTCCTGTCCCTGCTGAACGTAAGTTACCGACTGACTTACCGCATCACATTGTTCAGCTGCGTCATGCCCGTCTTCTACTGTCGGAGGTGTCCCTACCAGCATCCCGTCGAGATATGCCTCTCCAACCCGGCATTTCTGAAGGCGGACCTGCTACCACTACTCCTCCCTCTGGACGCACACGACAGGGCCTGCTCTGCCTATGGGGGCATGGCGTATGTGGCCAACATCGCACCCGCACTGAAATGGGACCACTGTGCCTCCACACGACGGATCATCGAGAACAGCTACATCGAATGTCACCCAGCATGCCCCATCATGGTCCTCCAAGGGACAACTTACGAACAACACCTTGACAGCCACCATCCGCTACATTGGCTGGCAAACATGTACACCACCAATGACATGGAAGCCCTGCTGGACGGCATCGCATACCTGACAACCTGTAAATACGTCGGACCACAACGCAGGTTCCCCGAGTGACCTATGATGTCCAACCCCGCACCCATGCTTAGCTTCCGCACGGACTGGCCAGTCACCACCACAACAGCCATACCAAACGACCGGCAACTGTAACCACACCATCAACGACATCGCCATGACATCGGATATGACCGGGACATGCACACTGTTCCCCATCACATCCAGGAACACCGCATGCATCGTGGGAGGCAGTGGCATGGGCTCTGTGTATCGCACCCACATGGACGGAACTGCACGAACAACCAGGACACGACATGGATCCAGCGCCCATGGACACACACACCGCTCAGTGGACATGAATAGGTCGCCTGGAGTCTGTGGGTGCTGCACCCCTCCCACCCCCGCCCCGGGAATCCCATACCAGGACCTTTGCATGGACGACAAGTGCATACAACAACAACACGACCCCAGTGACTGTGACATGTCCAGTAACCACCACAGTGCAACAACAAGTGGCACGCCGCTGCATGCACGCAAGCACATGCCCTGATGTCATCTCACATGCACGCGTGCATGAGGAACAACCGCAGCAAACCTGTCACATGGAACTGAGATGGACTGTGCCCATGATGCCAAGCGGTCTGGTAGGCTACATGTATACCGTCTGTGTCAAAGTCCGCAGCTCCGCAGCTATACGTAAATGTACATTAGCACAGCCTTGGCCAAGCAGATGTCACTCTGAAGCCCACATCCCACATGCAACAGCCAATCACATGTAACCCCACACCCTATCCCATTTGCAATCATGCTCAGTATATCCTCAACATGTATTCCGCTGCCAGTAGTGTCCACTATACTGCATCACAGAGGACAGAAGACTCAATATAATGTTTGAAACCAAAACTGTCTCCGCTGACTCATTTCACAAGTACGAATGAGAGAGGATGAGAGTATGTGAAGTACACGGCAGTCGTGACATGACCATGTAGTCCACTGGTATTGGATGTCAACGCAAATGAGTAGCACTACTGTGGAAGACACACATGTGTCGTGTGAAGTCGTATGGACGCAGTGCTCAGGTGGGTGGGTGCGACGGGTAGATGCGCACATGACAAGTTGGAGCACGCCGTGTTGGGAGGGCTCATGAACAGTACACCACCGCTTCCCTGGGCATTGTGAGAGGACACCTGTCGGGGGGAGTGAACACGTGTGTGCACAGCAGCCGGGCACACGTACAAAGCGGTACCAGGCGCACCTCAGCCCACCCTCTGTGGACAAGCTGGATCCTGTTGTGCGCCCGCCATGCCCCTTGACAAGGCACACACAGCCCCAGTCGACCAGGTGTAACCCCAACATAGTCAATCCGCACAGGCGATACAGGGCACGGGATGGCAGTGGAGCATGGTGTGTGAGAGGTCTCCTCGCGCTCCTCCTGGTCATATCACGCAGGCAATAGAACCTCAACGTGTAGCATGGCACAAGTCAAATGGAAGTGTAGGGGGACGCACCTCAGCACGAGCAGCACTGACGTCACGGGAGGTGGCTCGCACCATCCCATCCATTGCCCATTATACCAACCACGCCACATGCCATTGCGACTAAGTGCAAGCGCGTGCGCCACCACCCCTGAGCCCTCCCCAGAGAGGCCAAAGAGTGAATGTGTGGGCCATCAGCCACAGACGGACGCGGCCTGGCCGCAAGGGCAGCCACAGCCACTGGGTGTCGCAGGTGGCGGATCCGGAAGGCGAAGACTGTGATGCATAGTCCATGCAGGCCGGGTCTCCATTTGGGGCACCACGCAGGTGGACGGCGTCCCGCCACACATCATACCCTGAGACAGCCCACTCGTGCAACTGGACCCACACATACACTCCTTGCCCTCTCTGGTGCGAGCTTGGGGCTGCCTGTGCAAGCGCTAGCCTCGCAGGTGAGCATGCATATTGGGGGGCGAGGGGAGGACATGAGGGCTGGGGCGAAGATGACTGTATCACTGTCAGTTAGTACAAGGGATGACCCAGATGTGGAAAGGAAGAGACGTGTCCCGTGTGTACTGCAACTAGTCGCCAATCCAACTACCCCCATGTCCGGAATGTAAGCCCGCACCTAGGCCCGCCCATCCGCCACATCGAACATACCACCAGCACGACAACCTTCCCATTCGAAACACTGACTGGGGGTGGCGACCAGTGAACAATCATGTGTAGCCTACCCACGCGTACATGTGGGCCCTCCATGATCCATGTCACCTGTGGCAAAGACATGACATGCGCAATGAGGGAAGTGAGGAGAGCTGTCCGCCCCACGCACAGAAGGTGCATCAGCTCCACAGACCCAGCAGCGAGTCCAGCAGGGGTCACATGTGCAGGGGCAGCTGTGCCTGGTGTGAAGGCACATGCATATAGACAGCACATCGACCAATGTGTAGTCTGCCCACATCCACAGTCCATCATCATGCGGACATAGGAATTGAACACAGGGCAACACATCTTAGTTGGTGCACCCACCGTGACCAACAATGCGCAATCATCAACGTACCCGCCCTGTGCATGGCCCCCCACCCAACGGAGGCACATCCAGTGCCACCATCCCACACACACAAGCCTTCCACGGAACATGCTGTGTCCAATGGTCAGTACAGAGTCAGCGCCCATCTGGTGGATCCTGAACAGGAGACACATGCACACACATGCCAGCTCCCACTATGTACGTCTGCCACCTGGCACGTGCAATGTAACCTCTCACCTGTGACGTGTGACTGCAAGCACACAGCCGTCTTGGCATGGGGCTGTCAATGTGGACACCTGTCAATGTTTCGGGAGCTGTGATCCGTACAGTGCTGTACATAGGGTGCAGTGCTGAAACCTACTACTGTCTCATATCCCCTCGTGCCACAGGTCCCACTTGTTTTGGCCGCTCAGCCTGTGCCCACATCGTCGTCGTCGTGTGCCATACTCATCCAGCCTCGGAAGCAGTTCCATGCTCAGCAGACACTCATGTTGCCGTGGCGTTGCCGCTTGACGAATATGCAGTCAGTCCCCATCAGCACGCCCCGCAAGTCATTGGGGCCTAGATCCCCATGTGCATGCACATGGCAGTGGTATGTCTCACTAGCCATTGCCATTGTTGGGAGACCTGTGTAAGTGTATTGTGGCCGTGCCGTCCCAGCTTGACAGCTGG